>JAWWML010000001.1:6546401-6631046 GCA_035047165.1 Ormyrus rosae
TAAAAATAATAAAATGCCCCCCCCCCCCCCCGGATGCATTGATGGCGCGCAATAATACGTATATACGGCAATTTTATTGCCGGCATGAAAAAAGAATGTGCGCGGAAAGCGTTCGATTTAGATTACTTCTGCCGACTGACGTTTCTACTTTAATTGAGGTGTATGATGAAATGATCCGCAGGGAAGGCTGTATTTTTTATTTATTTTTTTGTCAATGCCCTAATTGAGAAGGAAAAAAATCTATTTTTATGCATCGAACTTGACGAGGTTCAGTTGTTTTAATGGTTGTGGCCAGTTCGAATCGCTTAGATCTAAAATTTCGGTCATTAAAAACTGTTTTGAATATTTAAAAATTTTATAAATATATAGATGGAATAATATTTTCATTCATCCCGAAATCGTTTTAATTAAAATGTAATCTTGCAAAAAGGAATATAAAACGTTACAAGAATCCATCCACACATCATTACAAATAAAGCGCAGTTATCTCCACCCGAAAAACTCAGTCGAAATTCCCAAATCACCGAGGCGCAACCTAAAAACCATTTCAGCGCATTCATCAAGAAGCGAACCAACACTCCGCGGCTCGAGATATTCGACGATAAAAGCCCGCTCGAAGGAGCCGAGGAGTGGAGGATCGTCGCCTCTCTCCCAAAAAGCTTTCGCCGCCCGATTCGTTTCACCGTGTTTGTTAAACAACCCCCGGGTTTTTCGGCAATTCTTCGCAGGGGATATTCCCGCGCGCGGGCGGCGCTCGCAATTACGCCGCGAGAGAGGCTCGCATTCTTTTCCATTAAGCGCGAACTTTTTCCGGGCGCGCTGACGGCGCAGATCGACGTGAATGATTTTTATGCGCCGCGCCGAGGATGTTTTAGGGCGCCGTTTTCGCCCCCTGAAAAATAGGACGACGCGCCGCGGCGCTCTCTCCTTTCTGAGTTATGGAGCTGTCTTTTTTTTTTCGGGCGGCGCGATTAAAATTCTTGCGGGCTGTTCCCGCGATCGTTTGCCGAGATAATTTAGGTGAGGGAATGATCAAAGTGATATGAATGATCTTCGCGGGGAGGAAATGGTTCGGGATGGTAGGTGGGTTTCGGTGGAAGTTTAACGGCTGAAAAGAAAAGTTACTCGAGAAGGAGAATGAAGTTTGTTATTTTTAAGAAAAGCAGTAGTATATCCTTTCTAACGTTTCTAACATTTCTAACGTCGTGAAACTAAAAAGTGATTTACCGAGACTCAAAGAACATATAGCTTCTCAACGCAAGAGCGAACAATTACCAAAAAATATTCCGCAATCGCTTCCAGTCCATCATACCCCGAGCCAATCAAAAAATTCCAGAGCGAGCCCAAGAGACGGAAAAAGGAAGAAAAGAAAGACAGAAAGAAAAAAAAAGAAGAAACCCCGTCCATATCTCGGGGGGGATATCTAATTTCGGGAAAATAACGGCGATCCTCGATCCGCGGCCGCAGAGCTCCTTCCGGCACATTAAGCCGGCATCGAAGCGAACGAGCGAGAGCGTACACAATATCCGCCTCTCGGTTATGCCTCCGATACGGCTCCGGTCCGATGTTTGCGGCCGCGTCGTCCGAAGAAGACGCGCGCGCGCGCGCGCCGAAAGAGCGAGAGGAGGAGGAGACGCCGATATTCGGCCGCCGGGCTTTAGGTGCAAACAAGAGCTGCCACGGGCCGCACAATTGCCCGTCTCTCTCTCTGTGTACGCAGGACGGGAGAGCTGCTCGGACGCTGGGCGGCTCTCTGTTGACCGCTGGATTTTCGGGAGAGGCGCAAGCTTGATGATATGGAGAGCTACTCGGCCGTGTCTGATGCGATAGTGTGGGCTGGATTAGCTCCGGCTTTGCTGCGCGCAGTTTTTGATTACTCGGAATTAGCGCGATGAGAATTTTGGACTTTGCTCGCCGACGGCGAGCTCCCCGCGTGGCTAAGTGGGGTTTTACTTTCTGTAAGTAGGTATTTTTCGTTACATTTATTTGACTGTGCGAGTATTGCACAGGAATTAAGTATTATTTTGGTTTCAACAAATATATAAGATCCCCCTAATATTTTACTTTTCATTGGTAGATAACTTGTTCAAAGGAACCAGTGATATTGTGCTTCTAGAATATTGAAAATCTGAACAAAATTATTATCCTACCTTATCCATATTTCCGGTTTTTTTAACAACCAGGAGCAAGTGTCAAATACACGTCCTGTCTAAAACTCTAACAGTGATGTACATCACACGTAGAATTACCAATAATTAGATACAATAAAAAGACACAAGCTCACCCAGCCCGTCATTCCCTTCCTCGCCCCAAAATCCATCAGCAATCCAAACTCATCAAAGGAATCATCAAGGCCACCCTTCAAATTTCCATCTGCCCATCGGCGCTCCCTCCTCGCGGCACGTCGAGGACAACCGGTTTCCTATTTCAGGCCCGGAGCTCCGCGCGACGCGCCAGACGCGACGAGATAGCGGGAATATAGCCGGCCGGCCGGTCGGAGGGGGTGGCGGCGGAGGGGGGGAGGGACGGGAGCTGGTCAGCTCTCGGCGATGCCATGGCGATTGGCCCGATGCCAGCCTGGGCTAACGACGACCGGTGCAGGAGGAGGAGGAGGAGGAGGCGATCGTGAGGACGACGCGGCGGACCTGACGAAGATAGCGAAATGAGGGGAGTTTGCCCGAGAA
Organism: Ormyrus rosae; assembly: GCA_035047165.1. Taxonomy (NCBI): domain Eukaryota; kingdom Metazoa; phylum Arthropoda; class Insecta; order Hymenoptera; family Ormyridae; genus Ormyrus; species Ormyrus rosae. The sequence continues at coordinate 6,549,086 of JAWWML010000001.1, forward strand.
TATGTACCGAGGGAGGAAGATCGAAAATTTGACGGGATGACGTGAGGGGATCACTGCCTGCTGCACCGTTGTGTCGGGGCATCGGTGTTTCGGCTTCGATGGGGCCGCCGTTGACTTTCGAGCTTTCCTGGTTCGGAGGGACGGAGGTGCTTTTTTGGGTTTTAGTGTAGACGTTGTATGGATGTGTCTCGAGTGCAGGTGTTTGGGAACAAAGGAAAAATGTTAACCTTTTTTTGATAGGTTCGTTATCGATATGTTACTGAATCAAATCTGAAAGGTCTTTTAGAACCAGAATATTGGAATAATGACTCATAAATTCTATTATGCCATCAAAATTAACTATCGAAATTCAAGAAAAAATTCCAGCCTCCCATTCGCCACCACGAAACACCGAGCCGGCGGCCATTTTTACCCCAGGAAATTGGCCCGCGAATACTCGCAGGCGAGAATTAACGACTCGCGCCGGAGCAGCAACGCCGGAGAAGAAAGGAGGCTGCGGCGGCAGTCGCGGGAGGGGGGAAGGCCGCCGATGGTGACGCGATGCCGGCCGCAATCGCATTTTGGCACGAGCCAAAAGCCGGTATCGCTTTTCACGACGGACCCTCCCTTTCTTTTTTCTTTTTTTTTTTCGCCGAGACCCGCCCTTTCGGACCGGCGCGGCGAGAGGGGCTCTTTGTTTGCTCTCGCTCGCCGCGCTCGAGGACTCCTGGGCAAAAATCTAAATGGAGCGAGAGAAAGCGGGGCGATATTACGGCTTAATCGGTTGTGAAGGCTCCGCGTCATTTAGCAAGCTTGAGATTTCGGCCGCGGGGGGAGATGGTGGTGGTACCTGATGGATCGGAATTTTCGAGTTTCTGGAATTGTTAAATCGATCGTTGCGTGCACTGTAATCTGAAGGAGTAACGTAATCGGGTATTCAAGGAACTATTGGTTATCAGAGAAATGGGCTAATTTTCAATGTATGATAAATAAAGTTGAAGATAATTTGGATGTATTTCAGAGTTGATCAGAAACAATGGCAGCAACAGAAAATTAATTAACGCAAGAAGTTAATTATCCCGTAGTTAGTTAGCTAATTACACCGTTATCAGGGGGTGTCTTTCAGAATAGCCAGTCGCAAAGTAAGCGATAATCGATTATTCTCGTAGGAAGTAACTAAAACAAAGCAATCCAACAGCTATCAAAATTCGCCGGATAATTAATTTACCCTCCCCGAAGTGTCTTCGCTCCGGCCGAACTTCCCTGACGTCATTAATACCCAGTGACGTCAGAAGTAACGAAAATCCGCCGCCAAACGGGGGTATCCAGCTCGAATTCTCGATCCTCGGTCCAATTTCCGAAAAAAAAAAAAAAAACACGGTCGGGATTCCCGACGCAGCGCTTTTCCTTTTTTTCTTTTAAATTAGATGCAGAGGGAGAGAATTCGCGCCTTATTTCGGGGCCACTTTATTTCGGGGCGGGCGGACGGGCGCGATGCAGCTCCACCGCCGAAAATGCACGACTCGCCGGGGAAATTGCTCTGCGGCGGCTCCCTCTCCCGTTCCTTCATTTCGCCGTTCCGCCGGTATAATCTCTTTTATTCCGTTTCGGCCGATCCTCTATTTTTTTTTTTTTTCTGCCCACCGGAGCCGACTGGGGCTTTAGCCGTTTTGGGATTTTCGGGCTGCCGGCGGTGCCTTGTTAGAGGAATTATATGCCCGCGCTCCGAGGATCTTGATTGAAGAATTAATTCTATGCTAATGTAGTTACTATTTTATACGAGCGTAAATTCAAGTTTATCTAATTTATTTGAAATTTAATTAGTGTGCAGTACATTTCTAACTGCAATGCTCGGCTTTAAAGGATGTTCGATTTTGGAATCTTGCGTAAATTTATTGTCTATTTCAATTTCTTAAATAGCAAACTTTAATAAGTCTTAATAAATGTAATACCTTTCATACTGAAAATTTATATTTATTAAAGGATGTACGAGCTCAAGTTATAAAAATACATTTTGTAATGTACGGAACACTATTAGATCAATTCCATTCAGTTTTCGCGTCGAATCTTTACATTCGCAACAACTGACCTGAAAAGTTATCATCGATGTATAATCGAAAGAGGCAGAGGCGACGAGGGAATAAGGAAAAAGAAAAAAAAAAGAACGAGAGAGAAATGTATGCCTGGAAGGATTATTCCGAACGTAATCTTACAGCGCATAATCAGACCTCGATTATCTTTCCGCCTGATAGGATCCGACGCGCACAGCTAGTTGGAAAGTTGAGTGAGCTGGAAAAAGGAATAGCGATAATGACGGATTTATTTGCCCTTCTTTCGCCCCGATGTCTGCATGACTTAACAATCGTTCTTACCAATTTAAGTGCGAAGCTAAATTAAAATTAGCTACCTCCGTACTAAAACGCAGAAATTAAGCCGGCTTACTTGACAGTCAAAGCAAAACTTGTTAAAGTATTTTATTGTGTGAATTGATTGCCGATGTTTTTTCAAAGGTTTTACATTGCTTGTAAGAATCCAAAGATTTGAAAATCTGCCCAAGCTGAAGAAATTAAAATCGATTGGGTCCTTGCATAAAAAATTCCATTAGATCCGTCAGGTAGAATATTGAACAATAATAGACAAGTATTTTTTTCTTTATTTTAACTTTTATTAACATTATGAATGACTTCACCACGGCGTAGTATATATATTGTGTATAATCGTGACGTCACTCGAATCTTCGAAGTGCGACATCTTTGCTAATAATCATTAAATTGAAAATAGAAAAAATACGTGTCGATTATTTTTCCTCAATCTATAAGACGAATATAATGAAATAAAAAAAAATTCTTCATGCCCAGAACCCAATCGTCCTCCATCTTCTATAATCTCAAATCCTAAAACTATCATTTTCAAACGCCAAATCTCCAACCGCGGCGCCGAAACATATAAAACGTCCATCCAAACAGCCCCTCGAGCGCCCTTAACAAAAAAATCGTCCCCCGAAAGGGTCGACAAAAAAATCGTCAAAAGCCTGTAGGAGCGTAGAGAGAGAGCCTCCTGCGCCGGAGCGTAAAGTAATTACAGTGCGGCGACTCCCATCGGACGTGACGCGAGCGAGGCCGCGATTTCATCGAGTACTCGGCCGGGGCAGGAATTACATATTCCCCGACGTGCGCTCCACCCCCGCTGGGAGCTTACGCTTCGCGGGAGAGAGAGAGAGGATTCGACGCGGAGAGCGGAGAGAGACTACTACTACCCCCGGCGATAATCGGAATTATCGTGTTCCGGTCTAAGCGGGCGACCCTTTTTTTTTCCGCCGGGGGGGAGTCTGGGATTTTGCGGCCGCCCGGATCGCTGATGAACTTTCGACTCCAAGGAGCCCACAGTGGCTGGTTTAATGGAATGTAATTACGAGGACTTGATCTAGTTTCGGACGGTGGAATCGAGGCGGAATTGGAATTTTTTGCGTCGTCAAAGTGGAAAAATGGTAGCTTTTAAGAGTGGAGCGATGTTTTTGTTTAAACCATCGAAGTAACGAGACGCTTTTCTTCGGATGCAAAAAGATTGCAGCAATTCCATCTAAGAATTCGGTAATTAGATTTCGACATTTCCCTTCCCGTCGTTAATCAACTAAAAGACAGCGAGCTAAAACCCGCGCAAACAAGCAGCTCCGCACATCCGTCTAAAAATTAACCTGCCGGCAAAACCTTCGCGGATCGATCCGTCGAATTAATCGCATCCATCTCCTCGCGGCCGCGTAAAAAACCTCGAACTCTCCCCGAGAAAGAAGCTCTCCTCTTCCCCCCCTCCTTTCGGAGTCCCGCGTCGTCATGCAAAAAGGCCGATCGATCAGCGACGATTCTCGTCAGCGGGAGAGGAGCAGAAGAGGAAGAGAAAGAGAGAGAGAGAGGCGAAGATTAACGACTGCCTTTTCTCCGTTTCTCATCCTGGTAAATCGAGCGGAAAAACGCGAGAGGGAGAGAGAGAGAGAGAGCGAAGCCCATCGCCGGACTCGACTCGACTCTCGCGAGTCTCGAATGCATTATGTATGCGGAATAAATAAGAGTACAGTGGCTGAATCGTGGAACGCTGAAATTTAATCGTCGAGAGCAGATTTAACGGAATTATATCCTTAACGCGAGCGAGCCCCCGAGTCATTCCTTTCCGCGGACCGCGCGCCGTTTCTTTTGTCGTTTAATGCGCTTAATTAAGAGCCCCCCCTTTTTTTTCACCGCCGCTCTCTTGCGCGGTTTTCGAGGATCGTCGGGAATCTTGACATGATTACGAGTTTTTCGAGTCGTCACTGAAATTTTAACCGGCTCTTTAATTACTTCTGTTATTCATGTTGCGTTTGTATTTATTTCGTCGTGCTTAAAGCGCTGGTTTAGAAGCTCTTAATTGGATTTAGATATTAATTTCGGTTAAAAACTTTCGACTTTTTAACACCGTAAACGCGGTGAAAAACGGTTTTCGGCCGGGGAGTAAGCCGAAACAAAGCGTTGCGACAAAAGACTCGAAACATGCACTTTTGTCACTTTGATCTCGAAATTCTTCAAAAAGCAAAAAATCGAACCGCCACCCAAAGACCACCGTGGCGCTCCTCGTTCTCCAAAGAGAAACTAATTACCGCTCCATTCAGTGCGCGACCCCATACTCCTCCAGCCAATCCCTCCTAAAAAAAGAAAGCCGAGCAAAAGAATATCCGGCACTCCATCTTGGACTAACAAGAAAAATGGAAATAACGTAAAAGCCTCGCGCGGCAGGAGGAAGGAAATCGAAGGCTCCGAGAGGGAGAACGAGAGAGAGAGAGTGAGGCGGCCGACTAAAGTGTCCTTCGGAGGCAATAGAGCGAAAGCAAACGGTCCTACGGCGAACATATTGCCAGGAGGGGGGCAAATGCAGGGTAATACGCGCCCGCGCATAGAAACTTCTCGGACGTCGTTCCCGGGGCGGAGGCGTTTCCCCGAGGATAAATCGCCCGGAGAGAAGCTCTCTCTCTCTCTCTCTCTCTCTCTCTCTCTCTCTCGCTCGCTCTACCGGACCGTCTCGGCGCGAAACTTGCTCGGTCTATTCCGCCGCTGCATTTTTCAAGCCCGACGAGCTCGCGAATTGCCCGCCTCGTGATGACGATGATGGAGCTATTAATTTTCGGGACGCCGCTTCAATTTTCGGCGAGTTGCTCGCGAGCGCTTTTGGTTGCCAAGTAATATTGGATAGATGTTTTATAAATGTTATGTAAACTTTGTTTTACAAAGGGTTTTTAATTCGTGCGCTGTAAAATACTGGAATTTTCTGACTTGCAGTGTTATCACCTACCTATCAACGAACGGTACAACGTTATTCATAATTACAGACGTCTGCGTTTACTAAAAATTCTTTGAAAATCACATCGGATTTTCCAAATGCAACTTTTATAATCCAAGTGTATATTTAACCATCGAAAATCGAAGCCTCTGAATAATTTTTCCTTCCAAAACACCCGTCCCACGTCTTTGTTAAATCGAAAGCAGAGCATCCCCTCGGCTCATTATTAAAAAAAAAAAAAAAAAACCCCCGCCAACGTCCGATCGGCTCTGCGGCGAAACTTTTCAGAGCGACTGAATTTTTAACGTCGCGCCTCGCCACCGCAGATAAATCCCTCGCTCAACAAGTTCACATGAGGCCAGTAAAAAAAAAAAAGGGCAGTGGCGGCAGCAAAGGAGTCGTGCCTTTGGCGCTTTTGCATTCGGCGGAGGAGGCCTCGTTAGGTCTTTGCCTTTTGCGGCCGAGTCCGAGAGAGAGAGAGAGAGAGAGAGAGAGAGAGAGAGAGAGAGAGAGAGAGAGAGAGAGCCAAACGGAAACTTCGGGGGGACTTAAACGAAATCTCGGTCGGGCTGAATATTTCATGCGTAAATCAAATATCCAGCGCGCGGCTCGAGTTTCCACGAATCCTTCGTCCTCGAGGCCGCGTTTGAGGGTTAAGCTATGAGATTTAGGATAAACATTTTTCCGGAGTTCCTGCTTTACTTTGAGGGAGCTCCTTTTCGTTGCCAATTATGCAGGGGATCGATTTGTTAGGGTAACCTTTTTCGAAGCGATCGAGAGAATGTAAATAAGTGACGATCGAAAGAATCTTAACTAGTAAAATTCAAAGATTTAGATAATCGATATTTAAAACCTACATTTATTAATGTTTTCTTTGTTATTAATTTAACAGTGTCTCGTCTAAAATTCCATTTTACTCTTCAAAAGTTTTTCGGCTTTAATAAATGCGCACAATTTGTTAAAATACCCTCAAACGATCTTCTAAAAGTTCTGCATTCATTTAGTAAAATTAATGATTGCGCCAAACTTAAAGACAGTTAAAAATCCGAGCCTTCAACGTGACAACCTCAGCTTTCAAAAAATCCTTGGACCTGTCGGAACCTACGAGAAAGAAAAAACTTTCGGCGTCGGTATTAATGCTTTCGTCACACTCGGGAAGCCTGCCAGCATTTCCTGACCCAAAAATTTTGCTTCCGCGAATTATAATGCGTCATTATGCGTGCAAGTTCGCATTGGCCTCTTGCCGAGAGCGCCGATTGTCGATAGACAGTTGGCCTCTAGTCGTACTTTAATTGAAAATACTCGGCAGTGATGAAATGCTTATGTTAGGAGCGGGATTTTATAACGGGATCTTTTAAGGTTCAAGTAGAAAAGATCTGAATTGGTCAGACAATTTTTAATTGACGAATTAAAAAGTAATTAAGTAAATATCGTTAGATTACGTAATCATTAGAAATAAGAATAAAATAAATTTTGGAGAAATGTTCTTGTGGGTAATGAACGACAAAAGCTGTTAAGCATTAACGAATTTAATACTAAAATTCAAACAACTTTAAAATTCGAAAACAAGTTTTGGGACCTCTCAGAGCACTGCTGCCTTTCGCCGTCAAGCCACTTTCGTGAATTTACAAACTTAACCAAAAACCGAAACTTTCAAATTCCCGGGCTTGGAAACTTCTAAAGCCTATTCCATAATAAATTACCTGCTTCGACATCAAAAGAAAGCCGGCTGTATACCAGAGAAAGAGAAAGAGCATCGGCTAAAAAAGTTTTATTATCAGATTCCAAACTTTCAAATCTGACCTTATACTTGTATCTAGTCTCGATAATACAATAGTAAAAAAGCAGTATGTCCGAACTTTATAGACTTCTTTGCGCTTTTTTTTCTTGTTTTTTTTGGAATTTAAATTTCACGTTAAAGTTAAAATAAGTAAATTTTTAAAATTCAACTTTTGAATCGATCTTTTCGGGCTCTGATCACATCGCTATACGACAAATGTACAACGACCCATTCGAGTTTTCCTCGAGAACTGTAAATATCCGATCCGATCGGCAAACTAAGAGACTCGCTTTTTTCTTCGCAAAGACAATGGCGATCAGCATTCTTGGTATTTATGCGGAGCGATTTCCGGCAGAGAGCACTTCCATCCGGTAATTAGCCGGAGCGAGAGACCGCCGGCAGAAGAGTTATCGCGGCACGCGATCGCAGCGCCACCACCGCTAGAGGGCGCTCGCGTATCAACCTATCGCGCGCGACGCTGTCCTTAATTAATTAACAGTCCCTCTCTCTCTCTTTCACCCACTGGAGGCGGAGAGAGAGAGAGAGAGAGAGAGAGAGGCGGCCGAATAATAATTATCGGAATGAGCGATCGGTATCGGCGTTCGGCCCCATTTATTGAAACGACGACGCCGGATAGGCGCAATCTCTAAACTCGCCGGCCGGCCTCCCCCTCCCTAATTGATTCGTGAATTAATTCGTCTAGTCGCCGCGTCTCGGTGCACCGGGCTCGCCCACCGCTGGAAATGGAGTTTTATTGCTCCCGGTTGCGCGTTGTTTAGAGGATGGTTTCGTTGATTAGGAAAGAAGAAACGGGAAACGGCACGGGGACCGGATTGCCGGTATCGACCGGTTGAATGATTTCAAATGGGAAAATGTGTTCGCTCAATGGTGTAGTCAACTGTTTGATCTTATTTCAAAAAGGGATTAAAATTTTTGGATTGTATAAATATTTTTGACTTTGCTGATTATTCAATATTAAATGATTTAAATATTTTTTACCATTTGGTGTGCCAAATACCTTCCTATCGTATTTTATAAAATCATTGCTGAGAACAATTATGAAGTGTTAAAATACTGAAACTACTCATATAAAATACTCATATTCTTTTTCGATTTTCCTTCTCAATCACTACAGTTCAATTATCTAATTTTAAAAGCTGAGAATCCATTTCAAATTTAATTTCAACGTTGCACTGCAGCGACAAATCCATAAAAATGAACCTGTTCAATCTCGAATCCAACGAGAACAACTATAACCTCGCTCCAAAACCAGACTTCAAAATCATTTCTACAAAGAAAAATTATAGCACGCAGCGCAACAGCGCAGTAACATAATTCCTAAGCGCGCAGAGAGAGAGAGAGAGAGAAAGAACCAGCCGGGTCGCAGCCGTCGCGCGCGATAATCCAGAACAAAGAACGCAATAACCGAGCGGCGACTGCCTCAGTCGATTTAAATAATACAGCCGGGCGAGCGCATCTGCCCGAAACAAAGGGAGCCCGTATCGGCCGCGTAAAATTAGCATCGCAACATTAATGACAATGATATTCGCGCGAACGCCCGACCTTAATTAGGAGGGAGAGCTGCCGCCTCTGCTGCTGCTGCTACTGGACGCTGTGCTGCGTCAAGAGGCCTCACAATGGTAAAGTGGAGGTTTTTGTTGGGGGGGTTGGATGTGTTCCTTGATCAGCGCGTTTTTTTATTATTGAAACGAACGTGAAGCTTGTATAATTAAAAAAAAGAGTTTGTATATTCAGATTAGAACTGCGGAGGAAAAATGGAAATTTTGAAGTATAAAAAACAGGAGTAGAGAATTTTTGTATTTTTATTCCATTTTGGAAAAAACTTCTTTTTAAGAAAACCCATTATTACATTTATTCTCCTCTTTACTGCGTTTGAACATTCTAATTTTCTAACTTTACCTTGAGTAAAGAGATAGATTAAATATCACGTTTTACAGTGCAAGTGTTAAAAAGAAAAACGCATCGTTTTGCAAAACATTTAAGCCCCATTAAATTTGTTTATCGCAACTAAAACAATTTTTCTTCTCTCGCCGAAGCAAATACTTCTCACATCATTCGTTCATCGTTCTTCCCAGAAGCATTTAAAATTTCATTTTTTTCCACTTTCTTCAAGACACACTCGAATCCTTGAAAATAAATTGCACACCCCACTTACGACTCGCCGAGCGCGTTTATTTATCGCGCCTCTTCAAAGTTAATTCCACCTCGCAATATCAAAGCCAAATAGTTTCTCGGATTCTTTTACTTCGCGGGAAAAGCCTTTTAACTCAAATCAAACACAGGCCTCTCGCAACTTCACTGCCTCCCGCGCCGGCAAAAACTCCCGCTCGGCACTTCAACTTCAATATCAAGTCCGCTTAAAAACCATTAGTCGAGTGGAGCCGCGTTGATTCGCGGCCGACTATTGTTGCCTCTCCGTGCGTCCCCTTTGCGCATTTCTCTCTCTCTCTCTGCTCCGATATTAAAGCCGGCGATTGGTCGCAGCGCGTGCTCTTGACTATCCCGACTCTCCCGGCCGGGGGCCGATAATTATGTGCCAATTAAATTTAACGACTGTCCATTATTCCGGACTCGGGGCGCGCGTCGAGTGCGAGTATCCACTCGCGTTCTTTTTCCTGGATATTGCGCTGCCGAAACCTTTTTTTTTGTTTTTTTTTTCCTTTTTTCGTCTTTGGCGAGGATCTTGCTCTGGCGCTGACACTGGCGGCTCGAACGAAGCGATGGAGTTTTTAGGAAATTCAGAGGATGTTCATTCGTAACGTTCGGTCTAATCGTGTTTTGCTATACTTGTTTAGAGCAGTTGCTGCAAATTTTTAATTTTCGGCAGTAAAAGCGTCGTATTACGTGGTATACAATCCCAATTACGGCGGGCTTTTATTTGTAAGACTAGCTTTATTTGCTTATGGTGATTCGAGCACTTTTGAGCGTGCGTTCTACATTTAACCCCCTGCGTCTCGTGACGAGATATATCTCGTCGGCAAATACGCGTATTTGCCATATGTACTGAGTAGATATTAACGAAACGAAGCGGTTAAGCGCGACTCCCAAAAGAAATTAAGTTTTTAACGGAGAAATAATTAACAAGCCGAGACTTGTACTATTTATTCATTTGCTTCCTTCTGTAAATAAGCCAGTTTAAAAGTTAAACTTCGCTCTACAAAGCCAAAGTGATATTTCCAAGGGGTTCCAAATCTCTTTGTTTCAGTGATTTTACATTATACAGCATCCTTCCTCCCCAAAAACTACTTCGACGCAACGGGAAGTCTTACGGAGGCAAGACCCGATCCAGCTTTGCGCGGCAGCGCCAGTCTCGGCGCGCTCGAGGGGTTGTAAATTTCATAGGGGAACGTCGCCGCCGCGTAACCTTAATACGCTCCCGATACAAAACCGTTTTCCCAGCGGATCGCGACCCCAATTTTGACCTCTAATGCCGAAATTCGATGCCGAACGTTGCAAGCGTCGTCGGCGAGGATGCCCGGAAGAAACTGCGGATCGCTCTCGTCGAGTGGCGGCGAAGCTTTCGGCGAGGCACTCGACGAAAGCTTCGACAGTTTCTGTCTGCCCTTTACTCTTCGCTTCTTCGATTCTTCGGGAAAATCATTTCAATCACAGTTTTTCAAATTTTTTTTTACTTTTATATAGGTTTATTTCAGCTTTTAGGAACGCAAGTTTGATGATATTTTGACAGGCACTTTTTCTGTCTGTCTGTTATTGAATGAACGTCAATTATTTTTGGTTCTTCCTATTTTTTTTATTTAAGTTTAACAATTTCAATTTCAACTTTTATATATTTTTTTTCTATAGAAATTGCCTTTCTGCGAAGTAATCAGACGTCTATTTATACGTCCTATTAAAAAACGTTTAATTTCCTTACATACTTCCATTCATCGCATAAAAATTTTAATCTGCGAAATGCAAAGTAGTCAAAACGAGTGACTCCTAAGTAAGCACAAAAAAAGAAAACAGTCAGCCTCGACCAAAAAAAAAGCGCTTCGTCCCACGAAAATTTTCGCGTTTTTCCGTCGCGGCAAAAACCCATACGTCAGTTTTAAATTCCCAGCCGCAAAGAGCGTTTATAATTTCTCTCCCCCGGAAAAGCAGCGCGGCGAAAAAAGGACCTCGAGCCTGTAAATTCTATTTCTTTTATCCCGCGCCGGCCGCCGCCGCGTTTTGTTTTCGGCCAAGCCCCGCCCTGTATATCTCTTCTCTGCCTTCCTCCTCCTACCGCCGGACGCTTATATGTGCCTCTCCTCTCTCTCGGCGGAGGAATCGATTTTAACCGAATCGCAAATATTTGGAGAAGCAAGACTTTATTGCCGGACTCCGCCTTTGCCTCGCTTCTCTGTACTCGATTCGGACTAGCGGACTTCTTTAATATAGTCTCGCGAGAGCTCCGTTAGGTACACACCGCGGGCTCGCCGCAGAGATTAGAAACCGGCGGCATCGATTGCGCGGGGCTATGAAAATGAGGATCCCGTTTGCTCCAGGCGTCCACTTTTCCGTATTCGGAATAAATAGACTCCCTGATTTTTCCGCCCCGCAGCTTTAAAACGCACGACTGCAGTTTCTTTGTGGCTGCCGTTTAATTATGAAAATATTTTGAAAATTTCCCCCGTCGGTATTTTCGGAAATTTAATCAAGGGTCGAAAAATTCAATTTCGGCTGATGTAATAAATTAGCTGTTTAATAAACGCGATCAAAGAAGAGCGAATTAATGTTCGCGTAAATTGATAAAATCAATTACGCGATGCCGCGATAAGAATTTCAATTAAACCGAAGCTTAATATTACTTTGAAATATTTGTTTAAAATTCTGCTTTACTTTGTAATATCTCGCAAAGAGAACATTTAATTTATGTTTTACTAGTATATTAAATTAGACAATTTTTCAAAATTTGTATCAGACTTTTTCTTGTAAATTAATTAAAATCAATAAAAAAAATTATTGTATTATTTTTCAACGCGTAATTTGGCAAAGGAACAAGTTGCTATTGTCAACGTCAAAAGTTTATACCGAAGGCAATAGCATTAGTCCTTCAATCAAGTGCTCATGAAAATAAAAACAACAACTGGGTGAACTTTCGGGCGCACCGGATATTTGAGTCTGTAAGTTCGGTTGGGAAACTCGGGCAACTGACAGTTGTCGGGCTCGGAGGGGAAGGAAGGATGAAGGAAGATGAGAAATTGCGCATTGTACAATTGTATACATATATTTATATATAGGCACCAATACAGAGTGACCACTAAACACCTAACAACCAACAACGAAGCAGCCAAACATCGACACACCGATAGACCAACGACAACTATACCAACCACAAGTTACATTGTGTGCAACGGAACTTTGTTATCTCCGTCAAGACACACCGAGTATATATATAGTAATATGGTTATGTATATGTAACACAAGGTATGTCCAACAATCAAAGATGCGTGTAACATGCACTTGAAGGGTAACGCAATGTACGTTCGTTTCCAACTTTCAGAGATAAATGTGTAAGTATTAGTTCAGTCAGTTATTATTGCAGAGAATTATTTGAAATAACTTAAGTGGAAGCAAATATTTAGTGTCATTTAGATATTCCTAGTGCTTGTTCACAGATAACTTTTCAAAATTCGGTAGTAACATATTCACGTGATCCAAAAGTACTTTGCTGTCAGAAAGAACGTGTTACTATCGAACGCATCAATAACTTAACATCAAAAAATGGGTTAGATATATCCTTACTTGCCAATTTAAAACATTGACAATGGAATCGTAATTTTGATACTAATTTAATGCCTACTTACTACTAAATTATAAACTAGTACAATAAGTCCATTGTACTAGTCAACGTAATAAATTCAACCTACATTTGGTTCTCACTTATTTTAACTTATAAATATCAGAACATCAACGGCAAGTTAGCCTCTTTACGAACAACAAAGTGGCGGAAAGTAAAAGTAAAAGGTATACATAACATTAATAATAAAAAAGTGTGATTACACTGAATAAACATACCGAATGTAAATAAATATTTCTTTGGATACTACCAAATAAATATTCATTATTTCAAGTTACGATTACATTCACTTGCTTTCCTTCTAAAGTGGCAACACGAGACAGAAACTAAAGAAATCAGTATAACTCCAGAGTGAAAATAATCCCAACTTATAATAAAATATTCATTCATAGTATATAACAGAGTACAAAACAATAAACATTTACTTACATCGAGTACGTTTTCTTTCGAGTGCTGCAATTAGTTGTACACGGAAAGTACACGTATACAATAATAATAATAATAGAATATAGTTCCAAGGGCATATATATAACAACGAACAAAAGGACGACATATCCATATACGTATAATAATATATTTTTAGACAAGAGACACCGAATTAGGGGTTGCTTGCTGACGTACCGCCAATAAACGAGGGAGCATTGCGAGCGAGCGCGCGCGTTGCGCATGCGCGCGGTCGGTCACGTGACGCTCGCGCGCGCCGGCGCGTCACATTGTGCTGCAGTTCTGTGTGAGTGCGATGGAGGGCGCTCTCGCGTACCTGCAGGAGGTGTGCGCGGCGTCACCCGGCCAGCCGGTCGCCCGTCACACCCTGAAACAGAACAACAGGTTCATACCACCATCATCCTGGACCAGGTTCGGCCGAGGGCCGATTTTACACAAAACAATACACCTATATGACGTCCATCTTTACACAAAGGCAAGCTTTCCGATACCGACAGGGATTTTTTTTTCTTTTTCTTTTTTAGTTCGGGAAAAATCTCTGTTGGTATTCAGCTTCAAATCCCAACTTTACTATGATATACTGATTAAATATTTCTGAAAAATTATTACATATACATTAAATACATTATTCATATTGAAAGTATCTTAAATCTATTACATGACATTATATTTTTCGTTTAAAAATAAGAGCATTCCGTCAGATTTTTCCACTGGAAGAAAAAAAAATATCATTATTCGCCCGAGCTCGGCAAGGTATAAAAGAGGGGGAGAATTTCATATATTATTCTTTCCGGAGCATTTTTCTGCATGTCTCGGCTGTGCACACATCAGCATCGATTCAAGCTCACTCTGAGAAGTTTACTCGACAAACTTCGTTATCTTCATGTGCGAAGGGATTACGAGTACGTCCTTCGCTAATCTCAAACTCAAATAGAAATTCTGCTTATGTGATTATTATAAGTACACAGGATATTAAAGGGCCAAATTTGCTGTTAAATATCTAGCTTTACGCTCCCTAGAAATAACCGGTGCAGATAAGCAATTCTAGAATGTTTAGTATAAAGTAAATGAAACTTTTCAGCACGAATTCTAGATTAGCTATTTAACTTTCCCCATACTTGTATCCATTGCCAGCTTACTTCCCCTTCCAAAAAACTGACGACCGGATATACTTTGCATCCGCGAAATTTCCAACCAGCCGAGAGCGGAAGCTGTACGCGCTGCCATCGCCAAAATCCAAACGTAAACAATCAGCGCGAAAGCAGGCGCAACAGACCGAAATCCCCGAGCGCAGATTAAATGAAAACAAAAAAAAAAAGAGCGCGAAATAAAAGAAATAAAACTCGCGGGGGACGGGGAGAAAAAGAGTTTAATCCGAAAAGCGATTAACGAAGCGATCCGCCTCGATGATTCTCGTTCTCGTTCTCGCGAACAAACGCGCCGCGCGCCGAATATAATGCGTACAGCCGCGCGCGGGGCGTCGCGAAGCGTGACTAACCTTATAACGAATGATAATGCGCGCTTTTAGCCGTGTACGGCCGCGACCCGGGGAATCAATGACGTTTCCGCGAGCGAGCGACGAAATATATGGCGAAACAACAGCGGGACGAGGAGGCTCGGACTTTTTCTCCGGGTGGTTGGCTTCGCTTTGGTTTACGAAAGCTTGAAGAAGATTTTACAGTGATGCGAGACTAGGATCTCGGCGTTCGTTTTGTGTCGGCGGGTTTATTCCCGATTAAAATTAATAAAAAATCATTTTAACGAGACCGTCGAATATCCTTATTTCAATAAAAAATGTGTCTCCGTCGCAGTTTGTCCGCGGACGCATTACTCCTATCCTCGGGGCTCCTTTCTCATTTTGCACGAACGAAAAGGCATCGTGTTGCATCCAACGTTGCGGGCGGTCTTCCGAGAGAACCGCGAGTACGAGCACAATTTACTTCAAAATTTTAATAAATTGTAACTTTTTTTCTAAAAGGACGGTTAGTTCCGATTCTCCGCTCAGAGCAAAAGGTGCCAATACTATATAACATGTTTAATTTCCTTGCTAAATAAATTTGTTTCCAATTTAATTCGCGTCGTGCTTTTTCACTTCATTTCATTCGCAACGAGAACCAGGTTCAAAAAAAAAGCTTGCTAAAACAAGAAAATTTGATTCTAATTACCCGAGACTATCCGGCGAGCTTGACCAAAAAGACCGTCGACGAGAAAGCGGTAAGCCAGAAGTAATCTTCGAGCCGCGACGACGGGAACGAGTTTGAAAAGGGATTAAAACACGGTTGTTTCGGCTGCGATATTTGTTTTAATAAAAAGCCCGAAAATTAATAAAGCCCGACCGCAGAGAGCAGCGGCGGCGGCGGCGGCGGCATTTCTTCAGCGGCACTCCGGCGTTAACCGCAGTCGTACATTTCGCGGCTCGCGCGGCAACAAAGAGCGAGAGAGAGAGAGAGAGAGAGAGCGGCGTTCCCTCCCCGGGCAAACACGCAGCATTTCAGTCGGGCGGCGCGCGTAAAACCGTCGGCGCGTTCGCCAAATGCGATCCGAGAACGGCCGGAGGGAGGGAAAAAAGGGCCGGGAGAGACTCGACGTGTCCATCCATTTAAACCGGACGAGTCAGCAGACGAGAGCCGCCGCCGCCGTTGCCGCTGCAACCTTGCATCCACTCGTGTGAGCACATAGGGGAGGTTCCGCATTAAGCGGCTCCGCTTCAACGGGATAAACGACTGCGACTCGCTGTTGCCCGCTCTTGCGAACGAAAATTTTGTGGTCGACGCCGTTGAAGGTTTTCGCCGGGATTAACTTCGGGACGCGAGTTACGGAGGTTTAGCTGTTATGAGTCTTGACTAATGGCTCGGGTAATTGCTTAAAATGCTGCGGGAATTAATCGTGTCATGGCTTTATTGTGTCGTACAATCTTAGATCGTTCACTGAAAGGTATTTATTGTTATTGCTTTCCAAATCTGATCTGTTTGAGCTAAATAAGATACATATTACATTTCCTTCGTACAATCTTCTCTTCCGAAAATATCTCCCCGTACACTTCCAAACCTCCGCATCGCCTATAATTACAAGACACGAATCATCGACCACTCAATCCACCGATCGGCATCGCCCTGTAAAATACGCGAGCGGCCTCTCGCACTTGATGAAATCCCAGCCGCTGCGGCGTCCGTTCCCATCGGCGGCGCGTCGACGGCCCCCCGCGAACACGGGCCGCGGCGGCCACTCGCGGCACGCAGTGCCCAATCGAACTCCCCGAAATAACCGCGCGAGCATGAAGCTCATTTGCAGAAAACGAGATTTAGCCCGGCGGGGGCATCGATCAGCCCGGCGGAGCGGCGGCTCTCTCCTAGCAACAACGGGGACGCGGGGAGCGCTTCGGCGGCGGCGGCGGCAACAACAACAAGTCGGCCCACTCGAAAACGCGGAATGCCGGCCATATAACGCAGGCCTACTCTCTCTCTCTCTCTCTCTACGGCAGAGGGCCGCATCTGCATCTACGCACGAGTGGGCGGCTGCCGCCTATAACGGCGCCAGTAAATTACGCGCTGACTAGGCCAGTGACAGGCGCATGTGTGTACACGCGTCCAGTCGGACTCGCTACGCGTGTTTATGCGCGCATGCCACCTACCGAAGCGACGACCGGTGAGTTATGGCCCGCGATTCCACTCTCGCAGGCCTGCTCCCTCTCTCTCTCGCTCTCTCGGCGAGTCTCTCGAGGCCCCCGGCTTTATTAAAGACGGAGGGCTGCTGCGAGAGAGGCTGCTGCCTACTCTCCCTCTCGCTCTCTGCCTCTCTGATTGACTCGCCGCTGCGAGCGGCGCGGAGCTTCGTCGAGTGACTTTTCGGGGGAGGGAGGCGCGATCGGGGGGCTTTGGTTTATGGGCGCCGTTAAAATCATTGATGGTTTAGTTGAGAGATGCCGCCGTGCGATTCGGTACATATTCATATGGTGGTTTAGTGTCGGGACTAATTAGTTTTGGAGATATGCCGATCGGCATATTTTTCTGTGCTGAGGATCAAAATTGCGAGTTCTCTTATATACTTTATGCAGAAAACTATATATGAGTAAATGATTCTTGAATAAATTTCAACAGATAATTTTGAAACGTAATATAAATTACCACTAATAGTACTGTACAGATCTTGAATTTTTCATTTTCTCAGACTTTATTATTCCACTTACAGAATCCTATAATAATTTTAGTTTCCATAACCTAAGCTTTGTCCCAAAACATAACATCCCAAGTATCTTCTTAGAACAACATTATTCCCAATATCCATAAAGGAACAAACTAAAAACACTCCGACTCCCCGAAGAGAAGATTATCAAAAGAAATCGATATCCGAAAAGAGACGTCCCACTCGGGGCACTTCGCCTACTTCAATCAGCCGTGCCTCAGGATTACCATCGACAAATCCGAAAATACGCGCGCGACGATTTTCTATAATCCCCCGTAAGTCGAACCTGGGGGGGATGGGGGAGGACGATTTTCGTCCTCGTAGCTCATCGGCGCGCGCGGCGTACCAGGAGGAGAGAACTACTCCATAAAGATTTCCGGCGAGACGAGCGCCCCGAGCGCGACGCTCGTAAATGAAAAGGGCCGCGCGCGGCACTATTTTCGGCGATGAAAGAGCGAAAATGCGCGAGGCTCAGGAGGAATTTGTTTCAATGACGTCTTTTACGGGGGAGGGTATATCGCGCGTCGGGGGGCTTTCTTCGCGGGACGAGGCTCTCTCGAATTTAACTCGGTTAGATTCGATTTCGAGATCTCCGGTTTTATTTTCTACTTTACCATTGAACATATTCTGTAAAACTTTACGTTTACGCAGGCACGCAAAGGTCGTAATAATTTTCGCGCTTATACAAAGTCGCCTTGCCTTATATTTATCGTCTCGCGCGAAAAGGAAAGGCGCCGCGATAAAAAGAAATTCACTGGACGCAGTAAAGCTTTTTTTCTTTTTTTAATTTCCTCGTGTCTCGGCGCGCGCAGTGATAAAACATTTTTACATCGCGGAGATTTTCTTAAAGCCAGTAAACTCCCGCGCGTCTCTCCCACAAAAGACTCGTCCGAACAATGGGAGGAAGATCTCATCAGACAGTAAACGCGGCCCGGGAGGGAGGGACCCTTAATCAAGCCCGGAACGCATAAAAAGCGCGAAATTATTATAGGCGAACTCGATAAACGAAGGGAGAGGGAGAAACCGGGGGGGGAGAGACTCTCGGCCCGCGCGCGGTATCAGTGCCAAACAGCGGCAGTTTCGTGTATGTCGGGTAGTGTATATAGGAGGCCGTAAAGCCGATGCAAATTTATTTCGAAATTCGCCGTCGTAAAGTTGTTTGAAAACTACCCCCCTCGTAAAACGATTTCCAGACCTTTTCCCCGGGCCGAAGCTGGGCGCGTCCGGCTGCGACGAAACTCCATTTCCGCCGTCTTGTTTCTTCTGGCGCGGCGGGAGAGAGAGAGAAAGGCCGGGGAGTCGATAACGAGCCCCGGAAATTTCCCTGCGAGAGGCCAGATTTCCAATGAATTTTAAGGGTCGCGGACCGTCGATTCGCTCTCCTCGAGTGGCCCCGCAGAGGCCGAACTTGATTGCTCCACGCCGAGGCTCGGTTTAAATTCCGTTTTTTTAATGTCTTTTTTTTCTTTTTTTAGGAATGACAAACTCACTTTGGACTGGGTACGAATTTGAGATTGCGAGGCGACGATAAATCGACGGTTGTCGGAAAGAAGCTTTTTTTAGGTAAACTATCGAATATGTATAATAATTAAAAAAAATTTCGTACGAAATTCATGATTTCTAATTGAATAATTAACTTGATTATTACTTCCCGATTAATACGTGTTTTCAGAAATAGCTATTACAATATCATTCGAACTACCGATAAATATTTTATGCATCTGCAGGCCAGCAGTTTTATAACGAAACAAACACCTAAAAAGTAACGATTACGCAACCGTAACCGCACACTGATTATCGATCCAATGAAAGTATACTACTTTAGAGCCTTACTTAACACGATTAATAATCCTAATCTGTCAATCATCCACTTTCACCGGAAAGTCGTATTTCTAGAATACCCCAACTGGTGATCCAATAACCCGAACAATTAAATTTCCTTGACATTTAAAATCACGGCATTATAAAGGTTCGCGCGTCTCGACGACGTTTTTTTCTCCGGCAAAAGTAAACTCAATCAAAGTCGAACGTGAGAAAAGCCAAGCGAGAACGGCGCCGTTAAAGGCGCGCGCCGAACGAGAATCGCTCTTAGCTTATATATATATACGCGCGGCGGCCTGTTCTCCCATCAAATTGTTATTAAGTCATAGCGCGATATAGAATAAAATCCGCGTCGGACGCGCGCGCGATTTTCCTCGCGTTTCTCGGCCGGCCCGGCCATTAGCAGCCCGTAAAACTAGTTTGTTGCTAAATAGAACGTTAAGGAAAATAATTAATAGCGCGAGGGAGAGAGAGAGCCTCGTAAAAAAGTAATGGGACGCCGTGGCGCGAATTATTTATTTAAGGTTAAGCTCGTTAAAAGTTACGATCATTAAAACAGCTGTCCGCGCGCATATATCCCCCCCCCCCTCCCGCCCGGGGCTAGAGAATTTATTTCGCATCTCGCGCTAAACTTCCGCGTTCGCTGCTCCCTGACAAACAATGCGCGCGTGTAATCGCACTTTTGAATTTTGATTTCAGTTATGTGCTTTTCGCGAGAACTGCATGCGCTGTTATTACGAGGTGGCTGGGGGGTTTAAACGAGCTCCGGCGAAACGCGGATTATTATAAAAACAGTGAAATTATTATTTGAACGAATGGCGTTGTTGTTTTGAGTTGGTAACGTTTATTTGACGATGGGAATTGTTAATAATAAACAGGTACATTGAAATGGTAGATAATTAATTTTATTAGTTATTTTTCTGTAATTTTTTTCGTCCTCTTTTAAATAAATATCGAAAGGTTTCATTAGGTTACCTTTGAAAGTATTAAGTAAACATTTAAAAATATCCTGATGATTTGGAAGAAACATTTCTAGAATTGGAAAATACGCTGTTCTGCGTCTTATTTACGATCAAATTTATAACCAACATTCAATAAAAGTCTCGATAATAGTATTAATTAACACAGCGGTTTTAATTTTTTGCAGTGGTCTACTTATACGAAGGTTATACTGTGACTAAGTAGTCGTTTTCTCACATTAATATGAATAGACGTCTACGTAAACACCGGTTCAGCACTCATTAGATGTTACCTTTCTTGTAATGATAGATTTTTTTATAAAAGCATTCAATGTAACGCTTTGTAAGTGCTTTGTTGGAAAAAAAAATAAAAAAATGAAATATTTCTTAAACGGTAAATTACAGATATTTATTAAATACTATTTAAATACACCAACTTGAAAACACGCAAAAATAGATTTTAGTAAAATCGCGGAAATCTTTTTAGATCACCAACAATATACGCATCTATTAATTTTAAATAAATTGCTAATTCTACTTTATTTACCGCGCAATAGAAGCAACAAAACCGAATCCAAGCTCCCGAAGCTCCAACGTCCCGCGAATAAATACCGTCGAAAAAATTCATCCGCGACTTTCGAAAGCCATCAGTTGCCTGCGGCCCGTTAATAAAGTCAGCAAAGCGGCGGACGTCGAGAACCCCGGCAATAAAAAAAAAAAAGAAAAAAAAACCAGCAGCGCGAACTCGCCCGGGCAGGAACGAGTTCCATTCGGGAACATATCCGGGGCGAGCGTCAGCGCCAGGCCTCGTCGTTACATCTCGAAAGGAGGCAATGAAACGGTTAACTAAATTGGCTACTCGCCGCCTGTCAGCGGCAGGAGCGCCCGCGACTTTCTCGGTACAGTTTTCAGCGGATCCTTGCGGATTGGAACAGCGGTATGACTCTATGAGCTGAAATGCGCGCGGAGGAGGATGAGTTTTCGGGGGATTGTTGATGGGAGATGATGGAAGCTCGAGTTGCTTCTTTGGTTTCGTTTTCCAGTGTTGCTTTGAAATTAGATACTACAATTACTTAAGTATTAATTTACCGCGTTTTGGATAGCACCTGCCTTTGTCTTACCTTTGTGTACGAAAAATGTGTGTAAAGTTTTTTAATGTATAACATTTTAAAAGGACGATTGTGTATAGATTTCGTTACGTATAATTTATTTACGTACGATTTACGATTGTGTACAATTAATTTGTGTAGAATATGATCAGTCTCCACGGTGATTATATTATAAATACGTTAATGCGAGCAAAAATGGTTAATTTCCAAACACAGGGATTTGGGTAGATGTTATTAGGTAAATATAATTATTGCTACCCTCTGTTTCAAATATTAGTTTGAATTTGAAACAGGATTTTAAGCATTCGATGCGGCTTGATAAGAGTTAGTTCACGCAGACAAAACGATGAGTTATTTTAAAAATTTAATCATTTTATTCAACCTATATGCACAAATGCTGTTAATACAATTCGCCGTGTAACATTGCATAAATGTAAATGTAGTAACACAATAACATATGATAATTCATCGATTCCCCGTCTATGTACAAATACATACAATCATATTACGTGAAAAAAGGAGAAACATTGGCATAAATTAAAAACTAATGTGCACAAAAGCATCGTTACTATCAATAATTTACATCCTCGATTGCCTCTATGACCGCAAAAATACGAGGAACAATATCAACAAACCAATTTTACAGTCCTTCTCAAGAAGACACTGATCACAATAATGAACAAAGCAAAGTACACATCTGATCACTTCCTCTTCACCTTCAGACCTTCCGCCATCCCTCAAGACTGGGTGCTTCCTGTGGGTATCCCGTGGGTTCGCACCTGGTTCCTCTGATCAGGTCGTCGACCTTGCCCCGGATGAACCTGAAGTTGACCTCGTCGATCTTGCGGGACTTGTTGATGGTCTTCTGCAGCCGGTTGGTGTTGAACCACAGCTCCTCGTCTCCGTAGGCGTTTTCTATGACTTTTATGCTGCTGACGTACTGGAGTTTCTCCTCGTCCTGGGCGAGGACGACGATGTTTTCAGGGGTAAAGGGCCTGCCGATGTTCCAGCAGGCCAACGCCGTGAACTGGGCCAGTTGGAAGAAGATGGCCCCGGTTCTGGAGGTCGCTTGAGCTCCTGCCTGGCTGGCTCGTTTGACGACCGATTGGTATACTAGGGGCTCGTAAGCGTAACCTTCTTTTAGCGAATCTGTGTCCGCGAATTTCTGGTAGAAACTGGCTAGAGAGTTGAAGTAGAGGTATCTGTAACAATATTGTGTGCTTCATCGTAGCGAATTCTTTCTTGGTCTTATAATTTTTTTTTTTTATCGAGAAAATACCTGTATTTAAACTTAAATCTGTATCTGTAAAGCTTTTGCAAGTTTTATTTACCAAAAACAATCTTTTCGTTTAATTTTTTTTTTTTTTTTGCTTATTAATTCACATTTTATCTTTATTGCTAAACAATTATTAAACAAAAATAATAACTTTAGTAATTTCTTTTTTAAACGCGATATATATTTTTACATTCATCGTTATACACATTTTTAACGGAAAATCCCGCAGTCCACCATTCATAAAAGTGAAAAAAGCCCGAATCGCTTAATCCAAAGACATGTCTTAAAAATCCAAACGTTAGACTCATCAAAGAACGCAGTCAGCGGCGTAAAAGTCCTCGGCGGCTCAACAAACAGCTCGCAAAAACCGCCGGCACGCCCGGGCTTTTGCGATCGACTTTCGAAATTATGCGCCGAGATATCAGTTCGACGCGCCGTGAAAGCCGAGAGCAACTCCGACGCGCGGCGGCGGCGGCGGCGACGCGTATATCGTACTTTTCCGCGGCGGAACTTCCGCGTTACGGCTCAACTTCGACGCGCGCGCTCGTAAATTCGACGTTTGTTTCGGAGGCTGTCTGTCCCCCGGTGGATTTAGGCCGAATTTTCCAATTACCCGCGACGCTTCGAACGAAAACTGTATAACCGCGGAAATATTCTAGAGAAAAAGGACAGCGGATTGTTTAGGCGGCAGTTTCGAGCAAGTTATATTGGGTGTTGCGAGGTGGGATTGGTTTGTTGCGCGAGTTCGGTAACTGAAATTTAGGGATTGTTCGCGGGGGGGCAAAAATTTAAACGAGATTTGAACAAGAGGAAGGGGAGCTTAAACGGTTTCGCGACGATCGACTTTATGTACGTATTGCTTGTCTAGGTAAAGTAAAGAGATGCTAAATTAGAATGTAACGGTTTCGTTATTGAATAAATTAATTTTTAAATTTTTTCGTTAAAGTTAACTTCTGAAAAAGGATCAAGTTGCAATAAAGTTTTAAAAAATCTTTAAAGAAGAACTTAAACAGAGAATATTTTCGAATAAATAATAAGTTTTAAAGGCAAAATAGAAACTGCAATTATCGATCTTTTACTATCTTTTAATAACACAATTTAAATGCCATTTGAATTGAAAGATACCATTAAAAACGCGTACAAACTGCAATAAAACCCAACCCATCGAAGCAAAAAAAAAAACACTTTCCTCCTCTGCAAAAAAGCCTCTCCTTTCCTGTTTACTCCTCGCTGCCCGTCGCTTATATATTTTCATTCGCGCGATGCGTCTCAAGGCCCGGGGAGGCCGTTCTCCGCGGAAATGCGAGTGAAAGGTTTCGGTTGCGCAATGCGCACGCCTCGCGGATGATGTATATCCCGCCGCGCGCTGCTTTTCGGGGGGGTAAAAGTCGTTACGGACGGACGGACAGAGAGCGACGTGTACCGCGTGTACATGATCGCCGCGGAATGCAAATGAACGCTCTGGCCGGCCATTGTTGCGGAGCGGCTCGTCCGCGCCGGAGGGAGGAGGCCTCCGGGTGAAATGTGCGCGAAATTTTGAGTGCTCCGCTGTGCGCTCTGCATTTTGAATTAATTTTCGGGCTCTCTTCTTTTTTTTTTTGGCCTTTTTTCGCGGAGGTTCGCAGTTATTGGCTTTGCTTGATTAACGATTGGGGATCGAGTCGGTTATGAATTCGCGACGGGGCTATAATTTAAAATAAAAAAAGTTTTCTATTATTTTTAAATGTTTGTAGAAAGGTGCAATTTCCTTTTTTGATAGGTAGATTGAATACGCGTTTTGTTTTTAAAGGTTTGAAATTTGAATAATTCACAATAGTGTTCCCAGTAGACAATATTAGTTCTTTCGCTAATTTCAAGAATGAATTTGTGCAATAAAACTACAACTTAAAAATAAATATTGAAAAATATGATAATAATATATTCTAAAAATATTGTTTAATTTTATATTTTAAGCCTTCAAGTATGTTTAGATAAAGGTTAAGTGTCTTCCTTACATTCAAATTTGCATCGCCATTGTTCTCCAGTAAAGTGAATTATTATTAAATTTAAGTTTACGAGCGCACCGTCCTATTTACCCAGTTCTACTTTATTATCGCATTCAATCTCCTTATTATCTTTGTCCGAATCTAATTAAAAATTCAATATTTACTTCCCTATTTACTTTAATTGCAATGCAAGATAATCAGATTGCGCTTCTCATTTACAGGAAACTCGTTAAGCGTAACTTTTTCGCCCGTTTCAACACTCGAAACTTTTTATATACCTTACATTCTTTTTTTTAGAAATCTCAGTACTTCTAAATTTTCCGCCGTTACCCTTTAATTTTTAAATTTAATTAACCACTTTATCCTTTTTCATACCTCTTATCAAAGAATCCCTTAGGAGACAGCGACATCCCGAGCGTGCCGTCGGTAAGCTCAAACCACTCCCCGGCAATAGTCAAATTCGTGGCCTCGGCGTCGGAGCCAAATGCGTTTCCTCTGGTATTGTCAATCCTCCAGGATGTTTTGTCCTTGAGGCTGAACACGAGGAGGCCGTGTCCGAGTACGTCGGCGACATAAACAAAGGTGTCGTCGCAAGAATCCCCGACGTCCACGACCGGGTTCACGTAAGAAGCCATGCCGTTCTTCGTTTGGTCGGCGGGGATGACGTATCTCAGGAGAAGCTCGTCGGTTTTCAAGTCGAAGACCATCAGCTTCGAGGGGCAGACCGATTGCCCGGCCGCGAAGCCCGTGTCCGCCATCCAGAGGCGGTTGCACTCGTCGATCTGCGAGTTTTTTTTTTTAAAGAATTTGCGAATGAATGCGGATGTAAACGTTTCTCTTATTCGCATGACTAGAGCTCGTTAAGCGCGTTACTTGTGCATTAAATCTTCATATAGATTCATTTTATGATTCTATTATTAATATTTTCTAAAAATTAAATTTATTAAATTAAATAATTTTATTAAATTTAATTTTTGATAAATATACTATTTAATTTACATTAATTGTGAAACGTGAATGTAAGACTAACTGTAATATGAATGCAAAACAATTAAGTTTTTTTTCAAGTTAACATTACCACGTGATCATGCTTAGCCAATCATATCGCGAATAGTATGCCTTTACTTTTAGGCTCATCACTTTTTTAAGAAAGGAATTTATCTGCATTTTTTGCACTGTTATTGTAAATTTACCTTTGAGAAAACATGAATTATTTATAGTATAACTATTATAAATCAACAATTAACGTTCGATGAAAAACAAATAAATAAATAGTCAACTTGTCTATAAGTAAAAACTTAATTAAATGAATATTTAACATACAGTTAAGTGGATGTCTGTTGTTAGTAGAAATTTTAAGTATGATTATATTAAGTAGTTTCTTTTGTGAAATTTCAGTAAAAAGGCCAATTGGCTGAATTAATATTAGAGTATCGACTCTGAATTCAGAGTCAATACTCTAATATTAAGGTTAATAAACATTACTTCAACGGCATTCAATTCTGTTCGAAAAAAAATTTTCCATTATCCTCGCTGATCAGTACCTTCAATTTCCTTCGCTCATTAATTTCCATTTCTACGAGTGCAGCTCCACATTTTTTTCTGCTCTAATAATAAACTGAAATAGATAATTCCAGAATACAAGAGAAACTCAATTAGCTACCAGACCGTCGTTTGAAATTTCAATTCCCTCTTGCAAAGCAAAGAGAAATTATAATGCACCTTTCAAGGAACTCCATATAGGTGGCCTTCATATTTTTGATTAGATTCGAAAGTCTCCCGCGCGCGACACCTCATTCGAGTGCCTTTCGATATATCGCTTGCGAAATCCGAGCAAAGCGCCACGTGTCATCTAAAAAAATGTTAAAAGGACAATCCGGCAATTAAACCCGAAACCCGCGCTTATGTAAATTACATTACGCGAGTCAAATATATCGAGAGATAAAAAAAAGTTATTCGAATCACGCAATTCAGCAAACGGGACCTGGCATTCCGCGTATATTAATTTTGACTCGGCACACGCCCATACATATGATGCAACTGCACTGCAAAACCAGTCTCTAATCCGGTCGATCGCAAACAAACATGCAAACAAATACACACACACACACACCCACCGCCGAGGCCGTATTAGAACGCGCGAGCCGAGTATAGGTGCATAAATATCGCATGAATCGTTAAACGGGGCTATTTCGCCCGTTTCTAATTGCGATCGGACGGCAGGTGCTGGGCGGTCGCACGTTTTTCACCGGCGAATTTAAAGAGATTCCGGATTCGTTTTTGGATAAATGGCCGGCGGCGTATACGGAGTTCCTTATGTGCTAGGAATCTGTTCAGTGAATAAGTTAATTTTGCAATATATTTACGTAAGCGCGATCTTACGAGTAACAAGGAAATATTATATATGAATTTTAGATAAAAACTGATGATTGTAATCATACTTAAAACAAATATTGTTTTAATTAAGTCATATCAAAATATAAAGCATTAATTAATTCATGAAATTTAATTTATAAAAACTGTTAATTATCCGAATGAATTTTTCCTTTGTAATGGATACTTATCCAAAGAAATATTATACCTACGGTTCAACGGTATTAGAACATTATTATGAAACCGTCTTCAGAAATGAAACATTTAATTACTACTTATCACTTCACAAAGCACTGGGATATTTACCGCAACTCTGTACACGGAGACAAGGCTGTCGCAGTCGGGCTTGTGCCAAGTGTAGTCGGGATAAGGAGTCAGCAGCGGCCCGCCCGATCCCTTAAGATCCGTAATTACAGACAGAGTAATCGGTACGCCGGCAAGCCACTGCGGACTCGTCACGAAGACGCGGCCGCGCCTGTCGATGGCCACGTCTTGGGATAAGGAATTGCCCACGGTGAAGTTTTTCTCGGTCAGCTGGACGGTGGGGTGGACCCAGTCGAGGAACTTCCACTGGAAGGCGACCTCCAGCCCGCTGCTGGGGTCGTCGACCTTTGCCGCCTGGGTAATGTGCTGGGTAAAAGCGTCCAAGCTGGGATATTCAGGCAGGTCGGCGAGCGGTGGATGTTGATTTGGTCTCGAGTTGCTGTTGATGAAAAACTGAGACTGAGGAGAGTTGATGATGCGATTCTGAGTTATGGGATTCTGGTTGATCGGCGCAGCTTCGATGTTGTTGATGAAGCTGTTCTGGTTGTTCGGTAGATTCTGACCTTGCAGATCGAACCCACCAGACGGCGGGGGTGGATTTAAGTTGTTGATCTGGTTAATTGGCAGATTCTGAGATTGCGAATCGATAAAACTACCGGGAGTCGTAGATGGATTCAAGTTATTGTTTTGGTTGATGATCTGAGACTGGGGAACGTTGCTGTCGATATTTGGATTCGCAGGCAGAGGTTGAGATTGTACGCTGACGACGTCGTTTTGCAGGTTGAGAGATGACGTTTGAGGGTTGTTGATCAAGCCGTTCTGCCCGCCTGGCGCGGGTTGCTGTTGAGGATTGCGAAAGACATTTTGGTTCACCGGCAAAGATTGCTGCTGAGAGTTGAGAAAATTATTTTGGTTGAAAGACAAGGACTGTTGCTGCGGGTTGATGAAACCGTTTTGGTTTTGCGGCAAAGACTGCTGCTGAGCGTAGACCAGACCATTTTGGTTTACTGGATTTTGGTTTACCGGCTGCGATGACTGAGGTATATTTACAAAACCATTCTGGTTGACGGATGGTTGCTGACCCAGCGGGTTGACTAATGCATTTTGTTTCACTGGTAACGTTTCGGATAATGGACTGCCAAAATTTTGAGGTGTAGGCACAGGGCCAGAGAGACCCTTAACCCTTCCAATGGTCTTGCTGGGCACTGATTCGGGTAACGAAGTCACTTCGTTCGTAAGCACCGCCAGTATCAGCGGAAGAAACTGCGGCAACATCGTCGAACTCTGCGTCTCAATTTACACTAAATTCCAAACAATAAACATTAAAAACAAAATGCCCAACGTAACCAACCTCGCGTAAAGCCGAAAAATGAACTTGCAAATTGCGTCGGGCAGCGAGAGCGAAAAGCGCTTTACCTTCCAGTAGGCGGCAATCGAGATTACCCGCTCGCGAGCGAAACGGCACTGCGGAGATTTTCAATCGCGCGCGCGTCCGTTTACGTGCAAGTCCGCTTAGGAACTCGGGTGAGCGCGAAGTCAGAAGGGGGGGAGGAGGAGAGAGACACGTTGCGTTCTCTCCCGCACTTGTCCTTGCGAGCCGGTGTTCCAGTTTTCGCTCTCGCCGCGCGCGCGCGCGCGCGAATTTACGAATGAAATTCGCGCGCCGCTTCTTTCTCTTCTGCTCGGTGGACCTTTTGGCCGGGAAAGGAGGTTGACGCAGATGCATTTTCAGAAATTGGAATATCGATTTTTGCAGACGGGAAGTGGGTTTCTGTTATTTATCAGGTGTTTTTAATTAAAAGTTGCTGACTTCGCGGGAATTAATTGGATATTTCCGAGTTTGCCCTCGCGATGCCGGTATAAATTGAATGTACTTTTAAGTGAAATTTTCGAAGCTGCACGGAGACAGTTTTGAATTTTGCTTTTAAAAATATAGGTTGCGTGAATCAGGAATATACTGCAACATCTATCTGGAGCATGGAATTGAAGAACGCTCTTTTTTGGTCTTAAAATTTTATTATTTTTACATGAGTTGTTTGAGTCTCCAATCGAATATCAAATTTACTTTGAAATGAAAGTAAAAACTAAAATAGTATATTGTGCAACTAGATGTGCAAGCATTAATTGCACATATTAAAAGAAGTTGCGAAAAGTTGCAAAAAATATTGATACGTGAAACGCAATTAACATTTCTTTTGTACGTTTTTCTGACTTCTTCGATTTATTTGATTTTATTATTTTGAGATAAAAGCAAAGATCAGATATTTAATAATATAAAATTAAAAAAAATATATCAATGTTATCGTTATCGTTGTACATTTATTTACCCCTCACTGCGATCATCCGCAAAAAATAATTTTTTACTCAAAAACTGTCGCTAAAACTACCACTGCAAGTAATATCAGCGTTCTACTTTGCGGTGCCTAAAAAAACAAAAGCCTCGGAGCGCTCATCGGCGGTTAAACTCTACATCAATGCCGAAAAATAGATAGAGCCGCAAATGGCAGTCCATTCGCAAAGCGAGAGCAATAACTCGATTACTCCGGCATTTCATTTTTATGGAAGGCCCCTCGTATTTTTCTCGCTCGGCACCGTAAAAGAAGAGCAACTTCCGAGCTTCCTCCCCGCTCGAGCATAACAAACTCCGCGCAAAATAAACTCGATATCGCTTCCCGATTGTCCGGCCCGGCAGGAGGAGGAGGAGGAGGAGGAGGAGGCCGGTCTGGCAATGATCCAGTCGAAGGTAAATCAGTCCTTTGCATTTCAGCGGAGGAAAACTCAATCGCCGGCCGTTTTGCGGATCTCGGGCAAATCTGATAATGTTATTGTCTCTTTTTGCTCGCTCCGGCTGAGTGGCAAGGTGATCTTTTGTTGGATAAATAGACTGCAGGTATATATCGACGTATAAATAAGATTTATTTATGCTTCTTCGCTGAAAAATCGCGCTTCGTTTGTCGAGGATTGTTGGGGAAGTCGTAAATTTATTCATAATTTTTCCATTACGATGATTTAACCCTGACGGTTTTTGTGATTTATTTGTTCATTTCCATAATGTAATTATTAAAATTAAATTGGTCAAGGTATTAATAAACGTAAAAGTATTTACGCTGATTTCAGCGCAAATTAACAATATTTTTAGACTTACGTGACACACAACACCTAAAAAAAGGTCGTCCTTTTACTCACCTGAAACAAAAATACAAAGAACAGTTATTAAACTATTAACATTACGTAAATATACATATTGTTAAAACAAAAAAAATTGTGTCAAATGATTATCTAATAAAGAACAAGACAATGTAAGAGTTTCTCTTTTAATTTTCCGTTAAAAACCATTCACCAGTTTTCTCATTAGACTAGTTTTTAATTAAGCGAACATATTTTGCCCTCAATAAGTTCAAACCATTAATTCGAAAAGCCTTTTACAAAACCTTAAAAAAAAAACGTTTGACTTCCCTCTTTCCGAAAATTTCATCCAAACATTTTAAATCAATACGCAATCGCAAAATCAGCAGTCAAATAATCCCTTTGATCCGCAACACCGAACAAACAGCAACACGCCCCATATTAATCCAGCAGCGCACGCGACGATAAATAATACCGAAAATCGCCGGGGCCGGACAGCGACATCATTATCCGCGCGCGAGAAGCTTGCGCGCGCAAAAACGCTCGGCTCGCGGACTAATTATTTTCCGCGCGCTGGCGCATGTAAAAACGTCGCCGCGCGGACAAACGGAAAAAGAGAGAGAGAGAAACAGCTGGCCGCTCGCTCTCCTGTAATTGCGAGAGAGCCGGGCGCATCATCGCGAGGCGAGCGTATCCCGTAAATTCTCGCGCTTTCCGCGGATTATGGCCGCAGGTGCCGGCCGCGGCCCCCGTATTTGCGCCGAGTTTGGGGCTCTCTGTCCGAGCATTGTGTTTTGCGTTTTGAGTTTTTATGGATGGAGGGGGGGAAGGTGTTTGGCGAGCGGATGATGCTTTGATGAAAGTATTCGTTTTGGTTCGAACGGTTTTTGTGTCGCTTTTGAGGGGTTAAAAAAAAATTTCTGCTGCAGAAATCAGTGACGGAAATCAGGTTACAAAAATGGATAATTAAAATATCGTTAGCAATTTTTTTTTCCTAAAAGAGGGAGTCAATTAATTTTAAAACTGTCATTTTACTGTACAAAAACAGACTTATAATTATAGAATGATCATTACATAAAGAAACTTATATAGAATATGAAAATCTTTTTATATTTCTTATCCAACTATTTATGAACAATTAATTAAATTAGAAACCCTTTTACGTTCAATAATAGAATGTTTTGCAATTTCTAGATTGTCTCATTTCGTTTCTTCTATCAACGTGGAAAATAATTTAATTGAACTAAATTACGATTCCATAGTAATTGTTCATCGAAAAAATTAATTACTACAGAATTCTAAGTACTTTGTTCTAGTTATTTAGCTATCTTCTTTAATAATCATCAGAAACTTATGATTGTCCTCTTTCTATTGTTTTCCTTACACGTACAATAAAATACATTCCTTAACAAGGCTCTCTTTCAAATTAGCTGTTCCGTTGCGCAAGAAGATTAATATTCTTATTTATAAACTTAGTATGAACAAATTGTAATTTTGTAAAAATTCAAAATGTTATATAATAAATTATTTCAATTTCAGTTTCCAGATTTCTATTTTGATTAGCCGCCAACACGAAGACGCGTTTGTTGCTATAATGTCATACCGATTCAAGAATAGAAGTAAGAGCTACGTCACAGAACGCATAGAGACATATTTGTGAACATTTTCAGCTAATTATATAGATTTTTTTAAAAGTTAGGTTTCCGTGGAGATATTCGTTTGTTCTTTTTCCATTTAATTCAATTTTTCTTTAAACGATGGCCAGCTTTGATTTCGCCTTCGAAGCAAGAACATCTATTTTAAAATAAACTATTTTCAGTAAAAAAATTTAAAGCCTTTTTATTATTCACGGAACATTAGCATAACCTTAAATGAAACGCCTCAATTACACAATTATCTTTAGAAAAATATACCTAACAAGTAATATGCATTTCTGTCCATTACTTTGTCACTCTCTTCAAATCGATTCATCAACATATTTTCGTCGTCCAGTCGGTCGCTCCCAAACGAAAGCTCCGCGGAATAATTCAAAGCGTCGACCAGCGGCGGCGGGGGGAGCAGAAAAAGTTTCGCATACATATATAAAACGCGCGCGAAACGCACATGTAATCCGCGCGCGAGTCCGTATTTCGGGCTCCGTCATGCGTGGCTAAAAGTAATTCGCCGCCCCGCGCGATTTACATCACGTACACAGGCGCCAAATGGCGTCGATGAATGCCCGCACGAGCGCGCGCCAAAGCGCACGTGTAAATCACCGTATTCCAATATTTTGGAAAAGCTCTCTCTCTCTCTCTCTCGCCGCGCGCGCGGCCGAGCGCGCTTTTATACCGGGGGAGGGCTGCCAAAAAGACTTTGCGCGCGGAAGCGCGCGCGCATTTTAATGTAAATGTTTTTTCGAGAATAATGCTGAGGAGGAGTTCCTTTGGCGGTGGGAGGGAGGGCGATTTCGGGGATTTTATAGAGTTGAGATATTTTATTTGTGTAGATTCGGCAAATATGTAGTTGCAGAAATTTTAAAGTATTGTTGTAAGAATCATTGTAAAGTTTTGAAAATTGAAAGATCTATTATGTTTTTATTTTATAGACATTTTCTACGCTTCTTTTGAACGTATGAATTAACAATATTTTAATCTTGCGTTATAATTCAAGTTCACGAAAAGTAAAAATTCTCTTCGAATTTGATAAAAAAAATTATAATTTTTCTTTTTATCAAATTCGAAGAGAATTTTCACGTAAAAATAATTTATCTTATTTTTTTACGGATTTTATACAAGTTTTTTAAAGATTTGATTCTATAAAAATTCAAAAAATATGAGCTCCTCTAATCTTCTCATGACAAAATGTTAACACTTTCCAAAATACTAATCTAAAGAAAAAATTTTAAATTTTTTGCGCTTTTTTATGCTCAACCAACCACAATCCTGGATGTCGGTGACTCATCATTTTTTTAAGAAAGGATTTATAGAATCAAATCTTTACAAGTCTTGTACCAAATCTGTATAAAAATTAGCTAAATTTGTTAAAAACCGAGCGCGAATTCCTCCTAATTATTTCAAAATCAAAAAATAACCAACACCATCCACTCGCAACCCCAAACACATTCCTCAATCGCCCTTCCGTCCAAGGACCCGAGAATCAATAGCCCCGCAGCACCGCAAAAGGCGCTCTCTCGCGCGGCTCTCTCGCAGCTGGGCCGTTTAAGGCCAGAGAGAACGAGTTTCCGGCCTGCTCGCCGCGCGGCAATCGACCGTACGCACGCGCGTTTCCCACAATCATTACGCGATCACGTGAGCCGCTTGGCTCTCGAGAGAGCCGCGTCGTCAATGACTTCGCGGTCGCTCTCGGGGCGAACCGATTGAGACGTTCGAGCCTGATTGAGCGCGCGGATTCGTTCTGCCTTTTTTGACGCGGCTGCTGATTTATTGGGTATGATTGGCGAGATGGAGTGGTGTCTATTTGTAGGGTTGTATTTTATAGTTGTTAAAGTTGAAAGGCGTTAATTGTTGAAAAGAATTATAGGATTCTTTTATTTGTCATAACTGGGAAATTCAGTAAAACATAAAAGACAATTAAGCCTGTCTTTGTAAAGGAACATCTTTTATAAGAGAAGATGGTATCTATTTGATTATAAGTATTATCAGATCGTTACTACTGCTGTCTATTTAGAGTTCTAATGAACCTTTAAAGATACTTTTAGAGTAATCTGCCTCATTTATCATAAGTTTCTCATCGTCTGAACTCACATTAATAGCATAATTGCAATAGAGTTTTTTAAATAAGCGAGTTTACTCAAAAGGAGCTAACACCTTTAAAAGTCTCCCCTTTAAATAAAGTATGAAAACATAATTACTGTTACTATTCTTGAAGGATTATAGTTTCGTGAGCAAAGAAAATTTAGAGAACTTTTAATATAGTTTTGAAAATGTTTTATTATAAGATTTTTATAAACTTCAAGCACGTCTTTACGCTTTGATGTCTCAACAAAATCTGACAATTTTCTAAAACGCATTTGCTCAATTGTCTATCAAAATTGTTTACATTTACTGATTAACTTGTTTCATGACTTATTTTACTAAAAAGTCTTGTTACAATCACTGAAGGAAGAAGGCGGCCCCGACGATCTTCTGCGAACGCCGTGCACGCCGGCCTACGAAAGATTTCAACTTTTACCTATTCGCCGGAAACACTTGTTATTATTTTATTCCTTTTTCTTTCAAATTCAATGCACTTAATTAAATATAATTAACTTTATCGTTAAAAATACAATTGGACGTTAACAAACACTTTTTAACAACTAAACGAAACGGGAACAATTACTATTATATATATTTATAATAAGTATTATTTACTCCCGGCAGAAAGAGGCTAATTACATAAATCACAAGTGATATCGATGTGAAAGGAAGTAATTACGCGCCGCGTACAATCATCGAATAATAATTTTTCTTCGACCCGCGCGGCCGCTTCTTTCAATCCGCTCGAGCATTGTTTACGCGGAGCAGCGGCAAAGGAGCTTTATAAAAAAAATGCCGGGGGCGGCGACAATGCGACGCCTACTCATTAAAAAAGTGGCAGTCAAAAGCAGGACACAAAGCTGAGTCGAGCTGTCTCGAGAAAAATGAATATTTTATCTCGCGTGTGCGTAATTAGGACAGGTTTTTTTTAATGAGTGAAACAGGAAGGAATGGGTTTGCTCGCTGCCAGCGGACGAGAGAGTTCAGTGGAGCAGGCTGAATATGGAGTAGCTTGTTATTGTTATATAGCTTTGTACTGCGTAGAGGTAAGATTAGCAAAAGTTAACGCAGAACATTTTTTTATTGATTTGTTCCGTGTCAACCGTAAACTTTGAATTATCGTATACGTATATTGAATTATATCTTGATCAGATTTTTTTCTTGGAGATATTCGATCTAATAATATGCTTATTGTAACTTAAATCTTAAATTTTTTACTATTTTTTAGGATGTCATCACTGAAAGAAAATTGCTTGACATTTCCTGGTATAGCTTTTAAAGTCTGCCGTAAAATTGTATCTTCGTAGTATAGCATTTTTTAATCAAATACTTCTTTGCAAAACCATTATTTGCGTGATTTTGAACTGTCCATTTTGAATGAAATAAAAAAAATACACTAATTAAAATGAACAACGAGAGTCCAATTATTACAACAAAACTGCCGCATAAAACGACTCCCGGAGTCAGCATATAGTTTCATAAAAACTTCGCTCTCCACATTTGCCCATCCATCCGCCACAACGCATATAGCCGTTCAGTCTCCAAGCGAGCCTCTCCGAATCCATTTAAACGCATGATCCGCTGCTATTGAACTTGGTCTCGCGGCGATTCAAAAAGCATCGCGCGACACCTCACCCTTTCCCCAGCCAAACCCAGCCAGCCCAGCCAGACAGACAGACAGACTGAAGAATCGCGCGCTGCTCCGAAAGCAAAAGTAGTCGGCCGTTCGTTATTCGCCGGCGGGGCGAACTTCCGAACTGCCATTCCGGCGGAAGCTCGCGCGATTTTATATATCGATGAGAGTCGCCTCCGCCTCCCTTCCCCCCCTGGAAAACAGTTCTTCTTAAACCGAGTTCGCGTTGCCGCTCTCTCTCTCTCTCTCTCTCCCTCACAAGTTGCCCAAGTCAATTTTGCTGCCCGGAGTTGGTAATGCGATTTGCGCGGGAATAAATAGGAGACTTTTCCGCCGCTCCGCAAACTCGTTTTCCGCGCGCCGCCGCCTCCCCCTTTTTCCGAGAGGAGCCTTTGAGGGCTCGAGGTAGTTATGCAAGATTGATGTCGAGCCACTTGAGGGACTTCTCTTCGCGATTATTTAGGTGCCTGCGTGCGGAGCCTCTCTCTCTTTTTTTCTTTTTTTTTGGAGCCGCGTTTCACAGCAGTTTGCCGAGCAAATGGAATTGGCGCACGAAATGCACGGGGATGACTTACGGCGTTGCCGGCGACTTTGCGGGATTGCTCAAGCATTGTCCGTTGACACGCGCATCTGGGTTTTTTGGGGGGACCTTTTAAGAATTTTTTGGAACAAGACAAAATAATTTCCTTTATTTTTTTATACGAAAATAGGCTCAGTCGCACATCTAACGAACAAACCTCTCAAATTAATTCCGTCCCTAAAAAAAAAAGGCAAGCGACACACATCCGCAGGACGAAAACGGCGAAGCTCAAAAACAGTCCCGTTACAAATTAACCTTGGCCCGGGGCTCGTAAAAAACGCGAATTTCCGGACGGCGCGGCGCGGGCAATAAAAAGCTCTCGCGACAAAAAAAAAAAAAAAGAAAGGAAAGCTCCGCGGACGCCAAAAATTTCGGGGGGCCGTAAATCCGCGAATCCGCCGCGCGCTCGTCAGAAATTACGACGCGCCGCGGCTAAGCGGCTAATAGTCGCCCGGGAGAGCCGCGGAAACGTAATAATAAAAGGCGCGCGCGCGGCGCCAGTTTTTATCTCTATCATTATATTGCTCGTCGTCCCGGCCGCGGCTCTCTTGTTTCTTTAATCTTCGCTGTCTGGCCTTTTTGCGGACTGACAAAAAACGGGGGGAGAGCTTCTACATTTTGCACGCGGAATATATATATTCTTTTCGTTTTTGATTTTCGCTTTCGTTCTTTCTCCGTGATCGATGTTAGTTATTATGTGGTAACATGAAGTATGGTTTCGATATAAGCGAGCGGAACAAGCTGTTGTTAGGTATTTAATAATTTCTTGTTGGAGAAGAAACGGTGCGTGTCTAATTGTTACTTGCATTTGCGTGTAAAAGGTGTATATTAGCAGTGCATGCATTGAACAATTTTTTTTTTGTATGTTGTATAACGCTGCAACATTTTTGCAAGGTCCGTTACAATGAAATACTGTTCATGTAATCGTGTAAAGGGAATGTCAAGGGGAAAATAACTTAAAAAATTCGTAAATTTATCAAGCATACTTTTTTAATTTGGTTAATAATTATATAAAATGATAATACGTTTATTAACAAAGTTTGATTTTAATTTCATCCAATTGACGTTAATCATCACGATTAAATAATAATGTTAAATAATTTTAATCCAAATTAACTCATTAGTGCTAATTCACTAATTTCTAAAAGAGCGCTTTTATCGCAACGCGGACAAGAAAAACTCTTTTCGCGCATCCTGTCAACAAAAACAAGCCCGTAAACTTTCCAATTCGCGCAAAGGCGGCAGCATTAGCTAATACCATCCCGAAGCCCCCAGCAATAACATCCGAACTTAAGCCGAAACGGCGCGTAACGCCGCGTTCGCCGCACAGAAAAATATAATGACTTTCTAATACTAAATGCGGGCCGCGCGCGGGCGTCCGTAATCCGGGCGAATGAAAACTTACGCTAATTAAAGCGTTAATAGGCGGCCGTGTGTGCGTAACGACGCTCCGCCGTTACTTAATCCCCGAGAAAATGAAACGTTCGAGAGAGAGCGCGGCAAA
Source organism: Ormyrus rosae (assembly GCA_035047165.1). NCBI lineage: Eukaryota > Metazoa > Arthropoda > Insecta > Hymenoptera > Ormyridae > Ormyrus > Ormyrus rosae. The sequence continues at coordinate 6,586,942 of JAWWML010000001.1, forward strand.
GCAAACAGCGTAATTGCCGGACGGCGCGAGCGATGCAAATTGCGCGGCGGCGGCCCCTTTTTCCCTCCTTCGAGGAGAGAGGATTTTATCGAGCGCCCGGGCTTTAATTAAATTTCGGAGGAATTTATGGATCCCGATACGCTCCGCGATCATCTTCCGGTAAGGCGCGGATGATGTCCTCCTCGCTGAGCCGGTTTTAATGAGGGCAGCTTGGCTTTTGTTTTTTTTGGTACGCGTAATAGAGATTCAATTTGAATCGTTGAATTGATCCGCTTTTTAGACTTTCATGTTTAATAATCTCTTTGTGCTGAAACTCGTTTGAAAAACAGGTTTGTGAACAAGCGAAATGTCCAACGCTCTATGATTAAGCTGAAATATTTCTTCCGTACGCAAAATGTGACTGAAATTTTGAAATCCGCCGCTTTCACAGAACCGAATTTTCTGCTGTTTCTTAATAATTGCATTCGAAATAATTATTAGCCAAACGGTTAAGAAACACCTCTAAAACTGTAAAAACAAAAGGTATCTTTAGCATGCTTTCCTCTCGAATTATCTTAATTAACCAGCCGACTTTCAAAGCAAAACCTTAAAAAAATCACGTGCGTTCCTCGGCGCAAAAACGCCGCGAGAGTCGAAGCTAAAAATTTCGCAAAACTCCCAGAAAAAGAAGCACAGCGAAAGATGCCGCAATTATCGAAAGTGCCGCCGCGGAATTTCTTGCGTGTGGGGAATCCCCCTGAGGAGCGAGCATCTTTCGGCGCGTCGCTGCTTCTGTCGGCTGAGAGTCGAGCGGAATTGCACGCTTAATGTTTATTTTTTACGACGGTCGAGAGACGGAAAAAATGGAGCACGAAATTCGTTTTGATGACATACCGGATTTGGAATGCGGTTATATAGAAAGTCTGGTTGATACGAGGTATTAAACATTGAGAAAAACAGGAGTGTTCAATGAGATGGTAGAAAGTATTTTATAACACCTTACAGCACTTTATCTTTCAATAAGAAAATTACTGCATAGTGACATTTTGATAACTGTCCATTAGAGAATGTCGAATATTGCGAGAATGTTCAGATATTATGCACTCTCTTAAATTATGAAATTTTATTCCAGCTAAAAAATCGTGTAAAAAAAAGAATACTGTACAATCTGGGATCTACTTTTACTTTTTATTTAAAATTTATTCACCTTTAATACACGGAGAAAAATCCCTAGTAAAATTTACCAAAATTTAAGTAAAAGTTGCTTATAAGGTTGAGCAAACGCGTTAAGTAAAATTTACTCGGTTTTGTAAGTAAATATTATTTCATTTTTCTTTCTGTCTCTCTCGCACGTGCGGTGGCTTACTTAATAAATCAAGTAAATTTTACTTAATTCAGAATCAGTACCTTTTACATCAACCTTTTAAGTAAATTTCAATATCAATCGTGTTAAATTTAGTTTCGAGTAGCGTCTTCCAAAAGTTTTACAAAAACAACACGATACACAATCGCGCCTCAAGACGACGAACTCGCAGCTCCGCCGCAAAATTCGATTAGTCCCGTCGAGGAAAAAGGCGCGCGGGAAGAAAGGCTCGGGGTAGCGAATGGAAGCTGCCCCCCGCGATAAATCATTCCGCGATCTTCTTGTCGCGGGAAACAATGGCGACGAGTGTAGCCCGGAATCGGATTAATCTGCCGACTGACGAAAAAGACCGACGCGCCGATGAGAAATGATCCGCGACGTCATTCCTCGCTTTTCGAGCTCTTACGGTGAGTTATTGTTCGGCGAGACGAAGAAGTGCAGCGAAGACGAGCCTTTTTTCAATGCTTGCGCCTTGTGGCTTCGAAAATTTTTAAATTTCGAGAAAATGACGTGTTATGATGCGATTTTAAAGTCATTTATTCGGAATAGAATAGTGGCAGCAGAAAATGTTGATGTCTGAATAAGTATTTTTCTCCTCGCGATATATATTACGCGAGAAAACGAATGCGTAAAAAATAGATTAATTGTCTTGGAAAAATAAATAGTAGCGACTCCAAAAGTGAGTAAATACACCCGCAACATTCCGAGAAACGCACAAAGCAATCTTATCAGTGTCGTCCCATCGACTACTCGCGTCTTTTTCCGGCGCTCGACGCGCGGAAAGTGTAAAGAAAGAGCTCTCGCGCGCGAGAGCGAGTAAAGTTACCGGGCAAAGGAAACTAGGTGGAGGTTATTATTTGCCGGAGCTTCGTCGTCGTCGTCGTCGGCGGCGGTGGCGGCAGCTTTCATGCCCGCGCGGCATTCTAATGCCTCCCCCCCCTCTCCCTCCGGCCGCCTTTCAAACTCGAGAATCGCGTTATTCAAATTCCCGCGCCAGCAATTTCGCGATACACGCGGAGGCCCCGCCGCGAGGGGGGGGGGAGGCTTTAATTATTTGCCCAACTGGGGCTGGGAGGGAAAAGTTGCCGCGCGCGGCGATTTATTGGACCCTCCATTGATTTCTTGAGAGTTATGGACCTCGGCGCGGTTTAGATCTTTGGGCGAGGATTTATTGCTGAAAGGTGGTGAATTAGTTTGGGAAAAAATTCAAAACTGGCCTCGATGATCGAGGCGTTTTTAAGCTTGGAAGTGATGGAGATGGTTAAATAATTTAAAATGACGTTTCGGTAATTATAAAAATCCTCGCTTAACGAATTTTTTTTAAAGCTTTTTCTACTTGGAAAGTCACTTTTTTACATGAAATATCCATCTCGAGAGTTAAAAATCCAGACCGTCAGAAAAATTCTGAAACGAATTTTATGTAAAACCAGGATATTCCAGATTAATATAATATTACTAGGATCGACCTAATTTCAAAAGGCCTCATTCCATTTTCAGAAATGAAAAAGTCTCTTCTAAAGCTACCCCCCCTCCCAAAAAAGAAAAAAAAAACGGTAGCAACGAGGAAAAACTTAATCTGCGCAGAATCCTGAAAACTCGATGCACTAATATTACATATCGAGCGGCGCTTTTTGTTCGCTCGAATCAATGGCATAATAAATTTCATTTATTCCCGCGGCGAAGCTCGTCCGCGGAGTCTTTTTTTTTCAAGATGGACGCTGGAGCTTTCATGCCCGCTTCTTTGCCCGCGGTGACATTGTGTGTCGGTCTATTGAAAATCGTTAGCTGTCGGCCGGAGAGCCGCCTAATGTGACGTCCCGCTGCCAATACCGCGATTGTCCGAGTCTTGCCATTCGTCGATCTGCCACCGAGAGCTTTTTTTCTACGGAGCTTGCGTTACTGTTTCGCGGAAGAATGCTGAATTTTAAACTCTTTCAAAGTGTTTTTTACGCCATTATTTTCGGATACGGATTGAATGCTAAAGTTGATTTTTAAACATATTTTAAACATCGGCTTGCTATTGTAATTACGTTGAGTTAAAAAAAGTTCCAAAATTAAAGAAATTCAAAATTTTCTTAATTTAAAAACTTCCAAAAATATTGAGATCAACATAATATGTGATACCTTTAATTTATTTTATCCTTCTGAAGATTTAAGAAAATTATGAAATTCCAAATTCCGATTTTCTATTAAACTAGTTTCGGATTTTCAAGGTGCGACAGAATACAGTGGCGACCATCGAAATATCGAGGAAAGACCCACTTTTGCCGTACGAATTTCCGGGTAATTTTACGGAGAAAATTCGTTCGTGCCAGACTAAACCGGCGCGAAAATCGCTCGGGCCTCGGATTTCAATCGCTATTTTCGTCTGCCGAAGAGAACGAGAGAGAGAGAGAGAGAGAGAGAGAGAAAGAGCAGAAACCACGAGCTCTCATCAACAGCGGCGGTCCGTTAAAAAAAACTGTCAGTACCGAAGTGCTGTTTCAAAAGTCTTTTCTTCCTGCGTACGAACGCGAGTCACTTTTTGCGGTGAATACAGTAAGGGCCACACAGTACTCGGATTCTTTACAAACAATATTGCTGCAATTAGGAGAGTGTACTGAAAAACTTTCCATACATTTTTTTTAAAATTCTTATTTCGACCGACTATTTAAAAAAAAAAAACGCCTTGCTCTCGACACCTACTTTAAAGCGATGAAAACAGGAAGCCCCGGATAAATCTTTAACAACTCCAATCGATCGGATATAGAATCGGAAGGACCCCACCGTCTTCGGCCCTCCGAAAAAAAAGCGAGGTGCTCCGCCGATATTTTATCTCGCAGGTATGATCATCAATTTTAAAGTTCGTTACAGCGCCGGCCGCGGACGGTCGATAACGAATTTCCACCCCGCGCGCGCTCTCTCGCGTGGAGAGGAGGACGCGAACGCAAACGCCCCCCGGGAAAGAGAGCGCGAAAGGTAAACAGAGAGAAAGGACGATGGATGTAGGAAAAGGGTAATGGGGAGGGGGGAGGGGGGAAGAAATGGAAAGACCGGAATCGGCAGGATTGCCAGATACGGCGCTTGATTGGTAGGCGGGGATCGGCTGATTTGAGGTAATCTACCGGTTCTTGTTACCCCCGACGACGAGTAATAACCGTAATGGAAGCTTCTCCCGTCGACTGGGGTTTACGTCTCCCCCTCCCCCGCTCGTTCCTCGCTCCTGCTCCTTAAGATCTCTCGATTTCTCGTCATCAAATTCATTATCCCTCACCGGTAATCCGGTGCTTGGAGCTGAAAACTGCAGCGGCGGATGCTCATTGCGGTTTGGAGAAGAAAAAAAATCAAAGGTACCGGTGAATTTTTTCTACCGGTTTGTATCGGATTGCATCTTCGACTGTAAAAACGTTCGCGACGAACTGTAAGGAGAAACGTGGAAAAATGAACGACTACTCTAATGAGAATAAAAGTTAGTAATAAAAATAATAACTTGCACAGATTAAAAATCTTAAATATTATATATCAGTTGTTAAACATTTAATTCAAAGTAAGATATTAAACGACACTACACCCCAGAAGGTACAATGCAGCCGCCCGCTCTCCCGAACGTCATCGCCTCATTACCGCGGGGCTCCGAAAAAGCGCAGCTCGCCCGAGTAACAAACCTATACAAGCCGAAGAAGAAGAAGAAGAAGAAGCCTCTTTTTCAGGGCCGGTTAACTCCGCTCTCGGCTCTCCGGGGCGTGGCGCGCGTTTAAAATCGCTCCGCCCACGCCTGAAACTTCGCTCCTCTCTCTCTCTCTCTCTCTTCGTCCCCCCGAGGGGGGACCCTTCGCCTCTTCTTTTTTTTTTTTTTATTATAAATAAACGCGCTCGGGAGCCCGGAGTCTAATGGAGGCTTCCGATGCGAAACTTCGTTAAAAACTGTGTCAAGTTACCCCGCGATTAAGCGCCCGAGCCTTTTGTGCGGCGAAAAATATCCACCTCCTCCCGCGGGGCTTGATTGAATTTCGAGGTATCGAGAGCCGGGATTTTCGGCGGAATTTCAAACTTGAGGCGCGGACCGACTCTCTGGACGCGATTTTTTTTTTTTTTTAATCTTGAAAAGTTTTTAAATTGATCGTAGTTTCCGGTCGGATAGCCTGGTTTTTAAAGGTGCATATTTTCATTTTCGATTGCGGAAATTTCAGTTGAAGTTGTTAATTATCCGTTTAAATCGAATTTCTAACGTTCGCGTAAAATTAAGTTGAAACGTCTGCCATCGAGGCACTTATCACTCAAATAAAACCCGTACAAACTACACTTATCAGAACAGTCATCCTAATCCGCTTTAAGCCTTGACCAGAAAACTTTATATCTAATACTTAATTCAATCCTTCGACTTGAAGTTAAGCTCCTTAATCCCCGTCCCCCCCGAGAGATTCGAAGCGGAGGAAAAGGAAAACAAAAAAGTTGGGCTATTCCGGCAGCCCCTGTTACACTTAGCGCGAGACACGCGGAGCTCTCTCTCTCTCTCTCTCGTCCATGTTTCATCGAAACACTTAAACTTTTAGATAATGCAGATAAATGGCTCGAGATAACGCGCGGCGAAGAGGAAAGGGCGGAAGAGCATAAAAGTCCCTTCGTCACGTAGGCCCCCGTCGTATTTCATCCGACATTCAATTTCTTCGCGGAGGGAGTTTATCTGTCTCTCTCTCTCTCGGTAATGCGTGCCAAGATTTTTATGCCGCCGCGCGCGCCCCGCGAAACTTTTCGGCTAGGAAGAAACGGGCCGATATCAAAGGGGACGAGTCTCTCGGCTCTCGATACGTTTTTCTTATGGTTTTAGCTTCGGGACGAGCGCTTCCGAGAGTTTCTCTGGGCGCCGGCTGAGTTTTGCTGCTTCCTGCTTCGCGACGTTTTTTTTTTCGTCCTTTTTGCGACGAAAATTCAAGATTCGAAGCGTTTTGGGTCTTAAATAATTCTGGTCGATCTGAAAATTTGGTTTTTACGATCGTAATTTTGAGCGAATAAGAGAGAGCAATTTGGAAGATATGGCTGGATAATTTACCTGCAACAATGTAAAATTCTGATAAAACGCTCAATAACTTTTCGACCGACCTGATTTTTGAATTAAAAATTAAATTTTAAATTATTCACGATCAGTATTGTTTACGACGTCGTCGAATACACGATCCGTTACAAAAATGTGAATACCGAAGTAGGTTTTTATGCCCCCTACTTTCTCATTCAAATTTCGAATTGGCTCCATTTTTTGATGAAAAATTAATCAACGTTCGACTTCATTTTAAAAATATGTAATTAATCAAAACGGCCAGTTATTACATAAAAATATTAATTCTACGAAATAGATCAATTTTCGCATCTGTTATCTCTAAACCCTACAAATATCGTCAGGTAACCCGACAAAATTTATCGACGCTTCCGTCAGCGTCCGACTTTTCCTCCGCCGCTCTCCAAATTCAGCCGCGTAAAGTTGGCCCTTCGGCCTAATTAAATCTGCGGCTTGCCCGTTTAACGCACGATTACGGAAGCGCTTATTGTCGAAACGCGCTCCCTCTCTCTCTCTCTCTCTCGCGATAAGGCGGCGCGCGTAATTTACTTATTTACGCGGACCGAGAGCCTTAATTATGGGGAGCACTTTTTCTCCGCGGACTAACTTTTTAATTGTTTTCGGGGAGGTACTTCTTCCCGCGCGCGCGCGCGCCGCTTCTTTTTTTTCCCGTCCGCTTCTTCTTCTTCCTCCTCCTGCTCTTACTTGCCTTTTAGAGTCTTGCTAGGAGAGAGAGAGTTAAATGAAAGATAAATGTAATTGAAAATTAAGTGCGACTGCGAAACGGACTACTCGTGGAGTTTCGCGAAATCAATTTTTCACTTTTCGCGCGGATATATGTTGAATGTTTATTTTGGTTGGCAGTTTTAGTTGCAATCTAAAGTGAGTTTGAAAATGGGAGGATTGGACAATCCTGAGCGCAGGTATTATATTATTGATTAAATTTTTTGTTTTTAATGGAATATAATTATTAAATTTAATTTCTACGTTTCTCTTTTTCTGGTATTACTTCTGACAATTTTTTTGTACAAAAAAAGTTTTCAAAGGTTTCGCAAAATTTTTAACTCATTCGGAAGTTTCTTTAAAACGTAGAATCTTTTCCGCATGAAATCTCGGGTCATTTTCTTTGATAAAATGTGAATTGAATTCTACAGGGGCGACGTTCTCTTTCTGGAAAAAGTCGCAGCCTATTAACGTTGCGGCTTATTTATATCTGACTCCCTCGCTAATCCTCTTAACTGCTTTCGTCTTTCTATCTGACTTCCTTCCTTGCAAAGGAAACTCGAGAGGAGGAACGTAATCCGACATCCTTGCATTGTCTACAGTAGTATCTCGCTATAACCTTCGCCAATTTTAAATAAAAATCGTACGCTCTTTTGTGAATCGAAAGAGTTTCAATTTTTTATAGTATAATAAATTAGAATTGTAGCAATTAAAGACTAGAAAAGAGTAATAATCCATAGCTAAAAAATGTAGTTCTCTTATAAGACTTGCCCCTTTTTTGAGCAATTTATCATTTAACAAAACCGCAACAGCTCCGAGCCAAGTGAATCTCCGAAAATCAGATTCGATAAATCTGGGCGGTATAAAACAATTCCGGACAAGTTAATGCCGGTGAATTCGAAAAATTCGGAGCCGAAAAAAATAATGAATTCCCCGAGCCATTCAAAGGGCTTAATGCGGCCGGCAGTATCCCGAGCGTAGAATTTCAGGCTCGCGAAAAAAGAGAGGAGAGCAGCTCGCAGGAATCCCCCCGTTTGCCTCGGAAAAAAAATCCACTTTCCCATTTCCAGCCGAGCGACTCTCTCTCTCTCTCTCTCTCTCTCTCCTTAAAAGCCGGCGATCAATCTTGGTTTAATGAACTCTTAATTATTTCGAGGACACGCCGCCGGGAGAGAGGAAACTGCCCATATAATGGAGGCGCAAAGTGCGCGCGAAAACCCCCGGAGTAGCGAGAGCTATTAGATAAATACGAGGGGAGGGGGAGGAAAGCGCCGGAGAGGCGAAAATAAAGCTCTCTCTCTCTCTCTCTCTCTCCTTTTTTTGCTCGACCGAGAGGAATTTCGTGAAAGGGCCGAAATTACTCGCTGAATGAATCGTTATTTCGTTTCGTCGATTTTCTCGATAATGAAAAAAATATTTTCGGACGAAGGATTTTCGGCTCCTTCATATTTTGCAGGGAAAGAAAGGCCGCGACCTCGTTTATTTAAAAAAAGAAAATAGACTGCGAGCTCGTTTTATTTGCACGGTCGAATTTTCTTTTTCGCCGAAATTTTGGAGAATCGATTTTCCGTATTTCGCGTTATCTCGAAAATACTACATTTTTTCGCGGCTAAATAGAATGCACAATCCTGGGCTTTTTGCAGAAACGAAGCTTTTTCGAAACAGTTTTTTCTGATGAAAACTGACGATAACTACGAAGGTAAAAGGTGTATGTACGACCGGTTTTCATGGTTTTTTGCGCTGTTTTTGTTTCACTCGCTTTTTTTTTTGGCCGGAAAGTTTTTCGAACGAAAGTAACATTTTTCATAGAATGAAAAAGATTTGGAAAATTCTGCAAATACCGCTTATTTATTTGCCATTATTTTTCTTCGAAATAAGATGCAAAGTAGAATCTAAATATTTATAGGTCGTAAATCGTGAATTTTCAGGTGTCAAAAGTGTTTCTGACAATAAGAAAAATCGATAGCCGACTTGTTCCGCGCGCTTTTCTTCTCGCTGAAAAAAAATCTTCAGAGCCTCGACTTGGGAACGAAGTATACGCACGAAGCTCAAAAACGGAAAAAAGAGGTCAAAAGGAAAAACACTCGAGAGGGTTAGAACAAGCCCGCGACGGCTTCTCTTTTTTCTTTTCCGCCTGCTTTCTTGCCGTCAATTCACGTTCTTACCGACAAACATTTTTTATTCGAGCCGCTTTCTTTGGTCAATGCTCGCATTCGCGCAGCTCTTACATCTCCAAGACAAACAACGTCAAGCGCGGTAACGGATTCTGATCTCATCGCGTTTAAAACGTGCTTTTAAAATTCCAAAAATCTTAACCGCCTCAATTTCGTCCATCTCACTTCTTCGCTTCGACGTTTCGGCGAACCATCAATCAGGCCTTCAAACCCCCTTCGCACCGAAAACGGGGCCCGCAGGAACCAGAAGCTTTGCATACACGCGCGCAACCCCGTCGGGTGGGGGGCAACTCCGCGAAGCCCCCCTCCGTTAACTCGCTCTCTCGCTCTTCCGGCTCTCGGCGCAATACGATATCATCTCTTTGGCGGACGAGGCCGGGGGGCAGTTTCGCCGCCGCCGCCGCCGCGAACACTTCCCTTCAATTAGAGCTCCGCTTGTCTCATCGCGGGAGGAAACCCGAACATCCGCAGCGCGAAATGCTAACTCCGCTCTCTCGCGAACTGCGCCGATTGAGATCCGAAACTTCGCGTTGGAGTGGGAGCGGAGTGAGGGGGGGAGGGGGGGGGCGATGCCGTGTCGATTGTAATGCATCGCCGTTTGATTGTTTCCTGGCTCGGAGTGGAGTTTCGAGAAAAGGAGGCGCTTTTGCGCCGATTGGTTATTTGCTGCTCAAAGAGATGTTAAATCGATTATGGTTTTTGGATGAAAGGAGGATTTTTTTTACGGAGGAGAGGCGCGGAAAACACCGTGGCGTTAAAAACATTTAATAATTCGCAAAAGATAAGAAAAGGTACTCTTTTATTAAATTTATGAATTTAAAACCCCTGCGGAGCTAAATCGTAATAAAATGAATTTACAATATTTTTATCTTCAACATTTTGTTCTACATTTTTCCTCGGCGGCAAAAGTAAATTCCAACAATACAGTTTTCGAAAATACCCTCGAGTTACGAGAGATAAGAAAGGCCTCAAAAAAAAAAAGAAGGAAAGGTATCAAAACGCAATGAAATCAAACGCAATAAAAGCCCCGTTCACAGTAAGTTCAAAGCGCAGCGACGCCCGAATCGCCCCGTTTAATCTGCCTTCTCTCGGCCGCGCGCGGCGGCCGAAAAGATTTAACGCTCCGGCTTTTATTTGCCGAGCGGTGCAGTGCGCCGCGGCGAACGAAAAGCTTTTTCTCGTTTGCCCGCGGGCGCCGCGTAAGTGACATCTCGAATGGCGGATAAAACAGAGGATACGAAACATCTTTCCTTATTTTATCCGGCGGGGGGGGGGGGGGCGCCAGATCTTATTCCGCGCGGGAAAATAGGGCAGGAAACTCGCCCAGACAGGAAGGCCGGGGGAGGAGAGGGAGAGCAGGTAAGGGAGAAGCGAAAAGCGCAGCGCCGCGCTCTCGAATGAAGTAAAAGGGGATAAGGCGTAACAAGATGTAGGATGGAAACGCGCGCGGCAAAATGTAAATACATGTAAAATGTAATGTGATGCTAAAAAATTCCGGGGGAAACGCGGAGGCGCGCGCTTTCGGGAGAGAAGCGTCTGGACTCCTTTTTGGCGCTCTCCTTCGAATCGGCGGAGAGCCGCGCTTTTAAATTATTTTTTAGGAATCGAACTTGACCCGAGAGAGAGCTGTGTTTTTTGTTTTAGCGACCTACAAAAATGGGTCCGATCGATCGGTGCTGCGAGTATTTCTTATTCTTCTATGCGATGTAAATAAATAATAGCGGGATGATGTTTAGAAGGGAGAATTTCTTTTATCCGGTGCCCGTTTGCGAGAAAGCGGAATAATTAAGATAAACTTTTTATTTTTTTTTACAGTTTCTCTTTTAAATCTTAATTTTTATAACTTTCCGTGCATTCTTAAGCGGGCTAGAACAAAGCTGGAAATTTTCCTAAAAATTATGGTATGGCTTCATCATGCTAATTTTTTCCTTGTTCACCTGACTTTAGCCTTAATTAAACTCTTGACCCAAAAATTTTTTAACCTATTTTTTTTTGGTCGCAGATTTCATTACAATCCTTTTAAGCGAGAACAATTGTTGGATACTAATGAGAATCTTAAACTGCGCTAATCCTAAACTTCTTCAAACCACGTCAACCGAAGTATTTCCCAAAACTGACTTTCCCTCCCCCAACATCTCCACGCGTAAAGATGCGTCGGACGCGCAGGTGCATAAACGAATTTCGTCCCGTCGCTCGCTGAAAAATCAATCGGATCGCCGCGATCGACGCAGGCACGCGACGCGTCCGACCCCGACGATAACCAAATTATTCTAAGCCCCGCGGCTGATCGACTGACGTTTAATCGATCGTCCCGCGATTTTGCTGGAGCTTTGCGACACCCGAGAGCACGTCCTGCGGTCGTTAGTTGCTTTAAGATTGGTGTGTTGGCTTTCGGATATTCTTAATTGAAATTTTTGAATATAGAAAGTCTAAATTATGAAGGTGTAAATTAATTAATTATCAGTTAATTCTCATTAAATTTAATATCTTTAATTTTAATACCGATAACTGATCATTTTCTTTTTAATTTTCAGGGGAAAAGTTTAAAATATTAGTAGATAAAGAGGAGTTTGGGCGGACTTCGAAACCTTATAAAATTCACATAATTTTTTGACGAGCAGTAATATAATAAAAAATTAAATTCCCAGCTACTCTCCCCCAAAGTTGATCATAAAGCGCAAAGCTCCTCTCCTCATTAAAAAATCCCCCCGCTGATCCAACTTTCTAAAATTTCACTCCACACCTCATAAAATTTGATCGCGAGTCAGTCGTTAACATCCGCGGGAAATCCGAAATCCCGTATACTTCGCCGCGGCGGCTCGACAAAAAAAAAAAGAAAAAAAAACCGATAACGGAGACGAACTTCGGCGGCAGCTGTGCGGCTTTTAAGCGGATCATCCTAATAAATCCCAGGCGCGCGGCGGCGTGACGCGCACTCGTCGATTCCACGCATTATGGACGAGATAGAGACGGGACGACGTGCCCTCTCGGCTCGAGCGATTTCCAATACGCTCTCTCGACCCCTTTAGGGAGTCCATATACCGAGAGACGTGAGAGGCTGCGAAAGCGTCGAGGTCTCGTCGCTCGATCTGATAATGCAGACGTCGTTTTAATTCTCCCTTTTTCCTCGAAGATTTTCGCGAGCGTTCGAACGGCACGTCTCTCTTTTGCTTCGAAGGGCCAGGCGGACGCAGTCTAATTTTCCCGGCGACGTCGTAATTGGACGCGAGGCTATAAATACCAGCCGAAAATGCGCGGGAGGCTGAGAGCCGCGCGCGGGGCGGATGGAATCGATATTTAAGACTGGTCCGACGGCCGTGAAAATTTAATAACCCTCCTCCGCGCGAAAATCGCTCTTTCTCTCTGTCTCCGTCTGAGGGCCGATATTAAATCTCGGCCGCCCGGCGAATAATTAAAAGCTCTCTGTCCTCCGGAGACGTGTCGCGCGGCTCATTTTACCGGCGACGCCGCCGCTCCGGATTCTGCCTTCTTTCTGCCGAGGAGAAAGGAGGGTGTCCCCTATGAGCGTGTCGCTTCTTTGACGGCCGGCGATCGGGTGGGAGCTTTAGGAGCGCTTGGCTTTTTAAGTGCTTCTATTTTGCGAGCGCGATTTCCGCGACGATGTTTCTCTGATGATGTTATCACACGTTAGTCTGTAAAATAGTGTATTTGCGCGAAGAGTTTTAAAAAACTGATTATCCGCGTCGAAGCGTCATTAAAAATTCTACGAACGCGACAAAGCTCCAAAACGGATTATCCGATCGGCCGACCCTCCAAAGCGCCCGGCGTCGCGCAAAAAGTCGCGACAAACTAACGGAGAGCAAACCGACACCTCGGAGGTCGTCCAAACGAAATCCGCGACTACTTTCCAACAAGCCTCGAGCACACAGAGGGGCAGAGAGAGAGAGAGAGAGAGCGGCAAACTCAAACGGAACTTCCTCCTCCTCCCCCCCGCGAAGAAAAGATCCCGCGAGCGAGGAAAGGCCAAAGGTAAACCGGAAGATAAATCGGCGCCGCGTCAGAGGAGCCAAGCGGTAATAAATACGAACTAATTGAATCCGCGTTTGCGCCGGCTGCGAGGGACCCCGTGGGGGCAACTTTCTGCTCCTCCCCCCCCCCTCCCTCCCTTCCTCCGAAAAGGGGAGGTGGCCCCCCGTTGAATTATTATTCCGCTTTGTACGTACATCCGTAGTATTAATATCCGCCCCTCTGCCTTTCCTGGGCGAGGATCGTCTTGGCCTGCGAGAGTCTCTTCGTTTAATTGCGGAGAATGGATTTTGAGGGCGTTTTTGGATTCTCGCGCTGATTTCGCTCTCTTTGGAGGGAAATGAAAGGTAAGTAGTTGTTGAATCGGTTATTTATCACGTGGGAATTGTATATTTATATTTATGCACTATGTAAAGTTCAACGAATTTCCCCGAAAAGAACTGGTAATATAAATCTTTAAAATTGGTACACAGTCCCTTATGGAGCTAGCTGCCGTAGAAAATCTTTTATCGATTCGTGATAGAAATCGGTCAATAAAAACTTTACAAAAAACTAACACATTATTCTTAGAAATATGACAAGTGATTACAAATCGAAATCAAAACTTATGCCCGAGAAATTTCAGAAATATTGTATTACAAAGTTTTTTTTACGACACATTGACTCCGAGGCGTGCGGAATCAGCGAATGGTGGGGGGAGAGAGTGAAGTAGCAGCAACTAATTAAATAAACATGTTATAAATCCTTTTTTTTTCTAGGAATAATAATGCTAACAAACTATTTTTTATGCAATTAACAATTTTTTCAATAGCTTTTCTGTTATTGGTTATTCTTGGAAACTTTTGGTAGTGATTGCCGCGTTCCAACCACCTTAATACACATTTTGAAAAAAAAAGTTCTAAGTAAACATATATATTTTAAAAGATCATAAAATTAATTTTGATAATTAAATAATTCATTTCAAGTCCAGTCGAGTAATAAAGGATTTAAAACGCGTTTGCACGGCCGCAAGCCGTGAAAAAAATTTTCTCTAGTTCAACGACCTGAAAAAGCAAAATCATATGCGCACACTGCGATGTGAATCCTGAATGCACAAACTTGAATATCTTGGCTGGCTTTGAATGATTACACACGTGTACATAAATGCATACGACGTTTTTCAAAGCGAGAGGAGCTCCTTTTGAAGTCACCCGGCATTCAATTTGATGGTCGAATGATACGAAGTTTGTTTTAAATGTTATATTTTACTAAAAAAAGAAGAAAAAATACATGCTGATAAGATGTAAAAAGTTGAAATATTCAAGAGTTCTTTTAATAATTAGTTTACTTCCGCGGCTTTGCACTTTTGTAAATAGAGTTCTTAGAAGAAAAAATTACCCACGTAACGATAAAATGTTGTGAAATTCAAGTGTATGAACTTGAACGTGTACTTTGAATGAAGAAAAAAATTAGTATACGAAGATAAATTATTTTGAAGTAAAAATATAAAAAATGCGTAAAGATATCAAATTTTCCGAGGTCAGCAATCAAGATCTTTTTAATAAAATTGCAAACTTTAGAATCGCAATTCCCGCAAAGAAGGCGGCAAAGAGCCATAAATAATCTCGCTTTAAACTACAGAAAAAGCGGAGTAACATACCGCGAATAACTCCGGCAAACAGCGCGCTAAACTAAGAATTACACCGTCGAGATTCCCGCAGGAAAAAAAAAACGGGGGAGGGAAAAGAAGGCCCGACTTCCCGTCTCCCGCCTCGGAGCGTAACAAACGACATTTTAATTCCGTCAACAAATCTTTGTGCCCTCCGCGGCGGCGGCCCGCAATAAAAATGCACGCGAGGAGAGAGAGAGAGAGAGAGAGAGAGAGAGAGAGAGAGAGAGAGAGCACGATACGCGTACATGCATGCGCGACCGTTAATTCCGAAGGCGGGGATTCCCCCGGAGATAATTCGGCCGTCCGCGCGCGAAAGTTAATTGCGAGTTTATGCAAGCTGCTTAGCCGGCTGCGAAGACCAATTAGAATCTTGGCCCGAGAACCGCCGCGGGCAAAAATTATGTGCCCCGAGGTTTTGGGTGGAGAGCTGCCGGGGGTTTGGCGATCTTTGTCCGCTTGGATTTTTATGGTTGCAATTGTGTTTTTTGTAAAAATATTTTTGTCGATGGTTTATTTTGAAATTTATTGAAGTCTGAGCTTTTGCGTATAATTGTAACCACGTCTTATTTTAGAATATTGTACTTTTTCTCGTTATTGTTTATAGCAAGATTATATTAACTCAAACAGTCCAAAAAATTATAATGTCCTAAATCTGCTGTTACGCAAAAGTATGTTATTGATAATTTATTATTAAATAAAATTTAATATTTAATTTTATAGTTTAAATCGCGAGTAATTTTTTTTAAATGAAAACATTTTTTTAGAAGCTTCGTAAAGAATAACATCTTAAAATTGTAAATACCCCCTCAGCAACTAAGCTTGACGTAAAATAAAGATTCGAAAGGAAAGTATCCTTGAAACTCAATTATCTAACTAAGTACCCTTGAACTTCCAATTACATCACTAAACTTCGCTACACCTTTCCAAATACTAAAAAAAAAATCCAGTACTTCATTTTACCTTCCTTCAAATAAAAAAAAAAAAAATAAAAAACTAAATAAAAACCAGCGGAAAGTAAAGCACACAAAGCCTTCTTTCAAGCCCGGCACTGATTGTAATTTAGCAATAGCAGCAAAACGAAACAAACCCTCCTCGTCAAAGCACAATGCCGGGGCGCTTTTCGCGTAATTACGAGAACACACGCCGCTCTAATTGAATTAGCGGCTCCGCCGCCGCGACGGATACAAAGTTTAAAATTCGCGCCCGCCCGCGCACGCTTCTTTTCGTACTTCGGCCTTTGAAGCCGAGAGGGAGAGAGGCGCCTTTTGAAGTCGCGGCCGCGCGCTAAATTGAAAAAAATTAACAAACGAGCGTCAAAGCCTTATACGTGTCGCCTGACAATCAAAGGGATCGACGGGGAAAAAAGGCCGCGGTTCGCGCCTCTGCAGGGCTCGTCGATTTCTGCTGCAGCCCTTTTTTTTGCGAGCTGCGCTTTTGCTGGCTTGGCTTGACTGGAGAAGGAAATTTTGTTCGCAGTTTTTTTTGTGCGGCGAAGGGCTTTTGAAGCAGAACAATTTCTCACGGTGAGCTGTATTTGTGCAGTTTTTTATGGTTTTTGAAGTTTTCCAGCTTTGTTTATCAAACTATAGTATATTCTATCATTTGCGTTTTATTTTAACTGACTTCACTTTTTTGTATGCTCATATGGAACGTGAAAAACCTTTATTGTTAACCAATAAATATTTAAAAAAGAAAATTGCTAACTACACTAAAAGTACACTTCATTTTTTTTTTAAATCGTGCTTGTTTACATTGTAAAATTGAGAGTTTGATCAATATTCAATCTAAGAATGCTACAAAGTCTTCAGATAATCTTCTATACGGCTTCTATGTCACCTTAAGCCAATTACTTGGTATCGAGGAGCTTTATCTAATACGATGCTGAGTAATATGAAAGCGTACGTCTACGCTACATCTTCTTCTCCGATACCGAGGCTTTCGCTACAGTCCACAGATAAGACGGAAAAATATAAATATATATTTAAAAAAAATTTGACTTTTCAAAAATTTTCTTTTTCTTCCCATTACACCAAAAATAAATCGATCAAAAGAGCGGCCCCGCAATATACTTTTCAGCGTTCCTCGCACGAACCGTAAGAACGAATTCCGTCCGCGAAACAAACCCCAGCCCGTCGCCCTTCCCAACGATTACCATCTTAATTCAGCGGCGGAGCCCTCGGCGAACGGAGAGCGCGCAGAAAAGCTTCGGCCTTTTAACGGAAGCAGCAGCCAGCCAGCCAGCCGGCGGACTCGCGGAAAAAGGGCGAGGGGATAAATTTTAAGAAAATACCCGGCATAAAGGCGCGCGAGGCCGGAAAAATCCCTGGGAAAAGCCGAGCTCGGGAGGCTCGTCCGGTTGAAAGGGGAGCGCTCTCGAGTGCGGGAGAGAGGGGGGGGGTCCATTTTATTAGGAGCATCTTTCAGCGCGGGAATCTTATATCATTTGTCCGGCGTCGCGTCCATTCAGCGGCGAGACCCACCATTTGAGCGAGCGTCCTTTAAATCCCAGGGAGGAGAGAGAGAGAGAGGACCGGATGCCTCGTCCGAAACGGTGAGGTTCTGCTTCGCGGATAAGATTTATCGTACCGCAGAGATAAATATTGTACGCCGCGGCCTTTTAATTCTTCCGACGGCTTCTCCGAGATCGAGCGAGTCTCAAAAGAGCTGATAAATCGAAGGGAAAAGGGATTTTTTCCATCTTAACGTAAATTTACGATCGTTTCGTCGCTCGAATCTTTGAAATTCGCCGGTAAACGGGCGAGCTTTTCACGCTCAAGAGGAACACCGTTTTGAAAATTCAGTTGGTCATGAGAATTGCGCGAAACCGAATTATATAGCGGGGGCGAACGCGCCGAAGGAGCTTAAAGCTCAAACCGGCGTCGGTCGATGCTTTACGAGTGCGGGGGTGGTAGGACCTGAAGTTTCCGGCGGGACTGCGAAACGACGGCGGGGGCAAGTTTATGGACGGAACGATTGTCTTCACGCGTGCAACTTTATGAGGAACCGTTGCGTAAATTCGAATGGAAGGTTAGGCTTCGTCGGCGGGAGGGTTTTGGATTATCGCGTTTGCGGTCTGACCCTGTCGAAAAAAAATCTGATGAAATTCTTTTTGTAAAAGGATTTAATATACAGGAGCCTTTTACAAAAAATGTTAAAAACTTTAAACGTAATTAAGAAAAAGTCTTGCATCAAAAAGGCGCTAATTACTTTTCCAAAAAAAAAAAAAAAAAAAATAAAAAAATAAATTTTCAAGCATTTTCCATTAAACGCGACCCAAAGACAGTCCGGCAGATTAAAGTTCTTAAAAAATTCAATGAAACGAGAGCGGCCCCGTTCTATCTCCCCGCATCCGACAGGACGAATTTCCTTCCCGCGCGCGGATCCAAAAACGCCCGAGAGCGAGAGAAGAGCAACTATACGGCACGCGGCGGCGGCGGGGGGAGGCAAAAAAGCCGTCGCGAAACTCTCTAATTACGCGGCGGGGGCGCATTAATCATCCCCCCCTCAGAACGGAGCCGCGCGAAATAAATGTTTCGAGTTTCCGCGGATATCTTTTCATGCTCTCTCTCTCTCTCTCTCGCGAGCCGGCGCGGCTCGATTTTCCGGTTAAAAGTCCGCCTGTGTTTCGGGCTTTAGTGCGGCTACGTGCGGCTTCGGGCTCAATTGATAAGGATAACGCCGGAATTTATGTCTCGAGGAGAGAGAGAGAGAGAGAGAGAGAGTCGAGCTACGTGAGTGTTGTGCTTTATCTTCTGGGTCGTCCTTGCGAGCAGCCCTGCTTTGACGCTGTGTGTATTACCCGACGATGTAATTTGTGGCGAGGCTTCGTTCCTGTGGTGCTTTACTCGCGCGAATTTCTGCAGAGTTTTTCCTAGTTTCTTTTTAGAGCTCTCTAGAGTTAAATACAATTCTTAGTTAATATTAAGATCTAGACATTACTTTTTTCAAAGGACACACGAATTATTTAAAAATCTTATAGCAACGAATAACTGTAATTTACCAATCGAAGTATGCGTCTCGAAACAATTAGACGATTCCTCAGCGAAAAAGAAACTCTTCATGAATTTAATAGAGAACAAGACTTCCGCACGTTTTAATCAAGAAAAAGCCCGACGACGGAAACCGTCCGTCCTCGGCATCCTGCACTTCCGCTCCCCGCATCTCTCGGCATATCGCGATCTTCAAATCTCTCAGAACAACGCCTCTCGAAGATCAAAGGGGTGCCGCGCGCGGCTCGCGAGAGAAACGTGTATACATATATATCGCCGCGGCTAACAAGTCGCGCGCGCGCGTATTTTTATGCGCAAGACACACTACGAGTGGGATATCCGACAAAGTTGCGCGCGAGCTCGCGCGCTTTTAAGGGCCTCCGCGGCATAATGATGGAAAGCGTTTCTCGAGCTGTAATGACGTGCTTCTCGCGCGTGGACGGCGCCGAGGCGCGGATCTCTCGCGACTGGTTGATGACGTTTCGAGAATGCCGATGTTTCGCTCTTGCGTGCGTTGCATTTTTGTTCATTTTTCAACGCGATATCCTGGCGGTTTTTGAATTCGCAGGCGTTGTAATAAAAAGGAATATTGGTAAATGATATAGATTTTGAGTTTATTATTTGAAATTTAAGTAGATATTGGCAAGAGTTATTTTTTATCATAAATTATTAAAAATTTTAATATTTGCCCTGATTGTAAATTCTTTATCTGTCTTTAAAAATGAATTGAAAATTCTGAAAAATCGATCAAAGATAAACGGCGATTCATATAAATATTTCTCGAGGCAGACTTCCATGTAAAAATTGATTAACTCCCAATTTCGCTTCGAGAGCCCGAAAACTGAACTAAACGAGAAGAAAGTCAATAAACCGCTTCCCTGCCAAAGCTGCCAAAATTCGAATCGAACTAAACAAATACTTGCCTCCGCAAAACAAAGAGCAAAGCGGTCAAATAACAGAAGAAAAAAAATCGATGCCAGCTAGAGAGAGAGAGAGAGAGAGAGAGAGTCAGCGGTCCGCGAAGCAGCACTCCGAAAGTTTAGCGGGCCGCAACAAAAGCAGCCGCGCCGCCGCCACTGCTGCGTCGGCACGGAGCCTCTCGCCGGGCTCGAGCGTTTTACACACACACCCCGCCCGCGCGGAGCTCGTTGCCGCAGTCGATCTTGCGGAACATTTTAATGACAGGCCGCGCGTTTAGTCTCTCTCTCCTGATGCCTCGGCGGAACGAGCGCGCGGAGGAGAGGCCGGGAAAAGTCTTGCCCCCCGAGCCGCTCGACCGGCTCGCTAGTTTCTCTTTCTCCGGCTGATTCTTTTACCCGACAGGAGGGGGAGGGCTGAGTGTTGTTAAGCGGCGGCGCTTGAGAGCGCCGAGTTATGGACTCGATCGGTCGAATTATTCTTCGATTAAGGTTAATTGACGTATGGGGAGAAGGGCGCTTCCCGAGTGCAGTGTAATGTTTGGGAACTTAGCTCGGGGTCTTCGATGTCTGTTTGAAGAAGCTTTTACGTCGATTATTTAGCTTTTTTTGCAGAATCGAATGTGAAGTACTGCTTTTGAAGAAAGTGAAATTATTTATCGTAAAAACGTAAATTATTCTAATAATAAATTTTTTATTGCTCTGCCTGCTATATTACCATTTTTTAGTTTAAACTGAACTAAGGCGTTTAAAATTTTACTTAAAAATGAAGTACACGCTATGTAATTAATTTCACTTTTAAAAAATAGAATGGTTTTATAATTATATGTATATGAATATTTATTTTCGATTCAAAAAGACATGAATGCAGATAATTAAAAAAAAACATGCGTTCGTTTCAGAATTGAAAAATTCTCGGAAAAAGCCATAGGAAAACAATACAGCTTGATGATTACTCAAGCCAATTCAAAGGTAAATTTCCATCCGAATCAAGCCCCTTACGATCCATTTACAAACAAATACGCGGAAAGTTTCGCAAGACGAAGAAAGCGGCGCTCGTAAAATTCAAACTTCCTCGTCAAAGCGCCGGGCCTTTCGCAAAACTCAATTAACCTCTCCCGCCTTATTCATTAACGAAACACGAAGCGCCACTGCCGATTGCGAGAAAGAAGGCGAGATAGTCGGCGCAGCGCAGACAAAGTGACCTTAATGGTCCCGAATATAAACTCTGGCCTCACAATACGCAAAATTAACCCGAGAGTCGAAATTCAAGCCGAGCTGCGTATGAAAACGCTGAAAAATGACCTGTACATATATAATAAAATCCTTCATTCTTATTCAGTTAGAACCGGAAAAGGAGGAGAACCCTCTCGCCTCCTTTCATTAGTCCGAAAATTGAAATGGCTCAAACACGCGGAAGCGCTTCCTCTCCGAGAGTCCGGGGTGTGGGCAAAAAGAGAAATCAAACGGGAAAGGAGTGTAAAAACGCGCGGCGGCAGCCCGAGAGCATAAATAATGCATCCTCGCGACAGCTTTATCGTTATCTCAGCGGCGCCTCGTCATTGTCTTCGCCTCGTCCCTCGACTCTCTCTCAGCACTTCATAATCCATAAATCCAGGAAGAGCCAGTTTTCTCAATTTTGCCCTGGCAAGCGGCCTTTGTGTCCGCATCCATTTTCACTCTCTCTCCATCCCTCCTCCATTGTCTCGACTTACTTATCGCGGGGGAGAGAAAAGAATCGCGGCGCGCGCGGCTCTTGAAATCGAAACAACGCGGTTAGGAGATTCGTGTTGGGCACAAAGCCTTTTCTTTTCCTTCGGCTTTCTCTCTCTCTCTCTCTCCTTCTTCTTTTTTTTTGAGCTCCTTTTTAATTAAGAAAAGGCGCCGAGTGCCGCGGAAATAATAATCGGGAGGTGCGAGTAAAACTGTTTTGTCGAGGAGGCGGGGCTTTAAGTGGAGCAGTTTTTTGTTTGAACTCTGCGGAATGTTTAAAACTTGAGCGGTTCTTTCGATTAAACTCTGCTTTACGGCGCTCCTTTCAAATTGTATAGAAAAGTTTTTAAACTTTCTGGTATAATTAACTGTTTACTCAGTAAAGAATAAGTATCTCTGTGTTTCTAGCTTTTGAATTATTTTCATTAAATGTACGAGGTTCAAAATAAAATGACAGGAAAAAATATAAAAATATTTTCTGCCTCTAACGTAACTAGAATTTTCATCTAGATTTAAGAATTAATAAAAATATCGAACTAAAATAAAAATCAGCGTCCCAGTCAACATAAAAATTCGATTCCCGATCGTTGATCTCTCTCCCAAAAAAAAGCTCTCTAATTACGCACGAGCCAACACCTCCTTCATCCGCGTTCGCACCCCGATCATCGGCGCCCTTGTCACCCATAAAGCCCAACGACAAAAAATCAAATCACCGTCGGTAAGCCCCGTTCGATTCCAGCGGCGCGTAAAACGCCAAAGCACGCGGAGACGCCGCCGCCGCCGCTCTCGCATTGCGATGCAAAAAAGATTCCAGCCGCGCCGCGGCTCTGAAATATAAATCGCTCCTCATTTCACCCCCCGACCTTCGCGCGCGATATTGGACCAATAAAAGTCTCTCTCCGCACACCTCCGAATACACGGAGACGCACAATGCGCCCCGCGGCGTTTTACAGCGGCGGCTTTACGCCTTGAGGTGCGCATATGGTATTGTGTGTGTTCCAGGCGCCGATTTTACGGCCCGCCGAAATAAAAGACCTTTTTGCGGAACGACGGTTCGCGCGCTGTATTAAGGCGCTGATGGGTTGCGTCGAAAGTTGCATATAAGCTCGTGTTTAAACTGTTTAAAGTGCTGGATAGATTACAGCGTCAAACTTGAAATAGCCATTTTTAGTAACCATTTTGAACGAATAAAACAACGATTATCGCAACGATTTACGAGAAGAAGCGCTGCGGAATGCTTTTAAAATCCGCAATCTGAGCTTAGAAAAGCAGCGAGACGCGAAGACGCGAGAGAGGACAAACCGAGAGCGTCGTAAAAGGGTACACATCAGCCCTATCAGTTATTCATAATAAAAGAAGCCAGGAGCGAATATGCGCTCGCAAAAAAAAAAAAAAAAAATAAAGCACACACACAAACAATACCAGGGGGGGGGGGGGCGACCCTTCTCCCTTTTCTTGCCTTTAGCGTCGTATACGGCCGTATCGCCGGGAGCTTTTCACGAGGCCATTAAAACTGCAAGGCGAGCAGCAGTCCAGGTAAGAGTCCCGGGGCCTCGTAACGCGTTATGATTCCGTCGTCTTTGTTCCGCGCCGTTTATATGCGGACCTTCGCCGGACGTTTCCCCGGCCTTTGTCTCTTTCTCTCTCTCTCTCTCTCTCTCTGCCCGTTCTCTGCAGCGCCTCGACGTTATCGCGAGCGCGCACGTCGCTTCGTTTTCCTCGCTTGTTTTGTTTGATCGCCGCGAGTCGAGGCGCTTTAATTGCACGATAATGCGGCGGCGCTGGTTATATCACTCGGTTTTGAGGTTAGGGGGGTTCCAAGGAGCCGAGCGGATGGGGTTGGGGGCTGGCTTCGGATTAACGGTGATGAATGTTGGAATCTTACGTGGGTGATTCATTCTGTGTCCCGGAGGATGATTCCGTGTACAAAAACCCACGTATTTTGATCCCTGACGTCTTAAGCTACAAATTATAACCTGTTTTTACATCAACAACGCCAAAAATTACTATCACAAAACTTCCTCTAGGAAAAACAAAAATTTGACCTTAGTTTCGGCTTTTTGCCAACAATTGTTCCCACGTCAGTAATTATTGACGTGGGATTCCACTAACGTTAATTAATAATGGTGCAAAAAGTACCGTTTAGTTTTAACCTAAAAATAAAAATACTTCATCCTCGTTAACCCCACTTGTTGAAAAAATCATCCGAAAATCACAAAGGTATAATGCACACCTCTCAACCCGCAGCCCCCCCCCCCTTACCCCCCGGCAGCCGGCAGCGTCGGCAATTTAATTTCGCAGCGATGCCGCGGGGCTCTCGGGGCTCAATCCGCAGAATTCAAAATACAAATCGACCGGTTCGTTTTCTATTCCCCTCGCGTAGCCGGGGCCATAGGCATAGACCGAATTCCAAACAAGCGGGGCTTCCCCCCCGGCCGCGGCACGCGGTACTCTAGCCGGAAATTGGATTCTTCGGAAAAGTGCGAGAGGCAGGCTCGCGCGCGCAGCGCCGGTGCATCGATTAAGTCCGGAATGCGCGCCAACCCCCCCGCGCGCGGATGAAACGCCGACTCGAGCGAGGAGGCTAATGCGTGGGTACACTCGGGCGAAGCGCGGCGACTGCTGTTGTTTTTTTTTTTTTGCCGCGGAAGCTGCACGCGGTCGGATCGAACGTCGTGCCTAACTGATGTAAGCGCGGTGCGGAAATGCGCTTTTTTTCAATTGTATGTGCTTGCGGACTGTTTTAAATATATAGGTGTTTACTGGTGGCGAATGGTAAAATTCTAGTTTGTCAAATGAATAAAAAAATATAGTTATATCCTTTATACGATTCAAGCAGTTTTTGAAATTTTTATGACGAGTTTTTTCCTATAAGTAGAAATCGCAGACTTTGATCAGACATCATCAGTTTTATTTATCACTTCTGCCTTTTACCAATAATACAAAAATCGCAATTCTCATTATCCTCACTTTGTATTTCTCTCTTACTCACCTTCGCAACACAAAAAACCACCCGCCAAAAGCCTAAATTCGATTCTCGAACCCCGCCGCGTCGTCTTCCCCCTTATAATCGCCTCTCGAAAAAGCACTCCGCGTCGAAACAGCAGCCATCAGCGCTCGCTCGCGCAATTACCGCGCGCGCGCGCGGGGCCGAAAAAGCTTTTTTTTTCCCTCCCCCGGTCGGCGGAAAGAAGGCGGCTCGTGGCGCGAGCACCGCGCACCAGAACGCATTATCGAAAAGCCACCCCTCTCGGTTTGCCGGCGTATTACGTTATGCCCCCCGTAATTCCCGCGGCCGGCGATGATTGCAGCGTCGTTACCAACGAGTCGCGCTCGGAACACCGAGAGTTACGCGCCGATCCACGCGAACGGAACGTATGCGCGAGCCTAGGAATATAACCGAGTGCATTTGCGGGAGAGCCGCCACTGTGCGTGTAGGCCCGATGCGCAGTTCCCCTCGGTGTGAGGGGAGGGAGCTTCGATCGTGACTTTCGGGGAAAAAAGCTTGGGTGAAGCGTCGTCTTCTTGCGGGACGAATCGTTCGTTCGTAAAGTACTTTAAACGTTAAAATTCCTAAACGAACAAATTACGCGGTTAAAGTTTAATTAAAATCCTCAAAATTTCAATGGCGCCAATTATCAAAGCTCGCAGCCCCTTTCGTAGCCGTACAATCCTCGATTTCTTGAGCGGCCTCGGCAAACAGCTCGGCCGCCACGCGCGCGGCGAGTGCATAAAACGCACTTTTCCCGCTATTCGCGGCTCTCGGTGCGGCGCCTTGTTTACAAAGCTAGCAAACCCGCCTGCTACTCGCTCGCCGCGCGCACAGGAAAGTACGGCCGCGATCGCGGCGGTGGAGGGAGCGGGACGGGGGAGGGAGGGTGGGGGAACAATGGCTTTGTTCCGAGGCCCGCGATACGAGCTTGCGAGCGGTCCATTGTGGCCCGGGCGCTGATGTATTTGCGCGGAAAGTTTTGCGTGTTTTGTGTAATGACGCTTACCCGTGCGGAAATGTAACTAAGCGAGAGAGCGCTCCTCTTCTCGAGCTTGCGGAGGGGGAGGGAGGAGGGGACGAATTGTTATCGGCTGAAGTTCGCGCGCACTTCGGAACTGTGTCGAGGCAGACGCGTCGAGATCGACGCCCCGATTGCCTCGATCGCCGACTGCGACGAGATTTTCTTGGCTTTTCAAGATGCCGCGACGCGACGCGCGAGCTTTCTAAGAGATGGCTTCGAGGGAGTAGGACAAGGGCAGGATGCTGAATTTAATAGTTACCGTGTGGTAGAAAGTTAGGTTGTGTTTAGATGCGCGAGTAGTTTTTAAGTGATTTAGAAAAATAATGTAAAAGAGATCGACTGGTGATTTTTGATCCTTTACGATAATTTTATTTAATATTCACCAAAGTCGAATACTTATAAATTGCTGAAAAATGTATTATATATGTAATTATGTGGCTTAAAAATAATTTATACAAAAAATATTTAAATCATATTAAATCTAATGCAGTTGACTATAACTCTGAGTAAATCGTCTATGCGAACAATAAATTTAGAGCAGCACCGATTGTACTAGTAAAACAGTAAACTAGCAAACAATCAAATCAAGAAATCATGTAACACTCTCTACATTCACAAATCTCCCTCGGCTAAAAAACCCATAAAAAAAATACAAGCATTGCGCGCAATCACGTGTCGCGACGATTAAGGCTCGAGTGTTCGCGGCCCAGTCATCGATTATACACGAGCGGATCGAAAGAAAGGGATTGCGCTCTCTCCCCCCCCCCTTCTCTCTCCCTCCCTCAGAATGCGTGATTTCGCGGTAAGCGCTAATGTGCGGTCGCGGCGGCTGCACCGCGGCTCTGCCCGAAAAATTTCGAATTAGAGGACGGAGGAGGGTTGGTAATGGCTGTTTGAGCGCTGTTCGCTACCGCGGGCTACTGAAAGAAACATGCTTTTTCTTGCTAAGATTCGCTGTTTTTATTTTGGGGGATGAATAAAGTAAATGGATGGTTTTTGCGTTAAAGGGGCTGCGCGGGAGAGTAATTGAATGAAATAACGCGGTTCGTGTTTTAATTAAAATAGCTGGGAAATTTTGTTGGTGGTACTGAAATTTCTAGCGAAACCGATGGTGAAATTCATCCGAAAAATTATTTAACGAAATAAGTCATCCGACGTAAAAATAATTTAACTAATTTTTATACAGATTTTATACAAGTTTTGTAAAGATTTGATTCTATACAATTTGTATAAAATTTGTATATAATAGTGCAAAAAATATCCTCTAATAGTCATCGGTTACTAATTCTGTCAGGAAAGGTGTAAAAGGTTAGGATGCGCCAAGTCTGGCTCATTTGCCAGACTTTCAAAAGGATTTTCATAAGTCTGTCATAGTGGCCGTAGACAGACTTCCGCGAGACTTTTGCACAAGACTTAGGCCAGACCCACTCCAGACTTTCCCCAGACTTTTTTTTCACTCGGGTTGTAAGTACTAGTAGAAAATAATATTACCAATAACAAAAATAAATTATTTGATCTGTATAGTAATTTTTATAAAACTCTGGTCTCATAATGAAAAATTTTTACTTCACTGACTTGACGTTGTTTTCGGCGAAATAACCTAATAGATTTTGAATTTTGACACGATGTTCTTCCATCAACAATCGCGACTTCTAATGGAAAATAAAACGATGCAAAAAGTTCGATTGTTTGTTACATTCAAGCTGAATAGAAAAAGTATTTTTAAACTTTTCCTTACAATCCGTTGTAAAAGAAACAAATTCACAATGCCATCCTTACCGCCACAATAACATTTTCATCCCTCTAACCGGAAAATGAACTCCCAGCGGCACAGCATAAAATTCCGCTTCCTCGCGGAAAAAAGATTTTCCCGGGACGCCGGGAGAGAGAGAGGAAGAGAGTCGGATAAATGCCGGCGGCTCGTTCCGGCGTGTCGCGCATTAAAGCCATTCCGAGCACGACGTTCGCATGCCGATCAGCCTAATGTGCTCTACTCCGTCGCGCGCGAATATTCAAACGGTGCGTGCGCACAGCTCTCTCTCCGCGCTCTGATTTATCGCCCGGAATTCGCCGAATAAATTCGGCAAGAAAAATTTGACGGCTTATTGCTTTATTATGCGCCGCGATGCCCTTGTTTAAGGGGAGGGGGGAGAGAGGACGCTCCGCGACGGCATTATGCGCTCACGTTCCCGACGGCTCCGTATAGCAATGTGTATAACTTCTCCGGCGGCGGAGGAGCTGCTTTGGGATGGGAGTAAAAAATGAATTGTCGTCGCGATTTGACGCGGGCTGGATCGAGGAATAAGTCTACCAATTTAGGGAGACTTGAAAGAAATTTGATATTCGCATTTTGTACTTGTAATATTCTACCGTCAACAAAAAGAGAAGAAAAATTATAATTTTGCTCGAATTTTAACTGCCTTTTAGTATGTATTTCTCATTATTGATTTTTAGTTATTCTATTCTAAAATATGTAAGTGTTTCGTGAAATAATTTCGATATAAATCTTAAAATATTGCTATTCTCAAAGCTGTAAATTATAAATCTATTTACACATTAAAGTTTCATTATTCATTTATGCAGCTCATAAAGTTTTAGTCAACTAGATTTAGCTAAATTGGACACATAAAATATATATTTATAAATTTTAAATGTATCAGGAATTTCTACATTAAAAATGATTCTATTTATTTATACGTATCTTTAAATATTTCTGCAAACGGTTCAGTCAAACAATACGAAAAGTTTCTCAAATAAATATAATTCTAAAACGAAAGTTAATTGCACCACATAAGAACACTAATTATTAACTATAAACACAAAAACAACATTCAGTGCGATTTTCTCTGAAATTCAAAGCAACTGCGCCGTTCGAAAAGTGTCTCGAGGCTTCGCCCATACCTCTATTTATCTATTTATCTATCTACCTGCGAGCTCTGCCGAGTCAGCGCTTTAGTGAGTCGCTCGTGCGCGAAACATCCGGCGAGGCGGCGGCGCTCGAATTTCACATGTAACAAGTCCGCAAAGTCGAACTGCATGCCCACTTCCACTTAGATTTGCTGCTCTCGCGGAAAATGCCCGCCCGATGACGATACTAAAGCTTCTGCCTCCGAGCTTTCCGCTTTGTACAGTCAGCGCTGAAAATGTCGGACGACTCCGACGGCGAGTAAGTATCTCGGTAATCGATGAGGTTCTGCGTAATTTGGAGTAGTCGAATAAAAACGTCGTTTATTTATTATCTCTGAAAATTTTTATACACTATTTTTTTTCTTAGATACTCGGGAGTGAATTAAAATTTTTTTTAAATTCTCACACTTACATTTACTCCGACGTTTTAGAAAACCGCAGAAAAGATCGCGTCATTATAAAAAACCACGAAGATCGAGCAAGGGGATCGAAGTCGCCACCGAGTCCTCCATTAACGATAACGACTTTTTGCCAGTGGATGCGGCGCGGCGATAAATAAGCGCGAGAGAGAGAGAGAGAGCGGAGGTTCGCGGGGACGATTAATTTCGGAGCGCTTCGCGGACGAGTGACGAGGAAAATTCCGCTCGAGTTTCCCGGGGCAGGCTCGCGGAAAGCAAGATAACGAAGACGCGCCGGCGGGGAAAAAGCGAGCCGGATCGCGGCGCGACGCCTGACGGACAAGAGATAACGGCATTCGTTCCTCGTTAAAGTCCAAAGAAGATACCGAGCCGAGAGTTGCGGAGGGAGAGGACCTTATTCTCGCCGGGAAATTTGTCCCTCGCGGGATACGTCTTGACCTCGATTCCGGCGCAGAAGCCGATTTGTGCTTTTTATTTTTAAGTTGTTTTTTTTTTGTTTTTTTATTTTTTGGTTTCGAGGTTGGCGAAATTGGTGTGGAATAGAAGCGATGTCTTTAGCATTCGAGAAAGTTAGACTCAAAAAATCATGCTTAAGTAAAAAATTTTTGAATAGAATAAATGTTGTTTTAATTTAGTACATCATCAGTGTGCTCAAGTAGTAAAATAAATAGTGATAAAATTTTATTACATTCCAACAATAATAACTCTGAACTATAATTTCGGGCAATGGTTTACAATTTCTAACATCACAGATACCTGCATAAAATTTACCAAAATACCCAACGTCTTCCAATATCAATTCAGCAAAAGAACTCGCCGCGCGGCGACTCGAGGAAAGCTGCGAAGTTTTTAAGCAGCAGGCCGCGCCGTCAGCGCGATTCCAGCGACTACGGCAATCGAATAAATTGGCAGCGGCGCACGCGCACACAGCAGAGAGAGAGGGCTCTCTCGCGCCCTTTGAAGGCGCATAAGAGCCCTCCCCGTGCCTATACGCGTGATATGTTGGCTGTCAATCCCTGAATAATGGCGGGGAGTAAAGTTCCAGGGAAGCTATATACCTCACGAGGCGCGCCCCCCGAGAACTTTCCGGAGAAATGCGAAAGTTCCGACGGACAGAATGGATTGACGATAGAGGCCAGGAGGAGAAGAGGACTATCTGCCGATATTACCGAGTGAGGCGCACAGACAGGCCTGAGTGGCTCTTTTTTGACTCGCGGAGTTTCCGGGAGTTGGATATTGGGTCGAAATTTTGGAAATTTTTAGTTTCGCTTGAGTTTGAGAGGTCGGAGGGATGTTCGGGGCAGGTAATACAAGCTCCTTACAGTAAATTATAACTGAGAAACTAGGGATTTAAGAAGATACACTTCTTTATTGTAACAAATTTCCACCTAGCCGTCACTATTAGTTGTTGAGATTGAGAAGAATAGTTTAAAAATAGAACAATGGAATAAAAATGGAGGCAAAATAAATAATTGTTTAAATCATTTTTTATCGCAGAAACTAGAAATCAGAGACGGATGTGAATTAAAATTTGAACAATTTTTTTTCCGTAAAAGAACAACCTTTTCAATTTAAAGAAATTCATTAACCACACTTGAACACAAAACACACTAATCCCATTTGAACAAATAACTGGCAGCCTTCTATTTGTCTAATCTACGCGTAGGAAATGTATATATTACTTAATCACGTTTTCAATTTTCATTATCCTAGACTCGACTCTTTAAACAACAAGCAAAATCGTGAATGGAAGTCACGCACTTGAAATAATTTGACTTTGCTTCGTGCGTTTAATAGAATATTTGATAGTTACTAGAGTAATAACTTCTGATACTATTTATAAGTACCTTCTCTTTAGCTAGTTTTTAGTAGTTTTAAAAATTCGCAACCGTCGTTGTTCCTTCAAATTTTTTTTAGTTGACGATGAAGTGTTTTTTAGTAATTTGTATCCTTTGTACAATAGTGAATGAAAAATGGGTAAATATTATAAAGTGTAATTTATTCGATAAGAATTTCTATCAAATTGTAAAGTGAGCAATAATTAATATAGTTACATTTAATATTACTGCAAGGTTTGGGCTTTAGAAGATCGCCAGTTAAAATATGTAGCAGAGGATTTGTTAAAAGAGATCGATGCTCTCTTAAACAACGTAACTAATGTTCGGAAGGATTTGGTTAATGTTGCAGTAAAATTCAATAAGGAAGGAGATTCAATTGATTTTGGATTACCACAAAATCAGCAGATCGTTGAATTACAAGTACGTAATCAAATATTATTCATGAACGCTTTGAAAGTACAAAAGGTTTTATTTTTAGGAAATATTGCAAAACGATTCAAATGATAAAATTGGAGATTGTAAGGACCTTTATAAGAATCAAATAAATAACGTTACCCAAGAACTTTCGAGGCTTCTTACCGAGAATATAAAAATGGAAATGCGAAATCATGATCTTACCTTACGTGGCACGGAACAGGTAATCCATCTTTTCACACTAATGTTTCAAATAATTTGTGAACATAGACATTAAAAACTGTATTCTGTATACCCTTAGGATCTGTTCAAACTTCGTTCCAATTTACAAAACGAAAATTTAGATAAAGCAATACAGATTTGTAAAAGCGGGACAGAACTATGCAAATTAACAGAAGAATATACGAGGGATGTTTTTCGACTAAAACTAGTTGTAGATAATTTGAGCATTCGAACGAATTTGTTGATTGAGTACGTGTTGCAGACAATAGTGATTCCTTCGGTGCCTAAAAAAGTTAGTGATATAGTATCCCTACCAGTGACAGAGTGTCTAAGTAAATTTGGTCTTTAAGATATATTAAAATAAATTATTTTCTACAAAGTTGAAATGAGTTAATTCCCTTTTTTTGATGCAATTACACTTAATATCAATCTGATGTTCAATTACCGGTGCTCGAAGCAAGTCAATGATGGAGTAATCGTAAATGCTTGTATCTGCATAAATAAATAAAGTAAATTGCGCGAGAGTACGGTGAAATATGCAACTGGTGGCTACTTAACGGAAGAACGATTTCCTTACGACAAAAATATTCGTACGTATTTTCAGCGACAAAAGATAAATCGATTTGTAATAAATACACATAAGTTTCTAGTGTCAAAAAGCGGAAATATAAATGTAGATTAATGGATGTTATTCAATATTAGTTCTTTGAAAATACTAACCAATTCATATCTGTTATAATAGTATTTTACCATTTTAGAAACGACAAAAGACTTAACAAGTAGCTGTGGTTGATTTTTTTTTTAAATAAAAATAGTAGTTTTCTGAATTAAAAAAGATTTAAAACTTTGCAAAAATATAAGTCCGAGAAAAATCTTTTTTACAAAGCCGTACGTGTCAAAACGCGATCCAATTACGCAACGAAAAAGCGTCACTTCCATCGCTCCCAAAACTCCACCCCGCGCGGAAGATGACTCCCAATCTACGTCACCGCCAAAAAGGCAGGGCCCGCCGAACATCTCCGGGCAGTCGGCAGTCTCGTCGGGCGGGCAAAGCCGGACATTACTATTTATGAATATTTATCTGCCGGCGGTCGGGGCCGCTATCGCCTATAATGTGCAATTAAACGCGGTGTAGGAGGAGAGCGGCCGAGGGAAAATGGCCGGCTAATGCAAAGCTATGTAACAGGTTTTGCCGCGCGCGCGGCGCGCTAACGCGAATTTATGCCCGCCTGGTGCCGCCGAGACTTTATCCCGGGCGGACCCCCGCAAAAAGGAAGGCCGCGGCCAAGTTTGCTCTCTCTGCCTTTGATGAATCGGACGCGAGGTTTGCGCCTGGTAAGCGCCGGGATTGTTAGCCAGTTAGCCGGCTTAACCTTTTTCGACTAATCTTGCTGTTTCGATAAGAAAATTCATTGTGATAACTTGAAACTTGATTAG
This sequence comes from Ormyrus rosae, assembly GCA_035047165.1. Taxonomy (NCBI): domain Eukaryota; kingdom Metazoa; phylum Arthropoda; class Insecta; order Hymenoptera; family Ormyridae; genus Ormyrus; species Ormyrus rosae. The sequence continues at coordinate 6,619,720 of JAWWML010000001.1, forward strand.
AATTGAGGTTTGGCGAACGAGGCTGATAACAAAATAAATCCAAAGTATCCAAAAGCACCTGCCGTCCTGGAAAAGGACCTTTCAGACCTATATCGGTATCTCTCGATACACAGGACAAACATCTCGCTTTCCCCGCCCGTAATATAATGATCGCGTCCGCCTTATCGGGCAGCTGCAATCCAACAAAATTGCGGTTCACCCTTGAATACAAAATGCGCGCCTTCTCTCTCTCTCTCGCCGTGTGTATACACGCGCCGCGCTGAATGCGACCGCAGAGAGCCCGGGCCGCAATCAGCCCCGCTACTCGAGGGCCCCCCTGCACGCGCGGGCGCGGATCGTGATAAAGCGTATTTTTCGCGCGCAAATCAGGCGCGATTAATCGTGTTTGCTCTCGGCGCCAAGCTACGGAGGCACGCGAGCCGCGCTCTGCCTGCTGCCCTGTTTTTCTTTTTGTCGACGGGTTCGGGAGCGCGAGGTTTCTTTTGGGGGCAGATTTTTGGCTGTGGGGAGTAATGTCGGATGTCGAGTTGAACTAATTTTTGGAATTATCTGCGGATTTTTGGAAAATTTAGGCTTATCGGTGAGCCAAGAAAGTTGCAGTTGGGATAAAGAATGTAATATTTTTCATAATAAAATATAAATAATTAACTTTTTGATTCCGAATACTACAAAAGATTACGTTAAATTTAAAAGCACGAATGAAAGCAAAATTAATAATCATAAATAAGCCGTTTTTAAAAAAGGAGGACTTTAACTACTCCATAAAGTCAAAACAACGTATATACGGTTTTTTTAAAAAAGAAGATAAACGCACTTAGCGCACGAAAGGCCGTTAAAAAAAATTCACCGAACTCGCATTATCGCCTCGATGCGATTCGCCCAAGATTACCGCGGGGAGCGACCCTCGAGCGGACATATTTTACGGCAAAAAAAAAAAAAAAAAGAATTAGTCCGTTTTTCAGAAGTCAGATATAGTTAAGAGTAACGACTTGAAAAACTAAACGTTTAACGCCCACCGCGCGGCTGCCGCGCGCACGCAATGCGTCGGGAATGCGAAAGCGATGGCGCGAGTAATGAGGGGAGAATAAACGCAAGGCGCGCGATAAACTTAGACCGCTTTATTTTCTTTGCTCCGTTCTCCGTTTTACTTCTTCGGCCGTTCTTTCTTCGATTTTAAATACGTGGCGATACGGAGAATTAGTAAAATTACAAACGTCGGTAATAATTAAGTACAAGGACTCGAAATGATAAATTTTCCGATTTCTAAATAACAATTTTTTTAAGAACCTTCAAACAGAATCGTCAATAATGTAAATGTGTTGAAAAACTAATGAAATCAGCCGGATTCAATCTCGAGTAAATGAAAGTATCCCCTAAAAGCAGGCTCTCATTACAGATTCGGCGGCTCATTCGCAAAAGTCCGATCGGTCCGGAGCTTTTCCGCCATTCATCCAGAATTTCGTGTACTCGCGGCGCGCGGCGAGGCAGCTGATAAGCGCGTCGGCGGCAGCCCACCTAAATTCCGGGCCGCGAAAGTCGAGAGAGAGAGAGAGAGAAAAGAAAAGAAACCGGCGGAGCCAGGATGAAAGCCCCCCGGTTTCTATGGCATTTTGCCGTGCTTTCGGCTCGTATTTCGCGGGGCTTTATCGGGCCTCATCTCATATTTTAAACAGCGGCCCGCCGGACCTCGACAAGCAATGACGCGGCCCTATCAGATGTTGCGTCCGCTCTTTTTTCACTTTTTCACTCGGCTCTCTCTCTCTGCTCGGGAGGGGGAGAGGGAGAGCCTGAAGAATGGACTGAAAGATAGCCGAGATTGCCGCGGAGGAGCTTTTTTTCCTAGGCTTTCCTGCGCAATTAATTTGCCGCTTTGACTTTTAATTATTTTAGGGGAGTGTTTCTACCGCTGCGCTACTTTTTTTTTCGAGCCTCGACTCGAGGTTTCTTCTGCTTTCCGGTCGAGTATTTTGCAACGAGCTCATTGAAAATTGGAAGATTTTCGTTAACGAACTTCTGCAGATAATTATTTAAATAAAATGTAACGATTTTCGTTAATGAAAAAAGCTTTACTCGGTAAAAACAACCTGTATTTTAATGAACTGATTTAACGAAAAGGAAGAAAAGCTTTATCGCCCCGAGTAGCTCTGACAATTTGCTTCGATTCCGCAAACATGAATTCACGAACTTTTTAATCCGAATACATTCCCTTACCTCAAAAAAAACAGGCCGCGGAAACCCCCCGAAGAAGTATTAACACGAATCCAAAGCAATTCCGCCGGCGGAGCCATTCATTATACGAATAAACCGCGGGCGCGTAATAAATTCAGCGGCGTAAAAAGCGCCGGCGACGGCCGCTTAAGCGCCTTTCATTTCGAATGCCGAATTTTAATTCGCGAACGCGTGTACGTTTTCGCGAGAGGCCGCCCGAGATTAGCCGCGCTCCGTGTAATTCGCGATGTATATGTATATATGCCGCGCATGCGCGGGTCGCGCCGCGCCGGAAGAGCGAGCTTTCGACTTATCCTCCGACGTAGGGCCGAGAATGTAAAGAAAATGAAGGGGGGGATTAACGCCGCGAGAGAGAGAGAGAGAGAGAGAGAATTCGCAGCGAATTAATTTCGGTTTTTGGAAAATTGCGGGCCGTGTAGTGCGCCGACGTTTCCGCCCTCTCCTCGTCTTGCTCGCGCATAATTTGCGCCGAATTTATTCCTTGTTTTTAAAATTGCCCTTTGCGCTTGAATGTTCGCTTCTTATTTTTTAAAACGAACTTGTTGCGAAGATGAGGGTTATCAATTCAGGGATATTTCGCGTTACGAGTACAGAGGCTTCCAAAATTCATCGTAGTAAAAAGAGCTTTTGCATTTTTTTTTATAAATTGTTTAAACTGGCCTCGTTGACTTTTACGTATATCGCCGAAACGTACCGACGTATTTACCGAAATCGATCGGCGGAATAAAAAGGAACGAACGTATACTTCGATACAATAAAAAAGGAAAATAGCGGAGATCATAAATTTTTTGCCAACGAAAGGGGGGGACGCCAGGATTCAGCTTTAAAATAGTCTGCGGGATGCGTGCATTAGTGTAGGCGGAGTCGCACACGGAAATCTGCCGAATAAATAACAGACCTACTAGGCACTTTTTTCGTGAGTGCTTAAATCGCTTTGCTTTCTTTTTTTTGGGAGGGGGGGGGGGAAGTATATAGTGTTTCCTTTTGAAATTCGCAAGGGTGGATTTTTCTTTTTTTTTGCTTGACAGAAGCACATTCGGAGAAAGTAGTTCGATGGTTTATGAAGAATTTGGTAATAATCACTTACGGTTATCGGTTTAATCGTTCAGGCAGTTTAGGTACTCACCTGAAACAAAAAAAAAATTACGTTTACGTTTTAATTCGAGAAAAATATTCGAATCTCATAAATTTCATATTCTCAATCGAAATCCCAACAAGCTCAAACCGGAGAAAAAGTCTCTTAGCTCCAAAGGAGGCAAGCGAGCCCTTCGCTAAGGATTTGCCGAGCGATCGGCGATTTTACGAGGCCTCTCCGCTCTTCCCGCCAATCGAGTCGCTCTATATTAAATTTAGAGACAGAGGGGGGGATGGCGGAGGAATCCCCGGGGGAGCGACGCGTCTTCGCTCTTCTTTCATCGCGCTGCGCGTCTGCCGGGGAATCCCCGGGAGATTCCTCTCGCGTCGAACTCCTCGGCGCGTCGTCGTCGTCGTCGTCGACTCTTTTTACTTACCGAGAGCGGCGCGTTTCGGAGCTGCCGGCTGCCGCTGTCGTCGCTGTTTGCTTGTTTGTCTGTTTGTTTGTCTTGCCCGGCGAGAGTTTAATGGTGCTGCTCTCGTTTTCTTTTTTTTCGAGGCGGTGAAAGTTTTCCGATAGACGCGCGGGGGTCGAAGGCTTTTGAATGTTGGTATAGCTTGACTATTCTTCGAGGGAAGATCGTCTGCTTCTATTGTTTGCTTTCTTATTTTGGTATTTTAGATTATGCTGGAAATCTTCATAAATAAGGTGGGCACTGCAAGTCTAATACGGAAATTAATGATTTATCATCAAAAGTTTATATTTTAGTGGGGAGATTTCAATAAAGTTAGAACTAGTCGTAACTTCTTTCTAAATTCGTTTTCAAAGAAATAATATTTTTGCGTGTCAAGCCCAGCAACCTGTTTAAAGCGATGCATTAGCTAGTAGTAACTAGCAAAACTATCCTCAATCTAGTAACTTTTTCGTTCCCAAATCGCTCGTGTTTCATTACACGGAGTCTGGCAAAGTGCACCAGAAAATCAAGGAACTAATAACTAGAATGAATATTTCGTCGAGTCCTAATGCGCAGAGGAGCCCTATTCTCCTCGTAGGGGGAGGGGGGGGGAGGGTTAATAGAACGGATGGCCGCATTAGGCAAGTACACCACACCCTCAGGAGGTATCGTCGCAGGTGCGGCCGCCTCGGGGAGCCACTCGCCAATGAATTTATGCGCCCTAATAAGAAGTAGCGTAAATATCCGCCGGGCCGGCCTGCCCCCTTATTGCCACCCCCGGACTCCCGAGAATTTTGAGTTGCTTATTGGCCCCTGCACCTCTTATACACTCGCCGCGCTTAATGTCTCCTTATTTAATTAACGGTAATTGCCCGGGGAAAGAAGCCGTCGGGTGTGGGTTTTTATCGTCGGAGTTTATTAAGAGGGAACGTAAGTTTCGCAGAAAGTTGATCTACTTAAATAGTAAGATTACGAGCATTTCGAAACGTTTGTAAAGGGTGATAAAGGAGTTCGTAGCAATTTAAAATTATCAATTAAAAAATTTTCTACTTTTTGGGCGACGGCGTTGCATTCGAAATGAACGTGAATTTATTTAATGACACTTCGACCGCATTATAATCGCTCTTTTCAAGCAACTAATGTCGCTGCGCGCGGGCCGTCATTATTTATTTCTACATTTCGGTCGTTTCCCCCATTTAGTTTGATAAATCTCTTCATTTGCGCCGAGATAAAGCGAGGTAAATTTGCAAATAAACAATGACGATTTGCGTGCCGAATTATATAATCCGCTTAAAACGGCAACAGCCATTCGAACTAAATATCCTTTTGAACTTTCTTTATTCCCGCGCGCGCATCGCCGATTATCAGTGAATTCGAATAGATTCATCACACACATCCGGGGCGGCCTCTTTAATCGTTCGACTATTTTGCGCTCAAACGGCTTCACCTCAAATCCATTCGAGAGGCTAAACCAATCGAAATCGCAATTCGCGAGCGCGCCGAAACAATTTCCGCGCGGTCGCCGCGAGTGAAAAAAAAAAGCGCCGAAATAAAACGGACACCCGAAGATACGAGAGCGCGAGGCGGAAATCGCGCTGTTCGCAAATTATTATCTCGCGAATCGTTATTAAATTTAGTCCCCCCCGGAGCCGAATGTATATATATGTATAAATCGCGATGATCTGTGAAAATCCAATTGTAAACGGTAATGGCGCGTTACCTGCTGCGATATCGTAACTTTCGTGTCGTGTCTTTGTTTGGCCTCGGAGCCGTAAAATCGTGGAGCGACGCGCGAATTGATGGATTTCGATGCGCTATCATGGGGTTTTCGGTATTGCTTCTAAAGTGATTTTTCGTGGAGGTTTTTAAAATGATGATTTGGTGTGTAATCGTTCCAAATAGTATAAACCAATGTAATATTTTTATCGTCAGAAATTTAGGTTCTACTAAAATTAAATCAATTCTAAAATTATTCATTCTCTCAAATAAATATTGTCTAATCTCCCACATTCCCAATTAAATCTGTAACCCCGTAACGCTCGCGAGCACGACTCTTAACTTACCCCCGAACGCCAACCCCCGAACTCCAAAACAATTGCAGCGCAGCTCGGGCATTATTAAAAACATCATTAACGTCCGGCAGCTCCGGCCGATGCCCGCCGAGTCGTAGAGTATCGAATGCTTCCAAGCCATTATTTCGGACGGCACTTGTAAACAAACCTCTCGAAAAGCCATCGGCGTACTTCTTTCCTCCCCCCGCCCCCCTCCGGCTCGTCCGCTAATACGATAAATCGCGCGTGCGCGCGTTATTGTCGCGGTGAAATCGCTCGTTGAAAACGATCGCGGAGAACGTCGCCGCGACGAATAACTCGCGCGCCACCCGAGGCCGCCGCGCGGGACACACCGCGGATCGCATAATCAATTTCGTTAAAACTCGATATACGCGCTGCTGGGGCAGGTGGATATGGAGCGTTCCGTGCTGCGTTTTGCGGGACGGTCGTTCAGCTGTTGCTTTGGATTGAATTAAATTTTATCGGGTACGAAATTATCGCCGCGAGGCAAAGCTGTAATTTAAAAGTAATCCGCGTGCTTTTAATATTAATACAAACGACTGTATAAAGTACGGCGAAAGCGACGAGAGCTTCGAAGGTTTAAAAACGGAGCTTATTCGGATAATTAAAAGTAGCTTTTCCAGCTTGAAAATACCCGAGCACATTTTATCTCCAGAAGTGTCGATAATTGGGCCACTCCGGTGGGGGGGAGGCGAGAAATAGCGGCATCCAGGAAGGAAGCGCAACGCACTCGAAAAGACTCCGCGAGAGAGCGCGGTTGTACATTACGATAAAGTCTTATCGCGGCCCATTTGCCGCGCGATCGAGTGCCCGATGATCGCCCCGCGAGATATATATATTTTTGCGCGCCGCGATTCTTGCCGCTGTTGTTCCGGGCTGTTTCGACGGAAAGTTTTTCTCGCCTTTTGCGCGTTCCTCTCGACAAAATTTTGTAAGTTAATTAATGAACGAATAGTAATAATATAAGATGCTAATAAGATGAAAAAATTCCGCCAAAAACCCTCCGTTTAAAACTAAAAAAAGCCCCGACTATCATTCACATCCCTCTCCGAGCGACTTTCCAGAAACACCGACGCGGAAAGGTCTGCCGTCCTCGGCTCTGATCCCCGACGGGGCTCTCCGGAAAAAAATGATCCCCGATAGCGGGGCTCGGAGACTGCCGCGATCGTGGTGTATAATACGCGCTTGCGCGCTTCCTCTCTATCTCTCTCCTCTACGAGCGAGAGAGAGCGATAGGACCAAGCGGCCACTTAGCTTTTATCGCCCCGAGCGATTTGTCGTCTAAGCAGGTTTTCGCCCGCTGCTTTTCTATCCCGGCTTCCCGTCCCGTTTGATGGCTTGATCGATGGCCCGATCTTCTGAATTCGCTTTGGAATTGCGCGCGGTTAATGCGACGGTACCTATATTCGTTTCTACTTAAATCGCTGGGAATGATGGAAGAACTGGCTGCATCGAACACGTTTATTGTAAATTTTACCGTAAAAATCACGAGTTCCGTAACAATATGCACGGAAAGTACAGTCACAGCCCGAAATTCCCCGCGGCTCGCCGGCCAACTCGTCACACCGAATTCTTCGGTCTCCAACATAAATCCGCGCCGGTCCTCTCATAATTCGGCGATTATTCAGCGGTGTATAATTCAGCTTCGATCGCGCGGCCTCGGCGTTTTGGCAGGCTTCCACCTTGGCGCTGGTCGTCACCGCAAAACTCCTTCATCCGGCGGCTGGAAGAAAAGGCGGCCAGGCGTTTCGCGCATGCATAATACATTCTAATAGTCGGGCCGGCTCTCTCTCGGCAAGAAGAAGGAGGAGGAGGAGGAGGGGCCGCCGATCATTTCATCCTCTTGTTCGTTTGGGAATTCCTGACTCCCTTTCTTTTCGATCCGCCGGCCGCCGCGGCTGCAGAAAACAAAAGAAAAAAACTTGTCGGGAAATTCGATTTCCCTTTTTCGCCGAACGATCCTCCTTTTGTCTTAGCCCGAGAGTCCTTTTTTGCGCCGGGAGGACCCGAGCCTCAAAGAATGCATGAATTTCCCGCGGTTGCGGGGAAAAAAGCGCTCGAGCTTTAAAAGGGAGAGCCTGGACTGTTCGGGTTGCCTTGCCGGTGCTCTTTTTCCTCGGACGTTTTTTATCGCCGGCGCTTGCCGTTTATGCACGAAGACGCTGAATTTACAGGATTCTTCTATAGATTTTTTTTTCCTACATCAGAGTCTTTAATTTATTCAGAGAAAATCTTAAACTTTCGCAGAGTTCCTCGGGAAAAATGACTCTTGACGAAACTTTTTGATTTAAAAGTGAAGTCATGCTCCGCGATTCCCTGAAATTTTCTAAAAACCCTCGCGAATCAACGGAAGCCGAAGGAAATAATACTCGCGCCTCGATAAAAGAGCTCCCCGTAAATAAACGACGAAAAGCTCGTCAACGAAAGAAAGAGAAAGCCATCCGGGCGCGAAAAGCTCGAAAAAAAGGAAGAGCGGCCGCTGGCCGTAAAAAGCAGAGCTCGCGCCTGCGTCGAAGCCTCTCTAATCCGTCGTCGTCGTCGTCGCAGGCACAGCCTCGCGTCCGCTTAACGCCGCATAAAATCCACGCACGAAGGAAAATAAACGAGCCGCCGAGGCCCGAAGGAATTTCGCCCCTTGACCGTATTATCCTCGTAACTCGCCGCCCCCCCCCACCCCCGCCGCCGCTCGTAAAATATTTGTTTCAATTTCCGGCGCTTTTTCCAGCGGCCGGCCCGACGACGAGTTTATGAGTTGTTAAGCACGTGTCTCGCGTCGATAAAAGCTCGAAAACGAGGCTTTGAAATTCCGCGCGCCGCCGGATTTTCGCCGCCGAGCAAGTAGGTCGGGACGGAGGCTGGATTTGGTTCCGCAGCCACAGCCGCCGCCTCCGCGTCGTTCTATTGGAAAACATTGAGGTGAAAATTGTATTGGAAACTTTGCGCCGGTGCTTGCGATTTTTTATTGCGCGAAGAGCCCGGGAATTTTAACGGCGGGGGAACTTTTCTGCCGAGCCTCTGAGCTATTGGCGCATCGGATCGAGGAGCGAAAGAATTTCGTGACGTGTTCGTAGGGGAAGGACGGGTGGCTGCGCTAAATATTTTTGGTAAAGACCCCTAGGTTGGAGGAACTTTTGTTTTACGAAATAAACTGAGATTCGGATATTGGCAACTGTAAGCGGAAAGAAGTTAAAGTGGTAAGTGATATTTTGATACTTTAGCATCTTGGTTTTATGTTATAATTTTATGCAGTTTTTTAGTTGAATGAAAATGTTAAATACTAATAAAGTTTCGAATGACACCTTTACATAATAATTGTACAAATCATCTGGATGTAAAAAGCACTATTAAGTTATCATTTTTTTTGTGTATGCAACAAATATGAAGATCTATTATATAATAATGTAAAGGAATTTTAATTTTTTTTTTCTGTTCTTTACAACATTGATCTAACTTAATATTTATTAAAAATCTTTACTTTTCTTAGTTTTCTGCTCATTGGAAGCGCAGAATTAATCAAAATTTAAAAAAAAAAAAGAAAAACTAGGAGATAAAAAATTTGTTTTAATAGACTGTTAAATTTTTAGTTATTAATAAATTTTAGTTTATATCGTTTATTCTATAAAAATAACAGTATTGACAAAAAATTAGCTTAAAATAAAATTACTTCTCTATACAAAAAATGTTGACGCTTTTACAAAAAAATAGAAAGAGATCTTTTTTTAAAATATAATTTTATAATATAATACTGATATATTTATTTACAAAATCAGACGTCAAACTTTTATGTCGCTTGCAAATTTTTATGTCCATTTTTTCTGAAACTTATGAATTCGTCGATTGAATTAATTCATATTGTGTCGTGGTAATTGAACAAACCGAAATAATAATTGGACCATTTGACGTTCTTTCATCGTGCACAGAACGCTTATACCATTTTTCCTGAGATGTCTGGGAAAAGTGTTTATCAGAAAACTTGTGGACTGCGTTTTTATGTTTCAGCAAATGACTGCTTTGTCCAAATCTTTTACCGCAAATCTCGCATTCGAAATCTTTTCTTCTTTCGTGGACTGTGCGTTTGTGCTTCAACATATTACCCTTAATTCCAAATGTTTTACCGCACACCTCGCATTCAAAATCTTTTTTTCCTTCATGGACTATATTTTTATGTATCAGCAAATGACCGCTTTGTCCAAATTTTTTACCGCAAATCTCGCATTCAAAATCTTTTTTTCCTTCGTGGACTGTGTGTTTGTGTTCTAGCATTTTTTGTTTCATTCCAAATCTTTTACCACAAACATCGCATTCGAAATCTTTTCTTCCTTCGTGGACTGTGCGTTTATGTTTCAGCAGAACGTGATTCCATCCAAATCGTTTACCGCAAACCTCGCATTCGAAATCTTTTCTCCCTTCGTGGATTGTGTGTTTGTGTTTTAGCATTTGTAGTTTCTGTCCAAATTTTTTACCGCAAACATCGCATTCAAAACCTTTTTTTCCTTCATGGACTATATTTTTATGTATCAGCAAATGACCGCTTTGTCCAAATTTTTTACCGCAAATCTCGCATTCGAAATCTTTTCTTCTTTCGTGGACTGTGCGTTTGTGTTGCTGCAGCAGAAAGTGACTCCATCCAAATCTTTTACCGCAAACATCGCATTCGAAATCTTTTTTTCCTTCGTGAACTGATCTTTTATGTACCAGCATGTTGCTCTTTAGTCCAAATCTTTTACCGCAAACATCGCATTCGAAATCTTTTTTTGCTTCATGGACTATATTTTTATGTTTCAGCAAATGACTGCTTTGTCCAAATTTTTTACCGCAAATCTCGCATTCGAAATCTTTTCTTCTTTCGTGGACTGTGCGTTTATGTTGCATCATATTGGTCTTAAATCCAAATGTATTACCGCACACCTCGCATTTGTAATCTTTCCTTCCTTCGTGGACTGTGCGTTTATGTTTCAGCAAATCACTGCTTTGTCCAAATTTTTTACCGCAAATCTCGCATTCGTAATTTTTTTTTCCTTCGTGGGCAGTGCGTTTGTGTTTCAACATATTAGCCTTAAATCCAAATGTTTTACCGCACACCTCGCATTCAAAATATTTTTTTTTTTCTTTGTGAACCATGCGTTTATATGTTAACATATTACTGATCTGTTCTACATTTTCATCATAAGATGTAAGAGTTGCGGCTTGTCGTCTGAAAGTTATTATAACGTTATCTAATGAAAATAATTTTTATCATAAGAAAATTATTCATATATTTTATTAGACTCTAGTATACAGACACATTTTGAATATGCGAATGTTACGAACTTGAGTATCAATTTATATTACTGAATTTTATTATATACTATTATTTAAAAAAGAATAGGTTTATTTAATAACTATTTAACTTTTTTACAAATTTCTAAGCCGTCAAAATGTTTTAAAATGCTTCCTACTTACTGTGAATCGATTACGTTTGTCATAATTGTTGATTAACAGCTGGCGATGTACCCCA
>JAWWML010000001.1:6631146-6654305 GCA_035047165.1 Ormyrus rosae
CCTTTATTTGATATACGTTTTCTACAGATGAGAAAGGAGAATAAAAATTACAATATCAAACTAATACTAAAAACTGCCCAATATATGTATAATAATAGTAATAATAATAATAATAAAGTAGTGACTATTTTTAAGAAGAAAAAACACGTTGCTGTGAAAAATCTCTGATCGAAAGACAGAAAAATGTTTAAGGGGTAAAGGCAAGTATCACTTAAGAAGTCATCCTCATCACAAACGAAGTGAAAAAGATGGCTATTCGAGACATGACTGCAGTTGTAAAAAAGTTTTTTTATTTCATTTATTCATCACTCAAATAAATCTCTTTCTAGTAAGCTAACAGCACAATATAAAATTGAAAAAACCATTTAATATTATTTTTAAAAAATTAAAAATGTGGATTTTTAAATACTTTGTTATACAAATTTTCAAAGGCATTTTTTTAAGATAATCTGTTAACTACATAAAAATAATATTTCGTGCAATTACAACTTGAATCTTTAGAAGGCCTGAAACCCACGATCGTGGCTTTCCGGCCTTGGTCCAACATAATACCCATGATCAATCTTCGATATTAGATATCTTTTGTATTAGTTTTCAGAGAGTGATGTGCCCCCTTAAATCCCGGCCCTCTAAAGGTTAATAAAAACTATTTTCTATAAATCTTAAATAAAAATAATGTATTCCTTTTAAAAGATTGGAAGTTATACTTAATTAGAATTCAGAAAAAATGTCTGCTTTTTTTGGATAAACTTCATTTTGCTACCTCCTATATAGAAGAAGCTTTGCGATAGTAATTTTTGGAGTTGTTCTAAAAACATGTTATAATTGTATTTTGAGAACAAGAATAAATGGTTTTTGCAAAATTTCTGAATGGATGTATCTAAGTGGGTGTGTGTGTATACGCCTGGTTCTCAGCTTTTGCTGAACAGATTTTTATCGTTCAGGGCCCATATTATCTTTTGTATTTTTTTTTTTTTTGTGATGGCGCCAAAAAAATTCTTTTTTTGTTTCACTTATTAGTATTCGTTTTATTTTATCTTTGATTTTTGAAAAATTTAATTTTAATTTTTCTTAATGATAGGATTGAGATATTTCAATCGAACAAAAAACATTTTAATGAGCTTTTGTTTTTAACAAAAACGTGTTTTCTTTTTAAAAGCTTATATAATTCTTACAGTAAATTATCAACTGTTCTTCAAAAAATATTGGTAATTAGAAATATATAGATAGCTATAACCTATTAAAATTTCAAGTCATTTGAACAATAAGTTGAAATTATTTGGCTCGATTATTAACAATATACATAAAAGAAATGGAAGTGTCGAAATACAATAAGAAATAATTGATTACAGTAACAAATAACTATTGACTTGAGAGTTAAATTCACATCACTTTAAAGAACCACGTGTTCAAGAGAAAAGAAAAAAATTAGATTAAACAGGAAGATCTTGTGATAAACTATCGACTGGCATTAATGTAAGTTTGAGAGTTGCCAGTAAAAAATTTTCGCAACTACTACAACTCTGTGTACAAGTCGAAAAAGAGTAAACATGAAATTTAAATTATTTAAACGAACTTTTAAACTCCCAAGCACACCTGTAATAATAAAAAATCCTCGCAATTCAAGAAAGAGTAGAATTTCGAAAAGGCCCCTTATCCCTTTCGCGCCGTAAAAGTAAATTCGTTCGATCGAGCTCAGATCAGCGGAGGATCCGCTTCCAGCCACGTTTGCCGCGGCGTCACGGGTTCATTCAACCTCGCGGCACGCGTTATTGCGCGCGCGAACAGCCGGGACTGCCGCGGTGGTGCGACGTACCTGCCATTTATCGGCGACATAGTCGCGAGTAATGTGCTGGCTGTGATACGCGAATACCGGAACTCCTAAAGGAAGCTTTGTAATAGTAATTTTTGGAGTTGTTGTAAAAACATGTTATAATTGCATTTTGAGGTGCCAGGAATTAGAATGAATGGTTTTTGAAAAATTTCTGTATGGAGGTGCTCCACCCGAACAACCTAATACAACAATGTAAATAAATTAGCGCGGACTTTGCCGCTCTGCGCCGGGGTTGGGGATTCCAAATGTCTGAATCCCGAGTGAGGTATACTCTTAACTAAGAAGATAGAATGAGGAAGTTGAACTTATTTTAGGAATTATAAATAGTTAGAAAAGAATGTAATTTTTATTTCAAAACTCATTAGTTGTCTGTTAGAATATTCGATTCAGATCAACTATCTAATCAGATTATAAATCTTACTTCACAGAGTACTTCACTTCTTTTGTAGAACTTACTAGTCAAAGCATTTTTTGACAAAAATTTTTCTCGTTCATTTACGAAACCAATAATTTTCTCATTCTTCCCTACAAGCTTGCCTTGGAATCGGCAAAAAAAAACTCGCAGAAACAAAAAAAAAAAAACAAAAAAATATCCAAACCTACATTCAAAAAGCAAAATCACGCTCAAAAGCGTCTCCAAGAAGACCCGCAGCAGCGACACTCGCGCCAAGTCGAAGCAGCGGGAGTCTGAAGTGAAGCTCGGCGGCCCCCGGCGGCATCTCGTACGTGATGCAGGGGGGGGGGGCGGCCGGGATGCAGATATATCCGGCGGAGTACATCGGCGGCTAAGGCAGAGAGAGCCGCGCGCACGCGACTTGGCGGCGCAGCCGGAAGAATGGATAACCGGTAATTGTAGGTTGGCAGGGATTCAATGTAGGTAAATACGGCGACAGGCCTGTAGACACAGCCGGGGGATTTCCGCCTTGGCCCCCGACCAAGAAAAGCCCAAACTGTACAGGCCCCGGCTACTTAAGGCCGAACGTCTGCTACACTCGCCGATTCATCAGCTGACCCTTCACCTCGAGCACCAGCTGCTACTGCCTGCCTGCCTCTGCGCCCGAGGATTGTTCCCGATCGCTGCGGAGCGGGGGGATTTTTGAGCGCTCGCCTGGAATCGATTGCCGGATCTGTTGCCAATGGGCTTCCTCGGATGGGGGCGCAGGGCTCTTATACCTCTGATCGGAGATCAAAAGGTAGATTTAGCCGAGGGGCATAGTTATGGGATAAGTTTCTTATGGACTCGCAAGCTTCTTTGGTTTATGATGTGCTTCGGATATTTGAATGCACATGTTTTAAACGTGCACTTTTCCAGCAGATAATTTAATTAGCAGCTTCGTTATAAAAAAATTATACAAAAAGTAGTAGGAACTCTGCAGCAGGCCGGAGCTGGATTTTGAATCGCTCGCGATCGGCCATTACAATTACAAGCTGCTGATTGTCTAATTTAGGACGATATACTATCGAAGAATTTTTAATTAACGTCGCCGTTCAAAGACGACACAATTTATCAAGAGTATTGCAGTATCAAGAAGTTATACGCCGCCCAGATGAGTAAAACTATGTTTTTGACACTGACGAAGTTCAGTTTTTATTAGGAAATGTAGTTACTGCATCTTAAACAAAATACTATCAAACAAATACTCTCATCGCTTTTTAACTCACTTGAAAATCTTTCGTTTGTAGAAAACCGGTCGATGAAAATGGCTAAAGATACGTAAGCATTGAAAATTATTAAAATAATTATAATTATTTTTTTAATTAATATGAATATTAATGTATTCATATTTAAGATCTTGTTTTCTTGAACGGATTTATAGATAATAGTTATTATTCTTTTAGAAAAATTATTTTGTTTTCTAGTTTTAATTAATAAAACAATGCAATATTTTAAAATCAATTAAATAATCAGAAAACTGGCAACCACATTTTCTTAAAGTAATACTTAGTCCTAAAAAAGGGGGATCAATTATAGAAGACTTTGGAAATAAACTGTTCAATGAAAAGATTAATACATAATTCGTTCTGTCTTAAAATTTTTCAAACTATTTTTTTAAATAATCACTTATTTATCAACGTATTATTTTTATTTTCATTTTTTTTTAAATAATCATTTATTAATTTATGAATTAATTTATTTATCAATTTATTAATTTATTTATTTCTTTATTTCCTCAAAATTGAAAGAGATTATAACTACATTTTAAATTTTGTTCATTATTTTAAATAATATTTTTGTAAAAACATGTAAAATTAAAATGTATAAATAATTAAAATTGACCACTAAACAGAAAGCAGCCATCTTCTGCTTCAAAAGCGTGACAAAAATACGCAATGCTTAGCTAGCGAATAGCCAAAAATAAACCAGAAATCGCATTTCTGGCTATTCATTAGTTAAAAACAGCCTAAGATTTCTACCAGGCTAAGTATGTTAAGAATTTTTTGTTAAAAGGTCCGAATCTTGGGTAATAACTAGCTTGAAGCTATTGCCAAATATATTTTAAACGCGCGCATTCTTTATTGTCAAATCACCGTCAGAAGTGTTGATGATAACGTTTTCGTGCGGATAAGCAAAATTTGCATGTGGTTGAAATATAACATTTTTAAATGATGGATGAGCGATGCATTCATCACTTTTTACGGGAAGTAATAAATAACTCGGCGCTTGATTATCATCGTGTCGACGTCATGGATATGAGCCAGAATAAATTAGGTGAGGCTGCCGTCGAAAATCTCCTATTAATAATGCAACAAAAATTTACCGATTTGATGGTTACCGCGGCGTTCGGCCGGAAAATGCTGAATTTTTAAAATAACCGATGTGACGAAATATTCGTTCGTCCGATCAACGATTAGGATTTATCAAATACGGACGTCGCAAGTAATTACCCGTATTTTTGTTTCTACCTGAAGATCGTATTATTTTTGAAAATTCGGTTAGTATAAAGTATATTTACCCGTTTCCGCACAAAAGAATTTTGATTTTAAAGACGGTACATCCGACTTCTTATACACAAGATCAATATTTAAATAGGAACTTATATTTTGAAGCCATATTTCTTTTCTTCCGCTCTCCGATTGGGTCAAATCAATCTATATTCAAATCTTTATCAGCAAACAAGACTCCCCCCCGACGTCGAATATACCTCGGGCATCGAAAAAAAAAAAAAAAGAACGGCGAATCCATCTTCCGGAAGAGCACCGGGATATCCTCCGGAAAATACCAGCGAATTTCGCATAAAGTCGAACGTGACGTTTTAATTCGGAGGAGTCGGCGGCCCGTATTCGTATCATGTCCGCGTCTGCGTTTTATTACGGCGCGCATATATCCGAGGAAAAAATCTACGTTATGATCCCTGGCGTCGATTTATCGGCTGGATAAAGTCGCCCCCCCCTCCCCCACCCGCCGCCCCGCTCTCTCCGTCTGAGATTGCGAGGTGCATACGCAATCGTCCCCGATAAAAAGTGAAATATTCCGCTCCGCCCGATTCTTCGTTTGTTTTACGTCCCCGCGATCGTTCTTTCGCTCTCTCTCTCGCTCGCTCGTGGCGATGCTTTAATCAAGCGGATTGTCGGTTTCTTCTTATCTCGTCCTTGTTTTCGAGGATAAATGAACTGCCGTTTAATTAAAAGCTTCTTCTCTCCCGCCGCTTCTCGAGATGCGCGCCGTTGTTGCGGAGTCGGGTGTAATTCGTTTGATAAATCTTTTATTCGTCCTCTTACTTTTAAACCTCTCTCCGCGGTCTCTATTTTTCCGCGGTCCGACTGTTTTGCGAAACAAACAAACGTTTTCGCAAATGATTTTTCGAATCTAAAAGATACACAAGTCGCCGTGCCACGGGTCAACATGTAATTTCCGACTCGACGATTCTAAATAAGAAAAACATGCACGCAGAAGCGAGAGATTCTCGCCCGAGCAGAAAACGGCCATCCATATCGAAAGAAAAGCCGAAGAAAGCCCGGGGTGGGGGGGCAACAGCGCTTCGCTCAATTGTAAATTACCGGGGCCGGTTCGAAAGTTTATCCAGGGCCGTCGTCGTCGGGCTTTGTCGTCGGATATTCGAGCATCCGGGCGTTCCGCTGCAGCCGTCCGGTAAATAAGCGATATAATAATACCCGGCGGCCGGCCCGTGTTTATACAAAGCCCATCTTATATCCGGCGCGGCCCCCTCCCTATTTGGATTACATAACGGAAAGGAAAAAGCAGACCCCCCCCCCCCCCCCCCGATGTTTACCAATAATATCCTCCGCTTCCTCCTTTATTCGCGCGAAGAGGACCCTCGAGCGAGAATTCCTCGGTCCTTTAACATAAAATTTGCCCGGCTTATCGCTCGGCGACGGCATCGAGTGGCCGAGAGAGAGCCCGAGCTTTTTCGATATATATATAAGAGAGGAGGAGAGAACCTGCCTTTTTTGAGAGGGCGATGCCTCGCAAGCTCGATTGCCTTCGGGGGCCCCTGGATGTTTCGTAAGAGCAGACGGACTGTATGGATTTCGACGGGGATTTTCGACGGACCGAGGAGGATGCATGGCGATAGCCTTTAGTATATCTGACTTTTAAAGTGTGTTTTTCGAGACGACGGTTTTACTTCTTTATTTATGCGCTTCGAGGGCGGCGGATAATAATGCTTACAAATTTCATGGGAAAAATGATAAGTTAGAGTGGTAATGGCCTTCGTTTATTGTAACAATAACGTAAAACCTTACTTTTATACACCAAGATATTGTACAAAAAGCTTTTGTCGTAAAGTTTTTCGTAAAATCTACTTTGTAAATCTATTAGGGTCCGTTACAATTTTGCTTAAACATGTTGACGATATTAGATACAAACGGTGCACGAGATAAAAACGGGAGAAAGAAAAATGCCTCCAGATAAGATTATTTAATTATCAAGAATCTTCCCCCGCCAAAAAAAAGGACCATAAAAATCTTCATCTCTAATGGAATCTCCTTAGCTTTCGCCGGCGTCCTTTTTCAATCGGGCACTTGAATCACCGCTAATTGAATCACTCGGAATTATCTCGAGCAAGCAGACCGGGAATGATGACAGCGTGGATAGGCGGGAGAAGAAAATAACCGGACCCGCCCTGTTTGGGCGCGAAGCCAGCAAGGCGAGAGAGAGAGCAAAGCTTTATTAAATAAATACGTCACGAGTCTCTCTGGCGGGAGGCCTTCCAGCCTGTCTTGACTGGGCTCGCCTGCTTTTTTAGACTCGTTAATGGAAGTAAGTGACGAGATGCATTAATTTGAAGGAAATAATTGATTAACTCCTTATTGCGTGAGGAGCGTCGAATATTTTTTAATATAAATCAATGTTTTTTAACTATTCGATTGATTCGTTTTTCGAGAATCTATTTGGAACACCGTAACGAGAACGGAAAAACAATCTTTTAAACAAGTTACTTCTTAGACATTCAAGTAAACGAATAAAATGGTTACCGATACAACTTCTTTTACTCGATCCAAAGAAAACGCAGTTATGCCAGAAGAACTATACAAAAACGTTCCAAGAATATTGAAAATCTAAAATTGTTACAAAAATCGATTTCTAATTAAACTGTTAATAAATTTCTGGCGAACGGAAACCGAATAATGAAACAGGCGATATTTCCTCAAATAATAAACGACACAGAAATCCCGCAGAATCCTCCGTCGCCCTTATAATAGCCAACGTAATTCCCCTGAAAAATCTCCGATTCGAAATAACCCGTCTAGACAACCAGAATCAAAAGAACATCCCCGATACTCCGCCGACATAACTCATTCCCTCCCAACTCCGCTAATAGAAACAAGAGCCCCCCGCTAATGTATGCGCGCTCGGCGACCGCGGCGGCGGCGAAGTTCCCGCGCGCGCGAACTTTTATTCGGGCCGCAATTACGAATTAATAAAGACTAATAGCTTTATCGCCGGACTATTAAATCCCCGCGGCGCGCGCGCGCGCGGTGATAAGTGCGCCCAAGTTTTGCGGCGCGCACCTGCTCTCGCGCTCTCGCCCGCGCGATTCGATTCCGCGCGGCGCGCGGCTATTGTGTGCGCCGAGCGAGGCGAGCGTTATTTGTGCGTACCAGTTTTCCCCGAATTGCCCCGTAATGGATATTTAGTTTGCTTTGTTATTTATTCCGATAGGAGAGCTGCTGGGGAATGCCGCGGCGGCGAGCGGGACTCTCTGCTTCGGTGTTTTAAAATGGGAGGGAGAAATGGGAACGGGGAGAAATGATTTCGAGAGAATTGCTGTTATACTGCCGGGTAAGGGGATTCGTGGGGCTATCGGGAACGAAAGTGTTAGTATTTTTAGTATTAGAGTTCTGAAGAAACTGTAGGCGGAGAAAGATTTTGTAGTGAAACTTACAATAGTTCCGGTTTAATTTGATCACGGATAAAATTCTAAAGTTCACAGATAAAAATCTAAAAAATTACCGCACTGAGAAAAATAATGTTGTAAAATTTACTAGAAATTCTAGTAATAACTTGGAGGATACACATTTTTCATATTTTCATTTGAGTATGAAATATGAAGAAAAACGAAAAATATGAAAAAGAAGTGACATAAATTTTGCAAAAATTACAATTTTTCTAGTAAAATTTACCATAATTGTGGTAATTTTTACTACAAATAATTATAATTTTTCATAAATTTATGATTTTTTTTTATATTTCAAATCTGTCCTCCAACTACAATAATTTATAGTAAATTTTACTGCAGTATTTTTTTCAATTTCACACTTATAAGTGTAACGTTTACTAGAAACTATGGCAATTTTTCAGATTTTTACACTCTGTGATCAATTACTTGGGATTATTGTAATTTTTACTACAAAATTCAAAAGTAAAATCTTAAAAAGTGCTTGATTTTCACTACAAGTTCAGTCACTGGTTTTGTCGATCTTCGAATATTTCTAAAATTTACTTATAATAAAATCGTAAAGTGCGAAAGTAGCTATTTAAAATGTATTACAATTAAAACGTCTTCCAGACAGCCGGCATAAACGGCGAGGCAGAAGGTGAGCTCGCTGCTCGAATCGCGTGACTATTCATCAAAACTTCGCGGCTGCTTAACTCGTTCTCCGACTCATTTTATGAATGAGAGCCTACGTATGCGGCTTCGGCCGCGTGCCGGTAATTTTTAATAAAGAAACGAGAGAGAGAGGCGCCTTTTTTTCTAAGGAGCACCGACGACAAGGCGGCGGCGGCTCTCGGTTTCTCGCGTTTAATTGCGATTTTATCAACGCGCCTCGCGACAAGTTGACTATGTAATTAAAGTTTGAGGACAGGACTCGGAGGGAAAAAGCTGCGAGCGACCGACCGAATAATTTATAAACGCGAATGACCGTTAATCTGCATTCGATTTGAATTTTTAGTAAGTCTTTTAATGAATCGGGCGTCATGCTATTATAACATATTACAATGTAACTTGACCGTTTCTTGTGTAGTACTTCATTATTTTTTATATTATAATGAAAATAACAGTTACAACCATCGATATGTTGGTATATTTAATTTTTAAATTTTATCATTGACATAAAAAACAATTTAAAAAAATACCGAATATCAGTTAATTTTAACCTTCAGAAGTTATATGCTTATACTGTATAAAATTCTCTAAAAAATTTCCCTAAATATTTCTGTACAATTTTTGTACAAAATTCCAATTTCCTTCTCTACGACACATTGACACAGTCCGATTCCCAATTATCTTCCCGAAACTAAGAAACAAACAAAATCGCCGAAACCAGCAGCCGCGGCGAAAAGCGCAAGCTGATATCCCTCAGACTCGAAGTTATACCCCCAGTCGAGTCGCAGACGGCGCGGCAGACGCAGACGGAGCGTCAAAGGGAGCCTCGCCTATACGTCATTAGACGGCTGAATATTCATACGGGCCAATTATGCGAGCCTGGGAGTCGAGGCCGAAAGAAAAATGGCCCGACGGCGCGCGCGGCGGCTGCGCCGAGCGCGAAACACGCGCGCCCCGCAAACTGCTGCCTATGCATGACTTTGATCAAGGGTTAAGCTCTCTCTGCACCCGCCGAGGCTCTCGTTCTTACCGCTTTGAGGAAACGATTGTTTCGTTTTGCCGGGAGTTTGTATTTTTTTTTTTTATTGGCTGAGTGTGTCCTTTTCGTTTCTTCGAGCGGAATCATTTCTGCCTGGGCTGAGATTTTTTTGACTTTGAGTAAGTTTTTTGGGAGATTATCTGCCAGGGCTATATACTAACACATTTTTACAACGAAAGAAAAATAGTTTTTCCCAACTCACGCCCTCATTTCATGTTAGAAATAGCACAGAAAATCGAGAATTTCGAGCGTTTCAAAATTTTTTGTTCAATTGGAGAAAAATGAAATGGCGGAAAAAGTCGTTTTTCTTCGCTTCAAGCTATTTTTTAATGTATTATTAACAGAATGAATAAATTTTCGCAGATCTTAAATGATTAGTTAATTAATGGTCGTATTAAAAAACGATTCGTAAACAAAAAGAGAATTTTTATTATTTTCAAACAAGAAAACGCATTCTTGAGAAAAATATTAAAATTAAATGATTTTTAAAATAATTTTCTTTGGTTTTATAACGCTTTTTATTAGAAAATATTTCTCCTCACATTTTTCATGATAAAACTGAACGTATTTAGAGACACGTGATTTACGTCTGACCATTCGCGCATCTCTACTACTTCCCGGCCACACGCCGACACTAATTCAAGCTCTCTCAACCCCATCGAATTCTTAAAAAACAAATTCCCTCTCGACGCTAAATAATTCTCCCTCGCGCGTTTCCCGCAACGTTTTCCTCTTCCCCCCCCTCCCCCCGCCAAAAAAAAGAGCCCGCTCTCGCGCAACTCCTCGAAACACGCCGGTCCGCGCCGTCGGAATCCTCGAACGAAAGAGGAGAGAAAAATAACAAGGCCTCCTGCACTTGACACCGCGCATATTAAAAAATCCTCGAATTAATAACCCTCAATCCCGCGGCCGTAAATAAAGAGGTGCGCGCGCGTGTCCCTTTTTTTTATTTTTTTGTTCGCTCTCGCTCGCGCGCGGCTCTCGCCCGTAAAGGAAAATCGATGCGCGCGAAATAAAACGCGGGGGCCGCTACTCCGTTTCCTTCATTAACTCCGGGCGTAAGTTTTAATTGGAAGCGCAGAGGCTCTCATTTCCCCGGGGCGGCTTCCCGCCGGGCCCCAGAGGCTGGACCATCCGACCGTCTTGGGAGAGGTCAGCAATATCGCGCGGCCGCCGCTGCTGCTGCTGCTGATTCCTGAAGGGAGATGGCTCGCGTTTCTTTCCCGGCTCTTAATGTTTGCCCGGGCCGGTTTGCGTGTGCTTTCTCGGTCGACTGAAGAATGGGCTTTGTATTACGGTTTTCGGAGAACCGCGGTTGTAACGGCGGAGCGAAAATGCGCTTAACCGACGGGGAAAATAGTGGAAGGCTTGATTCTTGATAAATCGTTGGAAAAAAGTATTTTTAAAGAAGTTACAAAAGACATTGAATTTCTGCCGAGAGACATTACGTGGGACGTTAAACCTCTTAAGAAGATTTACGAAGAAATAATTTATAACTCGAAAATTTCTCAAAACTGCACCCCATTTCTCAAAGCAAAGCTCTCAACTTTTTTATCCCCCTCCGGCCCTTTTCGTCGTTTTTCTTTTTTTTTTTCAAATCCTCGACAAAAATCCCTTTCTCCCCTTTGTCGCGGGTCAAAAACAAAACATATACGAAACGCAGCGTCGCGCCGTCATCTAAGCAGCGTCATTATCGATTTCCCATTACGCTCGTACGCCTACACGCCTGGAAAGAATTCCGGGCGGCGTAACTGCCCGATAAACGCCAGGCTTTTTGCTCGCACGTACACACATACACACACCCGTAGCTCGCGTCCGGCCATTGAAAATATCCGAGGAAACGATAATCCCCCGAGGAGCGATCGGCCGTCTCCCTCCCGTCCCCCCTCTATTATGCATTTAGGATCAAAGCGAGGGGCCCTCCGATAATCGATATTCCGTTGTAGCGGCGCCGGGAAAGGAGTCTCCGAGGAGGAATTTTCTTATAACCCGCTGCCCCCCGCCGCCGCCGAAGGAGCGACCTTTGAGCTGTATGGCTTTCATAAATACGCCGATTCGAAAATTGAAATCGCCCGGTCGGGTAATGAAAGATGCAACGGCCGCCGAGCGCGGCGGCGGGGGATTATGATGATTTTTTCGATTTCGAGCCAGTCGATCGGAAGCTCGCTGGAGTGCCATAAAGCAATGATAGGAACTTTGGATGAAATTTTCAGGGTAAGGCTTCGACCGGACCTCGGAGACGGGGATATGTTTAGTTTTTTAAGGAGACCGAGAATTACGGCGCGAGCTGAATGTGAATATTTGCGTAAAGTTGGTAAGTAGAGCAAGAATTTGGAATAGCGGTGTAATATCGATTTGACTCGATAAAAATTATGAAAATAAGAAAAATTACTTTCGACATTTTCGGACAATTCCAATTGAGTTAAAGCACGATTTATTCCCAAGAAAATGAGGAAATTCTCCTGGCTCTTTACTGCCTTTTTACAGGGGAAAAAAATGACTTTAGCTCAACCTCAAACGTCCTTCATGAATAAATTGATTGGAAATTTCAAGCTCCCGAGAAAAATGAAAATCACGTATACGCCACAGCCGCCCCGCTTTTTCCGTAATTTTTAATCCCTATAGGCGAACTTTTCATAGCCTTCCATCAGCGTCACATCCAGCGCTCGCAAAAAAAAGCGCTCTCCTTAACCGCAGAAAATCCCTTTCCCCGGGCGTGTATTAAATGAAACGCGAAAGTAGAAGGGGCGCAGAAAAAGGAGCACTCGAAGCTTCGACTACTGACTGACAGGCCTCTCCTCGAAAACATTAAATTCAGCCCCGGCATTCTTAATTAACGTATCAGCCGCATATTTCGCGGGAAAAAAGGAAGCCGAGACGCGGCGGCGGCCGCTTTTCAATGCCGCTGCTCATGTGCAATGGAAATTCTTACAAATTGCAGAGCGCGCCGCGCAGCGGCCTCGCTAATTAATTTAAAATAAGCGGCAAATCCCGTCCGTCCATTTAATTTCTCCCGACGGCGCGGAGGCGGCCGCGGCGGCGGGGGATGAATACGCATGTAAAACCAGCCGCTCATGAATTATGAATAAATGGATTTTAAAATACACGACATCGAGCTCGAGCATTGTTAATTGGCTTCTTCGCTTTTCCGGGAGGGAGGGAGGATCGAAGCGCGGGGAGAGACCCCCGACGTTCTTGAAAAGAGGCAACGTAAATATTTAGGAGCGAGCCGCGTTTTAACCATTTGTTTTGGGAAGCTTCGAGCAATCAAGGCGAACTTCTTCTTCGGTCCGCCGTCGGGAAAGTTATGTGCTCGATGGCTTTTTGAGTGTTCTGTTTATTTAGAGTAGTTTCGAGCTCGTTTCGATTGCAAACGTTAATTTAACAAATTAAAAGCGACTGATAAAAATGTCAGAGACCGTTTCCGCGTGGAAATTCGACTGAAAAAAGGAAAAAGACGGAATGTAAAACGCTCAATTACTCGCGAATAGTTATTTAAAAAAAAGTTAATGCAGCATCGAAAGGGGAATTTATAAAGTAACGAAATTTCTTTCACGAAATTTTGGGGTCAATCCTTTGAAAAAAAATCCGGAGGCGCTTTCGAACTCTCGTATACGCATTCATTAAAAAAAAAATGTCGCCTTTACCGCGGACCGCGAAAACTTTAATGTTCCCCGAGATGATTTAGCGGAGAAGCCGAAACGAGGGAGGAGCGAATAAATGAGGATGAATGAGAACAGCCGGAAATTTAAAAGCCGAATCCGACGATGATGGTAATGTGACGTTTGCGACACGCGAAAGTAATGCAGGTAAGTACTGAATTTTGAGATTAAATTATTAGGCTGCGAATTTAATGTAACTCATTTATAATCTTTATAATTATTTGCAATATATGTAGTTAATATAGCTGCTAACTAGTTATGCGATTGTAATTATAGACTTAGCATAGAATACATTAAATCGAAATGTTCCGTAGACATATACATATACTGTACAGATAGATGCACAATAAATGGACCGACTAATCAACGGAACATACGATTAAAACGAGAATTAATTCCGCAAAGCGCAAATAATTCACTCGGTGTAAATAATGCGCTATTCGACTCTTTAATTCGAATTGAAATTAAAGAAGTCTCTACCATTTAAAAACCAATCGAATCAATCACCACTTTCATCGGGGGGACAAGCAAAGAACGAAGCGAGATTCTTGGCAGCGGGGCTTTAAAAAAGTCCATCGCGAAGTTTATGAAATATTCTATTCTCCAGATTGTCGGGGCTCTAATTTAATAATCGCCTGTTTACGCCGAGCGAAATTGAAATAAGGGGCTTAAGCTGGCCGGGCGAGCATGACGCGCTGCCAAGTGAGCCGCGCGGCACAAATGCTAACGAACGTACGCCTACTTAAGAGGGGAGGAGGAAAAAGAAGGCGGGATTTGGCCGCCGCGCGACTGCCGATTTAAACTATCCGGGCGGATGTGCCGGATGCCCGCTTGAAGCTTCTGGAGGATCGGATTATGTAACGTCGTAATTTCGAAGTTTTGAAAAATGATTTTCTGACGCACGACTTTTGCTGAAGCTAATTTTTAAGGATTAACCGTTTTCATGTCTAAAATTTTTTTAAGTACGTACTTTGAAAGTATTAAATTGAGAACGGACTGAGTAAATGCAAAATGTTGCTGATGATTATCGTAGTGTACGTCAGTCTGTTTAACTTTAATTAATTTAAATTCGGATTGCATTCCGCGAATGGACGATGACAGTTCTCGGATAGTCCCTTTAAACAATGAGATTACAAACTTTTGTCATTAAAACTGAAGCCTTTAAAATTGTACAATTATCTAATATTTCATCTCAGCGTCAAAGACGCAAGACTCAACAAATTCTTACGTTTCGTCAAACCAAACGAAGCCTCGTTAGACTCCCAGTACAGTTTCACTCCGCGGAGCCTCGAAGATATATCCCCGACGACAATTTTAATAAGCAGTGCCCGTCTCCTTTAACGCACTAAGATCATAACAGCTGCCGACGAAACTTCGCGCGAAAATTAAAATTCCTCGCTGCAGTTGTAATCTCATTTCACCCGTCCTGTCCGCCAGTTTTGACTGGGCTGAATTATACAGCCGCGCAAATGAACAGCAAAATTAAAGCTTACCCCCCCCCCCTCACCGGGCTCTCCCGACGCGCCGCGCCGCAAGTTTAGCGGAGCTTAGCGGGTGGAGGTGGGACGGGGGGGTGACCACCGCTTAAGTACAGTTTGCGATAGTTAAGTGCACAGTTATGGATAAATTATGCATCAACGACTCTGTCATTAGCTCGACGGTTCACAATAAATTTTAATCGCCGACTCGCGGAACGCGCGCCGCGGCCCGCCCCGGAACTTCTCTTAATTAAGCGCGCCCATTTCGAGGATGAAACTTTTAGGAGGAGAGGGCTTTTTTGAGGGTTCGATTCTCGAGTTTTGATTGGGGATTGTAGCGAGTTGCGAAGAGGCTGTTTGCTGCTTCGTTTTGCGTACTGTTGAATTAGCGGGAACGTCGCGCGAATTTTTATAAAAACCAAAGGATAATTGGAATAATTGAATTATAGATGCTTAAATACATTTTTTAGGAGTTTAAAAATAAATCGATGATGAACGTTATTTCCTTTTCATTTTAATTGAGTTGCTGGCAAGTCAAGAATACTTCAAATGACATTACGAATTCATTATCCAATTTTTGAAACTCAAATGGCAAATCAGATAAAGAAACATAATTGATTAAGAAATTTTCAAATCTATCACAAAGTCAGTCTTGATTTCCAGACGAAAATACCTTTATATTCCTTCGTCGACAAAGCTTTATTTTAAAAAAGCGCGTTCTTAATTTTTTACCGACGACGTAGTTGAATTCAGAAGTCTCCCAAGACTCGTCCATAAAACCGAAAGATTGAAAAAAGCAAAGAAGACTCAGATATCCGTCCGTGCATTTAAAAAGGCAAAGCCAACATCCCCGTATCCCATTCCGGGATACGACCTCCTAAATTCAAAAATAATCCATCAAAACACTCCCGCGCTAAACCGAAGATCCCTCCCGCGGCCGCAAAACGGGGGGCGGGGGGAGAACCGCGGAGCAACAGTCCTGTTACGCCGCGCCGTAAAACAGAAGTATGCAATAGCAGAGAGAGACCGGCAGCCGCGGGGATAAGGAGGCGCGTAATAAGGAGCGGCGCGCGATGTGGGGAGAGACGACGCGGCCGCTCCCCGGTTTTATACGAGACTTAAATTTACGCGCCGTTCCGCGCGGAATGGTCGGCCCGCGCGCCTTTTGTTTTACTGCGCCGCCGCCGGGCGTACGTGAGTCGCTGGTATATACCTACTTTTGCCTTGGAAATGTGGACTCGAGGAAGAATTGCGGCCGGGTTATGATTAATGATTAATATCCCCCGACGGTCGCGAATTGAGAAAGCGGCTTTTCAAGTTATATAGTATCTTTTTTAAAAGTTTATAATTTTCTTATTTCTCGCAAAAAGTTTTACGGGTCGTATACAGGTATTTTTGCTTCCGATAAAAATTTTGAAAACGGAATTAAGGGTCAACAACGAAACGATATTAAAAGTGATATTTCCAACTTTTATCATTAGCAAAAAAGCGCATTCAAAGAAGTTCCCCGGAGAAAGCTTTTTCAATTTTTGAAAAATACGACCGTAGCGGCGGTTTTCGAAGAATTTAATTTCCCCGAGAGCTCGCCCTTTTTTGCTCGCACTTTACCAACTCCTTAAAAACGCTCTAACAATCCGTCTAGATTAAAGTGATTCCGAAAGTAAAAAACAATTTTTTAAACTCTCCCACTTTTCTCTTCCCGTTTCCGCCGGCAAAGGTTGGCAGAGCGGCCTTAAAAATAAAACTCACCCTTCCTATATATAAGAAAACCATCCGGTGCAGCTCTCGCTATTTCCAATCCTCGTCAAAAAGCAAAAAAATAAAAAAAAAACCTGCCTCGCATCAGCGCATCTCTTCCGCGAAAAATCGAGAAGTCTCTCCAGCAATCAGACGAGGGCCGAAAGGATCGAAATGTAATCGCGCGCCGAAGAAACAGAACGGAACGACGGCGGCGGCGGCAGCCAGAGTCCCCGCTCGAAAAAAAAGGGGCTCCCCGGGTATTGATTGCAGTCCCTTCTTGCCCGCCGCCCTCCTCCGATGCGTACTTCGATCCTGATTACTTCGCGCTCCTTTTTCCTCCTCTCGATTCGGAGAAGGGGTCATTGTTAGGAGATTAAAAGCAACACACACGAGGATCGCGCTTGATTTCGAGCCCTTCCCCTCTCCGATTATTACTCGCGGGCTTTTCTTTCTTTTTTTTTTTCATCGGTCCTGAGAATAAATGGAGCGCGCGGGAAAAATATTTTGGGAAAAATTACTGGGCTGCCCTGGTAAACGTGGAATATCGAACTGAAACGGAATCGTTGATTTTAATACCGATCTGCAATTGGTTTTCGAAAAAGTTCGGTAATTTTTCGGAAATATTAATTTTTCTCTATAAAGGGATGCTATTCGATTCATTTCTAATCCGTTCGGTCTTCAACTCCATCGTGCGCGAATACAAATTAAAGTTTATTTCCAATTCCGTCTGGCCGTTCGACTTTGCGACGCGTAATGCAGAGGTAATCCCTCAATTAAACGATCATCTCGATGATTAAAGCAGTAGACCAGTCGATTAACCGCACTCTTCATTAACGGCCAATATAACCCGGCCCGTTTAGAATTAGCAGTCATCGGGGCCTAAGCGAAAAGCCGATACCAGATCCTGTAACCTGCAACAATCGCGTAAACTCTCGCCTAACCGCCACCGATTAATATCCACCTTCGTCGAGGAGAGAGAGCTGGCAAATTTTTTTAATTCCCCCGTCGGCGCGGAATTATCTTGCGCTAATATAAATCGGCAATAAACAGCGCGTAGCGGCATAAATATCTAATGAGTTGCAGGTGAAACGCGGGGGTCTGTACGAGTTCAGCGAGCATGCGACAGTGTAGTAAATAACGCACAGTGGGTCACGGGACTGTGCAAAAGCAGAACGCGTCACGCCCGAGCATAATGCCGCGCGATATAACTGCTCCGCGAGACGCTTCGCAAAAATTGCATTTTCTCTGCCTCTCCGCGCCGCGGGAAAAGAGTTAATGCGATTCGAAATGCCGCCTCGGCGTTTTCGAAAAATTGGAACCGCGCGGGGAAGTGAAAAACTGGTAAGCTGGAACGTCGAAGGCGTTAAAACGAAAAAAAAAGAGTTAATGGGATTCGAAATGCTGCCTCGACGTTTCGAAAATGAACCGAAGAATTAAAACGCCGTCGGAGTAAATTTTTTACGACGGCTTTCAAAAATATAAAAAGAAAAAGAAGAAGTTCCAATAAAGAGCTTAGCAGCTCCTCGTCCGTTTCCCAAGCCGGTATACAGTTAACCCCGCCGAAAAAATTCGCGCGCAATCGCGGTGTACGGTCTAATCTCGGCCCGAGCGGCGAAATCTTAGGGCTATTTGCGCCGATAACCCCGAAATAGACCCCGGGCTGCAAAGGAGAGAAAGACTCTCTCTCCTCGACTCCTCTCGAGAACAAGATTCGCGAGGCAGCGGGCAAAGTTTTGCGAGTTAATGGCGCGTGGGGTAATGCCGCGACCGCAACCCTCATTTTCGAGCCCCGAGTACGTGACGTCGTCGTGCACTTTTTCCCCCTCTCTCCCTCCCTCTCTCTCTTTAAATTTCGAGCGGCAGCGGCGGTGGGGAGGCGGGGGGGATGCAGCGGGGGTTTTAGGAGTCGTTTAGAGCGAGAAACTTCTTAAGGAGATAGCGTCTGCGGATTCCTGCTTTAAAAGCAGCCCTCGTTGCGCCGCCGCGCTCTCCGCCTCTCCTTGTCTAATCGAGTTTTTTTTTGCTCCTCTGTTTATTTAAAACGCGCGCGGGGGGAGGAGGGGAGGGGGAGTACTTGGGGGGCCGCGCGCTGAGCTTTTAAGAAAGCGCGCTGCTTTTGCTTTTTGCCGGCTTTTGCTACACCGAGATGATTTAGCCTCGGAGGCGCTTTAATTTGTTTAAAAAGGCAGCTTGGTAAATGGAGGCTTGCTTGTTTTCGGCGTTT
Source organism: Ormyrus rosae (assembly GCA_035047165.1). NCBI lineage: Eukaryota > Metazoa > Arthropoda > Insecta > Hymenoptera > Ormyridae > Ormyrus > Ormyrus rosae. Next base: position 6,650,134 of record JAWWML010000001.1, read on the forward strand.
TAATTAAGAGGGGTTTTCGCGTTATACTTTGGCTGAGGAATCTATTTTCTGTTTTTAAGGAGAAATTCGATTGCAATAAAATGGGTTAATTTTTCGTACTTCAAAAGACACGTAAATGTAAAAAATTCCAATTAACGTATACGACGCAATCCTGTCGAGGCTGCATACAGAGACCCAGTTTAAAAATTATTAATAAAACTTTTCTATTCTCTAACAAACTTGCGCAATAACAAAGTCCCCGGGCAATAAAAATAAACAGAAGCAGCTTTTACACAGAGGAGAATATTCAAATTTCGCAAGCGAGATAGAGAGAGAGACAGAGCGGAGATTCGAAAAAAGCTCGCACTCGAAAGTTCGCGGTCCGGCGCGTTCCCCCTTTAACTCGGCGGCCGATTTCTCAAAAGTTTCGAAGGAAACCGGATATACTCGTCCGGGGGGGCGCGCGCAAGAAAATGAAAAGTCAAAATATCGGAAAAAAGACGTCCTTCGTCCCCGGCCTTCCATTCTTAAGTGGCATTGTTTCCTCTTCCGCCTTCCGCCTTTATGTACTCGCGCGCGCCTTATCCTCTCTCCTCGGAAGAAAAGGGGGGGCAGCGGCGGCGGCGGCGGCAATCTTTTTCTTCCGCGCGTCAAATGCAAGTCCGGTCGCTCGCTACTTTTCTATATTAGCGCCATCTGCCGGCTACTTTCTTTTCTCCTTTCTTCCTTTCCTACTCTCTCTCTCTCTCGGCGGCCCTCCCGCCAGGTTTTTTATACCTTCCTTTTTTTCCTCGCGTGTGCCCGAGAGAGCCCAAGTATTTTTCTTTCGGACCTATTCTCCCTCTTTCCTCTCCGGCTTCTTTTTTGTATCGCCAACTTGGCGATGTCGAGTTGCTTTCCTTTTTTTCTTTTCTCATTGAGAATAGGCTTTTATGGAGTCCGAGGGGGGAAGGTCTGCCGCTCGCTCTCTGTTTTATTATTGGAGTCTTAAGGGCGTTTATCACAATCTTAAGATTCAATCAAAACAAGAAATGTAACGAATCATTCGAAAATAGACCCATCATTCACTTACGAATACCCAATTTAATGCCTCAAAGCCCCACTCACCTGAAACAGAAAAAGAGAAGAGGCTCGATTAATTTTCACGCCCGCAAAAGCAGAGAGATGAAAATGTTCAAGGTCTGCAGGAGGAAGGACCGAATAAAGGAGAGAGCCAATCGACGCGACGCGCGGATCGACGTTTAAACGGCGCGATCGCGGGGCGCGTTAAAAAAAAAAAAGAAAAAACCTCGCCGCTCTCCGCGCAAAACGACTTCCCCCTCGTATAACCATCCATCCATCCCGCTCGCGCGCATTATCGCCTCTCGCTTCTCGCATTATCATAATGACCCTCGGCATTGAATCGGGCGGAAGGGAAGGGGGGGGGGGGAGAGATCGCCGTCGGCAGGTGTGTGTAAGCTCGCTGGTTTTACGAGGCAATCGAGCCGAGGCTCGAATAGAATTACGTGAGTACGAGTCGTCGCCGTTGCCGAGTGTGACGGGAATTTTCGGCTCTTTCGTGACCGACTCCCTCTCTCTCACTCTGTTGTGCGCGACGACTCTACAGGTTATCGTGTGTGCAATTGCGCCACCTGTAAAGTCGATGGGCGGAAGTCGGAGGAAGCCGGGAGCTGATACCAGATTGCCAATGGCGCTAAGCTCGCGAGGAATTAACTTGCTTTCCAGACTTTCGGAGGGGGGGAGAGAGGCTTTTCGGGGAATTTCGAGTTGAGCCCGCGAATTGCCCTGCCGATTGTGTCGTTCATTCTAATTAGAGATTCGAGTTGATAAAATGTTTTCATTTTGGGAGTAGCTTCAATTAGGGGTAATAAGAGCAGTCAATTTGATTAATTAGACAGTGATAAAATTTTATTTAATCAAGCGAAAAAGTCTGCACGATTTTAAAAATTTCTTCGGACTTTTCAAGGTTACTTCAATGTTGTTATTGACAAATATTATCAATTTATTTCGTGAGATAATATTAGAAATTCATGCCGCGTAAGAAATTTGTATTTAAAATTTAACAAAAAGGAACTCTACTCCAAAGAATAATACCTAAAATTATTCGATAAAACAGCCCGATTATCGATAAGACGACACTCGGAAGCATCAAATTAAACAATTTACAAGTGGGAAAACTTGGCCCCGAGTCGACGGGGAGAGAGGCTCGTATTACCTTACAGAAGATTTTAATTGACTCTCAGCATTGAGATCAACCCCAAAACAATCGCTCGATCTTATCTGTAATGGACGAAACTCCTTTTATTCGCCGATCGTTATGGGCCACAATGGAGAAACGCGAGCCATCAGATAAGCCTCCCTCTCACGACGTCATTGTTCTAAGGAGCCCCCCGATAAGAAACAGGTCTGGCACTTCTCGAGCGCCGCGGCGATCGAAAATTACGTAACTTCTTTCTCGAAGTTCGGAATACCTTTTTTCTTTTTTTTTTTGCAACGCTACGCGGCTCTGCGTGGGGCTTTGCGCTCGAACGCTCGGGTGATTAAAACGGAAATTGATAAAAAGGAAGGGAGCTTTTCAAAGTTAAAGTTGGGATTTAAATTAGTTCTTTTCTTAATTATGATAATTCCAAGCGGGAAATAAATTATTAAATTAATATTTTCGAAAACGTTCGATTATTTAAATAAACCTTTTAAGAAGCTCTCCCTCCTCGCGATTATCGCTTTCTCGCATCAAGCAAATGGCCGCATTAAAATTTACTCGAAAAACGCATTGATTAACATAGACTTCGCCTCCACATTTACTTAAGAAACTCGGCGGCAGCAGCACCAGCAAAACCGGCGGAAAGCTCTCTCCAGAAAAAGCGCTACAAAGTGCGCGGGGGGTAGAAAGGGAAGTCTGCTCCGCGAGCGCTCCGCGTTCTGGTTTATTTCTTCCGTTATGCCCTGCCCCCCCTTGCCCTCTCCCCCGCGAGATAATGGACACCATTACCTTAAGGAGGTAGTCCCCAGGTCCCTTGCGGACGATAATTGCCTGGAGATACTAAAGCCGAGAGAGAGAGAGAGAGAGAGAGTACACAAACTTGCAGTCGCAGACGCACCCTGTATGTATATATACGTGTACACGGCAAGCAGCGTCTTAGGTCCACTTCTGGCCGCGTATAATCTTAAGTGATTCCGGAGTTTATACGCCTGGCGGTGCGCCATTTTTTGCCGGTTATTACTAATTGGTTTTTCCGATTATTGGTAGTGCAAATTGCGCGGGGTTTAAACAAGATAAAAGGAAAGTAGACGAAACTCTGGAAGTAAGAAAAAAAAAATGGGATATCCTTACACCGCTAATTCGATTCTTACGGATCGTTCGCAGAATGCTGATCGCGACTCGGCGTAATCCCCGATAAATCCCGGAAAACTAATTAAAAGTATATCCTCTCTCTCTCATCCAGAAATCGTTCCGCAATTATATATAACTAATGAATTTCGCTCCCACCCCCCCCCCCCCCTAAAAGCTATCGGTTCTAGTCCAGTCGTTCGCGCTCTCGGGGCCTCCTATTCACGGAGACGCGCACCCACACAGAGGCGCCCGCCAGGATTCATAGTATTGCTCTCGGGGAAGGCCACTCGGCCATTTCGCTGCACTGCACTGCGCGAGAGAGAGGGAGAGAGGAAGCGACGTCGGGAGACGTCAGGAGGGCCGGGCTTAGGAGCGGAAGGGATGAGGAAAGGAAGGAGTAAGTGCAAAGGGGGTGGTTATTGTTATGGGTTTGCGGCATTAAGACGTACACCAGCCGAGGGTCTCTCCTCTCCGCCTTATACGCTCTTCCTTGTATACCGTGGAGGCTCACAAAGCCCGGGGAGAGAGAGGAGAGGTGAAGGATTTCATTACGTCCGGGCTTCATAACCGAGGCGCTTCTCTCCCTCCTCCCTCTCTCTCTCTCTCTCTCTCTCTCTTTCGCTCGACGCGCCGCGATAAATCGGGATTGTCCTCCTTATTAAAGTTTTCCGACGACGACGGCTCTGACGTAAGTTGGTCGCGAGGAAGGCTCGCCAGACGGGGATGACTTAATTCTCGCGTTATTGAAAATTTCCGGCGGCGGCGACGGCGGACGCCTTTCCCGGGGAACGGACGGGTATTTCAGCTGGAATGAAGCCGCGAAATGTCAAAATATGCGCAATTACGGGATTAATAAAGGCGA
>JAWWML010000001.1:6654405-6755119 GCA_035047165.1 Ormyrus rosae
AAAGCAATTCCGAAAATGCCATCGTTTAATTGAATGGTCTCTCCCGCGATATTAAGATCTGCGGCACCCTCGTCGGGTCCAAAGGCATTTCCAGCCGTATTGTTCCATCTCCAAGATGTGTTTTTTCTGGAGTTAAAAACAGTTGTAACTAACTGTAAAATAACTAGAAATTTATCCCTTGAATAAAGGGTTTTTACAAATCTTACTTTAAACTGTATACAAGTAATCCTCGTTGTCTGACGTCAGCTACATAAAGGTACGCATCTTGACAGGTTCGAACAGTTTCCACTGCTGTGGTTATGAACTGAGATTCACCGTAGAATGCTTGATCCTCGGGAATGATGTATTTGTGAAGAAGAGTGTCGGTGGCAAGATCGAAGATAAGAATCTTCGCTGGACAAACGGACTTGCGCCCGACGCTGCCATTGTCTACCACCCACAATCTATTGCACTCGTCTATCTAAATATTTAGCAAAGTAGTACTGTAAATTTAAAAACAGCTCTTTGATCACGATTTTCAAGCCGCTTCACTAACCTTAACACGAAAGACTGAAATTATGCAATCACAATCGGATCTGTGCCACGACCAATTCGGATATGGAGTTAGCAAATAACCACCTGGACCATATTGATTTGAGATTGTGGATAATGTAATTGGTGTACCTTCCAGCCAGTGGGGAGAGGTGACTATCACGCGTCCTCTGGGCACATCGACGTCCACGTCCATGATCAAAGGATTGCCCAAGGTGAAATTTTTACCCGTGAGGGCGATCATTGGTTTCACCCAATCTAGATACTTCCATTGGTAAGCGACTTGTAGACGATTAAGTTGTGGATGAAAGTAACCCAAGGACACTTGAATTATCGTTAACAATAAAAGCGAAAAGCGGAACATCTAAGTAAAAATTAAGTATTAAAAATTAAAAAAAATCTTGTTACGATAAAATTTTCGTAAAATTATAACTTGAATTCCTACCTTGTCGCTTTACTTCGCGTCGCGAGACTTCTAAATTGGTGGTTTTTAATTTGGCGTATCAGTTTTTATATTAAAACAGTAAAGTAAATATTGAGACATATGACAGTAATATTTAGTACGTACAGCATTGTGTTTGGAAAAGGCGATAATTATTAGAATAACCCGCGTAAAAATCGAAGCTATTGACTATATTTCGCCAATGTATTAAATATTGACATAATAATATTAATATCCAATGTATTTCAGATATATTGCTAATGTGAATATTTAATACATTGGCGAAATATAGCCAATAGCTTCGATTTTTACGCGGGAAGCTTAAATAATATTTTTCATTTTATGATAAAATATTGCTGATAATTCTACAAAAGAGATATTTGTAAAATTACATTATTAACATTATTAGTATTAACTGCATCCATGATTACAGCATTGCAGAGTGAAGTTTCTGCGCGAAAAATTGCAATTACTGACTTTGAAAGGAATTTTTCAAATCACGTGATACAATAAAGTATTTTATCAAGTTTAATACATTTTATCTGAGCAAAATAATGTAGCTCCAAAATGCTAATAATTATTTAGTTCCACTTGATTTACTTCATTTATCAAGCTTATCATTGTATAACTAAAAATGAATCCGACTCATTCATCTGAATTCATTTACAGATACATACATTTTCAAACTTTGTTAATTCTTCTTTGTTTGCAATGCGATAAGAGAGTAGAAAAATCTAATCACAAGAGACACAATTCACGCAGAGCTAACAACGAAATCGCTACATCCAACCATTCCCAAAACCCGCGCTTGTTTATCGAATCAATTCCCATATTTACAAAACAGGGCATATCGAAATTTCGCCGCTCTCTCGAAAGATTTCTCTGCATAATGCAATTCCGTCTCTCTCGGAGCGATCCTCGTCGAGCGCCTTAAACTGAACTTCGCTCTTGAACTCTCTAGTACACGGCGACAAGAAACGCCGCGCCGCTTTTTCCCGAGCTTGTGAAAGCAATACATCGACGGCATCAGCACAGCCTCCTCACCCTTTTGTTTCTCGTCGCGCCTAGGAATATATATATATCCCTCTCTCCCTCGTCGCATTACCCGGCGCGCGATCGCGCCCCAGGAGAGGGAGAGAGGGAGGTAGCTGCAGGAAAGAAGCGAGAGATAGGAAAATAGGAAGAGGCGAAGAGCAGCGCCTAAGGCCACACCTACCGGGTGCCGGAGTATATAGGTAAGGAGCCTCCGAGCGTCGAGATGGTTTACGGTCTCTCGTCGTCTCGAGTCGGCGAAATTTAAGAGCGCATTTAAAACTGGTTTGGCGCGATGCCCTAAACTCTCGAGAGCCGTTTCTGCCCGAGAGATACCGCGGCGGCGGCGGCGGCTGGGGAGGCTGGGCTGTGTGTAGGCTCTGCCGAACTCTCCCTCCCCCCAGCCTCCTCCTCTATACCGACAGGGAGTTTATCGCTCCTACATTCTTGGAGAGCTTCGGATGGATTTCCCTGTATTCCGATCTCCGGAGCCGTCATTCTGGAGCGGCGCCCCGTCGATGTCGGTGTGTGTGTGTGTGTGGGTGTGGGTGACGGCCTGATTTTGTGTGAGGGCTTTCCGGGTGTAAGGGATGCTCTCGATGCTGATGGGAGGATAGAGGAGGCTGATCGAAGGCTAAAGGCCCCCGGAGCGGCTGAAACTGTAAATGCAGTGCTTACTGCTTCCTCGCTTTTGTAGAGGATCTTTTTCAAGTTAATCCTGCCTGGGTACGAATTCTTAAAAACGTAGTAACGCACAGATGACACAACGAAACTCTTAACGTTATGTCACCTTGAAACTTATTTTTAATTGTTTACTACGAGTGCTAAATAATGAGATCCGTAAAAGAAATAAACGTTGGTCCAAAAAGCGAATTAAGAGCCTCAGCTCGAGATAATTGTCGAACCCTCATCTCGAATTTTCAACAAAAGGCGTACTCGAAAGGGGGGTGAGCGAGTTTTGAAACTCGTCGTCCGGTCAAGAATTCAAAATCTCGGAATTCCGGTCTCTCTCTCTCTCTCGGCATTCCGCTCGGGCGGCCCGCGAGAGTTTTCTCGAGGGCTTTTCCGTTTCTTAATGTACATCGGGTTATTTTCGCTCGCGCGCGCTCCTTCTTCCCTCTCTCGCTTTTCCGCCGAGAGAGAAGCGCGCGCGCGACGCGTGCAGAACACCGGGGGGATGTACGAGAGAGAGCGAGACCTATATTTTCTCTAATCCCTTAAATTGCGAGGAAAGTAGGCCGACGCTTTCGGAGCGGCGAATCTGATGAAATTAAATCTTTTAAGTGTCTCTCCGTCGCGCACGGCTTCGAGCTCTACGACGTGTTCGAGGTTGATAATTTATCGATCGATCTCACCTCTCGGCCGACCGATTGTCTTTAAAAGTCAGCGAAAAAACTGAGGCCATGGATCGAAGGCAAACATAATATCCTCTCCAGTCGGATATGTGCCGGGGCAGACGTCGCGCAGAGCCGGTTCGGAATCGAGTCTCCGCGAGACGACGACTGCATCGGGTGGTGCTCATCCCCCGACTGATTGGAGTACCAATCAATGCGGCATTCAGCAGAGGCCCTCTCCTTCGCCCGCTTCCCTAAAACTTTAGGAAATTAACCATTCAGCGAGAGGATAACGAGCGTCGTTTATGCAGTCCCAGATAAGACAGTTTAATTTTCAATTACCGAACCGGCAATAGTCACTCGAGTCTCTCTCTCCCTCTCCCTCAAGGGGCAGAGAGAGAGAGAGAGGTTGAGTGGGAGGAGCGCCGCAATCAATCGATTCTTTTTATTACGCGCCGAGGGGGAGGTGGGGGGGAGTGGAAGCTTTTTGGTAGTTAAGTTTTGATTGGAGACCGGATGATCGATTCGGTCCGGGGCTGCAGGAGGCGGAGGAGGATGATTTCGCGCTGATGACGCCGCGAGAGAGAGAGCCGAACATTTTTCGCTCCGCGGCGCATTACTCTCGTTACGCTCCGCTGGAATTTAACCGCTCGCCGCTGCTGCCGCTGCTGCGCCGGCGATCGTTACTGCGTCATACGCGAGGAAATTACGTGGAAATTAAAGGACGCGGAGAATTTTGTGGACGGTGCGTGTTTTAAGTTTCGACTTGGATTTTATGGGGGGGGGCTCTTTTGTTTGATTTTCTTGAACTAGTTTTTCGATCAAGGTAAATCTGTACACAAGTAATCGTCTTGTTTTACGTAGGCGTCTTAAAGAGAATGAATAATGGGTACAATAATCTCTTTTTACGAAACGTGGAAAAATGTTTAACAGCACAATTGGTTTGGACAACATAGTGTTTTAAAAAAATGAAAATCATTTCCACCCATTTTCCGTAGAATCAAGCACTTTGTGCACGTAATACAAATGAATAACGAACCAAAATCAAACTCTCACGAGCATCATCACTCTCCCGCTTAAAATCGCCCGCGTAAAACGCAGAGCCTCTCTCTCTCTCTCTCTCAAACTATTCGCGATCTTCGCGATCCCGCGGAACTCACGCGGGATTTGCGCGATGTTTGCAGTGCCCCGGAGGAGCGCGGGGGACCGCGACGCGCTAATACGGCTTTCCCAGCGACTACAATTTCCCCGAGTGCTTCGCCTCTCTCTCTCTCGGCTGTGTTTGCGTGTTTATGGAGCCGCGCGAGAGGCCCGACGATACGAACGCGAAACGAAAAATCGAGTGTGTGCACGCTGCATTTTGCGCCGGGATATATTGTGTGTACGCGCGAGCGCGATAATCGCGGATTTTTCCGCTGCTGCTTGGGATTTGCGAGACGAAGGAACGGGTCTGGGGGTTCGTTTTTTTGTAATATATTCCCCCGCCAGACTTCGGGACCATTGTGCATTGCGTTTTGTCGTTATAAGCATTACTTTGCATTCCGCGTGTCGGAGGTGGAAAAACGTTGGCACACATATCCATCGAAACGAAAGGCGATCGCCTTCCGGGTCCTCCTCGCAATTCAGATTTAGCCGCGTCAGATATTAAAGCCCTTAACACAGCTCGAATAATAAACACTATAAAGCCGGAAGGGAGGGGGGGCGAGCTTTCCGCGAAAAGCCCGCGATTCATTATCCATCGTCTGCCGGGGCGCGCGTATCGGGCTTAGCGTCTTCTCGCAACCCTTTCGCCGGGGCGGGCAACAACAACACGGCCGGCGTCGCCGTAATATTCGGGATTAGCCGGCAGAACCGACGTACAAACACGAGAGAGAGCTTCCACCCCCCCCCCCCCGCCGCCGACGGCTTTCTCCGTCCCGCCGCGCGCACCTGGTTATATACATGTACGCGACGTTGTGCGCGCGCGCGCGGGGCTAGCTGTGTGTGTGCGCTCGCATATTTATATTCGAGTTAATTCGCAGGCGGGGCGAGCGCGAGGGGATTAGGAGAGGTAAATTTTCACTTTTTTTTTTTTCGGGAGGCGTATTTGCTTCCGGGGATTTTCGGGCAGAATAATGTCGGGGACTTTTGCTTTCGGGGAAGTTAAGAGATGGAAGTTTGTTTGCAGGAGCTGTTTTTTTGTTTTTCTAGAAAAACACGTGTGTCTGCAAATAACGTCACTGTCAAAAAAACAATCTTAGAAAGGATGAAAGTTTCTAAAAAAACTTTTAGAATCTAATTAGTTGCAGTTTCTTGACTATTGCCACAATTGCATTTCCTCAAGGCTAAAAATATCCGATCAATTTTAAATTAATAGCGCTATAATTATATAAACTAAACATTGATAGTAGAACTGTTAAATTAATTTTCAGCGTAAATGAATGCAAATGTATCTAAACAGTTGTCTCAGTACAAACGAAGACCACTCTTTAAACCCAAAGCCAAACTCGCAACAGTCGCGTTCGCGATACACCCCGAAACTTCCGGCGCAAAAAGGAGCCGCGCGCAGCCTTTTCGCGGCGCGGCACCTTTTCGAAAATTGCCGCGTGGGATTCCGAGACCTCGCGATATCGTCAGGCTCGCCAACTATTGTGCTTCTCGGGCGCGTCTCGCGAATTCGGCCTCTCCCTCTCTCTTTGCGCGGAAACTTGTGCTGTATCGCGCCGCGCGCGGCGCAAGAATGCCGAGGCCGCGGGAGATTGATTATTCGCGAGTTATGCGCGCCCGTAACCCGCGAGTTAAAATAAGCGCGGCGGCTCTCGTGCGGCAACGCGCTTTTGGCAGTTGCAGCGACGGCCGGGAGTTTTGTCGGCGTTCGCCAAGTTTGTAGCTAAACAAACGCCATTTTTTAGGGGGAATAACACTGTTTTTTTTTTAAACTGAATTTTTTATTGCGGCAAATTTTCAATTTCTCAATAAAGCGATGGAGTTTAGCAAAAAAGTGATTGTAGTTGAAATGATTACTCTAAAATTTAAAAATCCGCTGCGCAGAATATTTTGTTCCACTACAAAAATCGAGGTTTCACCGATAACTCGAGAGAAGCACCTTCAGCTAAAATCTAATGCCACTAGCCGACGGCAGCCGATCGCTGCCGGTATCCAGGGAGAAATTTCAGCTTAGCTGAAAAAGGCGAAAAAGAAAAGGAAGGGACGAGCAGAGAGCCGAGAGAGAGAGAGAGAGACGCTGATCGTCTGGCGCGAAGACAAAAGCTAAGCTGCAACGAGGCCGACGCATAATGAAATTCTTGGGGTTTCCCGAGCTCCGGGAAATCCCCGCGCGCTGCGTCCCTTGCTATCGTCGCGCCGCCGCCGCCGCTGCAGTTAACTCGATGAGCGGCGCGCGGCCGGGCAGATTGATATAGGCGAGAGCAGACGCGGAGCCGGGTTTATTAGATCGGAAGGAATGGTCTTTGCATCGATTTTTTGAGCGCCGCCGCCGCGGAATGCCGACGGGAGCTTTTTGCGAGAGCGGGAGAGACCTGCGGGCTTTGACTTGCAGTCGCCCCCGGCGAGTTTTTTAGCCTTGTTTTAAACAAAAGGCGAATGCAGTGTGTATACTTTTTTGGTGGGTTGTCAACGATGATGTGTAACAAAATTAAGCGACGAATGCGAATGTGGGATTATTAAAATGTTGAAAGAATTTCAAATACTTTGAAGTAAATTAAAACACGTCGACGTGACGGACTTTTCATATCCTTGTACGAGGTTTGAATTTTCAATTAAAATAATGAAAATTGAATCATTATTTTACAACTTATTTAAAATATTTTTAAAATATTTTTAAAATATGTTCACGAAATAAAAGAATAATTCTCTAAGAACGGGTTTATTTTAAGAATTTTAAATATAATAATCTCCATTTATTTAGAAGACTACAATCGTAAGGATCGTTAAGGACTTCTCCCGGCGGTCCTTAGAAATTTCCAGCGTCAGTATCGACAAGTCTCAAATCCGCAAAGCCCGCGAACGCAAAAAAGAAAGCCGGCTAAAACCACAGCGCTTCCGAGCGGCGAACAAATCAGACCAATCGCTCTTCTCCGGCCGGGATCATCGCGGGGAGATACCTCGACCGGAGCGAGAGAGAGAGAAAAAAAAGAGCCCACGGAAAATCGAAGTCTCTCTCCTTGGTGGCGGAGGCGGATCGGCCTCCTCATTCGCCGATAAATTTGCCGGGCGAGGCATCGATCACCGGCGTTCTATTTTGCTCATTGGTGTTTTTGCCCGAGAGCGATTCAATTCGAGCGATGCGCTCGAGTCGATGTATATATATATCTGGTGACACCGCCGGAGAGGTAATGGATGGCAGCCCTGCCCTTACCCTTGCCGAGGCCCGCTGCCAAGAAAGCCGCCGCGAACCGAAAACTCTTCCGCCCCCCCCCCCTCCAACCCGACTCCAACCTCCCTCCCCCCCCTGCCTGTCGAGGCTGATGCTGCGGCTTTCGTAGGCTTCGAACCGGAGAGATCGACGCCCCGGCTTTTCGGGACGCCGTGTCGCTAAAGTTCTTTTTAGGGCCGCGCGGCGGCTTTGAGCGGGAGGAATTTCTGGGATTTATTGGTGCCTCTTTCCGAAGGATAAGACAATACAATTTGTTTATGGAAGTGGAGATGGCAAGTATTGTAATTAACGAAATTGTAGTCCGAATCGATGAGGCTGTTAGAAAGTTATTCGCTGCTCTTACAACGAATAAAGGCTTAATTACGAGAGCCGGATAAAGGATGAAATGCAGGCATCGAAATGAACAGATAAGTATCAGAAATTGTTATTACATAGAGCCGCAGTAACGAGAACTGGTCCGAACGGCAAGATGAGAAATTCAGGGTGAACTATTCCGGTTTCTCACCGGAGTAGAATGGGGTTATAGTTTGTAGTAATGAGATGTGAGTCGAATTGTGATGAGAATTAGGAGATGGGGCTATTAAACTTCTGCGAACTTCAATGGAAATTCTCTCTCTCTCGCCCGGTGACACTTGAACTTTGATTAAAGCAATATTTTCATTCCTCTCCACTTTGTACCTAATCGCCTCTATTATTAACGACCGGGAGCGTAAATCATAAAGTTACACGTATAAAACTCCGAATAAATACTCCCCAAATCCTTCCCCGGGCGAACAATGCAGCCGCTAATCGCTTCCTTCCCCGAACCCTCTCCGCCGCCGGAGTAATCTTGTCTCCCAAGACCCAGAACCGTCCAAAGATCATTCGAACACGGAGGGCCGCCCTTTCGGATCAGACAGTTTCCTAATTCCCGAAGACATCCTCTCTCTCTCTCTCTCTCTCTCACAAGATCTCGACCGCAAGCCGAGCAAGGAGTTCATCAAGAGCGATTATTAGTGGACTCGGTTAATGTCCCTCCTCCGCCCACCGAGAACGCCGAGAGACGGAAGCTCCGCTATCCGACGGTTTGTTCCTTCCCATGTAAATTTTTGCGCGAGAGAGAAGTGGTCGGAGAGGGGAACGAAAAAAAAACAAAAAAAACAAGCGAGCTGATGAATGCGGGTGCAGATTGCGAAAATGTGGGAAGCGCTTCCGTTCTGACGGTTTAGTCCGATATTTATGTGCAGGAAGGAGCGAGTTAAAAATAGGATTTTTTGTTATCTACCGACGGCCGGGTAATCTGCGCTCGCATTAAGGCTGTTGGGGTGAAAATAGTGTTTAAGGTTTTAATTGATATTCAATCTTGGAGTAAATCGTGACCTACTTGTGCCAAAGGCAATGAATTATTATACAAAGATTGCAAACCCGCTCGACTGGTATAATTTATATTTGATTAAACAATTTTCAGATAATTGTCAGATTTCACCTTTTCCGGAAGCCCAAAAAATTAATCGACTCGTTTCTTATAAAAATAATCTCTCCCTTTCCAAACTAATTTCGAAGCGACATAACTCCTCTGCATGTATACCATCCACGAGTTTCTCCTCAAAACAATGGCGCCGACTTCTGAGTATCTTAGACCAGCATTCACCTCGGATCTCCGAGGATACTCGTCGTGCTCCTCGACAATTCAATTCGCTCGACCCAAAATCTGCTTTATGCAGGGCTGGACATGGATGGAAACCGCCAGCCTTCCGACTTGTCAATCACTGAGGGATAGTCTCTCGACGAGACGCCGCACATATCTTTGCTTTTGTGTTACATGATTGGCTTTTCGATGTAGAAAATTCGATGTGAATGTATAAACGGGAATGTAAGATTAAAATTTACTTTCAGGTTGTATGATATGCTGAAAGTTAAAATAATGTTCGACGAAAATTCTTTCGAGTTATTAAATTATAAATCTGTTGTGATAATTTGGCGATTTCTACCGACGATAATGGATAAAATAATTTTTGACATTGAGGTGCGTTATAAAGGATTACATTGGGACTAGCAGTGACATGGAATATAAATGACCGATCCGATATTACACATTTTTAAACAATTACAAAAATCCCACTCATCTACTTCTTTGCCATACGAAAGGAAATAAAAATTATTTTTCCAGAAAATCACTTAACCACGCGTCCATTTCGCCATCCGATACCTTATTGCCGCTGCAAATCCACCCCTTCGACGTTAAATCATTCACTCTCCTACTGGGTCATCGCGGCATCGCGCACACCGGCGTATATAAATCGCCCGAAAAGCTCACAAAACAGGAGTCCCCGGCACGGTTGCACAGTTTCGCTCAACGAGAAGGGGAAGGGGAAAGGGCGCGCGTCTCCGGTTATTGTCCGTGGGAAATTAATCGCGCCGATCGCAGATTAGCGCGCGATTGCTTTTCCGGGCGCGCCTGACGCTCACCGGTGCAGTCCCCCGGTGGCTCTGCTCGCCGGAAGTTAGGGCCGAGCGCGGACTCGCGCCGGGAGAGGATCGAGAGAGTTTCGGCGATGGAAACGCGCGAGCGCTCGACGTTTTTAATTGACGGCCGCAACCGGATCGATCGCGCCCGATAATAAGTGATGCATGCTAGCCGAACGCGCGCTTCCGCGAGAGCAATGACGGGTTGTCTCTGGTGTTTTGTAGCCTGTTTTTCGTTTATGAGCGATGCACGGGCGGAGTTTAGAGTCGCGTCGGTGGATTTTCAAAGTGGTTTATTAAAAAAAAAAAAAAACTTTACGAATCAATTAAAAAAGTGGTAGAAATGTAACGATAGAAAGATTGATTGAATCGCCGAGTTTCCGCAGATTTACTAACGGACGTATCGTCTAAAAATGTACCCGTTAAATGATTCGGTGTTGAATTTTTCACGGCACCGAGCGCGGATAAGTGGAGCGCGCCGGTGTCTTTTTTCCTTTTTTCGATTAATTAACGGGCGCGGAATTGCGATGCGCCGATAATTCGCGATACAGAGGATATGGAGCTCTCGCGCGAGAGAGAGAGAGAGAGAGAGAGAGAGAGAGAGAGAGCTTTGAGCAAGTTTATTCAGACAGAGAAATTCCTTTTCGGACCGATATATTTGATAAATGAATAAAGGATTAAAGTGGCGAAGGGAAAATTGGAATGCAGTGCGCAAAGAAATGAAATTGAAAAAGTTTGATAACACGGGCCATTCTTTTCTCCCCCCTCTCGGCCGACAAAGGATCTTTTCAATTTTTTTAATAGATTTGACTGCTCTTTCATTCTTTTGTAACAAATTCTTTGAAAAAACACGCAGTTACGCCGAGTTTTTCGAATATCATTAGCTGGGAATTTGCGCTCTTCGACTCGTTGCACAAAGCCTTCTGCGCTTGTTATTTTTGTTCTATTGTTTTAAACTACGTAAGTATCAGAGAAGTATCCCTGGTTTCCGATAATATCGGAAACTTTCTGCCAGGGATAAAAAATTTTTTTAATTTGTCGACGTTATGCGGATTTGAGAACTGATTTTCAGGAGCTGCTGGCGGCGTGAGACTGGAGAGTAGTCGCTGTTTGTGGAGATCAATTGCATTGGGAAGTCTAAGGCTGAATTTTTGTCAGATGAATTTAAACATATTAATTGTTACTGTGAATTTTATAATATTTTATTCAAAGCATTTTTTTTTCTTATAATTGTTCATAGTTTCAGTATTGAAATGTATTTAAATATTAGTACTTTTTCAGCGGCAATCATAATATTTTCTCAAAGGTCACGTTCAATAAGAGAATTTTGAAAGAGACTGCTTACAATTAGTGTATAAATATAAACACAAATAAATACCGTTAAGAATTATGTGAAATAATTTTGTTTTCTTGAAACAGCCTAATTTAATTAATATATTATAATAGCTACTTAATGTTTTTAAAATTAAATTTTAACCCTGCTAGAAAGTTTTCCGTAATATCGCTAAAATCTAGCTAGATTTTTACATTCTAACTATAGATTCTAGCGATATCATCGGAAACTTTCCAACAGGGATCAAAAATTTATGATCTCGTAAAGAAAATCCGTTCGCCTCAAAAAAAAAAAAAAAAAAATAAATAAATAAATAATCAAGGCGCAAAGAACACGACGATCCTGAAGACGTGCGGCTCCTCGCAAATATCTCCGAAATTATCGACCCCCGGGGGAGTTTTCACGGCCGTTTGGCTCGCGCGAAGCTGAACTCGGCATAATTACGTAATGGCCTCCCGCGGCTTTGCTCCACTCGCGCGAATACAGCCATTATGGAGATTCTATCAGGCCGCGTTTGCCAACGACCGCGTCCTGCCCACCGTCAAAAGTCCCGCGTACAATCGAACCTGCCTTTTCCCTCCTCTTTTTTCGTTAAGTTTGAACGGTGCGATGGACGGCGGTTTGCTCGGTGTATTATTCGAGCGTCGAGCCGTTATAATTTCGCGTGTTTTGAACTTCGATTCGTTACCTGTTTATAAATAAACTGTTCGAAACCCCAACTTGTATATTTACCCTCAAAAATGACATTCAAAACCAAGCCGAAACTCAAAAAATTCACGAGTCAAGATACAGAAGCACAAGAGCTCCCAATTACTCGCAGCAGTTTTCGCGCCCCGACCGGGTCTGGAGATCGTCGCGCGTATATATATTTTTGCGCGCGCGAGTGTTTGCTCTCGGCCGGGCAGCGATTTTAATCGTCATGAAAGCCTGCCCCCCCTCTCTCTCTCTTAGTGAAATTAAACCGAATATAATGTTCTTGGCACGCGCCCCTGACTTCCCTCGCAGCCGCGATGTTTAGCGCTCGCGCTCGGGAGCTTGGCTTTTATTTTATTCCGGCGCGCTTTTCCTTGGCGCGAAGATCGCCCGCCTCTCGATTTCAGAGTGATGAAATAAGAGGGGAGCCGGGATTTGTCAACTTTGAGGCTGGAGCTGGAAGCGGGGCGGATTCGTTTCTTTTTTGTATCAAAAAATAAGTGCAACTTGTGTCAGTCTTATCTATAGGCTAACCGTAGCAACATTTCCAAAAAATCCAAAGCAAAACCAGCTCTCTCGCCGAAAAGTCCCCCAAAAATCCAGTCCACCTCCCCTCGCAAAAGGGATCGAGCCATCGAGAAGCCCGTCAGCGTTCCATAGAGAGAGAGAGAGCAATAGCCGCGCGGCCGCTCGTTACATACATACGCTTTCGCTCGCTTCGTCCATATCGAAACGCCGCGCGTTTCGTTATTTCGCGCGCGGGGAATCCCCGCTATTCGGCCGGTCCGCGCGCTCTCGAAACGTATTAATTCGGAATTCATTTGGCGAGCGCACGCGACGATTTAAACGAGCCGCGCGCGCGCGCGCGCCGGGAATTTAAAGCGCGTAAACAGCCCCGCGCGCGCACTGCACCTCGGACTGCACATCCCCGAAAAAAAAATATTATGCGCGGAATGAGAGAGAGAGAGGCGGAGTTTCGATTACAGTCCCTCTCGGCTCGTCGAGCGCGATGGCGTTTTTGCGTTTCGGCCCGCTGAATGTTAACGGGGGCGCGCGTTTTCGGGGAGACGCGCGCGAGCTATTTCGGCCCGCGGGCCGAAATGCGACCTTTTTTTTTTTTGTTTTTTTAATGGTAATTGAAAATTCTTCGCGGCCCCCCGCTGACGTTGGGGCTTTTTGATGCGAGCGTTTACGCGACACTTTGGTTTCATAATTCTCGGTCGCGGGGACGCGCGTCTTTGGAATAAATTTTTTGGGACGATAAATTTTGGGGTTAATTCGTTTGGATTTGCGTCGACGGTAAAGGCAAGATTTACTTTATTCATTTAACGCTGTTAAAACACTCTTTGAAGAGCATTTTATATTTTTAATTTACAGAAAATTCGATGCAAGAGCTTCTTTTGAAAAAAATAAAATTTAATCTACTATATACACTTTTACGAAAATTGCTGGGGAGATTTTTCAAATTGCAGCGGTTCCAAGTGAAGTTTATTCCCTACTTCAACTTCGTAAAATACGTTTGCGTGCAACAATCAAATCTCCTCCTCGATTTTCGACTTCACCCGCCGAAAGGATTGTCTTCAAATTCGGGATCTGCCACGATATATGCAAGGAACAAAACAACAATAATTACACCGAGGAAAGAGAGCCGGATCACCGGCAGCACACATAATGCAACTCTCGTTATCCGCGGGCTCTTGATAACCGCGTTATCGCCGCGTAATAACACGGCCGCCTCTCTCGCGGCCGGCAAAATCTGTATGCAGAAAGATCAATGACCCGCGATAAGAAACCCTCCGCCGCTGTTTACGGACGCGTGTACTCTTGCATAAAAACGCAATCCACGGACGCGGCCGGGGGGAGGGGGGAAAAAAAGGGGGCGCCGGGTATTATTATAGCGATGCATCGGCCGTGTAAACTCGCGCCCCGACGGCTGTTAAGTGCAGGTTCGCCTCGATATTCAATTTGTATCTGCATGAAACGGCGCGATTTGTCACAGCTAAATGGACAAGTGTTGCGCCGCTCGTAGGTCTTGGGGGGCTTTCGTTTAATTTTATTCACGAGTTACACGTGTTCTCTTATGAATCGGAATTCGGCATTAAATATTTATTTACGGGTACAAGAATAAATCTTGTTTTCTTAAATTTCATTGGTTTTGCGTAAAATCTAGAGGACCCAAACGTCTAGAATAAATTGTTCTCAATCATTCTCGAGTACAAAGACAAAAACCCCACTTCCGCCTGCAAATCCACTTTTAATTCGAAACACCCAGTACACAGTCGGTGCAAAAACGATCGCCCCAACGAGACTCGGCGAAGCACTACAACACACAGTGCGCGCGCGAGAACAATTGCAGCGTTCGACTGACGTGCAATGAAGCGTGTTTACCTGCCCGCCCTCCGATCGTGCGGCACGCGATCGCCCCGCACCTGATTATACCTGCTTTTCCAATTCTCGCCCGAGAGTCGCGTAATTGCGGAACGACGGCGCAAAGCGCGCGACTTGTTGACGCTGCGGTCGCGCGCGATTTTGAGAACTGCCGTTTTCAAGGGAGCTGATGCCTGCAGCGGCGAGGGAATGGAGGGTTAGTTGCGCTTTGGGGGAGGTCGATTGCATTGGGAGGGCTTTGAGGAGGGCTGAATTTTTGGCGGATGAATTTAAATGTATATTGGTTGTTACTGTGATTTTTATGATGTTTGATTCAGAGAATTTTGGATGATTTTTCTTATAATTGTTCGTGGTTTCAATATTGAAATGAATTTAAATATTCTCTCAAAGGTCACGTTAAATAAGAGAAACTTGAATGAGACTTCCTTCAATTAGAATATAAATATAAACACAAATACCGTTGAGACATATGTGAGAATAATTTTGTTTTCTCTATTCTACTACTTTCTGAACTATATATTACAATAGCTTCTATACAGAATAGAAATTTAATATCTTTAAAATTCTATTTGAAATTATCACTATTAAGCTTTAAGTTACATCACATATATTAATATCAATTGTTAAACTATAACTTTTGAACCGAGCAAGTCCTAACCGCAATACCTTCTCAAAAATTCGCATTCAAGAACATTCAACGTTCTATCAAATTCGCGGCCCATCGCGACTCAAAGCGGAGCCGAGTATTCGGCTCGGCTCTTGAACTCTCGGGTCCTCGGGCGCGATTTTCCAGGCGCTCCTTTTGATCTCGGCGGAGAGCCGGATGATCCCCGGTATATGGCGTGCTAATGAAGGAGAAGGCGGCCCTTCATTTTTACCCGGCATTAGTGCGAGTCGGGGGTCTTCGAGGAGTTTATTTACAAGAGCGATGTGTGCTCTCTCTCTCTCTCTTTCTCTCTCTGCGCTTATGTGGGTGTATTAATTTCCGAGAGATTCCGCGCTGTATTGTTCCACGCTGGTTGAGCGATGTGCGGGAAGCGTCTGGGGTCAAATATTTGTCTCGGGTATTTGATTTTCTTGTCGAGTTAAGAATTTTGAAATTGGCATGATTTAGCAATAAGTTTATAAAGAGGCTAAAAATTGACACGCAAAATTTCGATGAAAGAATTATTTTTGAAAAATTAAAATACGTAAATTACAAAAAAAAGAGCTTTTATTTCCTTTCTCGTGATTAACATTTTCATTAAAATATTTTATTAGCACATCTAATTTGAAAATAGCTCTTACAATGACGCACTAAAGACGACAAAATAAAGCATAATCCGTTGCAAAGTAAAACTGCGTCGTTGCGTCGTTAACTTACAAATAAACCATCCTACAATTTACTAATATGGAAGCTCCAAGCAAAATAATTCAAGTGAAATAATTCACAGAGAGAAGCGGTAGCGGAATTCACGTCGGCATCAGTTACAGAATATTCTGGCTGCACTCGTCAGTCTATCTAACCTCCATTTTCTAAAATAGTGCTCTTAAACTAAACAGAGAGAGAGAGAAACGAGCGAACGCGCCGTTGTACAATTTCTCCTTTGTCTTTGGAAAACATTGTACTTGACGCCTCGTTGAAACTTCAACTGCCGGCAGCTTCGCGCAAATTAAACGACGTTTTACGGCGTACCGATGCTTTCGCGATTAGACGATAAAGAATATCCAGACGAGCGAAGTTCATCTTTTAACGGAGATGCTTGCGGAAAGTATTTGTCGTGAGATTCTCTCTGATTAATTTATGGCGATAAGAAATTTTATTACAAATGCGCAAACTGCACGACGATTCATTCTTAAAAAAAATAAAACAGCTTTTTTCAAAATACTAGTTCGAGTCGTCAATCGTTTACAAGTAAAAATATAATTCGAAATGATAATCTTTTAGTTGAAATGCAAAAAAAGGATTAAAATAAAAATTTTGAATAGAGAAAAGATTTACTGCTTAAATATAACGTTTCAATTTTGTCATAATTTCGTGGATCGAATGAAATCCATGTTTACAAAATTTCTGTTTACCCGAGCACTTCAGCCTATTTACATACCCTTTACTTTCCACGGACAATTTCGTCTATAAAAGGCCGCGCGAATCGCCCGCTCGAATTAGTTATTTCTTCACCGTCGACGCGTATGTAGTTATCGTTCAAAATCAAATCGTCAAACTTTTATCGTATCTGAAAATCGTTTTTATCACCAGTAATATACAGAAGAACAGTTCTCGCTCAGCGGCCTCAAAAGCGAGATGGCGACGAAAATTACGTGGGCGCCGGCCAACTTGACCCACTGCTATGAGAACATCGGCGTTTTGTCGTGCGACAGCACGTTTATAACATTCATGGCATTTTTAATTAACGCCCTGGGGTTCACTTACACAGAAAAGTACAACGAACTGAAAACACCAGAGGACGAGTCCCGGGACTTTGATTTTATCGTCGTTGGTGCTGGAAGTGCCGGATGCGCCGTCGCCAACCGTCTATCCGAAGTCAATGACTGGAAGGTAATTTAATTTTTTAACCCTATGGACACTTAAGATAGCTCTCAAATCGTTTAACTGCTTATTGCGGAAAATTTAACTTTGTCGAAATATTTTTACAGGTATTACTGCTAGAAGCAGGAGGTGAAGAACCGGCTGTGGCAAGCGTACCCGGACTGTCGATGCTTATGCAGGAAAGCAGTTCGGATTACAATTACAGGAGTCAGCCCGAACGTCTACGTGGCGGCGTGAGGGACAGAAAGATGTATTACGGCAGAGGAAAGGTGATGGGAGGCACCAGCTCTATCAACTCTATGGTGTGGGTTCGCGGCAATAAGCAGGATTTCGACGATTGGGCCGCGGCTGGAAATAAAGGCTGGGACTGGAACAACGTCCTGCCGTACTTCAAAAAATCAGAAGATTTTAGAATTCCTGAAGTAAGTTTTTTCTTGTAATATTCGTGTACTTTTACATTTGATTATTTTGGACTATTTTATTCTATATATATAATGTATTATCTATTAGTTAAGGTACAAATATTCGGACTTCCACAACACCGGTGGTTACATGTCCGTTGAAGCAAACCAGAAGTACGACGAGAACGCCCAAAAAATCAACGAAATATGGAAGGAATTGGGCCTGGAAGAGACCGACTACAACTCCGACAAACAACTTGGATACGGCAGACTGCAGAGTTCAATCCGCAAGGGACATCGCCACAGCGCCAACGCCGCCTTCATCCGCTCCGTTCGCAGAGAAAGATCCAACCTCGTAATCCGGTAATTAAACACATTTATCTTAACTCGAAACGAACATGTGACATTGACGCCAAACAAATAAAATTAGGACCAATTCTCGAGCCACGAGGATCATCATCGACGAAACATCGATGAAAGCGATCGGCGTGGAGTACATCCATCCAAAGACAGGCGAGAAGACGCAGGCATTCGCAACCAAGGAGGTGATCGTGTCAGCTGGAGGTATCGACTCGCCCAGGCTACTGATGCTATCCGGTATCGGACTGCCCGAACAATTAAAGAAAGCTAACATCCCACTGGTGCGAAGCCTACCAGTCGGCCAGAATCTCCAGGACCACATTGCTATCCAGCCCTTCGTCATCACTGTAAACGATGGATCCGCGGAAATTGCCAAGGTGAATATTGCTTATAACTTAAATGCAAGGAAGGCATCTTTTATCAAAGCGAATTAAAATCTACCGTCATTCTTGACCTTTTAGATCGAAAACATTCAACGCGACCTGAAGAACTGGATGGTCGACGGGGAGACACCGCCGCTTTCAATGTCCGGGGTCGTCGACAGCATGGTCTTTTACCAAACCTCCCAGGAGACCCGGCCGGACGTCAGCAGCGTCCAAATCCAGTTTTTGAATCTTAAAAACGACACCGACGGAAACTCGTACAACGTTCTACCATACTACGAAGAGTTCCAGGTGTTAATCAAAAATGTAATTCCTAAGAGCCGCGGCTCGGTGGAGCTGAACGAAACGGATCCTCTCTGGGGCGAACCTGTGATCAAGGTCAACATGGCAACCGATCCTACCGACATTGATGTCTTAACGGAAGCTGGAAAGTTCGCCAGTAAAATGTTCCAGACCAAAGCCTTTAAGGTAATTAAACGGATTTAATGACATTACTATATAATATATGTATTGTACATCATCAAATTCAAATGACAAACCGAAATTTCCATTTTCAGGAGAGCGGATTCACAGTCAGGTGGCTCGCTGAACCGTTCTGCTCGCACTTCGACATCAACAGCGACGAGTTTTACCACTGCTTGGTCGCAAACGCCAGCCAGACGTTGTCGCACGCCGCCGGTACCAACAAAATGGGACCGGAGCGCGACGCCGCCGCGGTCGTCGATCCGCGACTCCGAGTCCACGGAATTCAGCGCTTGAGGGTCGTCGATTCGTCGGTGATGCCGACGATCACCAGAGGCAACATCAACGCGGCCACCGTCATGATCGGCGAGAGGGCCGCCGATATGATCAAGGAAGACTGGAAGAAGTAATGTGATAAACGGAAGAAGACTGATAATATTTGTGTTTTTATACGTTTGACGTTTAATTTGCGCTTTTGAGGCTGAACCTTTATGTTAACTTGATATTTTAACCACATGTACGAACGAAATTTTTTTAACTGTTTTTAATAAAATGTAGAGTCGCAACCGGAAATTTGTTGTTAAACTTTATTCGTTTACTCGATATTGCATACCTTAAGAAGCGAACTGAACTCGGTTAGTTAAAAATTATCTCTAATAACCATAAAGCACAAGGTTTTTCAGTCGACAAATTTACATCGCAGCCAAGCGAATAAAAAGAAGGCGAAGCAGCAGCAGCGGCAGCGGCAGTCCGTCGCTAAATTACGCAACTTGGCTACTTTCATAAAGAGGAATAATAACGAGAGATCTCGCGCGCGCGACTCTTTTCTTATCTCCGCAGGAGCCTCCTCCCCCGCCTTGTACACGAATTACGCGGACTCGGCTTTAATCTCGAGAAATATTTTCCGGGAGCTGTATTTCAGGCGACGCCTCCTCGCGCTAAGAGTAACTCTAATCTAATAAGGCGACAAAGCGCAGAAACGCCTCTCTCTCTCTCTCTCTCTCGCGAGAAAGAAACAAAAGGGGGATGATCGAGCGTTCCGGGGCGCGCAACGGGATTTATGGGGTTTTCGCGAATAGCTAATTTTCACGAGTGCCGAAGTGCGACTGCCAAAAGCTCCATGGCGCTCTCTCTCTTCCTCGGCGGAGGGACGGCGGGGTTTGTTGCTCGTTGATTTTTCGAAATATGCGCGCATTTGGCTCTTTTCCATTGGGCGATTTAGATTCGGGTGTGGAAATTTGTTTTTGGGGGAGTTCCGGAGCGAGAGCTTTTAGAAATTTCGGAAAATCCGGACGCGCAGCTTTCGGGGAGCGACTTTGTTCCAGTTTTTTGATAATAAATAAAAGATGGAAGTTTAGTTATTTACATACGAGAAAAACAGAGGGGAACGGCGATAAATTCTTTTTCCTGCGTCGGAATATTATCGAAGTTTTCGTGATACTTTGTAAAGTAAACGATTATAACGAGTAAAATCTTAGTATCGAAATGAGGGGCAAGTCAACAAAATTTCTAAATCCAATAGCCGTAAAAACTATTAATGTCGTATTAAAAACTTGAACTGCCTCCCAAATATCTTTGCTTAGCTTAAACATCCTATATTCTACAATCGACAAGAAAAGCTCTCTCTCTCTCTTCCCTCCCGGAATAAGAAGGAACGACGTTAATTTTGGCTAATGCTCGCGGCGCTGCCTCGGTGTTTTCTTTTAAAGTCACGCGCGATTATGCGCAGCGCCGCGCCGCGCGAATTTATCGCGAGGAGCCTCGGCGACGTCGTCGTCTGCCGGGCAAATGAAATTGCTTCCCCCGGCTCGATTTTTGTGCATGATCCGGAGGAATAAGTGCGCGAGACGAACGCGCTACCAACTTTTTCTCCCGGGGATTGGGAGCACGTGCCTTTTTTGAACGGGTAATTATGCGAGGATCAGTTATTTGCAGTGAACGGCAGTAGAGTATTAGGTTCGATCAATGAAATGGGTATAAGAGGCAGAAAGAAAAATAAATAGTTAGCTTTAAAATATTTATCTTGTGGAATAAAACGTTTTTAAAAGTTAGGATTTTTTAAATGAAATTCTTTCCAAGTCGTTAATTAATAAATTATCATAGTTGATAAGTAAATACTCATACTGCAATTGAAAAAAAAAATAGATATGTCGAAAGCGCGTACCGATGTCATCTTTTTCCATTAATTTTTTACAATTTCAATTCTACACTGCAGATCAATTCGCGAAATTCGCCCGCGCGCTCAAAGCATTCCTCCGGCCAACCTTCATCGCGCCCTCGACGCTCTCCAGTTCGTTAATCAGCTAAAAATAAAAGCCGGAAAAAAGCCCCCCTTTTCCCCTAATTAAAGCGAAAAACGGCTCCTCTCGAACGCACCGCGTTTTTCCCCCCCTCCCGCGGCGCTGGAAACGAGTCCAGTGACACTCGGCCGCCGCGCGCGCGCGGCGTTCAAGAGCAGCGAAATCGTAAAACGCGGCTGCCGCGCGCGCGGCGGCGGCGACGGGGGCATAAAGCCGCCCTCCCTCGGGCGTGCGCATAGGCTATCGGTCCATTATACGGAATGGCCTCGGCTCGATTGAAGGTCTATTTTCGCGAGGCGGCGGCGGCGGCCGCGCGCCGAGTGTAAAATCGATCGCCCCCCCCCCCCCCCGTCGGCTAACCCGATTTAGCGTCTTCGGGGCGTAAAGTCCGCGATTCGCAGACGTCGACGCTCGGCGCTGCTTTTAGCGGCTTTAGTGCTTTCTGATGAAGCCGGATTCGGCGGACTGCCGCTGCCGCTGCTGCAGGCACGTGGGAGTGGAATGCCCTTTATTGATAGCGGGGATGGAGCGAGCGCTGGAATTATGTTCCCTAGCAGTCAAGATTCGATTGGGAGTTACCTCTGTGATGCAGTGTTCGTTGCGCTTTCTTTCTGACGAGTCGATTGGCTCAATTGTTGATTTTAAAGATTAATTAATTAATTAATAGAGGAGACAGGGGCAAATCGGACACCTTAAGGAAAAACGGAATAAAAAAATGGACTCGAGAACGAAAAATATAAATCAATTAAAATTTTGTTCTAAAATAGACCTCAAAATAAATAATTATTGTTTAAACATATAATAAAAAATGTTTTAAAAATTTTTGCAATTTTGAGGTCTTCAAAAATCACCGGGCAAAACGAACGCGCTTAGGAAAAATCAATAAAAATTGGTTAAATAAGCAACTTTGATCATATTTATATGTACGTTTGTTTATAAAGGTTTATGGCAACCGACGGGTTAAATTCCACATAAGCCTATCTCGTTCGCACCCGTGGAAAATTACGACGGTAGGCATAAACAAAGTTTCTCTCTCACTCTTAATAGAGAAAGCATCTTCCCTCCTTGTCGCGGTGTAAAAGTAATAAAAAAAAAGTTGATATTGATTCTAAAAGGTTTTTTTGCTACAATATCTATAAATACAATAGCCTGATACCATTTTTAAATTAATTTCACCATCCATGTAAAAAATAAGTTCACTTTTTTACCTTGGTAACATCGTAAGCTCACAGACTAAAATCAATTTTTTGATTTCTAAACGATGTTATTGGCGCGAGCAACGCTCATGTACTGAAACATTGTTGCTAATGACACGAATAATGTACTTGATTTTTTTCGGAATTTTCGTAACAGCGATATCAGAAATAATTGACGCTGTCCGTGTCGCCCAGGATGACCATTTTGCCCAGGTCTTCCCTACAGTTCAGTATATGCGAGGTATGGCCAAAGAAGCTAAATTAAATCGCATAAAAATAAAACTGCACATCAGTCTCTACTTAGCGTATACATTATTCCTCCTCGGAGCCTTAATTTACCTCTACTTTCGCAATCGATTCAATTTCGCCAGCTCGCATTAAGCGCCGATCACAAAAACTCCTTATCCCCGTCAACTCATAAATCGCGTACAATAACGCACTCCTACATTATTTAGCGGCAGAAATCCATCCAATCCCACACCCGCCTTCCCCATCAGGGCGGCCAATCGATAGCCGTCTTCAAAGTCAGGCCGAACAGCGTTATTAACAAGGCCGTACATCGGCGCGCCTATCGATTTCCAGCCGGATATCCTCCGCAGCAGCAGCCCCGCCGATTCTTCAGCCTCCGCCGCGGCGCGCGTATATAAGCGGCGGCGCGGGGATATATCGCTCTCTCGGTAATAAAGCTCGGGGAGCCGCCGAGAGAGAGAGAGAGCGGATGGATTCGATATTAAATTTTCCGCGAAGAATATCGCGCATTACTTCCGGCGCGCCGCGAAAAGCCATGTGGCGCGCGAGCGAGGCTTATCCGCTCGATATTGCGCCGAGAGAGAGAGAGAGCTCCGAATATGAAGAGATCCCCCCGCGCGCGCCCGGACGTCTGTTTTCTTTTTGGGGAACGTCGCAGCTGGGGAATTGAGAGCGCGTCGGCGGATGGTGCACAGGCCGAGGTGTTTGCTGTTGATGCGACGTAAGGTGATGGCTGATAAGTGTGGCTCGACGGCGGGATTGGGCCGCGGCGAACAAATAAATAAGCTTTTTGCAAATAGGGATATGGAGGGAATTGGCGGATTGTGTGTTAAAATTATCTTCGCTTGAAAAAGTGATGTATAGAAAATAAAAAAAAGAAGTTTTAAAATTAATCGTGTGCTATTATTATCATTGGTTTTTATTTACTAATTAATACTTTCTAATATAAAATATTTGAGATGTTTGTTAAGGTTAAAATAATACAAAACATATTTTGAACGTATATAAAAAAATTGAGTAATAAAAAAATAAAATTTATCTGGAAAATTATATTTTTGAGTAATTATTATTATTATTAATAATTTTCGGACTAATGGAAATTCTCTCCTTCTAAGAAACTGCCGAAAAATATCTCATTATCAGTGACTCGAATTTTTCACGGTCATCGATATCACCGGAGTTACTCAAATCTAAAGCGATGCAACGATGATGAACGAACCAAAAAAAGTTAGTTCATCAACGATCCTTTTATAGAGCGCAGCGCGGCGAAACTAATATTTTCCGAAAAGCCTCATAAACAACCGTGACGTCAAGCCGAATTCTCGCCCGGCGGGAAAAACACACGTTAATTGCCGGCCGACACGGCGTTATTAAAACGCGCAACTTCCGGTCCGGAAGAGGAACTCGGCATCGACCGAGTCCAATGACTCTTTTCCCCCTCCCCTCGCGGAGAGGGGGGGAGGGGGGGGACGTCGAGCTTGCATCGATCGTCCATTAAACTGCACTAAAAGCGCGAGCGCGAAATTGCCCGTTCGAACTTTTAAGATTTAATGTACCCGGCCGGCGGCGGGCCGCGAATTTTCATAATTGCGCGATTTGCGAAATATCGGTAAGGTCGCCGCATGAAACTTTAATGAGCCGCGGACAAATACCAACGGGTGGGGGGACGTGAAGTCTTGGCGAGCTCTCGCGGCACCTTTTCGGTGGGTACAGTTGGGATACAGTTATATATCAAAGAGTTCGAGAGATTTTCCGGTGTGATTCAGTGCTTACTTTTGTAATGTACATGAAACAATTTTAAAATGCTAAGTGGAGCTTTACTGGGTCATGTAAATATATCGCCCCCACTGTTTTCTGATGAAGGTAAACTTTCGGATACTAAAGCTAACCCGAAGATCAATAAATCCGAGGGTTAAACCAATTCCACCGGCAGAAGGTTAACTACTTAAATTTTCCGTTTCGTTATACGCCTCCCCCTCGAAAATAAAACCGCACCGCGCGCTCGTATATATACAGCGGCCGCGAGTTAACCAGCAAGTGGCAGATTCGCCGAAAAACAACGTAAACTCGCTCGTTCGCTTTTTCGCTGCGGAATCGAAGACGCGGAAGGGAAAGACGCGCTGCGCCGCGTTCGTAAGCCAACATCGTCGTCGCCGCGCGCCGCCGCCGCAGCTTCTGTTTGCTCGCTTTCATTAACCTCGCTGAAATTACGGCAGTTCAAACAGCGGCGCGAGGCAAATATCGGCGAAGAGCGCCGGTCAAATGCGGAGAGCTGCTTTGGCGATGTTTTTTCTAAAGCTGGAACTTGTTCTTAAAGGGAACGCGATACCGTCGATGCGCGCAGCCTTTGCTTTATGAGAAAAAAAGAAGATGATGATCTGCGTCGAAGTCTTGAATTAGGAGTAAAGGATTTTTTTTTGGTATTGGGAATTAGGAATTTGTAGGAAATCAAAGATGTCTTTAATATTGGCTTTATTGCAAAAATTAAAGTGTACAATAACTACACACTTAATTATCCTACAACGTCAAACTTTTTTATCAATTTTATTATTCTCTTTGAAAATCTCTTTGCAAATAAATAAGATTGAACAACGCAATTTAAAACGACTGTCACATATTCCGAAAAAAAAAAAAAAAAAAAAATACGAAAAATCCTTCATCCCGAGCGTTTCATCATACTCCACCTCCGACGTCGCTCCCTCAAGGATTTGCCACCTCGGCAGCGTGCACCAGTTTTCCCCCTCGGCCGTCGCGCGGGGCAGCGGACAGCTGGACGGCCGCGATTGCCCGCTGGAAATATTACGTTCTGCGGTGGTGGGCAAAAAAGAAAAGCAGCGCGGAAAAGGGACACGGCGGCGGCCGAAGGAGGAACGGAGTCGGTGAGGGATACACGGCAAGATTAATGGCGGGAATAAGTCACGCGGCACTCGATATTTATGCAATATTGCGGGCGAACGGGTTTTTCTCCCCCTCCTTTTTTCGAGACACCGCCGCGAATGATTACGCGATTTCGGGAAATGTTCCAGGTTGACGGAGGGACTTTTTCTTGGGCGGGAAATTAATGGGGTTCGGGTTTGTTTTTAACCCTTCCGGGAAGGGATTTTTCCGTTATTGGAACTCTGAGAATCAAGCTGGCAGATTTAATATCAAAAAGTGTCTATTCGATGAAGTGAAATATCTTTTTATTTTTTTTGAGCTGAAGATCCGAAGATGAAAAAAATCAAACAGATTTCTTTTCGGAGAAAAGATGTATGTTTTAAATCGAAAATCGTAATTTCAAGACTTTTAATGCAAAGTGCACTGCAAATTGTTGTAAAATATTTAGATCATATAAGCCTTGACAAATTAATACGAAAGCTTAAAGAAAATGAAGATAAAGATTATTAAACGTAACACTTTTTCCAAGCAGCTATTTAACTGTTCTATATTTTATAAAATTTATGCTTTTATCAGTGAACTACGCAAGCGACTGCAGTAGGCTTTTTCTTTTAGCAGCGGTAATTTATGGGTAATTTAAAATATTATACTTACGCTTATATTTGTAATGCCATTATACGGTATATCTTGCGCAAGATTTTAAAGCTGAGCCATTGCCGTAATTATCACTTAAATCTCGGTAATGTCCATAAATCATTGTAAATACCTTGATAACGAAATAACCGCGATGAATAATGTGGATCAGAGTGTAAAGCTATTATTTTCCGGATTAAACGTTGCATTTATAATGCCGTTTCGCTTTCTGCACTTTTAAAAATGCTAGTTCCTCTTTTTTTTTTTTTGTTTAGTTTTCATTTCGGTTTTAGCAGTTACTGACCATCAAAAGGAACACGTGCGCGAAGGCACTCAGAGCCATTTTTGCGGCTGACGTCACGCGGTTACGACTAATTTATTATTAGCCCTCGCGAGAGGCAGTCGATCGAGTCGAAAAGCACAGCAGGCACTACTCGGAATTAGATAAGGGAAATGCGGGAGGCACGATTTTTGGCTTTGAGCTTTGTGGGTGTCGGCGGTTATAATCAAAAGATTTGAAACGTTCGGACCGTCTGCCGGTAATTCTTTTAATCTAAAAGCTTCTCGCTTAAAGCGACTTCTGATTTGTTTTAATTGAAGAATTATTAGTATTATTTTCACCTCGTTAAGCAAAATTTCGACTAACTTAAAAATTATTGATAATTGGTGATTATTTCACTAAAAGCTGTGGTTAAATATAGAGAAGATGAGTTTACCGCACATCAGGGGTAAAGTAATAGTATTGATTCGCCAGAAATTAAGTAAAACGGCCAATTCAGAGGAATTTAATTTATTCGAATACAGATAGGCGCTTCGATCGCGCAGTTGGTTAGCCCGGTATGCAGTTCATGAATTAAATTAAATTCCTTTGGAACCGGCTATTTGTTTTATTTCTTCATCGAATTTCACCAGCCATTTTGAAGTACAAAACAATTTCGTTATTTTTATCCTGATTTTTATTATTATATCATAGAGAAAAAGATTCTTTTTCCGTAGATAAAAGTATATTCTCCGATCGCCTCGATGAACTCGACGAAAAAATTACCGAAGAAAATCAGGCGAAATCGCGTCCCCTTCCGCAGCCCCGCGAATCGCTCGGACGAGTCGTTAAATTTCGAGAGAGAGCCGCGGGATATTCGCCGGGAAATTTCTCCCAAGCGCCGCGACGCTTGTTACGACTGGTTAATCGGACCCGCGCGATAATTTCCCCGGCCAATTCTCCGTCTGAGAGTATTACGTATCAACGGCCGCGCGTATATATCCCGATTTTCCCCTCTCTTTAACGGACTGGAGAACAGTCGTTTAACGTCGGTGTATATCGACTCTCTCTTTTTTTGTCGACGCGCGAATAAATCGCGTCGCGGCCGACGGCTCTCTCTCTGATGACCGAATTGCGAAACCTTGTCTCGACGGGTGATATTCTTTCTGAATTTATTAGAACCCATCGTTCGTCGACTCGGCGATTGAGATTTGTGGCGGCGAGGTTCGGAAATTCGCGCGCGGGTCGCTTAAAAAATTTTTTTTTTTTTGTTATCAGCCGCCCGAAGCGTCGATCGAGTCGACGAATTTTAATCGGTTAAAGTGGAGCTTTAACGGATATTGATGAATTCCGTAGTCTGGGACAAGAGTGTAATAAATAAATAGCAAAAATAGTCGCAATATCGCGTTCGAAAATTAATGCGCGCGGCTGAGTCCAAACTATTTTCTTCCTCTATTTACACCGTTCTATTTACGGTCCTCTAACATACATCAATCGTACGCCGCGCCGCGCAACACTCGAATAATCTACGGCGCAAAATATCGGTAAAAAAGCGCCGTTTTTTTCTTTTTTTTTCGGCAGGCACGAAAGTGCATTCGCGCAGCGGCGAGCATTAAGAGCCTTTTGTGAGTCCTCGAAATCGGAAAAGCCTTTTCGCCTCCGCAATCTCGCGCAAAAAGCGCTTTCGAACGAAGGGGGGAGGATTTGCGGGCCGCAACTTCTGATGCGGAATGAATTGTGGTCCTGGACGAGCCGCCGCTCGTTCGTTCGCCGCGCGGACTAATAAATCCGTTTAATATTACGCGAACGCTGGTCTTACTTACTGGCGATCGCGGGGGATTAGGTTGTAATTGGAGCGAGTTCATTTTAAAGCGATTGTCCGCGGTGGAAACTTTTTTTATTTCGTTAAAATGACAATTTGATTTTAAGATAAGCTTATTGACTGTAAAAATTAATTACATAAAGGATTATGCCAATTACTAGAATTTATAGATGCGAAAAATCTAGAATAAATTTAGCAAAAATTTTAACAATATCAATATTTATTCTTCAATTTTGACGTAAATTTCACTCCTCCTTTTCCTCACTTCGCGGGAAGCCCACATTAATTTCAATACTTCATTCATAAAGCTTTCTCGCCTTCCCAAAAACACGCGCCCGCCTCCCCGCATATAACCAAACAGCGCTCGGCCCTCCGCAATTTCAAATTCAAATTCCCCCGATTCAAATTCAGATTCGAATTCCGACTGGGCAGAGAGAGATCTCTCTTAGGCGGGGTTCCTTTCCGCGCGATACGAATGGCCTCAGGTGCGCCAGAAATCATCGCCGCGCCGGCATTCATCTTTCGGGCCGGGGGCCGGATTTATTCGGCCGGCCGGCTATTGAACAGCGTTCGAGGACAGCGGCGGGCGGGTGGGTGGGGGGGAGGGGACATATGTACGACAAATCCTTCGGGATTATAGGCCGGAGCCTCGCGTGCGGCGCCGAAATACAGGTATACACACACACACACAGAGGACGACGGGGGCCGAAAGCCCGGCGAGCTTTCGCAGGTGAGCGTTCGATTTTCGCGGTACAGATTTTTCGAGGCGGCTGTTTGTCACCCCCTTCCCCTCCTGGAGAGCCCCTCGATGCTTTCGACGGCCGGCTGGCGGAGAGGTAAGGAAATATGGCCGCTGGGGCTCGGGATGCGATTGAGTTCGATCAATTTTTTAGATAGTAAGTGGATGAGTAGTAGACTTGCCGTTTTGATGCGAAATCTTTTCTTGTACGTAACGTTCTTTGCATAAAATGTCATCGTGCTTACCTGCAACATAGGAAAGATAAAATGCGTCAATATACTTTTAACTTTTATCGATTCTTTTCGGAAATAATTGTACAGTTATAAACATCCTTGTATCTCTCGATAATGTTGTATTTTACAACTTTTCAAAATCTCCGCCCAAAGTTTAATAAAGCAGGGGCCGAAAGTATTAGTTTTCAAGTTGTAAAATTTTGTGGCCGAACGCGCTGAAATTCACCGAAAAGCGCAGCGAGTACCGTTTTCCTTGCGCCTGTCAATACAGTCTCCGCATATAAAGCGACTCTTTAACGACTCTTTGCGCAACTATTTTAATTAAAAATCCCCGGCGCCGCTGGATTATGGAGATGTTTGCTTATATAATAAAGCCGCGGCATAAATATTCAGAGAAAGTCGTTTCCGCGTGCAAAATTCGACGGGACTTAATGAGATGTGCGGGAGACGTCGAAGACTTCGAACGATGTACCAGTCGATATGACGAATATTTCTTTTTGTTTAGATCGAGATTTAGTTATTTATAATATCGCATATTACTTCTGGTATTAGCGATAGGATTATAACTGCAATCAAGCATATTTTGATACATGTATTCTTTTGTAGGTTAATTACGGTTAACGAACTTAATTCTCGTGTTATCGAAAATCGGACCGAGGCCGGGTTAATCCCGCGTTCTCAAGCAGCTTTGTCTTGGTAAACAAAGTCTGTCATTTACCTACAAGTAAGTAAACAAACCGATTCCTGAACACCGATTGAGCCACGGACTGCCCGACGAATATTTTTTGACGAATATTTACATTTTATTAAGACGGTTTTTAAAAAAAATTAACGTGCTAAATCATCATTTATACGTGTATGACAGATTTAAGATTAAATCTATATATTAATTACTAGTTTTTGAAACCATAACCAATATTTTATTAATTAAATTTATATGTTTAAAAATCTTGTACCTTTTCTCTGGTTCCGACAATAAAATTATAGTAATGAAAAGAAAAGAATATCCTCCCCTTAAAAAAAAAATTAAACGCGCTCCGCTCAACAATCGCACCTCCCAACTTTCCGCTCTCAATTCCGAAAAACACCCGCAATCATTTCCCCGCGCGGCAGACGGGGGGGAGGCACCGTTCGACTTCTCCGAGCGATCCGTAAAACGAGCAAAAGTCTCCAAATCGCCGAGGAGCAAAGTGCGCACGTGCCGCGGGGAGAACGACGGCGGCGGCGGCGGTTCCCGCTTATCTCTTTATCGGCGGCGGCGCCGGCCGTTTATCCGCGGCGCTCGTCGGCGGCGTCAACGAAAAGATAAACAGAAAAGTAGCGTATATCTCTCGGGGAGAGAGAGAGCACGGAGTCGATTGTTTTCGTTTGCGCACGTGCGCCTCGTCGCTCTCTATCTCTCGCCGTTTTCGATTCTCTCTCTCTGCGCACGCGCGCGGCTCCTCTGTCGCGTGTCAGCCGCACGTTTCGCGCAGCGGCGACGCTAATTCTATTTGGCGGAAGTCGCGACCTTGAGGATCGCCGGGTGACGGGGTAGCGGAGCTGAAGTTTTGAGTTAACCGACGAGTGGGCGGAAAAGTTGCGGGGAACGTTTAAATGTAGAATTGGCGGGGAAATTTTGTAAATGCGGCACTACTCGGCGTTCGGGTGTTGGTTATTAGTTGGTCGACCGATCGTTTGCTGCGGAAAATATGTAGATCTTGCTGAAATTAAATCGCTTTTCGAATGTGAAACATTTAAAGTATTAGTAGAAGAAACGTTGTGAAAGAAAATTTTTAATTTAAAAAAATTGGATCCTCTGTTTTAAAGATGCTCAAGTCAGACGCAGTAAAGGTGCATGACCAAAGATTTGTGCTTTGGTCTGCCTAATCACTTAGGGACTTAGCTAAATTAGCCCCTTGCTGGCCTAAGTACTTGCCATCCATTTCCAAGTAAAATGCGTCTAATTGCCGGATGTCTAACTTAAGAGTCTATTAATTAAAGTTCATTCGACAACGAAGAAAGCTTATACTTAACGATCTCATAATACGAATCTTCTTATTTTTAAGCTTCAGAAAAACGAGACAAGCCACTTAACGAATAAAAACAAGACGCCAACGTTCAAAAAACACCTCCACCCCAAAAGCATTTACAATCCATACGATAGACGCTAAACCTTTTGCAATTCAGCGTCAACTCTCGATTTTTCCAGCGACGCAGCCGCGGAAACTTTTCCAGTTTAGCCGCTCATCCGAAAGTGTCTCAGCGCCGCGGCCCTCTCCGGCAGCTCGGGGGTCGGTGCGGGCCGGGGCAGCAGCAGCCTTTCAATTAATCTCTCCGCCCCCGGCCGGCGGCCCGCGGGGAATGCAAATACGCGCGGGGGGAGATTTTCCTCGCGGAACGCAATTCGCAAGTGCTGCGGTACGCCGCGCGCATTATGTCGCCCGGCCGCCTGCTCGCACTCCATTACTCCGACTGCTCTCGGCTCTCTCGCGGCGGGAACTTCTTCGCGGAGAGCGACGCGTCGGGGGCGGTTTTTGGGGACGCGGCTGGTAAAACAACGGGATTTCTTGGCTGGAAAATTTTGTTTCGATCTGAAAGAGGTTGGTGCTGAGAGGGGCGGTTTTGTGTTTGGGAAATTGTAGTTGTCTCTCTGAAAAATTTTAAGTGAAAATGTAATGTTTTCGATAACGCGCTCAGTCGGTTTTTCCAATTAATTCCTAGATCAATTCACAATTTCACCAGAAAATAGTTATCTTTGTATTACAGGTTTATTTAATTAACTATTTCTAGAATCGCATACCACTTTATAATCATTACACTGAGAGAAAAGTTTAGTAAAGATTACCATACTGCCTAGTAAAGCCGCCACAGACTGTTAAAACAAAAAAAAATTACCACACTTTATAGGAAAATTTACAAAACAGTATAGTAAACTTTCTTATAACGTATAGTAATTTTTTGGTTTTGACTTTACCAGACAGTATGATCATTTTTACAAGTTTATTTGTAATTTTTACTACATTCCTTCTCTCAATGTAAATACACACAAAAAAGCAATTAATAATCCAAAAATCATTCAGATCGTAACGACAAACATCGAAAAAAAAAGGGAAGCCTCGTTCAACGGCAAGACTATATTATCTAATCCAAGTTAATTCGCAAGGCGCGGGGAGCCACGATAAATCTCGAACAGCCAGCTCCGCGCAGCCCGGCTGAAAAAGGCGAGTTTAAAGGCGCGCTCGGCGCGCGGCCGTCGAACTAAAGGCGCGCACGTGTGCGTGCCCGACTCTCTCACTGCCCCGGCTTCCAGGGAAATCCGAGGAGCACTTCATTCGCGTAAGACGCGCGAAACGGTTATTTTGCCGGCGCGCACATCTGGCGCGCCGGCAGGAAAAACTTTCCAGCCTCCGGAGCCGCCGACCCGCGGAGTTTCGACGAGAGAGCCGTTTTAATGAGACATCACTTCGGCGTTTCTTCCGTCCGACGAATTTCGCTCTTTTTTTAGGAGATGGTTGTTTATTCCTTTGATAGATTTGATGTTTCTGCGTAGATTACTGTGTTGAATTTTTATACAATTTAATAAGAACAGTCACTTTCATCGCTAAATTGATTCAGTTGTTTTATTTTCAATAAAGATTTTTCGTTTTAAAATTGAATTATTTTTTTTTTAGTTACTTAATACCAAGTTATTTAATACCAAATACCAAGACAGGATTAAATGCAGTCAGTAGATTTTGGTACAAGCATTTTTCTCTAGTGTTGCAGTCCACGAGTTTGATTTCCGCCTCAGAAAATCCGATAAACATTTTTTGAAAATATCTCCGAAACTTTCGAACTAAAAGGCGTATCGAAACCGCAGTCTTTTCTTGGAAAGTAAAGTCCGGGCGTTTACCTCGAAGTAAATAAACCGACCGATACCTTAACCTTCCAAGTCAAAGACCGCTCTGAATTATTGGTTCTATAGTATATTGTTCTAAAATCAATTTATTAAAATTAAAAAATTTAAAGATTAAAGAATTTTTTAAATCGTCAAGTTTTTAAAATCAATTAAAAATCCTCTTTTAATCTTACTTTTCAAATACTTTTCAAAAAAAGAATTTCAAAAACAATCATAGATTCAATTCAGAAAATTTAAAAACCGCGAATCACCCAAAGAACGAGATGAATTCCGTCGAGGTTTCGCAATCGCGTCGGCCTCTCCCTCGAGTTCGAGCTTCCTTAAAACCGCGCGAGTCCTCGAGAAAGCCGAAGCAATTAGAGAGCGGCGCGAACCACGAAAAAAAGGGGGGCGGTGGGGGAAGGGGGAATTTGAATAAACAAAAGCCCGCTATCTCCGCGAAAGTATCGCGCGCCTCGCGCTCCGAGTCTCAAAGCGGAAGATATTTTCAAAGACGACACGGAAATTGCCCGTCGCAATTGAATCGCAAACAATATGAAAATTTGTTCGAGAGTTTTGATTATACAAAGAAGAGAGAGAGAGAGAGAGAGAGAGAGAGAGAGAGAGAGGAGCGAGCGAAAGAAAAGCAGCCCGGGAAGTGGGAAAGGTAAAGAAACAGACAGAAAGGGGAGTAGACAAAGAGAGATGGAGCAGGGAAGTTAGAGAAAACACGGGGAGATATGAGAATGTAAGTCAGGGCGGGGGGGCGACGGGGGCAGATTAGAATTGCAGAGCGCGAGAGCTATTTTTACTTTCAGATCGAATATTACCTTTCCTTTCGCCGATTAATGCCCCCGTGAAGAGAGAGAGAGAGAGAGAGAGAGAGAGAGAGAGGGAGAGAGTTGCGTAAGCGCTTTATTTCGGTAAATGTGCAAGCGCCCGAGAGCGCTGTCATATTTCGAACGAGATTTATTCCGAAATAAGACGGTATATACTTTTTCGAGATGGTACTGTTCCGAGTTTGAAGCAGTATTGAATTCCGATAGAGTTTTTCCATTTCAAAATAGCGCTTGAAATTTAAAAGATTTCGAACACCTTTAACACCAGAAACTCGAAAGTTTTTCAAAATTTCTAATTCTTTCCCGACTAAAAGAAATTTGCAAGATACGTCAAATTCTTTTAGTTACAATCTAGACGCAGTTACAAAGCAGACGTACGAGCCGCCGAACAATTATTGATTAAAATTGTCCTCGAATTAAAAACAAAAGCCCAGCGACGTCAGAAGCGGGGAGCGCCGCCTCGCAAAGTAAGAAGAACCGCCCGGTCGCGGGTTAGAGACGAATAGCGGCAATAAAGCAAGAGCCCGGCGGAGGCCGTTAGCCGAGCATTTTGGCACGCGGCCCTTCATGCCCGGGGCCCGATAAATATCGCCCCGAGCTCTTTGTCAACGGCCGCCGGGGGCGAGATTTTGATTTAGAAGAGCTAAGCAGTCGCGTAATTTGAAAAATTGATATGAGTACACAGAGTATGTGGGTGTGCATTTTTGGCAGAGATACTAAATCTAATCAGGCGCGAATATGACTCGGCGGGGTATTTACGGTTCCGCTCGAGAGGAGCGTCGATAGCAATCTTTTCGGGCGACGAATACGTGACTTAACGGTGGAACGTGAGATTATGCACATGTTTGCGTGATGCATTATCGAATTTTCTTGCTCGATTGAGTCGAAGCTGCTGGCGGCTTGAGATAAATTTTCTTACTTTCAAGACGATTGCAGTCGTTGTTGCAGATACAGTTTAATCCGCAAGTTTATAACTTGGAGCACATTTGTTTAATTATTACGCCAAATTTTATGATCGTGGGTCAAATATTTGAAATATATCCGTAATGCGATAAAAATTGTATCTTCCAAGTGAGCAATGACCTCGAAAGGTAGAGTTTTGAAACTAATGTAAACAGTTCGTTGTTTACAACAGACATTATAAAGATT
Source organism: Ormyrus rosae (assembly GCA_035047165.1). Classification (NCBI taxonomy): domain Eukaryota; kingdom Metazoa; phylum Arthropoda; class Insecta; order Hymenoptera; family Ormyridae; genus Ormyrus; species Ormyrus rosae. Next base: position 6,689,267 of record JAWWML010000001.1, read on the forward strand.
ATTAAATTAAATTTAAAATTTAAGGCTTGAATATTTTATGCAATATAAAAAATAGTGGTATTTAACCATATTACTGTTCTTAATTATGAATAAATTTAAGTTAATTATAAATAGATTATTTAAAATTTTTTAATCATAAATTAATATTTATGATCATAAATATTATCACGAAATAATAAATATTTCAACAGACATTAAACCATAAACAGATGCACTACACCTAAACCCATCCCATCCGGAACAATAAAAAATGATCCTAAAAAAACTGAATTCCAATCCATTTCCCCCAACCCGCGCCGCCCGAAAAATCCACACTCGAGAAGTCCCGAAGCGAGTGTTGGCCTCTCGTCTCAAGAAGAAAGGCGGCGAGGTGCAGGCGGAGGCGGCAGTAGCGGACCTTAATCTGAATTTTATTTTTCCAGGGGATAATATGCGCGCTGGTGCCGTGCCAGCAACTATTACCGACAATGTAACTGCGTCCCGTGCGGCCGGACCAGATGTGCCCCCCCCTCCCTCTGTCCCCCTACCATTCCGCTTATCTATATACACGAATACTGCTGGGCTTTTCTTTCATTGCCTTTAATGTCTCCGTCTTGCATTACCGTAATGATCGCGCGATTTCGTATTTCATATTCCTGCAGCCTGGCCCCTCGACTTCGGGAGGGTGGGGGGCGAATCCTTTGCTGGAAGATACCGGCTGGCTCTTGTTTGATCTCCGAAGTAGCTTTTTGTGCGTGTTGCCTTTTTTTACGAGCTCAAAGAGACGCATTGTTGCAATAACATTTTTTTTTTTTTCGAGCTCGCTTCCAAAATACGAGCTGCGAACACTGCGGACGACAAAATTGACGGGGGTGTATTTTTTTTAAGTATTTTATTGATAATCGAGTGGAAAATTTTCTGTAATATAATATTTAATTTCGCAATTACATTTATTTATACACATTTTTATTTAACCAGTCTTCCTTAATCATGTCGCTTCCTTTCTCGCCTATCATAATAACCGGACCATTAATACTTCCTCTAATAATTATAGGAATTATCGATGCATCTATTACCCTCAATCCCTTAATACCTTGGACTCTTAATCTTGGATCAACTACGGCATCAGCAGCTCCTGCCGGTCCCATTTTACATGTACCCACAAGGTGCAAGAACATTAACGAATGGTTTTCTGCCAAACACTCATAATATTCGGGCGTCTCGTAATCGATGTTTTTGCAGTGTCGGGCATTTGGTTTCGAAGATCGAAAACCGGCTTTTTTAAAGGCATTACTGTTGGCTAATTGTTTTACCAGCTGGGTTCCTTCAATGGTTCTTTTTAAATCCAATGGATCGCTGTAGTAATTTGGGAAAATAAGGGGCTGACTGTTGAGTGGATCTGTGCTGTTGAGCTTTAAGAACCCACGGCTTTTGGGAACAACGTTAAAAGAGAAAATGGTCAATCCACTTTTTCCTTTGGAATATATGGTAAGAACATCAGGAACATCTGTTTCTTTCTCCAAAGAAGTTTTAATGCTTGCTTCCACCTCGACTCCACTGCTCGCAGCCATGGGACCGGCACGAGCGTTTAACCAATAGATTAGATCATTGTACTTTGCCTCGATATCTGGTAGTTTAGATTCGTTAGCGAACCGAACGAATACTGCCGGGATGCCAGCGTGGTCGTGCAGATTTTTACCTACAGGCAGATCTTTGATGACTTTGATACCAGATTCTTTTAGATTATCAGTCGGACCTACACCAGACAGCATCAATATTTTAGGGGTGCCAATAGAACCAGCAGAAAGGATCACCTCCTTTTTGGCATGTGCTATTTTAGTAGAATTTCCAGGTTTATATTCCACACCAATAGCTTGTTTAGTCTTTGGATCGATAATCACTTTCGTAACTTGCGAGTTAGGACGAATCACAAGGTTACTACGTCTTCCGCGAATGGGACGAATGAATGCTCCGTTCGAGCTTTGGCGAGTTCCTTCGATTTGAGTGTACTGCTTTTTTGAGACACCAAAGTTATCACCCGAATTGAAGTCGACTTCCTTCACTCCCACTTCCTTCCAGCCGTCGATAATTGTTTTGGATAAGTCGTCTAACTGAAGAGGACCTTGAATCCTTAAATAGCCTCCGGTGCTGTGAGCATCGGGATTTTCTTTCAAGAGCTGCAAAAAATTATCATTAAACAAAAAAAAGCCAGTTTGAAACTTTCAAAAATCGCATCTGAAAAACTCACTTCCGGAATTCGGAAATCCTCCGACTTCTTAAAATAGGGTAAAACATCCTTCCAACTCCATCCGGTATTTCCGAGATTAGCCCAATTATCATAATCCCACTTGTTTCCTCGATTAATAACTATGCCATTAAGAGAACTCGAACCCCCCATCATTTTACCGCTTGTATAAACGCAAGATTTATTTGGTTTTGATGCACAAGCTCGCGGTTCCGGTTGAGTGATGTAGTTATAATCTGCACTGCTCTGCGGCAACATCTGCCAAAGAGCAGGAACGCCGGCAATGAGCGGCTCTTCATCGCCTTCCTCTAATAATAACACCTGCAATTTTACAATTATCCGTTTTTACTGCAATCAATGAAAGCTTATGGATTTCTAATATTCGTAAACGCTAACTTTCCAATCCGGATTCTCGCTAAGCCGATTAGCCACGACACAACCAGCACTTCCAGCTCCGACAACTATAAAATCAAATTCACCGAATCCGTCGTCGGGGTTGACGACCTTGAACTCCGCGTCGTAAGAGTGACTAAGATATTGCGAAACCAGTTGTAAAAATGCCAACATCGTCGGTGTACAAGAACCGGGACTGCATATTGCTCCGTTATTTCCTATTGACCAAGTCATTTAATAAATGAACGAACTTTTCTCACTGCCTGAGAAAGGCAGTACTGCTTCAGTAAACGCTTATATGGGTTATCGAGAATGTTCACGACTATTAATAAAAGCTTAAGTATAGGGTTATCAAGAATTTTTACGATTTTTGTAATGTTTACCACGAGTAACTTTTATTAATGTCTCACAGACTGCAGATAAGTAAAATTAAAGAAAAGAATTTCCAAGTTTACGTATATAAGAATGTTTTTCTGAAAGTAGACAAAGTTATCGGAAAAAGTAAACGTCTTATCAAAAAATATCAAATGCGTCATTGTTCGTCGTACAAATTTGATTTCATTGAATCTAATGTTTCGCCATGTATTATCCAGTTGAATAATTATCAACGTATTAAGATATCCGACACCCAAGAATATTACGAATCGACTCATCGTCATTCTACATTTTAAATACTCCACAGTTTAGCTTTACCAACAAGCAACAGAGAGCTTCGCGAAACAACATAAAAACTTCCAGCGCAGCCTTTAATTTCCCAGCTGAAACTTATCTCGCCTCCGCGGCTCTAATCTCGGCCTCATAGTCGAATTAGGCCCAGAGAGCGTTCGCTCGCTCGGGGGCGGCGGCGCAGGTAGGATCGATCGGCAGCCGGCCGGCCGCCCGCATGTTCTCTCTCTCCCGTCCGCCTCCCCCGAAGTGACGACAAGCCCATTCGGGTCATTTCTATCGGGGCAGAATAGAGAGAGAGAGAGGGCGAGTCGCGCTCGGGCCGTCTGCTCGGACAGCCCCGCCAGTGGAACCAGATTAGAAGTCGGCAATCAAGCCCATTATACACTCCGCTGAGTCGCTGACCCGCCGCTCTCGTCTCCTCGATTTTCTCTCTGTCCGGAGCGCTGCCGGTCTCTCTCTCTCTCTATCTCTCTGCGAGTCGCGAGAATTGTCGAATGTTTGAGCGTGAACTGTTTTTTTTCGAGAGGGCCGAGATTTTTCATGGAAATTATTTCTGAAGCTCTTATCGAGGAAGGAAGGTGCTGGAGACTCGGTAAGGTTTTAAAATAATGAGCTAGAAATCAGTCGATTTAATGCAGTTCGTATTGATTATGTTAACAACGTTTCTGTATCTAATACTCATCCATAAAAATCTTAAATAAAGTGCCAGGTATATATATACAGTCTTGAATTATTGAATAAAATTAAATACACCTTTTTAAAATGCTTTTTAAAATATTTCCTTTTTTCTCTGACAACCGCAGCAAATTTGAAAAAAACTTCAGCAGCCTAGATTCGCCCGCGAACAACCTCGACAACAAAATCTCCAAACACCTCCCCGAAAATTGCCAAAAATCTTCGCGCGAAATTTCGAAAACGTCTCTCCTCCCCCCCGAAAAAAGTCGGGGGGCGCACATTTGCAAGGTAAACCCCCCGGACCGGCGGCGCGCGGTGGTGGGCTCCCCCGTTTATCGCCTAAACCCTTTGAGAAGCCCCCGAGTCCGGGGATATTTCCCGGGGCAATATAGCGGAGGCGAATGCCGCGTGGCATCGGATATACACGGCGGAGTTTGCCCGTGGTATAACCTCACGTGCCGAAAGAAAAGCCCCGGCTAGAGGATGCGATTAGGGTCACCGAGTTCTCTCTCTCTCTCCTCGGCCCCTCGTTCTTCTTCATTCTCCGTGCGTCTTTCGCGCGCTCCTTTTTTGCCTCCCGCCGCCTGAGTCGTACTTATTATCTCGTCTTTTTTGACCCGGTATTTTTGAGTTACGTGCCCGGGAGCTTTTATTCGGACTTTTTTTTTTGTCGATGCGCGCGAGGCACGAATATCAGGGCGGTTGAGTATCTGTTTTGTTTGAAATTTACGTTTTGGAATGAAAATGCATGGTCGTGTATAACAGTGTGATTTTTAATTTAAATTTCTATTACCGTTTTAGAATTTCAGAAATACGTATTTTAATTTTTTTTTTTTAGTCTAGTCGAGATGAAAAAATCATTATTTTTCGTTGAAAAAGAAGTATATTTTTTAACTCCTGTTTATTTGAAATACTACTATAGTATTTAATATAATTTTAGTATACATTTCGCATAAGTTTCTCTCTGTATCCGACTATAAAGGATCCTTACTTTACCAGCGCTTCGGTTAATTTAACTTTTTTAAAGACTAAATCAACGGAGGAAAGCTCCGAGCTCCCGCAATTCCTAAGTAACCGCACTTTACTCAAAAAGCTCACATCTCGTTCGAACTCGCTAAAAAAGAGCAGCCTCTCATAAACAACCGACTAATTTCCCCCTCTCTCTCTCTCTCTCTCTCTCTTCTCTCTCAGCGGCTAGAAACGAAAAGCGAAACGCAAAGGGGGTCGCACTGGAACAAAGTGGAATAAGACACAGCCCTCTCTCTCTCTCTCTCTCTCTCTATCTCCTCGGCTTTTACGTGAGAGAACTCGAGTCCTCCCGGGAAGCCTTCTTAGCTCTCCAGAAGACGGGGGTCTCCGCGCACGAGAGAGAGAGAGAGAGAGAGAGAGAGAGGAACCAAAAAGAACGGAGAGTGGCAGATTACGCTTCCCCGGCCTTTGGAGGATCATCAAATTAGCGGGAGAGTGTGTCTTTGAGGGTGCAGCCTCGTAGTTGTAGAAGCCCGAGCTGCTTCTCTCGTTTTATACTCGGCGGCGTCGTCAGAAGATCTCCATCCCTCCCCCCCTACCCCCTCTCTCTATCTGCTTCTGCAAAATTACGCTTGCGCGAGCCTTTTATCACCGCGTGGCGTACCGACCTTCTCTCCGCGCGTACGAGTGAGAAGAGGCTCTTGTCTTGCTGCCCCGGCCCGCGTGTGCCATTTTTTTTTTTTTTCGCCGGGGGAGGAAGTTATTTATTACTCGCACGCTAGATTAGAATCGAGCCGCGAGTGTTTACACGCAGCTGCGAGATATCGACTGATGGGAGAGAACAAAGCTCGTAGCCGCACGCGGTAAGTGCCGTCTTTGCAACGCGAAGGCCTCGCGAGAGGAAGATTTATCGCCGCTGCCGAGCTCGATGGATAAACAAATGGGATTTCGGGTGTAAAAAGTAAGGTAGCACTTTTGCGGGACGGTTTAAATATACCCCTTGAACATTTATTATTTTCTAATTTTATGGAGAATTTAAAAAGGTAAAGAAGGAATATTCGGTATTTACACGTAGATTTATATCGCATTGTCTTCATAAATTTTCTGACTGTACGCAAAAGGCATGTTGTTAAAATGTCGTTAAAGCAAAGTAATTGCTTTGCATAAATTATCGGTGTAGGGCAGGCATAATGAGTAGGTTGCACTCGCGTCTTCCGAGAAGTGTTTTTCGTTAAAATTAGACAATTTAAATTCCAGAAATTATCAGGGCTTTCTGCCTGCTGTATTACGTTTTTTCTTTTTTTAGTTTACATAGTTATATATTTTATTAAAACAGCTTTATTATACATTTCAAACGTTTTTTTTAACAAATACTGATAACTTACTGATTGCACAAACTAAAGTCACTTTGATTTCGTAACCGCCAACAAGATTCTTCTAAGCGGATTGTTCGTTGTTCTACCTCTCTTCAACCAGTCTTCTTTGATCATATCGCTGCCCTTCTCGGCTATCATAATAATCGGCGCATTTACGTTTCCTCTGGTAATGACCGGCATCACAGAGCCGTCGATGACTCTCAATCCTTTGATCCCGTGAACTCTTAATCTAGGATCAACCACTGCCGTTTGATCATAACTGGGACCCATCTTGCAGCTGCCCACCAAGTGATATATGACGGTGGTGTGCATTCTGGCATAGCACTCGTAATACTCGTCCGAATCGAACCTGAATCTGTCACATTCTGGAGCTGGAGTCCTCGCTAATCTGTAGCCCTTATTGCGAAACGTTCGAGTATTCAAGAGCCTGTTAGAGATGCGCACTCCTTCGATGAGGGCCCGCATGTCCCTCGGATCCGCCAGATGGTTGGCGTGAATCAGCGGGGGAGCTCCGATGGGGTCGGATTTATTCAGTTTTATCAGTCCGCGACTTCTGGGCGATATGAGTTGGGGCGAGAAAATGAAACCGTTATAATACGGTAGCGAGGTGGAACGTGGACTCGGAATACATCGCTCGCTACCGTCGCCGAGGTATTTTACGAAATTGATTTTTACATCTGGAACTTCGGGTCGAGGTTCCTGAGAGGTACGGTAGAAAGCAATGTTGTCCAGGAAGTTTATGTTGCTTATCGGTCCTTCGTGAGTATTCATCCAGTAGACTACGTCATTTTGCATCTCTTCTATCGGGACGTTTCTAGCTTTGCTCTCGGCTAATTTCACGCAAATTGGGCCCATGCCCACGTGGTTTTGAAGGTTGTAACCTACAGGTAAATTTTTGACTAGATTGATATTAGCTTCTTGCAGGTCTTGAGCTGGACCGATTCCAGAAACCATCAGTAGTTTAGGTGAAATGATGGTCCCGGCTGACAGAATCACCTCCTTCCTTGCAAAGACATTTTTATTTATAACTCCATTGAACTCATAGTTAACACCAACAGCCTGCTTTGTTTGGGGATCGATGAGAACTTTTAATACGCGGGCATTCGTTCTTATAACCAAGTTTGGTCTTTTACCTGTTGTTAAAAATATCCATTAATTAGTCATTCGTTAAAGCGAGGTCATTTTTTAATTGTTAGAGTTTGTTATATAACATAAGCAGATAATTTTTACCTCGAATAGGTCGAATAAAAGCACCATTACTGCTGTGTCGAGCTCCATTAATCTTTGTGTACTGTATTCGTCCCGTGCCGAATAGCTCACCGGTATTGTAATCGATCTCTCGAAAGCCCAGCTCCTTCCAAGCTTCTAGAAGAGCACGTTCGTTCTCGTCATAGTACAACTGTTTTTCAACCGATAAATAACCACCTTTCGAGTGATAATACCGATTTCTTTGAAGGATCTAAGTTTCCAAGAACAATAGTTTTTAATTGTAAAATGAGAAAGGTAATTTTGAAACTAATTATCTCCTGTGACTTACGTCATCATTTTTCAAATCCTCAGATTTTTTGAAGTAAGGCAAGACTTCGTTCCAACTCCATCCCCGATTTCCCAGTTTAGCCCAGTCGTCGAAATCGTGCCTGCTTCCGCGGACATAAAGCATAATATTTATGGAACTTGAGCCACCCATCATCTTGCCGCTGTAAAATTCACATTTTCGATCTTGTTCGGTCTGACACGTTACTGGTTCTGCTTGAGATTTATATGCGTAATCGACACTACTTTTTTGCATTAAAGCTAATAGCCCAGGAACTTCCGAAATAAGAGGAGCTTCATCTCCGGCTTCTAACAGCAACACCTAACAACATTTTTTTTTCCTTTTATAAAAACTACGCATTCTTGATAAAATTTAATTTTTATTTAACTGTACCTTCCAGTCGGCAATTTCACTCAGGCGATTGGCAACGACGCACCCAGCACTCCCGGCACCGACGACAATAAAATCAAACTCTTCGTGCTCTTCTTCGGTTTCACCATCGTTGCCGAGCTGGGCGTCGTTCGAGTTTCCCAGGTAAGTCGTCAAGAAAGCTATGAAACTCAGCATGGACGGCGTACAAGGCGCGAGCGATCCATTGAAGGGAGCGCAGATCACAGTATTCTGCTCGATCGTCCAGGCCATTTCAGCACAGAAACGGGGACAAAATGAGAAATGACGTTTGCGATGCGGTAATTATGCTCGTTACAGTGCGTTTATCGTCATTTCCGATAACGCTGACGAAGATAACTCGTCAAATTGAGGCGATCAAGGAATTGTCACGTTTTTAGTAAATTTGTTTACATTTTAAAACTGTTGCTAATTAAAGTGACAATTTTTATGTAATTTAACAGTTGCATAATTATGTAATGAACTATACTTCAAAGATTACTGTTCAAAATCTTTTTAAATTGTTAAATATTATATAAAATTATCAAATATTTATATTTATTTTAGATTTATTGCAGAATTTTTAGAAAAAATATAAGTTCTACTTATACGACCAACCTTCAATATGGATTTTCAAATTTTTCCGAATTATCAAAAGCAGAGATGTCTAACATATGCTATTTAAAATAGTTGTACCTGAAGTAATTGTACTTCACCACCCCATCACTTTGCCATTGAACCAGTGGTAAGATTTGTCAAGTTCTTGCTTGCAAATTATAGGTTTTGATTGAATAACATAATCATAATCGGTGCTACTTTTTATAAATACTGATATGGATCAGCTAAGTTCTACGAAATGAAAGCTAATCTCGACGCACTGCAAGACGTTGGAAGAGTCGAAAGGCAGGTAGCTTTGTTATTATCAATAGTCCAAACCATTTTTTATTATTACTGCACGTTTTTTTCAAATTATTGAATTTTAATTATATTACTAGCAGTGATTCCTCCCTCGCTATCGCTCGTTATATCATTAGGAAATATAATATTTCAAAAAAATTCGTAAAAAGTAGCAACAAAATGAATAAGACAAAAACTATTAACAAGAAAAAAAGATTATATTTACCAACATTTTATTACTTTATTATTGAACATAACACATTAATTTCTTATTTAGCTGCCCAATCTTCTTTAATCAAATCACTTCCTTTTTCACCAATCATAATAGTTGGACCATTGGTATATCCTCTTGTTATAATGGGCATTATCGATGCATCTATTATTCTCAATCTCTTAATACCTTGGACTCTTAATCTTGGATCAACTACTGCATCAAGAGATCCACTTGGTCCCATTTTGCAAGAACCTACGGGGTGATGGATCATCATTGTATAATTTTTTGCTAAGCAGTCGTAATATTCAAAAGTGTCAAATTGAGTATAGTCACACAGTGGTGCTTTTGCTCTAGAAAGAGTAAAATTAGCACGTTTGAAAGTGTCAGTGCCTGCTAATTTTTTCATTAACTGTGCTCCTTCAATAACTCTTTTTATATCCAATGGATCATCAAAGTAATTTGCAAAAATAAGATGTGGTCTGCCAAATGGATCCTTGGTATTTAATTTTAGAAAACCACGACTTTTTGGAACGAGATTATAAACAAAAATTGTGAATCCAGTTTCGTCCCTTGAGTAACCAGTTTGAATATCAGGAACATTAATCGCTGGCTCGTAACAAGTTTTAAGAGAAGTCTCTATTTCGGCATAACTACTAATCGTCATTGATCCATCATGATTGCTAAGCCATGAAACTAGATCGTTGTACTTTGATTCAATATCTGGCAGCTTGAATTCATTAATCGATTTTATATAAAGTGTTGGCACTCCGAAATGATCGTGCAGATTTTTTCCTACTGGTAAATCCTTGATAACTTTTATACCCGATTCTTGTAAATTATCAGATGGACCAATACCAGACAACATTAATAATTTTGGAGAATCGATAACGCCCGCAGATAATATTACTTCTTTTTTGGCATAAACCTTTTTTATTTCGGTTGAATTGGCGGTTTTATATTCAACGCCAAAAGCTTGTTTAGTTTTAGTGTTAATAATAATTTTTGTTGCTTGAGAGTTGGTTCTTACGATAAGATTCTTTCGTTTACCACGGATCGATCGAATGAAAGCTCCATTTGAACTTTGCCGAGCTCCGTTAATTTTAGTATATTGTCTTTTCGATGTGCCATAACTATCACCTGAATTATAATCGATTTCTTTAAGACCGAGTTCCTTCCATCCTTCCATAATGGTTTTTACAACATCGTTAAAATCATTTGGACCTTCAATCGTCAAGTAACCATTTGTACCATGATAATCGCCGCTATTCTCTAAAACCTTTTATTTTTTCTATTGTTAAATGAAATAGACAAAATATTAATATTTAAAAGCTTACTTCTGGTATGCGACAGTCCTCTGATTTTTTGAAGTAAGGTAAAACATCATGCCAACTCCAGCCAGGATTACCAAGACTAGCCCAATTATCATAATCCCATTTGTGACCGCGAGCATAAATCATATTATTCATGGAACTGGAACCCCCCATCATCTTACCACGTGGCCAAAGACATGATCTATTCGGTTCTGAGGCACATGCATGGGGTTCGGGCTGAGTTACATAATCGTAATCTACACTGCTATGTGGTAAAATAGGGTACAATGCAGGTACATCAGCGACTAAAGGCTCTTCATCGCCAGCTTCCAATAACAAAACCTACAAATTTACAATTTTTGCTTATCTGTACAGTTTATTTTATAAAGATTATTTGATTTTTGAATATTAACTTTCCATTCTGGATTCTCGCTGAGTCTATTCGCAACGACACAACCAGCACTACCGGCACCAATAATTATAAAATCAAATTCACTAGATCCATTATCAGGATTTATTACACTAAACTTTTCGTCGTACGAATGTCCTAAGTCTTGCGCGACTAAAGTCAAAAATGCCAACATTGTAGACGTACAATTACCAGGAGTACAAATAACTTCATTATTTCCTATGGACCAAGCCATTTCAAAATCAAATTAATTGATCCGACGAAAAAAATTTGTTTTTCATTCGCGTTTACGTGAACTGCGTTAACGAGAGAGTGAATTATTTGAGTCAAAATATCAGCAGATATTAACATAATTATCAAGGGTACAAATATTTATGCAGACTGAATGTAATTTACGATTTGATAAAAAATAAAAAAATATCTCAAGAATAATGGAGGTAATTATTATCTTAAACAGAAAAATATAATTTTTAAATTATTTAGTACATTCTCTATTATTACATTAATTTTTTACATCTTGTTAATTCTGACATCTAGATGAAATATAAAAACTATAATCGCATATTCTTTAATAATTACTAAGAACACAAGCTTTTTATAACAAATATATAGTTTTACCATACACCCCAGGTATAGAACCAAATCTTTACAAAATTCATATAAAATCATTATAAAAATTAGATAAATTATTTTTACTTGGGACGTGACCGTGAAAAATATTAATAAGTAACTTATAAAATAGATCGAATAATCTAAATAATTTTTATCTTATATATACTTTCAAAAATATTTTATGGCAGTTACTAAAAAATAAAACTTTATTTTATTTTATTTTTCTTTTTGTACAAAAATTCTTTCATAATTTAAGAAATGTTCAACATGGCATCAATAAGATGCGTAATACATAGTATTTTTATTTAATCGACGTAAAATATTTTATAAGTATAGACAAATTGCATGCATGTATGTACAGTAAAAATAGACGTGTTCTTAAGTCTGTCTCAATTCTATAAGCAGTCGTCTTATAACCAGTCGGTTTTAATCAAATCACTTCCTTTTTCGCCAATCATAATAGATGGAGCATTAGTGTGTCCTCTTGTCACAACAGGCATTATCGATGAATCTATAACTCTCAATCCCTTAATACCATAGACTTTCAACCTTCAATCAACAACTGCATCACGATCTTCTTTTGGCCCCATTTTGCATGTGCCTACAGGATGATTAAATATGAATGTGTAATTTTTTGCCAAACATTCGTAGTATTCAAATGTGTCATATTGCGTGTAATCGCATAACGGTGCTGAGATTTTAACAGATTTAAAACCAGCTTTTTTAAGTGTATTAGTCCTTGCTAGTCTTTTTATTATTCGTGCTCCTTCGACAACTCTCTTTATATCGTCTGGATCATCAAAATAATTTGCAAAAATAAGAGGTTGACTATTCAATGGATCCGTGCTGTTTAGTTTGAGATAACCTCGACTTTGTGGAGCAACATTATTAATAAGTACATTAAATCCATTCTGTGTGGGGCTAAAGATGGTTGATACGTCAGGAACATTTATTTCTTTTTCTATCGAAGTCTTAAAATATGTTTCTACCTCTATGTCAGAGGAATCAGCCATAGGGCCATCGTGATTACTTAACCAGTAAACTAAATCATTGTATTTTGTTTCTATTTTTGATAACGTTAATCCATTAGGTCCATTTAGGGACAATGCCGGCATACCAAAATGATCATGCAAATTTTTTCCTACCGGTAAGTCCTTAATGACTTTAATACCAGACTCCTTCAGATCATCAGCCGGTCCTATACCTGATAGCATTAATATTTTAGAAGAGTCTATAACACCAGCAGAAAGAATTATTTCCTTTTTAGCATAAACTTGTTTTACGCCCATTGAGTCGCCAATAGTTTTATATTCGACACCGATAGCTTGATTATTTTTTGAATCGATAAGTATTTTAGTAACTTGAGAGTTAGGCCGCACTGTTAAATTAGGCCGTTTCCCACGAATGGAGCGAATGAATGCTCCATTAGAGCTTCTTCGAGAACCTTGAAAAACAGTATACTGAGTTTTCGATCTGCCATAATTATCACCTGAATTATAATCAATTTCTGGTAATCCAAATTCATTTAATGCTTCAAAAATTAGTTTACTCAAGTTATTAAAATTTCTGGGACCTTCGATTGTCAAATAGCCTCCTTTACCATGATATTCAGGATATTTTTGTAAAACCTACAATAATTATATTTTTATAAATTTTAAACATTCTAAATAACAAATATTTCCCATTTTTAATTATTTCGCTTAAACAAACATTTATATTATTTTCGGAAACTTACTTCTGGAATTCGACAATTTTCTGATTTTTTGAAGTAAGGTAAAACATCGTCCCAACTCCAGCCAGGATTACCGAGATTGGCCCAATTATCATAATCCCATTTGTGACCGCGAGTATAAATCATATTATTGATGGCACTTGAACCACCCATCGTTTTACCACGCGACCACTTGCAAGATTTGTTAGGCTCTGACGCACAAGCATGAGGTTCGGGTTGAGTTATGTAATTGTAATCAATACTACTCCTTCGCAAAACGCTCCACAGGTTAGGAACGCCGGTAACTGCTGGTTCTTCCAGTAGTAACACCTACATTAATCATTTTTTTACTAGATTTTAATTTATTTTCAAAAATGTATTCATTCCTTAAAAACATAAATACTAACTTTCCATTCTGGATTTTCAGTGAGGCGATTCGCTACAACACAACCAGCACTACCTGCACCAACAACTATAAAGTCGAATTCGCTGGATCCGTCGTCAGGATGGATATGTTTGAATTTTTCGTCATATGAGTGACCTAAATCTTGTGTGAGCAACGTTAGAAATGCTAACATTGTCGGTGTACAATTACCGGTGGTGCAGATGACCTCATTACTTCCGATTGACCAAGTCATTTCATAGTAAGAAATAAAAGTATCTATAAAGTAAACTGATTTGATTAAAAAAAAAAATTGTGCATTCAACTGGTTTTCTTGGAAAGAAATACTGAAAAGATCTTCAAAAACATTTAATATATAGCTTAAACATGTATAATAGAGTGATTAATGTATATCACTTATAGTTTGTTTGGTTAGCTTAGCTGTACAATTAGGAAATTTTTATCGAAGCATACTTTCAAATTATGCAGAAGATTATCTTTTTAGAACGTTTAAACAGCAAACTGTTCCAAATTTCGCCTAGCAACTTGGAGGCACTATCAGTTTTGAAATAATTTCGTTGAAGAAACGTGATGTTTCGAACACTAAATAAAGTCATAAAATATAAAATAAACGTGCAGTTAAACAGGATTTACGTAAATTCTTAGAATACTTCAAACAACATTTTATAATTATTTTCCACGATCTTGAATCTTTTTGGGCCATTGTGTCCAAAATGTGAATTAAAAAACAAATTTATATGAACTAAAGCGGAGTAATAATAAATAATCTCAAAAAAACAAAAAAAAAAGGAAAAATTGAGAATAAAATAATTTTTCTTGAATCCGCCATATTGAAGTTGAACTTAGGGGCCATCCAGTCTTTTAGTACAACTAAATATGCCACCAAATATAAAAATTCAATATGATCCGAACACGGGTTTATGTTAAAAAATACGATTAATTAAGCAAAAAAATTTTTAAAATCCATGTTTATTTTTTAAATCGTCATATTTAAAAACGACTTTAAACAGCCACACTGGAGAATAAAAGGAAAAATTTAGAATATTTTAGAACGAAATGGTTTAAAAAATACTTCCCTTCCTTAAAAAATTGATGGGCTGGAAAGTGAAGTCAGTTTATTCATGATGTGATTGGCTGATCAGTTTATTCGTGATCCGATTGGCGGAAAAATAGTAACCTCAAAAAAAGAAAATAGTACACACGCGAAGCGCGTTGGATTTCACTAGTTTAGAATAAAAAAACCGCTGCCAATCATTGGCAGTTAGCTTCTTCCTAATTAATTTTTTTTTCCATTATTATCTCGTTTGTATTATTATTTTATTTTTATATGCCCATTTTAGAATTTAATGAACAGCTAACAAAATTTAAATACAAATTTTGTTATTGGAATATTTAAAGTCCTAAAAAACAGAATTTTTGAAACTCCATGTACGAAGCTTGATTTCGCGCAAGCTTAAATAAAAAAACATGCGCTAAATCAAGTCATATAAAAATATTTGTTGAGAGAACGCAACTGGTACGTGTATTTTGTTAAAGCGCCCTCTGCGTCTACGTTACTCGGCAAGGTTGGCCGCCGCGCTCGTCAGTTCCATTTAGACCAGCTCACTATGTGCCTCGCATCACCTTAGCCTCAAGCATATATCTAATAGCAAATAACCAGTATTTTATTTAAACCCTTTCACCCATACCACAACAATATTAGCCAAAGAAAAGTCTTTTTATTTTATTTGAACTATATTGCTAAAACTAATGTAAAAAGTCATAATAAAATAATAATAATAATAAAAATATGACAATACTATGTTATATATATAATCGCGTTATATATATAATAACTTAAAATCGTTATAAAAAAACACGTTTTTATTAAAAACAAAAGAACCATAAGAGCTAGGGTAACTTTTTTCTCTGAAATTATTATAAGTATTTGCGATAAAACAAACACAAATAAGCTAAACAAAAAAGATTTTTTTGCCGCCATCACGAAAAAAAGCAAAAAAAATGAGCTGTGAAAGATGAAAATCCGTTCGGTAGAAGCTGAAATCCAGGCGTATACACACACACACATCCCCATACAGACATTTTTCAAAAACCATTTATTCTTGTTCCTGACACCTTAAAATACAATTATAACAAATTTTTCGAACAACTCCAAAAATTACTATCACAAAGCTTCCTCTAGGAGGAAACAATCATGCAAACATGTACGTTCTTTTATTAGTAATTAAAACTTACAATTTCATTTAAAATTTAAAGTTAAATGTATTGTTTCGTTATCTAATCTTTAATTAGAATTTTAAATTATAACATCCAAGTTCCTTATGCTTTATTATTTGATTTTTTTTTTAATTCGAGTTGTTAGCCACCTTTGGAACATAATGTGAAAAGACTTATGAAGATTCAAAAGAATTTGTCAAATACATAATGATAAATGCATTTTAAACAGATGAATGATGTCGCGCTAATATTTAACTTTCATCTTCATATTTCATCTTTATTATACACAGTATTACGTCAACGGTGATATTTAATTTATGCAAATGTATGAATGAAATTTTTGCAAATCATTATTAACGAACGTAAAATCATTACGTAAATTTTATAATACAAAAATATTATTTTCATTATACAACTAAAGTTTTATTATCTAAGTAAGGAAAAAAATAAATTTTTTTTTTAAAAACTATTTATAAAAAGGAATATTGTAGATATATTTTTTTGTTTCAAATTGAACAGCACAGTATATATCGGGAATGAATATATTATAAAAATTAAAAATAGTATTTATTCGATCGACATTGTAATCATTATATTTCATCGTCCTTTTGAAGTCTATACTCGATAGAATTTTTTTTATTGAGCATCTGAAGTCTCGCTATCATATGCAAGACTTAATTTAAACTCGATAGATTTGAATTTAATTAAGTATTAATAATGATGACTGACATTACGATTACACTTTTCTGCATTTATTTTTAAATTTACTTTTAAAGCATAACTGTCTACATCGTTGTTTTATTTTATTTTACAACAAGATAAATCAGACATGTGCCTATTGCATAGGGTTCGGTGGTCGCGGTACTTAAAAAATGAAACTTTGAAAAATGTTAAACCTAAGTTGTTTTCTAAAAAAAAAAACGTTTAATTTCCCAATCTAATGATTAGTGCAACACTCAGTGAATCTTATCATTACTATAATATTATTTATGAGATTACCGGCTTCTGCATTATGCAGACCTGCGGGTTGCTCCCACAAAGCTTGGCAACGTAAAAAGCCGCGCAGCTGAAGTTTTTCATTCAGTTTCCCTGAGTCGTACAATGACCTGGTCGATCGGTAATAACGGAGCGATTTGCTCCTCTGGCTCCTGCACGCCTTCCATGTTGGCGTTTCTTACATTGGTTTCGCAGTACTTAAGTCATTCTTTTGATGAGAATTTCAGCAAAGTGAATCCTGATGATGGAGCTAACGAGTTTGACTTTATTGTCGTTGGTGCTGGCAGTGCTGGCTGTGTTGTTGCCAATAGACTGACTGAGAATGAAGATTGGAAGGTAAGTGACGGATCTTTGTTTATTATTTATTTTTATTGTTTAAATTCAAAACTTGGCTCGATAGCTTTCTTATTTTAAAGAAATGCTTTTGTTGGTCGGTTATTTTATCGTTTATAACTACTTCTAGAGATGAAAAAATAATTAATTTTAATTATTTTAGTGACTGAATTTAGGAGAAAATTGATTTAATACTTTTTTTTTTAAAATATTAATTTTTTTTTCTTGAAACTGTTATGCATTTGGTAGCTTGAACGAAAAAGTATGCATTGTTTCTTAAACCGTTAATATGCGGGTTCTTCTTTTATTTATACAATTATTACAAAGTACTTTCGAAACCTAAATTTTATCCGCGTTCTATCAAAACGCACACCTGTGTTCGTCTTATCTTGCGACTTTTTGTATTTCTATATTTTCCTTGTTTGCGTTATATGCCAATATATATATACACATACATACATAAAATGAAAACATACAGGATAATATTTAAAAACTTAATAATAATAAAATTTAATTTAATAAAAATAAAATAATAATATTTACGAAGTCAACATTTTCACTGTCAAAGATGAAGTTTTACTTAATTTTTTTTTAATAATAATGTGTACATTGTTTTGCAATAAGGAAAATGACCGCCAATGTCTTATCTAACAAGGCGAGTGTACGACATTTGGGTAATGAATTTTTCTGTAACTTTTGGATATGTTTTCTAATATTAAAATATGAAGGTAAAATTTTCAAAAGTTATGTGTTCTTTTAGCAAAAATCTAAGAAAAATTGATTTTTGTTTAATCACTTATAGCTTCTCAATTATTAACGCTGCAGTATTTTAACTGTCGGCATTTAAAATGTGAGATCAAATCCTATCGATTAAAAAAAATTTCATCAGAAAATCTTTATTTGTTCAAAAGTTTTAGCTAATTAAAAATGTACAATATAATTAAGCTAAAATTACATAAGTAGAATTTTTATGTTATTTTAATGGTTACTCTTCTTTATTTGTCTATAACTTTTGAACAAATAAAGATTTTTTGATGAATTTTTTTTTTAATCGATTGGATTTGATTTCACCTTTCGAATACTAATATTTAACTATTGTAACGTTAATAGTTGAGAAATTATAAGTGATTAAACAAAAATCGATTTTTCATAGATTTTCGCTAAAAGAGCATAGAGCTTTTGAAAAATCGAGCGTTAGACCGAACGGGCGAGGCTTCCTTCATATTTTAACATGAGAAAACATATCTCAAAGTTACACGAAAATCCATTACTCAAATGTCGTACACTCTCCTTGTAAGTAGTGCTGCAAACATTACAAAATTTTGTAAAATAAACTGAAAATAATTACAAAGGTTCGTGGGACTATATTGATAAGTCAAATATGTTAGTTAATATTAACACGTTACAAAATGGTGCATTTTTCAGGTGCTGGCCTTATCGATCAAAATTAGTTAAACATTAGTTAATATCATCACATAGACCTTTTTAATTAAAAAATTGAAATGAGTTGCAGAAGTTTTTACATAAATGTTCTTCGGAAATAAAAATACAATTTTGTTTTTTTTTTACTTAAAGTTTAATGTGATATTTGGCCTAAAAATTAAGACATAATATGTAATTTTATAAAAGAGAAATTTTCACGATAGGTGCTGTTATTGGAAGGAGGTGACGAAGAGCCTCGAGTGGCCGATGTCCCAGGATTGGTGACTATGTTAAAGCAGACTACAATTGATTACAACTATAAGACTCAACCGGAGCCTCAAGCATGCGGTTCGCTGCCAAACAGGTCCTGTGTCTGGACGCGCGGCAAAGTCATGGGTGGTTCCAGTTCATTGTACAGTATGCACTTTACGCGTGGCAACAGATGGGACTACGATAACTGGGCCAGTCTTGGAAACAAGGGCTGGAGCTGGAATGATGTTTTGCCTTACTTTAAGAAATCAGAAGATTTGAGAGTTCCAGAAGTAGGTTTTATTAGTTTTAATTTAATGTTTATTTATTAGCATAAATTCCTCACCCGTTAACGCTTATTTCGAGTGTCATTTTCATTACTTATATTGAAATTCTTAATAGTTGAGAAATATAAAAGTGTACTCTGTATAGTTTGATTGCACATGGTAATACAAGTTTAAAAAAAGATTTGAAATTGTCAATACTAAAAAGCATCAGTTTTTATTAAAAATAACTGCCATGTTTATAAAATACAACCTAATTTATTTAACTTCTATTAGGTCTTAAAGAGCAACCCGTTCTACCACGGTGTCGGTGGTTATCAAACAATAGAAGGTGCTGAAACCTTTGACCCAAACGCGCAGGTTATTATGAAGGGATGGAAAGAAGTTGGTCTGCGGGAGCTAGACTACAATGCAGGTAATAATTTGGGTACATCCAGAATGCAGTACGCCACTATCAAAGGAACTCGTCAGAGTTCCAACGGTGCCTTCATTCGTCCAATCCGTGGGGTTCGACGAAATTTGACTATTCGCACAAAGTCTCGGACGACCAAAATCATAATTGATCCTACCACCAAGCGAGCCACCGGCGTTGAGTACAAAACAGATGGTTCAAATGAGGTTAAGAAAGCTTACGCGAAAAAAGAGGTAATTGTTTCTGCTGGTAGCATCGACTCGCCCAAGCTTTTGATGGTCTCTGGTATCGGTCCTGCTAAGGATCTGCAGGAAGCTGGAATTGAAGTTATTCAAGATTTGCCTGTTGGAGAAAACCTCCACAATCACTTTTCTATAACACCTATCCAGGTCAGCGTAAAGAACGAGACCACGCCATTTACCGTTGATATTTTATACAACGATTTGGTTTACTGGTTAAGCACTCACTCTGGTCCTCTATCTGTCAATGGTTTCATGGATAATATTGCCTTCTTAAAGACTTCCTATGAAAAACAACCAAACCTTCCTGACATTCAAGTCGGTTACATCAAGTACAAGATTGACGATACCACTAAACAAAAACGAGTTCTCCTGCCTTACTATGACGGTTTTATGCTTACCACTTTATACCTAGCACCTAAGAGCCGTGGAGTTCTAAAACTTGACAAATCCAACCCATCGGACAACCAGCCTCTAATTTACCCAAACTACTTCTCCAATCCAGAAGACATCAGAGCAGTAGCTGAAGGAGCACGTCTTACTAAGCGACTGGTTCAAACCAGGGCTTTTAAAAATGCTGGCTTCGTAGCGTCTAAAGCTTACGCACCTCTTTGCGATCATCTGCGTTATGAGTCTTTCCAGTATTACGAGTGCTTAGCCAAAAACCACACAGGCATCATCTACCACTTTGTGGGCACCTGCAAGATGGGACCAGACAGCGATCCACAGGCGGTAGTTGATCCAAGACTAAAGGTTAGGGGCATCGAGGGCTTAAGAGTCATCGATGCTTCGGTCATACCTATTCTGCCGAGGGGCAACACTCATGCACCAACGGTTATGATTGGCGAAAGAGGCAGTGATTTCATTAAGGAGGATCATTTAGGCCCACGTTAAATATTAAGACTTTTATTGTTTATTATAATTTAAAATTGTACTTGTAATATTGTAATAGTCTAATAAAAATAAAATTTTTAAAAACTTTTCAATATAATCGATGACCAGAAATAATACTTAATTATTAGTACAATATAATATTAATTTAAAATGTATCAAATTTATGAAACTGTTATCTTTTTCTGCTTCTGACTTTTTATGTCAACTGAATTCAGGTGTTTTTTATTTTTGTAGCGTCTTTGAACATTGATAAGAGTGAAAATATGTAAGAATATGTAGTATAAAATGCGATATTTTAAAATACGCAGTAGTTTCCTTGTAAGACACCTACGTTATATTTGAAATTATCTTATTATTAAAAATCATGACGTTTCAGCAAGCTTTTAATAGAACCACTATTTGGTCAGTTGACAACAATGAAGCTTTATGTGCGCGTGGAACATGCAACTCTGCCATGTTAACTTTTTTGGCCTTACTGACACAATATTTTGCCTATTCCAATGATGAAAGATATGATTATACCAATCCAGATGATGGATCCAGCGAATTTGATTTCATAGTTGTTGGCGGAGGCAGTGCAGGTTGCGTAGTTGCGAATCGTTTAACTGAAGTTAAAAATTGGAAAGTAAGTAATGTGTTACATTCTATAATTAAGAAGAGGATTTGTTAATTTTTATTAAATTATATTCTTGCTAATTTTTTTTTGTATATGCTGCGATAAAATAATTCGTAAATCATGTATCATTGCAATAGTCGTCGTACACTGTGAAATAAAGTAGCAACTGAGTTGCACAGGTGTTGGTATTAGAAGGAGGCAGTGAAGAACCAATAATTGCTGATGTGCCAGGATTTATAAGTTTGTTACGACGATCCAGTGTTGATTACGATTACGAATCACAACCAGAAACCAATGCTTGTGGATACTCTAATCGAGTTTGTAGAATGCCTCGTGGTAAAATGATGGGAGGAAGCAGTTCGATTAATGCCATGATTATTTTGCGCGGTAATAAGTGGGACTATGACCATTGGGCCAGTTTAGGTAATGAAGGATGGAGTTGGAAAGAAGTTTTGCCTTATTTTAAAAAGTCGGAGGATATGAGAACTCGTGAAGTAAGTTAGAATAAAAGATTTCTTTATTTATGAATTAGACAAAAATACATTTCTTTTTAATTAAATAGGTTTTGGAAGAAAATCCTGATTATCACAGTGTTGGTGGTTATTTTACAGTTACAAGAAGCAAATTGGGAAAAGAAGAACAGTTACTTATTAATGGCTGGAAAGAATTAGGTTTAAAAGAAATCGATCCTAATATTGGAGATAATTTAGGCATATATAGAAATCAATACTCTATCATACAAGGGTCTAGACAGAGTTCGAATGGAGCGTTTATTCGACCAATTCGAGGAGCGCGAAAAAACCTCACCATCAGAACTAATTCATGGGTAACGAGGATTATAATCGATCCTAAAACTAAACGTGCCATTGGAGTTGAATATCGAACAGCTAATTCAACTGAAACGAAGACGGCTTACGCTAAAAAAGAGGTAATCGTGTCCGCAGGCGCTATTGATTCACCAAAATTATTACTATTGTCTGGCATAGGACCTGCTGATGAATTAAAAGACTTGGGAATAAAAGTAATCCAGGACTTACCCGTGGGAAAGAATCTCCATAATCACATAGGAGTGCGATTTGCTGCCGTACAGTTTGTAAATAAATCTGAACCTTTTTCCACGGACACTTTGTATAACGATGCAGTTTACTGGTTAAACACTCACGATGGGCCCCTCGGAGGCCTCCCGATAGTGGTGATTGGATCATATTTGAAAACTTCTTTCGAAAAGGAAGCAAACATTCCAGATGTTCAGACTTATAAAAGCCTATATTACTCATACAATGAATCAATTAAAGATATATACCCTTTTCGCCCATATAAAGGGATTGTACTGACTGTAAACTACGTTACTCCAAAAAGTCGAGGGGAAATCAAGCTCAACAAGACTGATCCAATAAATAGTCCACCACTGATTTATCCAAATTACTTTTCGCACCCTCAAGATTTGGGGGCCCTTCTTGAAGGTGTTCAGCTGTTCAGGTGATACGCTCGTGTTCAAAGATGCTGGGTTTGTGTCTTTGCCATTACCGTACCCTCTTTGTGATCATTTTAAATTTCAAACTGATTCGTACAATAGTTGTATAATAAAGAATTATACGAGGCCAATGAATCATCTGGTAGGAACCTGCAAAATGGGACCGAGAGAAGATGTTACTTCTGTAGTAGATTCAAGTTTAAAAGTTAAAGGTATCAACGGCTTAAGAGTCATAAATCGATAATGCCAACTATTATTAGAAGTAATACATATGCACCAACAGTGATGATTGGTGAAAAGGGAAGTGATCTCATTAAGAAAGACTGGTTACAAAAATAAAATAGCTATAATGATTTTTAATTTAAAAAACGTAATTTAAAAAATGTAATTCGAAAAATGAAAATAAAAAAATGTAAATAGTATAATATAACTTTTTTGAAAAGATTAGATAGATTTTTTTGATTTATTAATTTTTTATCGGTCTATCTTACTTTGTTAATTTCTTTATTCCAACATTTAAATTGCATTGCGAATCTACGCTTTAGAGGAGCAAATTCTGAAGCGCTAAATAAATGTAATTCAAAATAAAAAGATTATTTTTATTTATTTAAACTTATCAAACAAAATGTAAATAAAAAATAAAAATAAAAGCATTATAACAATTGATACAAAAAGTTAATATTTTATCATTTACCAAAATACTTCTCCGTTTTCAGTTACGTTTCCTTCATTTTGAATTAAAAAAAATATTGTCCAAAGTAGTTTCGCTTTCGTGTCGCAAAATCGAATCTCCCGTCAGAACCTCGCAAGAAGAAAAACGCTTTGAATTTGTTCCCGACGGACGCCGCTGTTTTTCGCGCGCGTAATTAAGGTAAGTGCAGTCACACGACTGGGTCGCAGTGTTAACCCGAAACCACCGCCGATATTCGATAGTTTCGATGAAAATTTTTTCGATGCTTCTCTCTGTATTTCATTCGCGCGATTGAAATTTTACTTCTGCTTCCCGCGGCGGTGTCAAGAGCAAACTTTTTGGCAAACATAATCCGTCTGTATTTCATGCTGCGCATTTTTCTATTATTTCGTTTTGAAAACTATTTGCACTTTAATAAATTTAAAATTATATAAAAAATATGTTATTTTGTATAATATCTAAAAAGTTGCAAATAACGTTACAAATAAGTTATCATGTATTCTGAGTTAAAGAATTTTAACTAAAATAATTGTTTAAAAAATTTAACTTGCGTTAAATTTGCAAAACAGAAGTTAATAATAAAAAATTTAGCCAATATCTAACCAAAGTCTAGTTTTTATTTTCTTATATTTTTCATCTAAGTAATAACGCGGGATTTCAAAAGTAAGAGAAATTCACGCCCAACTTCCTTTACATTCTACCATATATAAACGAGCGATAAGTCAAAACATGTCAATCACTAGAACAAAAAGAAACTTTCTCCCCTCCTTCCATCCTTTTGTTTCGTTTCACGGCTATTTTCGTTTTCCTTAGCTTTCCTCTTGCGGAACATCATTTTACGTTCTTCAGATTAAAAACATGCGAATAAATATTGCTTTATTCATACTTTACAAGTACAATGTGTCTATTCATACTTTACATAGGTATAATGTGACGTCTAAAACGTGTGAGCAGTTCTATTGTTTCCTTTATATTTATTTTAAAATGCGAGAGTTACATGCACTGTAATTTTCATGAAAGAAACAGTTCATTCTGCAAATTTTAGATTTGAAATTAGAAAAATTGAGGCAAGTGCCATTATCAATAAGTAGATGAAAGCAGAATTTAGTAAGACGAATTTTTTCTCACGTTTTCTCGTTTATTCAGACCATTTTTGTAAATTAAAAATATGATACTTTTAACAATATCTTCGCGTGAGTTAATTTAAAAAATTCAAATTAAAATGCGAACAATTTTAAAATACTTTTTTCTGAGAAATAAATTCATCGTGTAAAGATATAAAAGTAAGGCAGTTAAAAAGCTGACTAGACAACCCTATCGATCGAGGATTAAATATAAATGTGTAAGTGGTTCTGGTCAAAGAGGATTATGAGTAATCTAAAAGATACTTTAATGAGTATAGCAATCAGTACAAAGAGAACGAAATTTCTTCTTCAACTTCTTTTTTCAATATTACTGCAGTAGTTTAATAATTGTTAGGTAAGGCCATAATTTTTAAAAATGACTATTTATCCATTCAATCGGTATAAAAGTATTATAATTTTTAGAATTAAAAACTTGTTTCATTATTTTCAATAAAATTTATGCATTAAACTTTTTAAGGATATTAGCCATAAAAATCGTGGTAAACGATCAGTCTAGGGGGCCAAAGACTGCAGAAAGTGCAACTCGATCAACCCCAAAAATAGCTAGAGTTAAATGAGACAAAAATAGCTAGATTTTAATGAGATTTAGAACAATTTTATATTTTCGAATTAGTAATGCAAAAGTATAGCAAATAAAGATATTGAATCTTACTTAACTGCACAATATCTAGATTTGATTACAAATAATAATTTATAAATCTATTGATATTCTCTCGCAGCCCAGCTTCCGACATCCTTAAACCCAAAAAAACATCCAAAATCCGTCTTTTTCCAACGCCGAAACCTTCAACCACGTCAAACATTCATCAATCCTCTCGCGCCATCGGACCCATCCCCGAAAAACCCAGGGGCCGCCCATCGTCCATCCGTCGGGGGCAGAGCTCTCTCTCTCTCGATATACGAAATTTCGTCGAAAATATTTGCGGAGGGCAGAGGGTATCGATCATGCAGCCGCGCGGCGCTCCTTCAATTTTTCACTCCTCCGGGCTCGGGCTCGCAGGGCCCCGGATATTTTTAACTCAAGATACACAAAGAGCGTGAATGTTTTATCGCGGCCGGCGGCCTGCCTGCCTGCCTCGGTCCGGCCGGCGAACTGGGGCAGAAACATAAAGCTCAAGAGTGAGCGAGCGAGAGTTGCCGCTGCCCGGGCGAGATATACACACACCGGCCGCGGCGCGTATTGCTCTCTCTCTCTCTCTCTTTGCACGTGCCGCCGTGCCAGGACCGACAATGCTCTCTCGCTCTCAGCGCTCGCGAGAAGCTGCGCCCGCGGAAGACCGGCGAGTAAGCCGCGGAGGGGGCTTTTATCGAGTGATGCTTTTTTGGAAGGAGGTTAAAGGGCGGGTTTTGTGGCTCGATGACCGTTGGGTTACGCACGATTTGTTATTTAAAGTATTCAGAAATCTTTAGTAGAAAAGTATACTTTAATTTATCTTTTTGAATGAGTGCTTGAGAAGAATATCGTTTTAAACGGGAATGTCTGATGTAATAATCTTTTCAAAATATTTTATACAACAATTTTAACCTTCTGCATTAATTTAAATAATGTTTTGTAAAATAAAAAAACAAACTGATTTTCTTCAGAAATCAGCCGTTCTTTCCAAAGCGAACTTTAGTTCAAAGCACGACTCCTAATTAAAGTCTTGAATGAGAACTTGAAATCCCTTCGTTGTATATACAGAAGGAAACTGAAGGATCTCATGTAATTTAGTAGAAATAAATGAAACGACCTGGTTTGGTTGGCAAAGTTTACTCGGCATTTTTCTAAAGCTGTAAATCACGCAATCAAATCATTAGCAGTATTTCAGAAGCTAATTGAAATATACGACTAAGAAGAGTTCCGATAAATTTTACTAACAAAATATTATCGGCGATAAGCCGATTTTAATTGATGAAAAATAAACAGTAAAGTAGCCCATTAAACGATTTAAATGCGCGTAGTTGAATTTATACATTTATGTTCAAGACGTACCTAATAATAATTATATTTAACGTAAAAACTCACAATTTTGACGTGCGTGATTCTATTCATTACCAAGTGTAAGAAGGATCATTTTTTAATATGCTACTCATTAACATTGAATCGTAAGGTGAAGCTCAACAAACAAACGTACGCTGCCTCCAAATGACTTTTATCTCCGATTCTACGCAACAATTTTCAAGTCTGAACGAGATACATGCCGGGCCATCGTTCCAAATCGTAAGCTCGTACCTTATCGAAGCGTCGCTCTCGCGAAAGCTGGCCAGTCAAGTCCTCGGCTCTCTCGCTACATCCCTTTTTCTCGGGGGCCGCTTGCTTGTTCCCATTGACGAGTGGCGCGCGATTTTTCGAGCGGGACAAGCACTTTGACTCGGGGATTAGCGCTCGGGGACCGTCGACACGCGAAAGGATGAAAGGACTCTGTCGCCCCTTTTTGTCCCGGCGTGCGTCCGAAGCGCGCCGCGCGGCCTTTTTTTCCTTTCGCGCGCGCGCGCTTTTTGTTTCTTTTGCGCGCCCGGGGTAATTGATCAACGCTGCTTTGATAAATGCCCCGCTGCCGTAGAGGTGGGATTTACAAGGTGATGTAAATAATGACTTCGGACCGGTTGGAGAGCCGAAATTAGAGAGCGAACGCGGGGATGGAGAATTTTTGGGGATGGTTTAATTTTCGTTGGATTTGTACGACGTTTCTGCTATTTGGAATTTAAAGCGTAATAAAAATATAAGAATAATCCTTTAAAAGTATACTATATTGTTCATTTTATTTCGAAGATTTTTTTAAGTATTCCCTGAATTGAATTGAAGTTTTCATTGCGTTGTATTTTCACACTTATATTCTTAATTTAATGTTTGACACAACAACTCATAATCTTTGAGAATTTTTCTAATCACTTACGTTCTCCACGAGTGTACTAGCAAAGCCATTCAAAAGAACTCGACTTACCTGAAACAAAAGAAAACATCATAAAATTACAATTCACTCAAACTAAAAAGGAACGAAGTTCAAATATATTTATACGCGATCTCTCAATCAATCAATACATCGTCGACAGCAAAAGTCCAAGTATAAAAAACTTCATATCTCTCTCCCGCCCCGAAAAAAATCTCCGCCCAAACGCGGCGAACAATCAAAACAATAACTCCCGCGCAAAAAACTTGCTCCCGCCACCGACCCGCAAAAAAGCCGAGTGTCCGAAACTCGGCGCGAAGGAAATAAAAGCCCTCTCCGAAGCATTGCGCAACGAATCGAAACTGCGCGCCGCTTCCCCGCGGCGCGGAGATGAAGTGGCCCGCGCGCGCGCGCGATGTGTTTCCCTCGATCGTATATACACCCGCGCGATAAATATAGCGCCGCGCGGCCGCGGGCAAATATTTGGATTCGCGGACTTTGCGGAAATCATTTAAATTAATGCCTCCGGGGGCTTTGCTTCTTAGCGGCTTTTTCGGGATTCTTTGCCTGTTTTAACGCGCGCCGCTTGGTTCTCGTTGAGGAGGAAACGGCGTTTTATTTCGGAGTCGAGTGTGGTGTGATTTTTAAAAGGGTTTGGTTTGCGGTGAAATTTGATTTGTGGTTTTCTTTGATTGAGCAAATTTCGAAGGAGGATGCAGTTATTTAAAGCTTTTTTGATGAGTTTAACGAAATTATTCGAAAAGAGCACTTTTTGCAGAACTATAACTTGAAAATTTTAATTTACTAATTAATGCTAATTAATGCCGGTAATTGTTTGATAAGCTTAAAAATAATTAGTTCGAACTTTTCAATTTTACGACTCAACGAGATATGAAGAACTAATTTTTTTACATCTGTTTTAACTAATAATTGGATAAAACTTTTTTCTCGACCATTGCGTTATATCGAATTATTCACCCGAAAATCCTGAAAATTAAAAAAAAAACAAATTTCTACATAAAATACACAACTCTAGAAATAAACCACACGACAAAAAGCCAGCAAAACAATATCTCCCTTCGTCCCGAAACCTTTCCTCCCGCTCGAACGCCGCGCCATCCGAATCTCCTCGAGCTCCTCGCTCAGCATCGTTAGCAGCCGCGCCACCTCCTCTCGAGGAAAAAAAAAAAAAAAAAAGAAGAGGTAGCCGCAGCCCCGTGCACACGAGGCAGCAGGCTGCGAAAAAATATTTAAATCTCGGCGCTTCGATTTATCTTCGATCGGGCGGGCCCGCCATACACGGCCGCGCGTACACACTTATCGACGGCACAGCATCCGCGCGGCGCGCTCGCGGCTCTGGAAATGTTTAATGGTTCCTCGAGTGTTTGCAGCCGGGCGCATATTTTTAACGGCCCCTTTTTGCACACCCGCCGCGGTGGGGGGGAAGGGGGATCGACGCGGAATCGAACGACTTCGGAGTACGCGGGCGGCAGCAGCAGCCGCCGCCGCGCCTCGGAATTATGTGCAAGCGCTCGCTCTCGCGCCTTGCTTTTGGTTTACGAATATTCGCCGGGAGCGAGCTGATTTATGGCTTGTCGATTGCTCCTGTGCTTCTTCGCGAGAGAGGTTTTTTTTGGGAGGGGAGGGTGTAGGGCTGCTTCGGGATTTTCAGTCTGCTCGGAAAAGGTAAATTGTCGGTGATTTATGAGTCACCTGCGGTCGGTTAAGGCCGAGCAGAACTCAAGTTTCAGTCGGTTTTTGAGAATTGATATGCTTTTGGTCGGAACGAAGTGCCATTGTCGTTTGTTTTGAGAATTTAAAAATATTTTAATGCGATAACAGATGGATTTTTATTATATAATCTTTAAACGTTTAATCTAAAAATCGATTTATGTTTAAAAATACAAATATAGGAACTTTGACAGTTTTTAACAAATTCAAGAATTTTAAGATTTTAAGCACCATATCAGTAAAATAAATACAATTAAAACAACGCTGGAGTGTACAAGAATTTAGTAGTGAGCAAAACAAAATTAGACGAGCAAAAAAATGATCAAGCACATAACCTTATTCAAGCTGCATCAATTTCAATCGGCGCTAAATGTGCGATAACGTTTTCTAATCTCATATCTGTATATACACTGTTTCAGCATCTTTTGCAAGCACATCGTATTCAAATATTCGATATAGAGAACATAGCACCTACGCAGTAGAAGCATCAACGACTACGCATTAGCCACGTTCCCCTAGAATTTTTTTGGCACGACTTGAATCCCACGTTTCTTCTCGTCTCTGACGCAATATACTAAAGAGGAAGAATCTGAAGAGGAATTTGCTATTATCCACGCTGGCAGTGTTGAATGTGTATTGGCGAAAAGACTGGTCGAAATTAGCGGTTGTAAAGTATGCTGATTGACATATGTTTTGTTTCAGTTTAAGGTCGATAATAAATCGGTGTTTCCTGATAAATGTCAATGACGATTAATTTTATCTTTTGTTTTTGTAAATAAAATTGTTAGGTCATTGTTTAATCAATACAAGTCAGTTTGACATGAACACTTTTGTACAGCAAACGCAAGCTTCAAGATTCACGTTATAAATAGAAGTTATTCATTTAGAAGTACTTAATTTGAACTGAATATTGATTATATTAATATTAACTGAATGACGTCTATTGTCACAATCGCAGATAATATAATCCTATACTTAATTACACAAATTTAGAGTCATTTATTATAAGCAGGCGAAAAAGAGCCAGCTCTCATTGCCAACTTTCCGGGATTGCTAGAAAGCAGCTTGGATTATGACTGCGCGACCGAAGACCGAATTTGAAAATCAGGTCGAAAGATCATAATCGATCTGAACACCAAATATGTCAGTGAGATCAAATGTGCAGTCGGTAACTAAAAACGAGTGATTTCCTGATATTTTGGAATGAATGTTTATTTCTAGTATTTTCTGGTGCTTTCCGATGCACGTAATCTTGAAAGAAGTGATCGTTTCGGCTCATCGACTCAAAAGTTCTGATGCTGTCCGAAATTGGTCCCAAACATTTTTGTGACACAAGCATCCAGGCCATTTAGTGATATTTTGCTCAACCGCGCATTAATGGCTATTAATAATGACAATAATTTTGAGTTAAAAGAAGCTTTTACAGTTTTTAGCAATCAGAAAATGCAAAACGAGCTTGTCTTAGTGGCTGAACTCACGCGAGAAGACTTCCCAAATTTCTTACGAAACAAGATCCTGTCATTAATTCTGTAACTTTAGAGTTGTTCCAAAGCTCCAAATCAATTTTCTCTCCATTTCCACAAAGGAATTCCTTACTCTCGGATACTTGGTCGCCTGATCTTCCCGAACGGCCACCGATCTCTTCAACAATCAACCAATCATCACCGCAAACTTTCCGGATCACCAACCCGAAGACAAAAAGCCAAAAAGGCTCCTCCGTTTTAAGATCCCGCAGGTTGACGATCCCGAAGCGGTCGTCGACCCCCCACAGGCTCGAAATCTAACAGGATCGATGGGTTGCGCGTCGCCGGCGCTTCGATTATGCCCCGAGCTGGGCTCAGTGCACTCGCTACGATGATCGGGGAGAAGGCTGGCTGATATGATTAAAGAGGACGGGCTGCAAGTCGAGCAGTGAGATGCGCTCTCGTGCCTCTCTTGAAATAAAACTATTTTTAATGGAAAAGTGTAGTGTTTTTATTGATGGAATTGCAATTAACCCTCGGTCTACATCGAGAAATGCCTCGCGGTTATAGAAGGATATTTAAATTGCAGAATTTTCGGAGAAAAGTTTAAAAAACAAACGAACTGCAGGAGAATTGCATGCTTGTACGATCGACGAAAAGTTTTTAAACTTACTGTTTGCAATACAATAAAATTTCACTTCGAAATCATAAAAAATACAGCACACAATAAATTTTCGAACAATTGATGCTCGGAGAGAAGATAAGTTTCGCAAAAAACGAGAGAGAAAAGTAATCGGCGCTCGCCGTTTAAAGGCATTAATAAAGTAACGAACAATGCTCGAGCCGTGCAACTCTCGGCTATATTTACAAAACTAAGCCGGAAAATATACGAGGCGGAGCAAACAAAAACAGCTCTTTCCAATTGTCAGCTGGAAAAGTTACGGACGCTACAAGCTCAATAAACGACCGGCCCGGGCAATAAACAGGATTATGACGACTGGGTCAGCCTCGAAAACTTCGAGTGGGAGTCCGTGCAGTTTCCGCGAAGATCTTCCGAAAAACGCCTTTATATTCTCGCCTGAATCGAAATCGAACGTATATAAGTACGAATCCGGGCGACTTGATGGGCATGAATTTTTGAGCGCGGATAATTTCGTAATTTACCGCGCGGCAGCTTCGAATTTAGTAAGTTCGGCTGCGAGCTACACACCGGGAGCCTTAAATTTTGCAGGCTCTCGTCAATAATTTCGCGGCGGCTTATCGCGCCGCCCGAGGAAATCGAATCTCCCGCTGCTCGAGTGTCTATCCAGTCTTGCGAGCTTTTCACTATTTTTGAGTATCAAGCTCTCAGTTTTGTTTATTTAAAGTTTCGGGTCAAGTATTTAGAATTTCTTGAAAGGTTTTAATTTTATGGAAATTAAAGTGAGCTTCGCTTTTAAGGTTTTACGAAACTGTATTATTTTTTATAATTATGAATGAAAAATATGTATATTTATAAATGCTTCGTCTTTATTTTTTGATTAAAGAAGATAAATCATTACAATCAATTCAGTAATGTCAGTAACGTATTATGATTATTGCCTGAAACATTTATTTGCGAAAATCAACACGATAAAAATATTTATGCAATTTACTGAAATTAAAAATATTCTGTACTAACCTAATGCATTTCTTTATTACTTTTGACCAATAAAGTCTTACACTCAGTTTTCTCTTAATGTTACAAGAAAAAACTTTTAACGCGAACATAAAACCAGAGCTATTTCGGACCTTTCACGTAATGCTGTAACTTTATTACAAAAGGCTTACATTTTATAAAGTGGCACTCAGCGTACCTCAACAATAAAAAAAAAATGAATCCAATTTCTAAAAAAGAATATGACACTCGCATTATTAACAATTATTTTCAATTTATAATGAAATTTTATGATCGCATAAAAAACGCGCCGTTCGATTCGATTCCCATTACTTATTTTATGGAATACGTGACGGGAAATATATACGAAAAAAAAAGAGGAGTCTGAAACTTTTTCCAATAATTTTTCCCTACACATCATTGAGCGCGTCGCTTTTTTTTTTTAGAGCAGAACAAAATGTCAAAACTGACCCATATTCCAACTTCGAAGTCACGACAAAGCGGAAGAATGACACATGTTAAAGGACAGAAAATTGTACACTTTGCAATGCGACTTTGGTATTTGATATTGGCTTATCTGAAAGTGATATTATTTAATGTTTTTAAAAATATTTTTTGTCGCTAAAATAAATCTATCCTGTATAAATAATCAAAAACTTTGTGCACGTCAAAATTCTTTTTCGACTAAAATTTTGCGCAACGTTTTTATCAAAATACTCGTTTGTCATAGCAATATTTTAATTTTTAAATAATAAAAAAAGAGAAGTTCTATTTTAAATTTTATATGAAGCTCCACCTGTCCATTAGTGATCGTAAATTTACAACGAAATAAATCAAGGCTTATGAAACCTTCGATTTCACGAAATTCCAAAAAGTTAGCCACCTAAGAAGCTCATTTTCCTCCCAAAAACCCGAAAGAACCCCCGGCTAAGAAACACCGAAGCTCGCTCCGTCGCTTCATCTCTCCGGCCTCTTAAACCCGGCTCCCACTTCTGCGAAAACGTTTTACTGGCCACAGGCGGCGCTGCAGCCGGGAAAATACATAAGGCGAGCGCGCGGGGGCGGCCACCGGAGACTTGACGCGGCGGCGGCGGCGGCCCCTATTCCATTTTCCAGGCCGGGGACAAATAAAATTTTCTCATTTTCCCGCGTCCCGTGCCGGCCATTCGCGAAAGTCGACCCCCGAGACACCGACGGCCGCTCAACGAACTGCCGCCCCCTCCTTCTTGGATCAAAGTTCCGCGCGGCAAAACTGCACGGCGAATTTAGTCGCGCCTCTTTTTCTCGAGGAGCTTCGCCGGCGGCTCTGAGACGGTGCGGCTTTTTGGAAGCGCGTTCGTTCGAAGCGTGACCTGCTTTGCGTCGGTTGCTTTGAATGTGTCGTTTATTGTTGCGTTTCTCGAACGTTTTTTTTCCTTGTTGCATTGATAAGTGTGTACACGGAGAGAAAGTGTCTTGCAATCTTTATAATAAAATGTAATAAATTATCCCTAAAAAATTAACTTTTAAAAAAAATAAAAGGTTAGGCCAGTTTGACGTGTTTCGCTTTATCATCGATGCCAATCACATAGTAAATATAGTTTAAATATATAAATATTTCAATATAAATTATAATAAATATATATTATAATAATTTATTATAAAATGTAATTAAAATTCATTCATAGAAGCTTTAATTCCTTATCATAGCAATTTTTATTATTTGGCATAACAATTTTTATTATATTACATGTCAACTTTTATTATCTGTTGTAACAATTTTTTATTATATCAAATAGTAACTTTTTCAACTTAACATTGTGTAATATTCAATAAAATAAGATGGACGAAAAATTTTTACTTTTACTCTTACATGTGAATCTATAATACGAGTCGCACATTTTATCGTAAAATCCCCCCAAACTGCGAACGAGACCGGCGAAATTTAACCTTCCCGAAACCGAAAATCTAATAAGATACACGGAGGCATAAAACTTCTTCCAGCTCTCCTCAATCCTTCCGGCCCTCTCTCGCAAGGAACGCGAAAAACTGGAGCGCGCGACTTCTGTGCACGCCTCAGTAGCAGCGGCTCGTCTCGCGAAAAGTAACATCGATCTCGCGCTCGTAAGCCGCGGGAGGCGGCTTGCGGGGGGGAGGGGGGACACGACGTATTCAATTTCCTGCCGACTACACAAGGACACGGGGCGCGCGATCGCGCAAAGGAAAAGGAGACAGCGCGCGCGCGGCATTC
This sequence comes from Ormyrus rosae, assembly GCA_035047165.1. Classification (NCBI taxonomy): domain Eukaryota; kingdom Metazoa; phylum Arthropoda; class Insecta; order Hymenoptera; family Ormyridae; genus Ormyrus; species Ormyrus rosae. The sequence continues at coordinate 6,723,952 of JAWWML010000001.1, forward strand.
ATCCATCCGCGCGGGGCGCGGCGCGCTGCTCGCGAGAACGAAACGAATCCAATTCCGGGGGCGCGCGCGCGCCGCTCGTTATTTCTCTCTCGCGCGCGCGGCAACATTTTTCCATTCGCCCCCGCGCGCGACGCGAGAGAGAGGCGGCTCGGGGATTTTCCCGAGGATGCTGCGCACCGCGCGATCGAGAGAGAGAGAGAGAGAGAGCGGATGAAGCGACGGGGCTGGATTTCTTTGAGGCGCGCGAGCGTGTCGAGCTGCCGGGGACTGGATTGAGGTGCGGAGGCGCGTGAGGTGTGATGTAGCTTCCTTTTTTTTTTTTGTTGGAGGGCTTGAAATGAGTGAAAGAGGCGATTTTTTTTTGTAACGTTCGATCAATTGTTTACTGGTGAAATTGGAGGGAAAGATAAATGATGGAGTTGTCGATTTGACAGTTTATTGATCGACGAGAGAAGTACATAAATCACAATTTTATTGACACTTTTGACAACAGAGAACAGCCTACTAAATTAAGTTAATTAAATTAAATTAACGTAAAGTATCTTATTTTAATGTACATTGTGGCGTATATGTTATGCATATTTTCTGTATATTTAATTAAAGTGCTCGTTTATTTATTTTCTTGAATAAACGCAAAATAAAGGGGAAACAAAACACAGCATAATAAGCATAGAAGTCGAACATTATTAATTGGATAAAAATTTACAGATAAAAATTTTGATAAAGCATATAATAATGCAATATTAAAAACCTTGTCGTTTACGTAGTTGGGCAGAAAATAGAATCCACGTGCATACGAATGAATTTATGGAAGAATCTGCATAATATACATTGTTAAAATTCAAATTTCGAGCATAAATTCAAACGAATAAATACTGTGTATCATCTTGCCGCTACAAAACTTTAATTAAGTCGTGGATGCGGCAAAGCTTTGAGATTCTATAATAAATTGAAAAAAAAAGAATAAATTATTACAAAGTTTATTCGAACAATCGACAATAACTCCGCTTCGCATATAATTTTGCGGAACAAAAGCGAACGTATAACGTCGCTGCAAGTTTCGCGAGACGTAAAATCGTCGTCCTTAGACATTAGATAATCGAAGTCATTGACCTGCCACGAGAATCGCGTGCTTATTTTGGGCGTGCTCTTAACCGTATTAGCTGATTAAGTTACTTGTAACGATATTCAGTTCTGCGAAATTAACATATTAAACAAGTGCACGGCCCATTTATTTTTTAATCATTATGGAATTTTAAAAGCTTATACAAATCTAGAACATTCATCTAACCGCCGCAAACTTGCTGTGAAATTAAATTCAAGGCGAACGAAAAAGATTAAATAAAAGCTCTCAAGCATTATTAAATTACGTCTCAACTTTTTTTTCTTCAACGTTCATTGTTTTACCCCACTGCCGCGACGTTAAACAACGTTACAGCCGGGGGGAGTCGTTTTAAATTCTCAAAAAATGATTCCACCCTCCGAGAGAACAAAGGCCACCACACCACCAGCAGCGATCCCAAGGCAAAAAAGCCCTTCAAAGGGCATCATCTCCAAGTGTTTGTGCTTGATAGTCGTCCACTCTCCCGGGCCGCCGCAGTTAAGAGCTCGTAATTGAATTTCGACCGGCATCCATTGCTCATTAAGCTGCCCGGATCAAAGCCGGTGCGCGCGTCCGACTACCGCGCGGGGATCCGAAGTGCACGACGCGCCGCATCACATCCCCTCGGCGCTGCGCGCGCAGAGGTGGACTCGGTTAATTAATTTTTTTTTGAGAGTCCCCGCTTGTTTTTAGGCGCAATCTTGTACGTTTTCTTGAATAGCGTTTTTGAATAGGATTTTTTAAGTGAATTCGGCTTGAATGACCGGGCGATATATTTCATTTAATTAAAAGGAAATACATTAGTCGGTCGTACGACGATTGAAACGTTCCTTTGCGTCGTTAACGGATCGCGTTCGAATTTGAGGGGTATATATTTATTTGCGAAAAAAGTTGGAGCAATCCTCCGGCACCCTTTAATGTCCGAGCAATAAATATTTATAGGAGAGTGTTTAAAAAGTCGGCGCTGAGAAAAAAAAAAAAAAAATTCACGGCGCAGCGCCGCGAAAGAAGACTAAACCAGCTTTCCACGGATGATTTCATTGGTTACGAGTCAGTCGATGGTGAACTTCGTGGCATTGCGCCAGTTTCCAACTTCATAGATTCTCAAAAAGTAACTAACCTTAAAAACGATCTATTGAAATGCGCCGCTGTACGTCCTGTTTCAAGTGCGGCGTACGGAGGCGTCTAAAAATATCGTTAAATATTTAACGCCGATGTAAAGTTCCGCGATGCTCGACGCGTTAAGATTTTGTTTCGAGCGTCGTATTTTATCCGTTGCGTAAAGGGAATAAATTAACAGCTGCTAAACTTATACCTGCTGTTATCTAAGCCTATTGGGGTTTAATTTAGAGTTTGCTTCAATTCGGAAATTGCTTTGTTATTTATGGATATTGAAAAAGTACGATCTTTTTTAAAGCAACATTTAATCTTCCATCGGACTGTTTATCGAAAAGCTCGGGAGTAAAACATTAAAGTATTTTACTCCGATCCCAAGTAAATTAATCAGGCAGAGGCCTTTCAATTAAAGCCCCACCTGACGATCAATTAGTCCGAAAATTAATGTCGCGTCAACTACCCACCATGATATCGTCGTAGAAGTAGGAAATCTCCGGGAGGGCGATGAAGTCGACCATCTTTTCAGCCTGCGCCCGCCAATTCACTTTAATCCTCCGCCTCTCGGCTCGACCAACAGCTGGCCCTCTATATAAACTCTCTCTCTCTCTCTTCTCTGCCGCACAGCTCTCTCTCCCTCTCGATTTTTGCACACTGCCGCGCGAGAGATTTTATTATATTTGCCCAGGCGTACACACGCACTGCACACGCGCACACCTTTTACCCGCGGCGCTTTTATGACTCGGCGAGAGAGCCGCGCCGAGGGATTTAGCGGGGCGCTGACAAAATTTTTCGAACGATATCCGAAAGGCGACTCGCTTCCGCGGACCGTTATTTATTTACTTGGCTTACTTTCGCACTCCTTTTCGACGGGGATGTTTCGTCGAAATTAAAGTTTGGCAAAAAAGAAAGGAAAAAAACGCGAAGCCGCGCGAATTGAACGCAGCGTATAGGAATTGCGCGGCGCGTTAATTCGCGCTTAACTAGACGTTGATGCTAAAATACACAGAGCGCCGGAAAAAGCGGGGACTGACCGGTATTATCACGTACTTTGTCTTGTGACAACAAAAATATTTGGTCGGAGTATAGACGGCGTTTACACTCGCGCATGCGCCGACATTAATCAGCTGCACGTGAAAGCCGGTCACCGGCGGTGCGCTTTAACGAGGCGAGACGCTTCTTTTTTTCTTTTTTTTTATCCGCGGAGGAGAAATTTAGCGACGCCGTTTCCGAAATTTTAATACACCGGAAGACTTGAATTTTCGACGAACCGAATATACAATTACTTAAAAATTTTTTTCTCAATCCGCCGATCGCAAATCCCAATTGAAATTTCGCGCACTTCCTCCAACCGAATTCGGCACATTCGACGACACTCGCGAAAGCACTTCCCGCAGCCAGGAGAACCAACGTGTCAACGATCTACACAAGGCACAGAGCGGCTGGAAGGATCGAGCGATCGAAAGCCCCTCACATCGGCGGCTCGGCGAATATCCTCGCGGCAGCAGCAGCAGTCCACTCGCCCGCTCGAAAGCTGCGAGCTTACAGTCCGAGCGCAAGCTCTCACTCTCTGTCTCTCGCGTTGAGCTTCAGCCTCGGCCGGTAGAGCACGACTGTGCGCGGCCCGTGGGGTGTTCACGTGCGCGCCGGAATTCCGGACTGGGCTCTACTCCGCGCGGCCGGCGGCCCGTGCAGGAGCCACGAGGTCGGTGTCGGCGGCGGCGGCGGCGCGCGCGCAAGCACACACCCGAGGTGGGAGGAGGCAGCGAGCCTCGTTTTAGAATCGTCCTGCGCGCCGGGCTGATTAGCTTTTCTTGCACGTGGCGAGAGAGAGAGGAGCGCCGCGAGGAGTGAGTGATTTTTATGGCGAGTGCTTTTCGAGGTAAATTATGGTTTGCGCCGGGGGAGGAAAGGGAGGTGGTGCTTTTTGGCGGGTGAAAGGTTTTTTGAGAAAGAAGCTTTGTGAATTGAGAATTAGAAGGATTGTCAAATCTGACCGTGAAATATTATGTGCGCAATAGATTTTCTGAAGAGAACGGTTGGAAAATGTTTTCGAAACGATCAGTTTTAGTAGCACGTAAATTTTTTGGTTCTGCCTTGTTTAGTCATTCATTCCCTGGCGTTAAACAAATAGCGTGGATAATAAAGCAGGTAAAGAACATCAATGTAATGAAATGTTTTAACGATTCCCAATAAGAAAATATTGCCGAGAACCTTCTCGAAGTATTACAGTTATTTAACAAAAATTATCTTTACGCTTGACTGACCAAAATTAACGCCAAGAAACATTTCTTAAAATGCTCCTTATTCATAAAATATTCGATTACCCCAAAACGCGTGTAAATCATCCAATTACGACGCGCCTCGAACTCGACAAAAACCAAATGAAATCACGTCCGCGCGTAAACGAGTAGCGAACGTCTCGCAACGTCCCCGCGAGTTTGAAATTGAAAAAGTAGTGCGCTTGCCATCGCGCCGTCTCGCGAATTCGAACGCGCACTAAAAACGAAGCCATTCGAAGCTCTCGGCGCGAGGGAAAACAGCGGTTCCCCGGCTCATAATCTCCTCGCGCGCCTGTCGAACGATCCGGTTCTCCGAGTGCTTTCGCGCTCTCCGCCGTAAAGAAAGGCCCGACGACAAAACGCACGCACACACCCCGGGCACAATGGCGAGAGGGCGAGAAAAGGGGCGGACGAAGGCCGAGACGAAAATTGGACGGTCCGGAGGGTAAGTGTTCTCACGGAGGAGCTCGGAGGGAAGAGAGCGGAGGCTGGGAAGTTCGTTTTGATTCATGGTGGAATTTGGGGGTAAAAAATGGGAAACTTTTATTCGTACAATTTTGTCTGTTGTTTCTTTTAAAAATGCACGTTTGTGTGACGCGATATTCGAGCGTACAAAACGCTATCTTGGTTTAATCAGTATAGTATATCAGTGGTTTATCAGTGCCCTACACAAATTGTTCTTAAACTAATATACATAGACATTCAATCGTCTTCTAATCGAGTCCGTTGCAACGCGAGCTTAATCAGTATTCGCCGCTCACTTTTGTCGTCTTAATCGGCCCATACTTACTTTCTGAAAAAAAAAATAATGCTTTCTCGAGTCTTAGCTTGGCGTCGATCAAGATCAGACTTCCTCTTGAGCTGTCGCTTCCTTCTGCACGACGGGACGCAGGCTCGGCTCGTCCTTGACCTTCTCGGATGCGCCGGACGCCTAAGCTTCGCTAGCTTCTAACTACATCTTTTTCAAATACCCTATATACTTTCTGCAATTTGTTTTATCTCCGTTCGTTTATATACGACCGCGCTTCTGCTCTCGATCCACTTGTGTGCGTGCGCAACTTCTGCTTGACTCCTGCCGCTACGACCTTCTTCTCGATGCGCTCTACATTCGTTTTCTAAATTGAGTATGCCGTGTCACAAACGTTCAACTGTCGATATTCAAATTTTTAAAAATTCATACAATTGGAATGATTAATTTCATTGTAGCGATCTGTTTTATTACTTTTATTGTATTTTTTTTTCTATCCAAGCAACAGTGTAAATTGAAATTCGAATTTTCAATCCCTAATAATTCGAAGAGCGAACACCGCTACAACCGTTTAAAGCGCACTCGATACAAAAGAAAGCTAACGAATTTCGGTACTATCGGGTCTCGAAGTCAGGATAAACAGAGGGCGAGTCTCCACTCGGCGGCGATAAAAGCCCGCGGATATGAAGTCGAGCGAATGTAGGAGTCTGTTGTCTTTATCGGGCCGATCGCCTCTCCCCCTCCCTCTTCCCCCTCCCGCTCCTCCTCATTTCATCTCCTGCAGAGAGACACGGGGCCGAGATAAACGCGGGCTTACGCCGAAAGGCTTTTTGATGAACGAAAGAAACGGCTTTTCGGATACGTGAGAGGAAAAAGCCCCGGGATAATGTAACTTTTAGTGCGCCGCTCATTCGTAAACATTCGGCCCCGGAGCTCGGCTCGATAAGGAATGGACCCTCGTAAATTTGCCGATATGATGTTTGCCTACTTCTTTTTTGGCAGCCGCTCGAGGCGCGATTTAAGGAGAGCCTTATTGTTTAGCGTAAAAAGGGTTGATACAAAAGAAGTTTTACTCCTCTGTAACTGTCATTATTTTATCAATTTTATATATTTTTTATAACATTGTATGTATTTTAGTTGAGAATTTTTAAAGTAGCAAAATTTATGTTGAAACAGGAATTATTATGAAGCCGTTTATATAGTATATAAATTATGAAATATGTATTTATACTTTATTAACGTAATTATATAATTTATTATTAAAAGCCAAACGTATTTAAGGATTAAATGAAAGCCTTTTTAAATTAACAATGACGTGCAGTACAATGATTTCCGGTTTAACCGATTTTACGAGGCGATTATTCATTAAGCAAGATAAAATTTAAATAATTATTTGATGCGAAAGGGCGGTATTTTACGGCTTATCATCGATTATCCTTTGGAACTTTTTTTTTTTTTGTATCAATGAAAAAATAATTCAGATGGATTACTCATATATGAATGGAAAAGTTGGCACGAAGATTTAGCTTTTTGCGCGCGCGCTTTTTTTTTTGCGAGCCACGTCATTAATAATTTTCATTTATTTGCAGACATAAATTCCGGCAGATCTCGTGCCCCTATTCTTTCGCTTCTCGTTCTGGAAAAATGTGGAATCGTACTCATACATAATAATTAATTTCCGTTATTACCTGCTAAACTTCATTTTCAATATAGATAAAAATATACCGTCGAGAGTGCTTTTCTGCCTCAATTTAGACCAACATTTTATCGTAAAATATATGTCATTACGTGTGCTTTACATTGCTATTTTACATTGCTTTATATTACATAGCTAGCAAACGTTGTAGAAAAATAATTTCTATTCATAATATTTTCAAAGGAAAGGTGTATTGAATTGAATTAAACTTGCTGCACAGTTATAGAAATTCGTAGTTCATTCTACACATTTCTCCGATTGTTGGAATAACATCTTTTTTCAAGCTGCAAACTCGCCTGAAATAAATGCAAGATCCGACAAACGTCCGAGCCGTTTCTTCGACAAAAACCTACTCCACGGAAAAACGCGTCTGTTTATTCGCGTCTGTATCTCCTCCATCCCTGCACTCGGGAGTCGCGCGAGGCAAAGAAAGGGGTTTAAACCCGGGCTAGAGGGTATTAATTCGCGCTAATATTCATGAGGTTTCCATACCTGCCGCTGCCGTTAATATCGCTTTACAATGAGGTGTAACGAGAGAGAATTATTTTTCGGGCTGAATTTCGAGGAATCGATTGGAATCGGCCGTTTTAATTAAATTAATTGCGAAATGACCTGTAATTTAATTAAGAGCACAAAGAAAATTATTCATTCATTAGGATACAATAAAGTTAGCGGATGTTAATTGAAATTAAGCAGTATTTTTTTTTTGTAGCTGTATTTAATTAATGCTTACTCATATACTGTGCTTTTAATATATTATAAACGGCGCTTGAATTTTGTTAATTTGTTTTATTCATTAAAACAGCGGTGTTTCGGTCGATGCCTGCAAATTAAATTTTTCTTTATTACTATACTGTTGCGTGTATTAATTTATCCAATTATTTTTTAGTGCTTTTTCTAAAGAATGAAATATGAAATTAATTTACCTTATTAGGAACCGAGTTCTTATACTCTACGATATTTTTTTTTTTACTTTTACGAATTGTACACTGATATTTTTTATACTTTTAGCAAACATTTTATACAATGTAATACTTTAAGTTTTTCATGCCTTTTGGCAAAAAATTGGTTATTTTCCTATACCTTTGTAGAAAAAGTTTAGGAAAAATTAATTTCAATCTTTGACGGTCGTACTTTGGCGTAATCGTGAATCAAACCCAAATTTTAGGTAATAATAATAACTGACCCGCAAAGCTTTTTTTCGACGTAATCGATGATCTTTCTATACGCGCCCGAGATTGAAACGTTTGTATATTTCATTGGTCGGCCGTTTCGATTTTCCGTTCATTAGTCATTGATTGAAATATTCAGGTCGCAGTCCGCCGGATATTTTCATTGGAAATAATACTTTTTGTTACATGCCAGCCTGTCTGAAAAACGTTGCTTTTTGCGTAGGAGGAAATAAATACTGGTTAGGAAAGAAAATTGAGTGTTTTATATGTCTTGATTCGCGTTGAAATGCAAAATTCGTCGGCAAATGAACTACTTCGGTGTGCGGCACAAAAACAGAATTTAGTATTTTGAACAAAACGAAATAAATTATTATCGACTCGCTTTTAATCTGCTAAAAACAGAAGTATCTAATAATCTTAAAAATAAATTTAAAGTCTTTTGTTCTTTTAAAAAAATTTTAAAGAAAAACAAATTGCCAATCTCTGCCGGCATTGTCCTGCTAGCTTTTCTGCAAAACCATAGAATATCGCCAAAACCAAGCAACAAAATTTACGCCGTAAACACCAATTTCGGCGAAAAAGCAAAACAAAGAAAAGCAGATCAGTGCACCCAGTAAAACGCGTAACGACGTGCCGCGGCCTTTAATTAAAAGTCCAAAAAAGCAAGAATCGGCTTTTCGCCCGCAAAACAACCCGCGGCGATCGCAAACACTAATTCACTGTTCATCAAAAAAAAAAGGGTCGGAAAAAAAAGAAAAAAAAAAATTTCGCGGCAGTCGCGCGAAAAAAAGTCGAGCCAAACAAAATCGTTATCGCGCTCGCTGGAGGGGAAAAAACAAAACTCTCGATTACCAATTTCCATCGCTACATAAATTACCGGCGCTCGAGAGAGCAGAAAAAAAATAGAGAGAGAGAGAGCGAGACATAGCGCGGGGTATAGATTTTTCTGTCGCGCCGCGTGAAATACGCGGTCCGCCGGCAACATCTGGCGATCCGCTAACGTTGCCGAGGGAGGGAAACTCTAGGCCGAGAGAGAGAGATCCGCCGGCCAGAAGCGGCAAGATAAATAAACAAGAATTAAATCTAGAAAGCTTCGGCAAGAGAGAGAGAGAGAGAGAAAGCTTACGATTCGAAGCGGGCATTGCGCGGAGCACCGATTGCGAGGCGAATATTTTTGAGCCTTTGCGAAGCGCTCGTTTTTCGCTGTGTCGTAACTGCGATCGTAAGATATTGCTTGATGTAAAAAAATTAAAATACGCAGGACTTGGGATTTAATGAAGAAACTTTTTTTTTGGGCTTCGTGCAACTTTTTATTATTGGTTATTGATTTCGAGACGGGATCATATTTTAGTATTCCGCTTAAACGTATGAATTGAAAATTGGAATTTCAGTTCCGAAGAACTCATTATTATTAAATTATGACGATAATTTGAAAATAGTTAAGCAGTATCTAATTACGCAACTAGAAATGAATCAGGCAGGTCACTTTGAGTCTTATGAGACTTTCTAATCGAACAGACAACATCTTCAGTAGTATAGTGGTCAGTATCCCCGCCTGTCACGCGGGAGACCGGGGTTCGATTCCCCGCTGGAGAGAATTTTTTTTTTTTTTTTTTTAGCTATTATTTTATATAATATATAATAATATTAAATTATTTTATATATATTTTTTATATCTAAAAATTAATATTCATTTTCAAACAAAAAATTAATCGACGAAATCCGAAAACGCTCTAAAAGGAAATATTAAATAAAGCGTCTCGAATCATTTACTCGAATTCCATTCATTTTATTTAATTAACATACTTATATCTAGCTTTACTTATTATATCTTTTGGGGTTTTACGCTTCTATTCTTTTTCCCCAAACTCATTCTTATTATTGTTTGGTTAAAAAGATTCCTTTGGCTGCGCCTAATTATATTTCCGACAACTGTAATCATCTTCTCAAAATATTGTACACATGCGAGCGCTCTACTCTTAAGATCCATTTATGCGATTATCTTTATGTATTAATTTTAAGGCTTTTTTTGTAGTTTTATTTGCGCCTATTCTATGTGTACATTTGTAAGCTCTACTGTAAATAAAAACTTTTTAAAAAAAAAAAGGTTCGATTCCCCGCTGGAGAGAATTTTTTTTTTTTTTTTGTTAGCGATTATTTTACATAATATATAATAATATTAAATTATTTTATTATTATATATTTTTTATATCTAAAAATTAATATTCTTTTTTTAATAAATTCAAAAAATTCATAGCTCTATTCGAACTATATTCACCAATCAAATCAAGCCATAAAGTGCTTCAATATGGATTTTAAGAAAGAAAATACTTAAGAGTCGATAAAGTATTGCGAGGAAATGCAATTGCTAAACAGACATAATAATTAAATTCTTCAAATGCTGTATAGACAACCTTAGCTTGAATATTTCCAGCTTTATTCAAAATTACTCCATCAATCAATGTTAAATTTGTTAAAGTTTCAGCTTACAAAAAAAAAAGGAAGAAACTTGACATTCATCTTCCTTCTCGTCGAAGGAAAAAACAATCTGCCAGGTTTGAAAGATCTAATTCCACGTTATAACCCGAGCTACGGTCTCATTAGCTTTAAGCCCTTAATGGGCGCGAGAGAGCGCACGAAAGAAGAGGAAACAGGAAGCGGAATATAACGCCCGCGGAGGCGGGGGGCATTAAGACGCCACGGCGTTCCTTCGATTTCGATAAAAGGATTTTGCGGGATCGTTTAATTTCGCCTAAGTGACCCCGCGCCGATCGATCCTCCTCCCGCCTTCCCTCGGCTTTAATCTGCCCCGCGCAAAAAGTAAGTAAGATGCCCGCTGCGATGACGGGATAATTCATCAATCACCCCCCAGTCTTACTATCGCGACCTACATTCTCCTATTATTTTGTCACTTAAATTATTATTAGAAGGTTTTTTTAAGGATAAATAATTGAGGCAATTTAGAATTTTGAACTTCAAATACGTCGGTAAGAGAAATTTGAAAATAACACAGTTCACTAGCCGATTATAAAAATTCATTACAAAAGCCATTACTGACTATCTTTTATTCTTTTGCAGAGATTAGAAAAATATCATTTTCCCGAAAGAGCGAGCAAAAAACAAATTGCTTTCCCGTAATTTTCCCTCCCCCCCCTGAAACCCTGAAAACACATCGCAGCTCCTCCTCTAAAAGGGAAGCTTCGCGCACAAAAGAATCCTCCCCGGCGAAAGTCTGGGAGCAGCCAGCGCCTCGCGGGAAGACAAACAAAAAGAAAGGTGCACTCGGGCTTCTTCCTCGACTCGCTGACCCGACCTGCACGCGAACATCCGATCAAAGAAGGGTTGAGCAACCGGGGATAAGGATCGTCCACCGAGGCGGGAGGGATGAAGGATGGCGGCGATGCGGGATCACGCAACTGCGTAATTAATCCGGCGCCGATAAATTCGCCCGGTCCGTCCGCTGTGACGCGGCTCGCGCATGCGCGGCTCGAACGGCGCCGACGCTGATCTACCGATCTTATGCCGGGCGGTGAGCTTGATTTACAGATCTTCGAATTTTCGGCTGAAAATCGTTGAGTGGCCTTTGGTAATGATTTGATAATCTATCAAACGTTCGTTTTATTGTAAAAGTATTAAAAAGACGCAGGTGGCGATAGCAATTCGAAATAATTATGCGGGCAGAAATGGGAAACTGGTTCGTTTATCATTTTTAATATTTGAATTTATCAAACGTGCTCTACAAAGTTGACCTTTACGTGAATTGAAGATAAAAAATAACGTTAAATAATGACGGAATTATCTAAAGATAATAACCGTACTTAAAAATTACGATTTCATGCATTATTGTAGCAAATTTTCATAACTGGATTTTTTTTACCTGCACATTTAAAACAGACTATTTATAAAACGATGAAATATTTTATTTATTTATTTGTTTAAAAGACAACATAGATTTACTTAAACCATCAATTAGCCACGCTTATTAGCCCAATCTGCCTTTATCATATCGCTTCCTTTCTCAGCAATCATGATAGTGGGTGCATTGGTGTTACCTCTAGTGATTACCGGCATTATAGCAGCATCGATAACTCTCAAGCCATAAATGCCGCGAACGCGCAGTCTAGAATCTACCACTGCTCCTGGATCACTTTTTGGTCCCATTTTACAGGTTCCAACAGGATGATAAAGAGGTTGGTGATATATTCTGGCAATACATCTCACATACTTTTCATCATCTTTTAAAAAAGATTTGCATTCCGGCGCTGACATTGGGGTAACAGTCAAACTGCTATTTTTAAAAGTTTTTGATTCCGTGAACTTTTTCGAAAATTTAAGTCCTTCGGTCAAAGCTTGAAGATCTCTTGGATCAGCAAAAAAGTTTGCATTGATCAAAGGTTTACCCCAAACTGGGTCAGTTTTATTCAGTTTTACGTATCCTCTACTTTTAGGTGCTACTAGTGTCGGAACTACTTGAATACTATTATAATAGGCAAGAATCGAGTACATAGACTTGTTCCCCGTTTTTTTTGAATCATCGAGGGTAGCAGCGTGATGAATTTGTATATCTGGAAGACCAGCTCGAGATTCCACAGAAGTTTGAGTAAAAAGTACAGCTCCTACTAACCCACTATTTCTTAGAGGACCCCCATGACGATCCAACCAATTCTTGATATCATCTATTTTATTTTCAGCAGGTACAAAAGAATCAGGTAAATCTTTGACTGAAGCCAAAACAAGACTTGCCGCGACGTGCTCATGAAAATTTTCTCCGACTGGTAACTCTTTAATCAAATTAATACCAGCAGCGGCTAATTCGTCTGCAGGGCCGATTCCCGAAAGCATTAGAAGCTTCGCAGAGTCAAAGGTACCACCTGAGACAATGACTTCCTTCTTAACGAAAGCTTTTTCAGTCTTACCATTATCACTATTCACATATTCAACACCTTTTGCTCTCTTCGTTTTTGGATCAATAATAATTTTAATAACCTGAGATCTTGGTTTTACATTTAAATTTGATCTTTTACCGCGTATCGGTCGAATAAAAGCTTCATTAGTGGTTTGGCGAACGCCATCTTTTATTGTGTATTGGAATTTCGCCACACCTAATTGGTTTCCAGAATTGTAGTCAACTTCTTTGATGCCTAGTTCTTTCCATGATTTTATTATAGTATCAATATTTTTATCATCGTCAGCCAAACTCACTCCTAAGTAACCTCCAGATCCATGATCTGCCGGATTGCTAGATTTGATTGGCTGAAATAATACTTTTTCGATATTGCACAGAAAATTTAATACAAATTTTTGATAATTTAACATACTTGTCTTAGATCTTCCGATTTTTTGAAATACGGTAGTACGTCTTTCCAACTCCAACCAGGATTTCCAAAATTTGCCCAATCATCGTAGTCTTGCTTATTTCCACGAACGTACAACATACCATTTAATGAGCTGCTACCGCCCATTACTTTGCCTCGAGGTTCACCACATGCTAGAGGGTAAATGTCACATACATCGGATTCCAGAACATAGGCATAATCAGCAGAACTATTAGGTAATAATCCATTTAATCCGGGAATATCAACGACTGTCGGTTGCTCATCTCCAGCTTCTAATAATAACACCTAAAATACCGATTACTTGATGAAGTTACCCAATTTTTATCTTGAAAAGTTTTTTAAGAACATTTGCTTACTTCCTAATTTTAACAACTTTATTGTTTTAAAATTGAAAATTAAATTTTGAAAATGACCTTCAAAAATTAATTCAAAACTTTATTATTCACTCAATGTTTTAAAATAGATATATAATCCGTTACCTTCCAGTCTCGAATTTCACTTAAACGATTTGCTACAACGCACCCTGCACTTCCAGCTCCGACAATAATGAAATCATATTTAATATTCTTTTTTTTACTTTTATCATTATTTTTAAGTTTCCATCTATCATCTTTGGAATTTCCTAAATGTTGCGTTGCAAAAGTCAAAAACGTAAGAAAAGATGTTGCACAACTTGCGATATTATTGTTATAAAAACAATTTTGGGTTGTATTTGCAGGAGTCCAAGTCATTCTATCTCTTATTGTACCTCTATGTACGTACGACTAATATTTTTTTAGAAAACTAACTTACAGTAGGTGCAATTTAAAACAGGTTGCGAGTAGATAAAATGTCTTTAAGCATTATCAGTCTAATTGGCACAAACTACATTTTGTGTACATGTATTTTAACATACAGATAAAAGCTACTATATTCACGTACTCTGTTAAACCGATCCTTTTCATGCAAGAGGAATTATTCTCAATATTTGAGTGAAAGGAATTCCTATTTATAAGGAAAGGATTTTGTTATAATTAAATTTCTACGTAATTAAAAAAACCTTTATTTTGATAGAAAAGGAAATCTAATAAAACAGAATTGTTTTCTTATAAATAGGAATTCATTTCACTCAAATATTGATCAATTGGGGCTTTTCTCCTTAGTTTCTCTTACATGAAAATAATCGTTTCTTCAGTGTACATTTTATAGAATAATAAACAGATTTTTATGTTTCACGAATAACAACATTAAAAAGAAAATGTTCTCACAGCAAATATTTTTTCTTCCTAACTCGGTCGAAAACTCGCTTTTCGTCCCTGCGTACATACGCCGAAAGTCGTTGTTCCCTCCCTATCTGCGCGCGAGCTAGAGGTGAAAGTGCACCCGACACGAATACATATATTCTCGGTATGAATGACCGCTGTGACGGTCACAATTCGAGAAATTGAATTCGACAAATATGAAAACTCGAATAGTCTCGAATTGTGACTGTCACATCGGTCATTCATACCGAGAATATATTCGTGTCGGATGTACTTCCCTCCCAGCTCTCTCGACGACGCAAACGACATATATATGTATACTACTTTAGCGGCAAAGTAACGAAAAGCAGACCGGATAACCGTGAAAAAGAAAGCTTAGGATCATTCGACGATGACGAATACAGAAATTCTAAGGAAAGTTCGTGCTCACGAGGTTTGTTAAATTCATTTTCGCTATGTGTTTTCCCGTGTCAACATAACCTTATTAGAGTTTGAAAAATCCATTGATATGCAAGCTTAAAAAAAATCTAAAGTTTTAGAATACTCAATTCAAGTGACTGTTCATCCCATGACAGTAGTGATGAAGAGGAAACGATTCGAGATTCTGAGAAGGAAGCTCAAGCAGTGTTAAATGAAAAAATTGTACCTACAAAATCTGCTAATCGCTTCAACTTAGTGTACGAAACATTCTTAAAATGGAAAGATGACAACAAGGCATTTTCCTTCGAAGAAAGTGTTTCAATTTGTTATTGCAAGAATTTGCAACACAAAGTAGTTCCAAATACTCTAAATGAAGAATCTAATGTTCTGTTTGAAAATTGTGTTATGAATGGTAATATTACTAACAATTATTATTATCATAAAAGTATTGATAATTTAAAAGTCTTAATTAAGGAATTATTTAAAGTGCTAATAAATTTTGTTAAATTAAAGAAAATAAACGTTACAATTTATTATAATTTACAAATGATAATATAATTAAGATGTAAAAAAATGTAAAATTTTTGTTTATTAATACAAAAAGATTCTAAAGATATTAAATTGATTGTAATAAATTTATTTTATTGATATGTACGACATGTATAATATTATTTTTTCCTAGTCCCTGTAGTAACGTAATGTACTATATTTTTTCCTTTTTTTTTACATTTTTTCCCCTCTGGATTTTTCAGCGTCCGCTAACCAACAACCCTCACTTCGCTCGGTTCGTAAATGTTAGCGGCCGCTAAAAATCCTTCGCTCCAATGCTGCCATCCTAAACGTGCTGCTCAAACAGGCCAGCCGGCCAGCCTGTAGGGAGGGAAGTAAAACATGGCGGCGGCTACAGAGTAGACGGATTCTACGCACCTTACGCGTTCTATATCATTAGTCGCGAATTTTCGACCCGATACGAAGAAAAATAGTATACATTACATGGGAAAAAAGTTTATCATCCTTGTCGGCTTCACCTCGGGTTGCAATCACTCCGCCGGGACGAATGATCGACTTTCGTCCCTAGTAATGTAATGTACTATTTATAAATATGCCTACGTATTATTTATTCAAACCAATATTCCATTATTATTTCACTTCCTTTTTCAGCAATCATAATCGTAGGTGCATTCGTATTTCCTCTGGTAATTGTGGGCATAACTGATGCATCAATAACTCTTAAATTTGATATTCCTTTCACGCGTAAAGTTGAATCAACCACAGCGGTTTCATCACTGTTTTTTCCCATTTTGCATGTTCCTGTCGGATGATAGAGCGGTAGCCGACTACTTTTGGCCACACACTTGTACTACTCCTTGGCACTTGAAAACTTTTCACATTTGTTATAAGAATTTCTAATAACAGACCAACCGCTCTTTTTGAAAACCTCTGTTTGGGTAAGTTTTTCAGTCAAATAAAGCGCTTCGGCCATAGCTTCAAGATCATCAGGATGCGAATAACAATTTGGATAGATCAATGGTTTACCAAACACCGGATCACTTTTATTTAGTCTTACGTAACCTCTACTTTTAGGGGCCATAAGTGCTGGAGAAACTACTAATTCATTTCCGTATGATAATCCAGTGTACTTAGAATTAATCCCAGTTTTATTTTTATCATCGACCACACTCACATAACGAATTTGTATGTCTGGAATACGAGGACGTTTTTCGACAGAAGTTTGAAAGAAATTAACAAAGCCATTCAACCCATTTTTCGTTAGGGGGCCATTATGTTTTTCCAGCCATTGATTGACATCGTCAATTTTATTTTGAGTATCCTCAAACGTAACAGATGGATTGTTTAAATTGATAGTGATTGAACTAGTTGCGAAATGTTCTTGCAAATTTTGTCCTACTGGTAAATTATAAACAGGGTTTATACCCACTTCTCGAAGATGTTTTCAGGCCCAATGCCAGACAGCATCAGCAACTTCGGAGACTCAATGGCACCGGCTGAAATAATTACTTCTTTTCTTGCGTACACTCTCTTAAAAATGTTTTCATCAATATCTAAAAACTCTACACCTTCTGCCCTATCAATTAGCTTATTTAAAAGGATTTTCGTAACCATCGATCGAGGCCTTACTGTTAGATTTGGTCTTTTACCACGAATAGGTCTAATAAAAGCTTGATTAGTACTTTGACGAACTCCATCTCTTATGGTGTACTGAAATTTTGCTGCACCTATTTGATTTCCAGAATTATAATCTATTTCATCAAAACCTAACTCTTTCCATACTCCTAATAAGGTATCGATTATATTATCATTTTCTTGCAAACTAATTCCTAAGTAACCGCCGGAGGCATGATCTAGTGGATCACTGTTTGGAATTTCCTAAAATAACATGTTTAATATATAACCTTTCTACGTACGATACTTAACAAGTTTGTATTTTATTATTATACCTGAGTTAAGTTCTCCGATTTTTTAAAATAAGGCAAAACTTTATTCCAACTCCACTCTGAATCTCCAACATAATTTGCCCAATCATCGAAATCTTGTTTATTGCCGCGAACGTAAACCAACGCGTCTATTGTGCTGCTGCCGCCCATTACTTTCCCACATGATTCGGTACATGCGACAGGCCTAGTTTTGCACATTTCCGTTTCCGGTTGAAAACTGTATGCGTAATCTATACTAGTATTCAAAAGTACTCCGAATAATCCAGGCACTTCCGATACTAAAGGTTGTTCATCGCCTGCTTCTAATAATAACACCTACAAATTCATAACGTTCTATAATATCGTTTTATTTGAAAAATTCTGTTTCTTACCTTCCAATTTTTTACTTTACTTAATCGATTTGCAATGACACAACCAGCACTACCGGCTCCGACAACAATAAAATCAAATACATCCCCTTCCTTGACACTTTTGTATTGGTTGGCATAAACATCATCTTTTGAGTATCCCAAATTTTGAGATAAGAACGCCAGGTACGTCAAGAAAGAAGACACACAGGTGTCAATCAAAGAATGTTGGTAACAGCTTCCTGTCAAGTTAGCTGCGGACCACGTCATATTCTCGGTAAAAAGCTTTGCTGCTGCTTTAACATTTGAGTGATACAAAAAGCATGAACGTGTTTTATATAACGGTATACGTGCGCTGATTTAATTATTTATCGTGCTGTTTATGTAAGAGCTGTTTTAAGATAATATTATTTACTGTGACTGCGTATTTTTCTCTTTTCATACTATTTTTCCAACATATTTTACTTCCATTTCAAAAAAACATTAAATCTAAGGTTTTGCAAATATAAATAGCTAATTGACACTTAAATTTTAGATTCCATTTTTCAATTGCACCTTTTTAATTTACACATTAAATATCATAAAAATAACGATGTTTATGTAGAAACTAAGTAATCCACTCATATCACTTCCCTTTTCATTAATCATAATAGTGCTGGTCATGCGCAATATTTATGGACGGTAGTAAACCGTTAAATTCCAAAAACTGTGAATTCGCCGTCATTAGTTCTAAGGACAATATTAAAATGAGTAAATCTATAATTTTTGATGTCTCAGTATTTACGGCGGAATGCATTACCCTCAACAATGCCGTGTTGCATGCTATTGAAAATATCAAAAACCAAAATATTCTGATCTTCTTACACTGACAGAAAAAAGAGAGTAAAAATTAATACTTTGTATCGTTATTTCAGATATGAGAAGAAAAATAAAAATATTTATTATTCAGATCAGTAGAAAACAGCAATTTTTTACTATTCAGATAGTAAATATTAGTATTTTTCTGCTCATATCTACAAATTTCCATTTTAATATTTACTTTTTTTTCATATTTTACAGCCTACCCAAGTCCTCTTTTTCGAGTCTTATACAACTCTGCATTGTTGCACTTGCGTGCAACAACGGAGACCTATAGTTTATAGTGGATTCCGAACTACTAGCTTTAATGTTATTAGACACTTGTAGGTGTAGTGGTGTCCCAACGTAAGTTTTCGGCGGAGATCGAGATCGAACCAGAGTCCTTCTGGTTAAATATCCGACACTCTAGCAACTGAGCCATCGCCGCTATAATATTTACCATTCATATAGTAAATATTCTTATTTTCTGCTCATATCTGAAATATCGATACAAAATAGTAATTTTTACTCCTTTTTTTCTCTCAGTGTAAATTAAATATACAAAACTTCTTATATTCTTATGTTAAAAGATTCTACAACTCTTTCATGCAGCAATGAAAATAAATTCTCTGCCTCTTTTTATTATATTCCTTCGCGCAGTGGGGTCCTGGGAAATGAGCAAGCTGATAAATAAGCAAAGGAAGCACAAACCTCAAACTACGATATAGTCAACATAAATAAAAACCCGTTTCGTGACTTGTATGAAAACTTTTAAAAAACGCACCTAAGAGAACAAAAACAAGTATCATTTTTAAAAATCGGCCTTAAAAAGAGCAAACTATATTTTGAAAATTATTACAAAAACCGTAAGCAACCTTGACATCATAAAAAAAGTCTGCCTACAGAAAATTTATTGTAACCATAAATCGTTTCAAGTCAAACCATTATAATCTTGCAGCGTCTCTATCGAATTAATATAGTTTGTACCAAAAAGTATAGTTGCGATAACGAACACGAAGATATTAATTACATTTTATGACAATGCAAATTGTATGATAGGGAAAGATTGAAAATGATCACAAGCTGGCGAAACCTTGATTCGAGTTACTTTTAAATATTGAAACTCCAGTCACCGAACCAAACATTGAAACTTGTAAATGTCTTATAAATTTTCTTGATGAAAGTAACTTGCGAATCTAAAAATCTCATAGTTATTCGATAATTATAATCATTGTTCTGTAACTTATGTATAAACATTTCAATTAAGGTAAAGCTCATATAAGGTTTCCACAGCTTAAATAGTAACATAAGAAAAAGGTTTTGTTATAAATAAATTTCTATGTAATTGAAAAAATCGTTACTTTGACAGAAAAGGAAATTTATTTATGACAAACAGAATCCTTTTCTTATAAATAGGAATTCATTTCACTCAAATATTAAGAAATTGGACTTTTCTCCTTAGTTCGTCTAACATGAAAAGGATCGTTTTTTCAGCGTACGTTTTGTAGAATAATAAACAGATTTTGATCTTACAAGACTAATAAAATTAAAAACACAAGTTCTCACAGCTAATATTTTTTATAAATATGCCTATACGTATTATTTATTCAAACCAATATTCCATTATTATTTCACTTCCTTTTTCAGCGATCATAATCGTAGGTGCATTCGTATTTCCTCTAGTAACTGTGGGCATAACTGATGCATCGATAACTCTTAAATTTGGTATTCCTTTCACGCGTAAAGTTGAATCAACCACAGCGGTTTCATCACTGTCTTTTCCCATTTTGCATGTTCCTGACGGATGATAGAGCGGTTGCTGACTATTTTTGGCCATGCACTCGTAGTATTCCTTGTTGGCACTTGAAAACTTTTCACATTCGGTAAAAGACTTTCTAATAACAGACCAACCGCTCTCTTTGAAAACCTTTGTTTGGGTAAGTTTTTCAGTAAAATTTAGCGCTTCCGCCAAAGCTTCAAGGTCATCAGGATGCGAAAAAAAATTTGGATAGATCAATGGTTTACCAAACACTGGATCACTTTCATTTAGTTTTACGTATCCTCTACTTTTGGGGGCTATAAGCGTTGGAGAAACTGCTAATTCATTTGCGTATGATAATCCAGCATACGTCGAAGTAATCCCAGTTTTATTTTTATCATCGAGCATAGATCCATAATGAATTTGAATGTCTGGAATATCAGAACGTTTTTCGACAGAAGTTTGAAAGAAATTAACAAAGCCATTCAACCCATTTTTCGTTAGGGGGCCATTATGTTTTTCCAGCCATTGATTGACATCGTCAATTTTATTTTGAGTATCCTCAAGTGTAGCAGATGGATCGTTTAAATTGATAGTAATTGAACTAGTTCCAACATGTTCTTGCAAATTTTGTCCTACTGGTAAATTATAAATAGGGTTTATACCCACTTCTCGAAGATGTTTCTCAGGCCCAATGCCAGACAGCATTAGCAACTTCGGAGAATCAATTGCACCGGCTGAAATAATAACTTCTTTTCTTGCGTACACTCTCTTAAAAATGTTTTTATCAATATCTAAGAACTCTACACCTTCTGTCCTATCAATTAGCTTATTTAAAAGGATTTTCGTAACCATCGATCGAGGCCTTACTGTTAGATTTGGTCTTTTATCACGAATAGGTCTAATAAAAGCTTGATTAGTACTTTGACGAACTCCATCTCTTATGGTGTACTGAAATTTTGCTGCACCTATTTGATTTCCAGAATTATAATCTATTTCATCAAAACCTAACTCTTTCCATACTCCTAATAAGGTATCGATTATATTATCATTTTCTTGCAAACTAATTCCTAAGTAACCGCCGGAGGCATGATCTAGTGGATCACTGTTTGGAATTTCCTAAAATAACATGTTTAATATATAATTTTTCTACGTACGACACTTAACAAATTTGTATTTTATTACTATACCTGAGTTAAGTTCTCCGATTTTTTAAAATAAGGCAAAACTTTATTCCAACTCCACTCTGAATCTCCGACATAATTTGCCCAATCATCGAAATCTTGTTTATTGCCGCGAACGTAAACCAACGCGTTTATTGTACTGCTACCACCCATAACCTTCCCACGTGGTTCAGCACAAGCGCCAGGTCTGGTTTTGCACAATTCCGTGTCCGGTTGAAAAGTGTACGCGTAATCTATACTAGTTTTTGAAAGAACTCCGAATAATCCAGGCACTTCCGATACTAAAGGTTGTTCATCGCCTGCTTCTAATAATAACACCTACAAATTCATAACGTTCTATAATATCGTTTTAATTGAAAAATTCTGTTTCTTACCTTCCAATTTTTTACTTCAGTTAATCGATTTGCAATGACACAACCAGCACTACCGGCTCCGACAACAATGAAATCAAATACATCCTCTTCTTCCGCACTTTCGTGTTGGTCGGCGTAAACATCGTCTTTTGAGTAACCCAAATTTTGGGTTAAAAAAGCCAAGTACGTCAAGAAAGAAGGCGCACAGGTGTTAATGAAAGTAGGTTGGTAACAGCTTCCTGTCAAGTTAGCTGCGGACCACGTCATGGTCTCGGTAAAAAGCTTTACAGCTGCTTTAACAAATGAGTGGTACGAAAAGCAAGAATGTTTTTTGTATGACCGTATACGAGCGCTGGTTTAATTAATTATCGCGTTATTTACGCTAGAGCAGTTTCAAGATAATATTATTTACTGTGACTGCATATTTTTCTCTTATCATATTATTTTTTCATCCTGGTTTACTTCCATTTCATTTATTTTCAAAGATTTTAAAAAGCAATAAATCTAAGGCTGGAAATGCAAATAGCTAATTGATACTTAAATTTTAGATTCCATTTCTCAATTACACCTTTTGAATGTATATATTTAAAATCTTAAAAATAATGTTATTCATGTAGAAACTAATTAATTTTCTCATATCGCTTCCCTTTTGATCAATCATAAGGGAATGAACATTCTCTACACAAAAAAGTGACTACACAATAAGGTTTCCATACACCGATAAATCGTACACAAAATTATTGTACATATTAATTGTCTGCACGAAGGCACCGAACATACTCTACACAAAAAAAACTCTATACGCCTCTGTTTTTTCGTATATATAGATATACAAAACAAAGGCGTGTAGAGTTTTTCTTGTGTAGAGTATGTTCGGTGCCTGCACGAATAATTTTTAATAATAATTGAAAATAATGAATTCGGCACCACGTTATTCAAATAATTTTGTGTAAGATTTATCGGTGTATTGTGTAGTTAATTTTTTGTGTAGAGAATGTTCATTCCCAATCATAATAGTGCGGGTGCATTCGTGAGCTGGCATAAACTACTGAGCTTCGATCAAATTTTCATCCCATTTGATACCTTAGTATCATACCTAATAATAGTAGCAGCATTCTATTACTTTCTATTTTTTATTACAGATAAGTGATTTACAATCACATAATAAGTACTTCCAGCTCCCACAACAATAAAAGCAGATTCTTCGCACACAGCTTTGTTATTGTTCTTTATCGGCAAAAAGTAGGTAATCTTTTGAATGTTCTAAAATGTGTGAATGACAGGTCTCAATGAAAGGGAAGCAAAAGCAATTTCCCACTATTCAGTTCCATTCGACAGTGTTCAGGTTATCTTTCAACTATACTTTTCAAAAAGTGCTATTTAAATATTAGTGTTTGCGCTCCTGTATTCTTATGAAAATTAAAGATTCACATTGCCTTATCGCATCATCTTACTTATTTAAGCAAAGGGTAATTGATATTGAACACATTTTTCTTTACAAAAAGAAGGCGATCTAATATTTCAAGAGCACGCCGATAATGTTTATTTTATAAAGTAGCCGTTTTCGGATCTAAAATGCAAATTGCATTTAAAATAACTGTTAAGTTTTTGTGTGTTTTTTTCGTAAATTTAATAACCTCTAAACATAATAATTTTAAAACTTAATTTGAGCTAAACTGCTAAAGGTAAAGTCAAATTTGAGTTCAATAACTCCAGTTTAAAAAAATGTCATCTCTAATTACTTCCATTACAAAATACACTTACCTATATAACAGACCTGCGTATATCCAAGACAATAGAGCAAATCCCGCCTCGGCCGTCTAAGATTATATCGAGCATAATCGATAATCTGAGCGGATGTAGCGTAATTTCTGATAGGGCATGCGGGAGGGGGGCCCACCTGCGAGTGCGTTGCCGCGTCGTCGGCCAAAATCAATTCCGCGTAAATTTATCATCGTGTTTGCGAAGGCGCGCGCGAGAGCGACGTTATTCAGCCGACAACAATGAGGTTAGGCTAATGACGAAATTGATGATCGCCGCGTTTCGACGCCGTCTATTTGCGGGCATTGATGCATCGAGCGAGCCGATCGACGACTAAGGATATTTAGGAGCCCGCGTTAAGCTTGATGCTGATGGCTTGTCGAGCCGATTGACGTCTAGGACTTGCAAATATTTTTAGAAAAATTGATTATTAAACTGGTGCGCAATAGCAAAAAGCTTCCAAAATATATTCAAGGAACTAACTTTATTGGCCAATTTTTCCCATTTAAAAGGATTCGCTTATTAAAAAACAAGTTTTCAGCTACATCTACGTACGTAACTCGGTCAGTCCTCCAAAAAAATTCACTTATTTTCACTTAAACCGACCGCAAGAACATAACAGCGCAGGTAAAAAAGCAACATTTTCAGATTCCTATCGCCCGAAAAAGTCGGACGAGACCCCCGTCGGGAAGTCCCCGCCTCGGCATCGCGATAGCATTTATCAGCTCTTAAAACTCCTCGGGCCGAGATAATAGCAGGAGCCGTCCCTCAGTCCGGATACGGCGCGCCTGTAATAGACGAGCATCATGCATGCTCGCGGCCATGCTTCTTGTGCGTTAGACACGATTACGAGGCAAGTTTAGTCCGACGCCCGGCGTCCGGGGGCCAGGGGCATTATTATTGCGCGCCCGGAGTTTCGCTTCCTATTTCGTGTTTATGAAAGCCCCGGACTCGAGTTACGGCCTCAGGTGCGCTGATCGAGCCCTGCCCCCCTCGTTAGGGCCCCGAGACGCGATCCGCGAGGCGGAAGCCGAGAATTGCGCCCGACGCTCTCTGACCTGGATGGGAGGGTGAAAAGCTTTTGAGAGAAAAAAGCACCGCGCGCGGAGAAGGTCGCGGGCGAGGAGGTGCTATTTCCGATCGGGGACTGGAACTGAGGCGATCGAGTGATGTTTTTATTTCACGGACGGGGATTGAGGTTACCTCGAATTTTGGGCTTGAATCATTCAGCGCGCTTGTAGGTGTTGCGAATTTTCTCGAATAAGGACGTCTATTTACGGCGGGATCGTTAATTAAGTAAAATATTATTTTACACGACGTTTTACACGTCGCCTCTGGTACATATTAATTTAAGACTTTAACTTTTCACCCACTTGCGATTAATAAACAAGACGAATTCAAATGAAATTACTAAATTCAGTAGTAACAGCCAGTAGTCAGACGCGATCCTTCCACCCTGCATTACCAACCCCAAGCCTCCAGCATCCCCCCAGTCTCCCTCGCATTCTCTCCCCTCTCAAAATAAATAACGCTCGCGCATAATCTCATCCAATCTCTCGGGCTGTCCCTCGATTCGGCGCCGAGAGCTCGCGGCCCGTAACTCAAGCTCGGCGAGTCGTCGTCGTCGTCGTCGCTCTCGGCGCAGCATTTAAAACGATTTCCGCTGGCGGCGGTGCCAAGAAGCCGCGCGCGCGCTTGTTTCGGGACGCGGATTAACGAAACATAACGCGCCCCGCGGAAGGAGGCGCCATGGGAGATAATGGCGGGAGACGGGCTCCGCAGTGCTGCCGAGCTTTTAAATTCCTCTTTGTCATTCGACGCTGCCGCTGCGACGACGCTCGTAAAGCGTGATTTACTCTCCCGCGTTTCGGGACTAATTTTTTTTTTTGGGAGAACTCTCTGGATCTATTGGGTAAATAGATGCTCGGCGGGGGGGAAAACTCGTTTGGGAAATGCGTTTTTGTAAGCTGTGGAAGTGTGTTAGGAAATTGACTGTTGAATAATTAAAATTCTTGTGGCAGTGCGAGCTTAATAAATTTTAATATTTGGAAGAATTTAATCGTCGAGTCTGCCAAGATGGTGATCAAATAATAATACGTTTATTGTTTATTATATTCTGAATTGAATTTTTGAAGTAAAAATAATTTATCTAATTTTTATAGAGATTTTATACAAGTTTTGTAAAGATTTGATTCTATATAATTTGTGTAAAATTTGTATATAAAAGTGCAAAAAATATCCTTTAATAGTCATCGCTTGCTAATTTTGTCATATGAGATGAGAGGATGTAAAAGGTTCGAATGCACCACGAAATGGAATTAATTTTATTTTTCACGACTGGCGCTTGGTGGCGCATCCTAACTTTTACACCTCGTGTCAAAATTAGCAAACGATGACTATTAGAGGAGCTCGTATTTTTTTCACTTTTGTATACAAACTTTACACAGATTTTATACAATCAAATCTTTACAAAACTTGTATAAAATGAAAAATAAATTGGAAAAATAACTAATAATAATAATATAATAAATAACATTGAAATCTTGGCGAAAAAAAGTAATATTTATTGCTAAGCAGATAATCTAAACGGGTAAACAGATATTCTTTAGTGCAAATATAATAGATATATAAGATATTTCTTTAAATTTCGAATAAAACAATAATAGTATTTAAAATTTTTATGAATTTTTTTTAAACATTTATGAATCCTAGTGTGAACATTATCTTATTATTACACGTAACTTCCTCCCAACCATGTAGTATAAAATTCTAAGAATTTTGCTTGAAAAAATTATTTTTTATTCTCGAAGAACTAAAGGGTCAGGTATTCGAAGTATCCCGGGAATATAGGCGTCAACGCTTGAACAGTAAAATGAATCGATTAAAAGTTATTTGATAAGGAATTTACAACATCTTCAAAAATTTCATTTAAAATACATTACAAAAGATACATCAAAATGTCTCAAATTTTTTACAAAACTTAATCGGAATTTTTTCACTTTAAGTTATAACAGAAAGATAATATATGATAAAATAATATTACCGGAAACAGTAAATTAAAAATGATAAAGGTTGTAAATGACGAATATAACAAATAATAATAGTGCAACTAATGTACTTTTAGATATCGTTTATCAAATGGACATTAGACAATTTATCTTTTCGCGGTACAACGAAATTTTCAAAAAACATTTATTTGAATATGTACAATCTATTTTACAAAATAGAGATAAAGAATTTATTTGAATATGTACAATCTATTTTAAAAACTAGAGATAAAGAATATTTGCGTGCTAATATTTCGGCTTATTTCCTCAAAAGAAGTCGCGCGAACGCGAGCCTTACCACCGAAAAATTATTCAACCCTTCGCATCGAACCAAAACACGCAGCATTACAAAAACTCAACCTCGCGCACTTCTCGCAATAATTTCTCCAGCGACTGTACCCCGGCAGCGGCGCTATTTTTTAAGCGCCCCGCTGTCGGCTTCACCCTTCGGCCACGCTCTAACTACCCTTTAGGCGTTAAGAGATTAACTTGTCGTGCCGAGCCATTTTAATATTCGGCCGCGGTACATTGACTCCGCCGCTGACGCTGCTCCTTCCTGCGCGGCCGCGATTATTTTTGCGAGAGCCAACCCCGATGCCTTTGGACGAGCTTCGAGACCCGGTCGCGGCTCCGAGGTTTGTTTCGCGGAAAATTATTGATTGCAGCTTGATGAATTTAACGGGCAGAGTGTATTGTGAAGGTACGAGGTGGAATACGTGAAAATAATTAAGATAAACCGAGGCATTTCGTCGAGAATCAAACGTAAAAAAAAAAGGCGGCCGGTCTTGCTTAGGACGCGAATTCATTAGAGCCGCATAATTAAGCGAGCTCGGCTCGAATCCGCGAAAACAAGGCACGGGGAAAAAAAGGCGAGAGCGCCGCGCGTTTTCGACGCTCTCTCGCAAACCGAAGCGCAAATTTTATGCATGAGACTTTGGGCTCGGGCTTGTCGGCGGCGGCGGCGGCGCTCGCCATAACGATATGCCGTAACTAAAACTTTAATCTGCAAAGGGAAAGTTGAGGCGCGCGCCGGCCGATAACAAAGAGAAACTCACCCCTGGCAAAGTCCGCTTCTCATGCAGAGCGTTCTGGGCGCTGATTGCACTGTCACGGCTGTAGTAGGTCAGAAACGCGCACCCTGCAAAAGAGATGTTTCTTTATTAGAGGAGGCCTGCTTGCTTGATCATTTTTTTTTTTTTCAGGCGCGGAGCCCGAACGCGATTCGCGTGGATTAACGAGGTGGGACGTTGTTTTATGGGCTTGGGTTGCGGGTCTTTCTTGGGAACGGGAATGGTTTTATGGTGATGATGGAGAAATTCGCGTATGGTGGGATTTGCGTCTATTTAAATCAAATGGAACGTCTCAACAGTAACCACAGTGATGCTGACGACTTCAACTCGCAAATAAATAAATAAATAAATAAATGAAAGTTTGTTAGAAGTTAAAAAATTTTCAAATGGACAACCAGCTAATACCGGAAGAAGTCGAGATGGAAATCATGGAACAAAAAATGTTAAATTTGATAACGGACGACGAGGAATTAGAAGGTAATAATAAAATAAGTATATACATATATTATAATAAATTAATAAATATTTTAATTTTGATAATTTATTTTGTTTTATTTTTTAATATTTCAGGCTTGCAGGAGGAAGAACGATTTATGGCCGGAGATGAAAGTGGGGCGGCTTCCTTACAAGCTCCAGCACCACAGAATCAACTACAAGAAGGTGCACGAGCGCGTACACCAAGGGCTCACGCACAACAGGCAGCTAGGGCTCCAGCAGCGGAACCATCAGCTAGGGCTCTAACAGCAGAACCAGCGGCTGTAACCGTAAATCGACAAGGTGGTCCACTGCGAATAAGTAAGTTTGCCCTAATTTTTAAGTAAGTTTGCAATTTAGCGCGGTGCAATCAAGCGCGTCTCGTGGCTCACTCTATCTATCATTCTTTACTCTCCTCCTATTTATTATAACTTTTTCTTTTTTAGAGCGCCGAGGTGTAAGAGGAGGTGTCCTAAAAAATTCTTAAAAAGACATCAATGATACGGCCAATTTAATGTTACCGTTTTTTGTAAATGCCGTTATCGCAATTATTGCAAAAGTTACAAGTTTTGACTATTACGTTGTGAATATTGAGTTATTGCAAATAATTATTAGACTTTATCTAGTTTCAGGCATGCACACGTAATACGTATCAAAGAATAAAACAACTTTATTTGCACTTTTTTATTGTGGAAATAATGTATATAATATACAAATGATGCCATCAAGGCCAGTAGGTTATCAGAGCCAAGAAATTCCCTTTCATCAAGCACCAGCATATAAAATATAAACCAACAATATTAACTTGAAGAAGTCATTTCCTTCGAAATTCAAACTTGCCAATCCACAACAATAGCCTCTCGAGCAGAAAGCGCACAATCGAAAGAATCTCGAAAAAGCGTTAGGAACAAAGGCGCACTCTCCATTAACGTGCATTATTGAGAACCGCGACATCCTCTCTCTCTCTCTCTCTTTCTCATCCGCCGTCATTCGGCGGCGTTCCGATATTCGATTTCGCCAATCAAGCACGAGTAAGGGCTTTAAATATAAATCGAGCCAATAATGGCCGCTCGCGCTTAATTGCTATCGTTTTGACCCAGTGTGTCACAGCCAATCGTTTTTCTTCGGCTAATAACGGCTTTCTTTCTTTCGGTCTCCCCCTCCCTTCTCCCCCCCGCCTCCCGCTCCTCGTCGCGCGCCCTTGTCGAGTGCTTTGCGCTCCCGGCCGGGGATTAAGATTTTAATAGAAGTTCCGCGATGGGAAAAACGCGGATTCGATTAACGACTCTGCCCGTTTATTCCCTTTGCCATTTTTTTTTTTTTCGATTCCACGCGCCGGCTGTTTTTAGAACGCTGATCGTGAAATGTGATTGAAAATACGGGTTTAGAAGGATAGATTGAGGTTTATTTTTAGTTTATTAATAATTGCGATAATATTCAACCTGCGGGTGTTGAAGCTTTTTCATGATAAATTGCGTTTATTTATAAAAAAAAATGAATTCAATTTTTTTTATCCTATGTTAGATCATAAAAAAGCTGATTATACACTCATATGAGAGTAATGAAAAGAATTGAAATAATTCGCAGTTAATATTTTTCTCAATAAGAGATGACCAATTTTACCTCCGGATTTTTTTTTATTTTACAATGAACATTTAATACTCATACATCTCCAACTTCGCCACATATAAAACGAAATTATAAAAAGAACATTTATTTATTAGTTAATTTATCGTGATACGATTCTTTGCATTAAATTATCATATCCAGGTGACGTCCCTCATCCATGATTATATAAATTGACGGCTTGGTCGAGCCAATGTCGATCCACAAAGTCACCGAGTGCTCCGTCGGTTCTGCTTTCCGAGCCGCCAATTGTTTCATTCCTTCGGTTTTTCACATTTTCCAGTATGAATGTTATACTTATAATCCTCTTTTACCTTTCAGCGCTCTCCAAAGGTAAGTATTTTTTTCTTAAACTAAAATTAATACTTCCATTTTTAAACTAACTTAATGAACTGGTCTGTATAAAAAGCATAAAAACTGTTTTTTCTTTATTCAGCCGAAGGTGCAAAGCTTCGAATCGTAGGCGGTCAGGACGCTAACCCAAGTAGGTTTCCGCACCAAGTATCGTTACAAGTTGGTCTACCGCCAATTTGGCCTTACGAACATTTTTGTGGCGGCAGCATCATTGACGAAAAATGGATTCTCACTGCTGCTCACTGTCTGGAAACTTACAAGAAGTACTGGCCGATAATCTCCATCGTAGCTAAAGCAGGCAAATACGATCTCAATAGAACTGAAGAAAATGAACAGACTGTCAAAGTGAAGACTTTTTATATTCATAAAAAATATGAGACTAATGCGTAAGTATTTTTAAAACTGAAAAATTCCAGAAACTATTTTCTGAAAAATTGCCCAATTGCAATTTGAATTACGTATAAAGGTAGAGACAGTTAGTGAAATTAAAATACTACTGTTTATTGGATCAAAAATGAATCCAAATATTTTCCAGAACTGCGGGTAATTACGACATCGCCTTGTTAGAACTGACGAAATCTCTAAATCTAAATGACCAAGTTTTGAAAATTTCGCTGCCGGAGAAAAACAGCGAGCCCAGTGGGAACGTCACTCTATCAGGTTGGGGTGCCATCAGCGACAGAAGAAAGAATTCATCCGCTCACGACGTCAACGAGGACGACGAGGACGACGGTCGCGAGTATCCCACGATTTTGCAGTCTGTCACCGTACCGATTATCGATCGGAAGAC
>JAWWML010000001.1:6755219-6803928 GCA_035047165.1 Ormyrus rosae
CAGAAATTTTATTCAATCTGTACAAAGTATTTTTTATACAATTTGTATATAATTTGTATAAAATTTTTTCACTTGGGCACCTTCTATAAACAACCAATTACATCGATTTTAATTTCAAATTTTAATCAATCACATTACGGAAATTCGACTAAACAATTACATCACCGAATACACTCAAGTTTACGAGAACAGAATTAAACGGCGCGGCGGACAGTAGGCAACTCAGGGGTGAATCTGCCACTATTACCATCTCGCATCCACGGAACATTTCGCGCCACGTCGATCCGCGCGCAGCCAGCTAACGTACGACCGTGCTTCATCTTATCGCGAGGCAATCGAACCGACTCGATCTGCCGCCTCTCGGCGTCCCGGCACATCGAGCTTTTTAAAGTTTTTGAGCTTGCAAGTTCTTTCCGACGCGTCAGCTCTTCGAGGCCCCGCTAATGATGTAATTTATATCGCGGCTGGCCTTTGCGTTTTTCTGCGGGCTCCGAGCGCTGTGCTTGCGCTCTTTGAGCTGCTCGCTTTGAAACTTTGCTTTGAAGCTGTCTTTAATTTCGCGCTTGCGCCTGTAACATGTTTTTAAAAGATTTTATTTACATAAACGTGAAGATCACGAGTTGGAAGGAAAAAATGTAACTCGAAAATTTTGAAAGCAATTATAAAGTCCTATTTCCTGCGCTAAATTTATGACACTTCTCATTCGAAACCTGCGAATTTAAAGAAAATGATTACAAAAAGCCTTGTCTCGAAGTCATCGAAGCAATGGTCTATGAACGTTACCTGCTTTTAATATTTTTATATCAATTTTGTTTTAAATTCATTATTTTCAGTTAAAACTCTAAATGAACGCCTAGATAAACGAACATCAATAATACACGTACAACAATTAATGAAATCTCATCTTCAAAGACACGGCGCAAAATAGTAATTAGAATTTATTTCCAACGAACTTCCACGCGCGATTAAAAGCTAATGCTCGGAGCGAAATAAAACCAAATGAAATTTGAAGCTCGAGCGGCGCCTCAGTCCCGGAAATTCATTTAAACCGATGATATCCCCGGCAGCGACGGGGGGCCACTTTGCGGTGGCAACTTTCGGCGCCGGTTGATGCGCTCGCGTGTGTCGCGTCGATGATAGCCCCCCGAGCTTTTTAACTCACTTTGCAAGGGCTTTGTTCGGGGGTGGAAACGAGCGCTGTACAGGTAACGCCTGTTTGTCTTTCCTTCGGCGATCGTTGAACCTTCCTGCCGGAGGAAGCGCCCGTTTTTTAAGAGGAGGATAGATGAAATACGAGCTGGGCGATATTTCCGATGCGCGCCGTGGCTATTTGAAGTTGCATGAAATCAATTATTAGTATTCACTAATAATAAATTAGATCCTCGATCTATGTAAATTGTACTATTTTTGCAGCGAAAGGAAGTGTATTTTTACACTTCACTTCCTCTCTGATTAAAACCACTTCGAACGTTAAAGATATCCGTGCCATTTCACTTTTTCGACCTCATCCGGCGATCGAAAAGTAAGCGATTCATTTCCCTTAAAACAGCCCCACCGAGTTTAAACTTTTTCACCAAAGCAAACAAGCCCTCCGCCTTCGCGCAAAGAGAAATAAGTCAAAGCCGAGAGAGATCCGAATCCGATAAACATGGAGTGCGACCGCGGCAGCCGCTGCCTTAACGAACGCTCTCTCCGCGCTTCTTGTGTTTCGCGGGGGGGCGCAAATTTACGGACGGGGCCGCGGGGGAAGAAGCGAAGATTTACGCGCCGCCGCGGCTTATTAATGTGTTTTGCGAGCTCCGCGCAAATCGAATTTCACTGCTTCTCGCGCTATCGGGACGCATCGAGCTTTTCTTTCTTCTGGCGGTGTCCGCGTCGTTAAACTTTTTCTATTCGCCTCAGGCTGGCGAAATTTTATGATGATCTAAGGGCTTATTTGGTAATGGTTGGCTACTTCATAAATTATATTTACGCGTTTACGCAGTTATGTATCCGAATATTTATTTTGCAAATCTTCATTTAAATGAAAGAATATACTTTATTAAAAAATTTTAATTTTCTATTATTATCGATAAAAATTACAAATAATCTTGTAAAAATTACCATACTGTCGTAAAGCCACCACAGATTGTTAAAACCCAAAACATAACTATACTTTGTAAGGAATTTTACTACACCGTTTGGTAAATTTTCCTACAAAGTATGGTAAATTTTTGGTTTTGACAGTCTGCAGTGGCCTTACTAGGCAGTATGGTAATTTTTACTAAACTTTTCTCTCAGCGGAGATAAATTTCGAAGCTTGCCACAGAAATAATTTAAAAACAATAGCCGAAATAAAAACGACACCGTAGATTGCCAAAACTAAAAACCAGCGAAAGATTCGGCCAGATATACTCCGAGAGAGCCAGTAGAATCGGGAGAAGATAACGAGCGGCAGCCCCGATAACTCAGGGCTCCATCCATATTTAGCGGACACTTTTATTATGTCCCGCGCAGCCCTTCCGATCGCATCGGAAACAATTTCTTGCGCGACGCCGAGGGGAAATTGGTCGTTAGTAGCTCGCGCGCAGGAAATAATTACGGATTCGACGTCCCCGACGTTAAGCGCCCCGAGAGTCGAGTCAGCGACTATTTCAAATAAATTAGGACGTGTGCGTGTGTGTCTGTATGTATGTGTGTGTGTTTGCGCCACGCTGGAAATCGACTTCCAGATACAATCGAAGCTTCGCGCCGTATTTTATGGGCAGAGCAGATACTCGTTTTTGCGCTCAGAATGGAAACTTTTTCTTGCTGTTTAAAGCAAAATTTTTTATCTTTTTGTAATATTTAGTTTACTCATTTGTTATTTAAACATTTAATGGCATGTAAGTGTTATTGCTTCGTGTAACATTTTCCAGAAAAAATCGTACGAGAATCATTTTTCCAAATTATAATTAAGGAATATTAATAGACCGCCGAATTTGATCACAATCCCAATGGCATCTGTAACGAGCTGAATTAAGCGACTAATCACATGACAAACTATCCGATTTACCATGTAACCCACCCTAAACTGCTTGACATACTGTATAATTTAGCAATATAATCAACAATTAAATATCGCCGATATTAATTACTGTACTTTTCATTATTTATTTAGTGCAAATAGAAAGCGTCAAAGCAGTCAATGAATCAGTCGATATGCATCCCTTTACAATCCCAAAAACCCCCCGCAACTCCAATAACTCAATCATAACCCCGAGCAGCCGCAAGAAAACAGAAGCTTCCCTTAATCTAACGAGCAACAGCTTCGACCGGCTCTCAGCAAATCGAGCGGGACGAGTAAATAAGAAGTTGGCTCGGGGCTGCTCTCCCCTAACAAGTGTATAATAAGCGGCGGACGGCTTAGGCGCGGCGAAGCCATACGCTTCCTTCTTCTTCTTTTTTCTCTCTCTTTCCAGCCCGGGCGCGCTATTTTTCTGGCAGCCGCCGGTGAGAAACGACGGGCCTCCTCCCGAACGCGCGGAAATTGAACGCGATCCAACACGGATTAGGCTATCTTCTTGCGTGCGGTGGAGTTTTTGTCGGTGGGGAGAGAGAGATGCTTTGCGTGCGGTGCGCCGCCGCCGCCGCCGCTGCTGCTTATTAGGGCAGCGTGCCAATCGATGAGTGCTTGTTAAGGCTTGAAAAAAAAAAATGGAGATTCGCTGCTTTATGCGCTGCTTGTTGAATTGAGAAAGTTCGGGAGGTGAAGTTCCTTTGAAGGTAATTTGGGGAGATGAATTGTTATCCCTTCTGACGACGGGGAAATTGGGTTGTAAATGCGGGGAATGAAATTTTTCTTATGGCGATGGTAGAGACGTTAAGCAGTTTTTAGGCAATTCTTAGCTTGTTTTGTAGTTGAGGAGGACAAATTGCTATTGTTTTTTGTCATTATCAAGTAATTAAATATATTTTAAAATTAATTTCCAATTGTTTTTATTTAATTTAGACATTAATTTTAGCTAAAAAGCGCTCCACTTAAAATTCACGTTAACCAGCCCAACTGGTTAATTTTCTACCAGGGAATTAATATAAAAACAAGAAATAGGAAGAAAGTTTTTAACATCGAAATACAAAGAGTAAACCAACATATTTTTAATCTAATATAAAATGAGAATAATTATTTTTATTGACGTGTAATAAATCATTATAATACAATTAATTGTTTTGTGTTCCTTTTTTTATTTAAAAATTTAATTGTATTATATCCTATAAAAAAATAATTAAATTATCTAATTGTACATATTTATTAAGAAGATACAGTAGACCTCAATTCTCATACTCGAACAATAAAAAAGGATCTAACCCGAACGAACTATCAAAAAAAAAATTGAAAATTAATCAATAATATATTAGAAATCGAGTGCGCCGAAACGAAAAAGCAGAATTCAAAACGACTCGAGAAGCTGGCGCTATCTGCACCAAATTTGAAAAACGACGCCGTTAGATTCGGCGATAGAAACTAAACTGTAAGACGCGGTTACCACTCGAGTGCGCTAAGCTCCGAAAACTTTGTTGCGCGTCACACAGTTCTAATTCCGTCCGTTCGCGCACAATGAGGAGGCATTAATTATGAACTTTTAATTGAAGCCGAATCGCCGCGCGCGCATTGGCCCCGCCGATTTTTCTAAAAATACCCGCCTCTATTTATAGCAAATTTCGCCGTTACAATATCTTATCAGATTACAGACCGCCGCCGGCGGTGTCTCGCCGCGTCCAACGAGGAGACACTGAAATTCCCGAGCGATTATGCAAAAATCGCGTAAAAAAAAAAAGAAAAAGGCGCGCGATTAATCCGGCGGGGTCGGTCGTTTAATTCCAAAAGTTACACCTCGTCTCGGGATTCATTCGGGCTCCGCTTGAGCAGGAGAACGCTTTGGCGAATTCATTAGTATTCGATAGAGATCCAATGACGCGGAATCGTGGCAAAGTTCGCAGCGCCAAGTTGAACCGACTCAAGTAAAACTCCTCCAATTCCGGCCTGCAGAGTAGCTGTAACAGAGAGAGAGAGAGAGAGAGAGAATAAAATATTTTCATAACATGTATTCCACCTCGCCGCGGCCGCGTGGACAGCTCCATCGATCTCCGTAAATCTGAATCGAGAGCGCGTCCCGAGAGAGAGAGAGAGTCTAATTTGGCAGAACCGCGGCGGCTTCGGTTACAAATTTAAAACGAAAACCTTCGCCTTAATCTCCGCCGCGGACTCGAAATAGGATGGGCAAAGGAGACAAAAGAGCCGAGAATAGGAGATATATACTACTTACGCTCGCGTACGAGGCGAAGAAGTTCTCGTCGTCCTCGATCACCGAGAAGCCCTGCTTCCGCAGCCGTTCGCGGAACGCGTGGAAGGCTATCTGGATCGCCGCGGAGTCCGCCATGTTCTCCATGGCTGACCTCTCGCCGTCGACCTTTGAATTCGGAGAGGGCAGATTAGCAAT
Source organism: Ormyrus rosae (assembly GCA_035047165.1). NCBI lineage: Eukaryota > Metazoa > Arthropoda > Insecta > Hymenoptera > Ormyridae > Ormyrus > Ormyrus rosae. The sequence goes on from JAWWML010000001.1 coordinate 6,760,679, forward strand.
TTTTCGTGCGTCAGCACAGCTTTTTTCTTATTGTTTTTAGAAAATCAAAACCGCATCAGGCTCATGCATAATTGAAGGTAGGAAATGCGTTTCGAAAGGTAGACCTGCAGTAAACTGTTATTATATTTCATGCAAATTTTGAGACTTTTTTTTTTTAATGATACGTTCAGAAGCTAAGTTTTAAGAGACGATGAAAAGAAATTTAGTTTCCAAGATTATTTAAAAATACCTACGTAAACGTGTTTATCCGAATCAAATGGATCGGGAATGTAATAATTGTCAAACTGATTAATAAAGCATTCCATTTTCTCCCAAAATCTCAACTTGGTCTCTTCGGAATAAAGGTGCCTTCGAGGTTTGGAACTTCCAATCGAATCTAGTATAAAACGAAAAATTATTTGCAATGATTTGATATCAATTTACTTAATCAATTTATTAAATTACCTGCATCATTAAAGGCATGCATAATTTCGTAAGCAATAATAAAACCCAGCATTCCATATTTCTTGAATCTTCAGATTTAAAAAAAAAAAGATTATAAGTTAGTGGTTTAGAATAATATGAATCGCAAAATTAACAAGCATCTCTGTTACTCACTCTGGAAAATCAGGCTCGAACAGTGGTGGCACTAGATTTTCAATCTTGATCACTAAAAATTAAAAATTAGTTAGCATTCCATTAAAATGGACGAAATTAATCAGATACCAAGATTTTATTCTTACGAACGCTGTTTTCGAAGAATTCGTACGCAGAACCAATGCTACTTAGAGTAGTAATTTTCATAAAATTACTGTTTTCCCTGAAATTCAGATTATGGTTTCATAAAATAAATGTAATGAGCAAAGTGTTCCATTAGAAAGTGAAAAATCTTACGTAGATTGAAAATCTTTTTTTCCCACAGTCTCCAATTCTTTATTTTTATAGAACCTCCGCAAATTTAGTATATTACTGAAATAATCTGTATTCGTCGTCAGCTAAAAACGTGCAATCGAACGTTAAAATTATGATTCAAACAAATAATAGATCCTGAACCATGTTTATTCACCTTTTTATAGTAACTGTTTAGTGTCGAGAGGTTCTTCAAAGATTCTGGAACTCCCAATACGAAATTCATACTCAAAATTTTGTATTCGGCTGCTCTTTTTTCGTCCTGATTCAACAACGACGACCTTTTCAGAGCCCTCATTGCCACTTGTTTTATGTCGTTCAAGACCCGATATGCCTAGTAAAAACAATTGTTAAAGTGCTGCTATTTCGTACACGTTCCACTTGGTATATTACTTACGACTTTTTCAGCTTTCGCTGATATGTGCTTCTTCGCGAAGGTGTAGGAGAGCACATTATCGAACGCAGGCTCAAATCCGCAGAATCTCCATCTGGAACAACAATCACCTTTTTATACGATAAGCTTTGGCATTCATTCGGTGAATTTTTTCGAGTTCGGACGTTCTTTTTATAGACACACCTTGACAGATTTTTTATCGGCTCGTGCATGTATTCCCGCATGTCGAAGTACAAGTTGCTCAGTTCCTTGCTGGTGTGAGGAAGGAATTGATGCACGAATCTCCAGTGAATGTAATTGGCTAAAAAAACCAAAGACTTGCGATTAGTTCAATGTGCTTTTTCGGGGAATAATCAAGTATTTCGTACCTACGACTCTCGCGGGCGTGTTGAACAGCAGTTGAAAAAGCTTTGCGAAGTAATTGAAAGTGGACACGTCGACCACGTCTTCGTCGGTGACCAATTTAGTAGTCGTCGAATATAGATCGTTTATAATTTCAACCCAATTCAGCTGAAAAGAAACATTCGCCTAAAATATATTTTCGCGAAAAACGTCGTTTCTGATCGGCTGTACAAAGTCTCCACACCAGTTAATATACAAAATGAATTGTTTAAGAAAATATTACTAATCTGTAGTCCGAATTAAAAAAAAACTCTATTATATTTTCAATTTCAATGTTTTCCCCGAAGGGTTGGCCTTTTGTCTCTATTATATGTATATTATGTTATTGGAGATAATACATTTTAAACATTTATTAAATTACGTTAAACAAATGCTACAGCAATGAATATTCTTATATAGTCACATTAAAAAAAAAAACTAGTATAAAATTCATCATTATCATAAAGGATCTTTCCAATAAGTCAAAATTCTTCTCACCGACTGATTTCTATCGCTGGCCACCTGATCGGTAATATTCTGAAACTTCTTCAGCACAATCGGCCGATAAAAGTTAAGCCGCTCGCCGTCCTCCAGTATCTGGAAAAAGCATAATGGCTCCGTAAAAGAAAAATTTCGCGTAAACGACCTCCCGAAAACGTAACCGACGCGTACCTTTGATATTTCGGCCTCGAAGGAGGCTACCTGCTTCGCCCCTTCGGTGATCTCCTCCTCGGACGCCGAGGATCCGGTCGCGTTCGCGACCATCACGCCCAGGGTCTTGATGTACTCGACGTACTTGGAGAAGATCGTCTGCTTGTGGAGGAACGGCTCGCGGACTACCGGCTTTGGCTGCCGCAACTGAAATAAGGTCTCGATTGAGGTTTTTTTGTTTCACGTTGACTTTAGAGAAAATTAGAGAAATGCAGTTCTTTTCGATCGCTAAGATCAATTTTATTATATAAAATACTTAAAAACAGACGAGACTATATGCATTTAAAAATATTGATTCCAACTGGAATGTTTACTTTTAAAGTGCAGTACTTAATTACATTTTGGTAAATCCTTTTTAGTACAAATTTAATATTCCAGAAGGATTTCAAACGTAAAATTCTTTCGTAGTTTAATTTGTTTTATTCAAAAGTAGTTTCTAGTATAAACAAATTATAACAAGTATAACAAATTAAACAAAGATATGTATATATATTTAGGTATTTATATTTGCTGACAGACAAAAATGTGATCTGGCTGATTTGAAACTTCGATTAACAATGATGTTGTGTGTTTAATCTAAAGAATATATAGTATCGGTGTCGCATTAGGGACCTTTTTTCTACACCGTCTGAATACTTGCCAGAATTCATGTACACGCATTCCTACCAGCAGTATATATAATTATCGATATAATTATATACAAAACAAATCGAACGCATGTACAATTATTCTTAAGAAATGCATTACACCATTTGTAACAGTATTGAATACAATTTCGACAATTGTAAAAACACATGAAATTATCATTTTACACGCGAAATAATTGAATTCAGAGGCAGTTTCGTTAATTAAATTAGAAATTCTAAATATAAAATCTCACCGCGATCGTGTGAATTCGCCTCAGAACGTCGTTGTTAACGGATATCTCGTAAAGCGGAAACACGTTGATCTTCCCGTAAAATGCATGAAGACTCTGCCAGTTCACCAGGTTCTCGTCGTCCGAATTCTTTCTGGTCAAGGGCCATCCGCCGACTTCCTTCAAGACCGATTGGATCGGCTCGATTCCCTGCGCGTCAATTGTCTCTTGCAAAGGAGGATTTCGTAAAAGGAAGATATATATTAATTGCGTCTACAAAATTAAAACGGCGAAGGAGACGTTGGACCAATATTGAGCAAAGGTTAATTTTCTGTTCTAATCAAGAGATTTCTTACAAAAGATACAATGTGCACTTATTAATTTTCATATTTCCATAACTCATAAAACTATTTAATTTAAATTGTATTAAACAACGTTGAAAACGTTAATCACTCGCGCGCAGCTCTGAATAATTCCCGAAAATTCTCGATTAACGAGACAAGTCTCGCCCAAGATACATCCAAGACGTACAAGAGGGGGCCGCGCCGTTTTTCGGCAAATATTTGACTTTAATTACCCGTATCCATACAAGACGCGTAGAAAGTTCTCGCCGTCTTCACCGGCTGAACGCTCTGCATGTCGTCCTCCTCCAAGATAGCTGGTGCCAAGAGAGAGCCGGAGAACAAGAAAAAAAAGACAATAATTTATCGGAAAAGCCAAAGACACGCGCGCGCAATTTCTAGAGCGACCGAATACTTGCCTTTCAATTTCGCAACGACATTGTCTTGCGCCTCTGCCACGAGAGATTTGAAATTTGATATCGAGCCGTCTGGGTTTTTGTATTGACTCTCGCAGACGTACGCGTAGAAATTCTCGCATGGGTTCGGGTTCGCATCTGAAATAATATAACACATATCGGCTCCTCTGTTCAATGCTGGCTTCTTTCGGGGCAGAGTAATTTACGATCGTTGCACCTCGAGGTACACGGGACAGTGAGAGATCGTTATTATTAATTGCGCTCGACCTTTTCGCCTATCAACGATGATTTAAAACTTATTCGTTCTTTGCCGAGGCGAAACTTTGTTTAGGTGCTACCGATAAGGTGTAGGTAAATTTTTTGTAATCGTTGTTTCGGAATTTCTTTATGTATATTTAAACTTACATTCGTTCTATAAAAAAAAGTTCAATAAATTAAAGTTAGGAATTCTTTAAAATAAACTAGCATGAATTAATTTTCTTTATAAAGAATGATCGCTAATTTGACTTTAAAATTAAAATCTATTTGCGGAAATGGAATTCTTTTTAACATCAAAAATGACTCACTTTTCCCATGAAAATGCTAATTTATATCTTGTAAAAAAAGCCTGTTTAGAAAGTTCTCAAGTTGACAAGATATTAAATTAATCCGAAGGCGAACATTTTTGACGACCGAATAAAATAATGTAAATTTTCATCGAAGGTTCTCAGAATAGTTCTGGTATCTAATTTTAAATAATTTGTCTAAGTTTAGTCAGTTCTTGCCCCTGCTTCGAGGAGACCAATTCGCCTATATATGGACGCAACTTTTAGTTAAGAAATTAGGTGGCTAAACCTTCAACAAAAAAATAAAAGCTGCACGTCAAACAATTTCAAAACTTTAAGCAACGTGTAAAAATAAAACTAGCCAAATAAACAGTTATTTGCCTACAAAAATAAACAAGAAAAAAATAACAACAATCATTTAATTTAGAATCTAAAGAACCACTAATAAAAAGACACGTTCTTTCTCGCGGCATAAAAGCAATTTTCACCCAAAACAAAGCATCGAAAATCTAAGCAATTGCGTCTCAACCCAAGCAGTACAACTTTCGCCCGAGAAACCCAAAAATCTTTGCAATGAAAAAAGAAAGAAAAAAGCGAGAACGATTAAGTTGTTCGCTCGCGACGAACTTGGAACTCGGCTCTCTCTCTCTCTCTCTCTCTCTCTCTCTCTTGGCATGACTTACTCTCGGCGAAGGCGCGGTGCTCGAGCGCCGCCCCAAGGACGAGGCTCGCCAGCAGCAGCAACGGCAGACACGGCGTCCTAGACATCGCGGATCGATGCGCGCTCGCCGCCGGGGCTTCTATTAATACGCCGCATTATTTTCGCAAGCGCTAAACCACTACTGAGCCCCGCCGATCGGCGATCGATCGTTTTATACCGGGACCGGGGGGGACCTCCGGCTTTTGGGGAGGGAGGAGTGCAGAGTTGGTGCCCCGAGAAGATCTCTGTTTCGGGGATGCGGGAAGTTCGGCTTTTCGAGTTACTTTTTGAGTTTTTTAATGTGCTATAATTAATATGTAGTTTGTAGAATATTATAAAGATGTTGTAGGAGTTGAAAATTGTTTTAACTTTAAAATTTTTATTATTTTTAACTGCAAGTAATACAAAATGTTGACGACTGTCATTATATGTAATAAAGAGATGGAGTAAATAGAACGAAATTTAGAAATACTTGTCATATGAACTTTATAATTCTTATTTCACTAGAATTACAAATTTTTTTTTCTTCTGTCGTACGTTAGAAGGTTCTTTGAAATTTTCAGTAAATATTTAACTTTTTGCTGAGACTTCTTGCATTCTAAATGCTTTACAAATATTAAAAGCAAAGAAGTTTGTGTTATGAATTTTAAACAATTTGCATTATCTATGAAGGTTTTTATTCTTTAAATATTACGTCTTTTTTAGCAAATATATTTTGCTTGCATCTTGTTCGTTTTCATTATTCAAACATATTTTGAGAAAAGAAGTCTTTAAACTGAAATGCTAATTCCAAATTTTCTTTAAATAAATTTTTATTAAAAATATTGAAATAAACTTTATACAATCTATTTCTAAATCTAATTAATATTTCTTTGTATCAGTTAAGAGTCAGAGATCTTCTTTGCAATAACATTTTACATCATTATTGAAGAATAAAAATATAACACACACTTTATTAATGAAAAGTATAATTTGTTTATTCAAACAAAATATGTGATAAACAAACAACGTTCAACTTATAAAAGTTTTAGAATCTTCACCCTTTAAAACAGTTTGATAATACATCAATATACAAATATAAATACTTTTTAAAATTGGTCCTTTTACAAAATAAACGTTGAAACTATAATATATGAAACATAAACTAAGGAATGTAATTAAATATTTAACTTGTATTAAGAAAACATTGAATTGTGTAACGTTTCTAAATCCTTTTCTCTTTCTACAGCTCGTTTCTTCTCCTTCTTGTAGTTTTCATAATCTTCATCGTCTGTAGGTAACTCATATCTACACAGTGGGCACGAATTCGTCTATAAAAAGACAAAGATACGTATCATATACATTTTGTTTTAACAAAGAAATTATTCTTTTCAATAATACTACTTAGCTTACCCTTTCTAACCAAGGGTTTATACATTCTTTATGAAATGTATGTTTGCAAGGCATTGATTTAGAAATACTACCTTTTTCAAATTCTTTTAAACAAACCGGACATGACTGATTTCCTGAAAATAGAAAATTAAATATTTAATAATAAATATAATGATATAATGAAAAGCTTATTACCCGATTCCTCAGTATGTTCAATTTCTTTTAATTTTGCAACAGCTTCTTTGGAAGCTGGAGGGGGCAGTTTTTCATTTTCTCCAAAAAGTACCCACAATCCTGAATCTCTGAGAAATCGAGCCATGTGAATTGGATGATCAGGAGCTTCCGAGTCACTCAGTGGTGTCCATCCCATTTCATGAAAATAGTCTGCCATTTTCAACCTATAATTTAAGGACGTTTATATGGTAAACCTTATTTGAGGAAAAGAAATGTAAGAAAAGAAATGTAAAAGACACGAAATAAAATAGTGCTTATTAAAATTTTATCTATTTTTATTAAGCATTTGTTTTTTTTATCAAATACCTATTTGCATAATTAATTTTTATACTTGTTCATATACAAAATAAAAATGTCATTTACTTTTATTTCGAGAAGTATAATGCAGTAATTGTTGTATGAACAGTCTATTGACACACGATTACAATTGAGTCTTTTAATATTCCAAATAATAAAAAATAAAACAAATTTGTGACAATTTACCTTTAATAAACAGAACTTTCAAAAAAGCCTTGTAACAAAAACAATCACTCAATAACAATCTCTAAACACTTATGCAACTAAAACTTCTGAATCAGTCACTTTCATTACACTGTATATAAATAAAGCACTGTCATATATGAGTGCGCGGGTGGGGAAAATCTAACCTTTTAAGTTTTCATGCAGTGGGGCCTTTAAAGTTCATAGAAACCAGCCTTTCGATTAGGTGTGACGATTCAGGTCAGCTGATTCCTGCTTGGGAGATCACAAGATCTGTTCCTGTTATTTCTCAGACGAATTTTTGTTAGACAAATCCAATAATAACAAAATGTCGCTCCATTCAGCAGGAAAAGGAAAACTTCTGGCCGTCATTGGCGATGAGGTGAACAATTTTCATCGAATTTTATCATAACGACGTTAGAAGATTTCTGCATTTTGTAAGAATTTTAAATTATTGATGGGGTTTTTGTGATTGCAGGACACTTGCGTTGGATTCCTTCTTGGAGGTGTAGGAGAAATTAACAAACACCGTCATCCCAATTTTATGGTTGTGGATAAAAGTAAGATTCTGTTATTTTGTATATAACTACTTGATATTTAATATGTCTTTATCCTCTTTACAGTGATGAATGGTGTTTAATCTTAATTGTTTTTCATGTTTCAGACACAGCCGTTGGTGATATTGAAGAAACATTCAAAAGGTTTATCAAACGTGATGATATTGATATTATTCTCATTAACCAAAATGTAAGCATTAGTTATATCTTTTAGTTTAGTTTACAATTAATATTCACTGTTTCTGAGTTTATATGTAGATTAATATTTATATTTTTTATGATTATATTTATTAAATTAAAGATTAATATGCACAATTATATCTAATATTAATAAATAAAATAAATAATTATAAAAATTGTTAATTTTTATGTTTGTAATTGAATTGTTTATTATATTTTGCATTAGATCGCCGAGATGATTCGACATGTGATTGATAGTCACACACAACCAATACCAGCAGTATTAGAGATTCCAAGTAAAGATCATCCATATGACGCTAGCAAAGATTCCATTCTTCGACGTGCTAAGGTAAGATTTTAATTCATTGTCTTAAAAGCATTCATTAATTTTCATGTATTCATATTTAAAACAATACAATTTTTCATGCTTTTCTAAAAACTTAAAATTTTCTATTTCTAATTTTTTCATATATAAATCATTAATAAATTTTTTTAGGGTATGTTTAATCCTGAAGATATTCATTAATAACTGCTTCTGTGCTTATGGAACTTCATAATTTACAATACTTGTAAATTAAAACAAAATGTAAATGAAATATTTATTAGTTTAATCGTTGTATCTCATTGTTAATTATTGTACAGTATTGTTGAAATATATAAATGTGTACAACATTCCACCACATGTTCTACATGGAAAAAATTTACATCAACTATTTTTTGAAATAGGCGCTGAGTAAAATTGGAATTAATGTATTGTAAAAAAAATAAAACATTTTTTGATGTGTGACCATTACCTGTTTTATTCATATACTTTTAAGTTACGACATCGCGGTAAACACGAGCCGTTTATTACAAAAATTTTGCATTACTTTGATTTTTAAAGTACAAACAGGTGTAAGGGTAATGTACAAGATTCAGATCAGGGCAGTAATAATTGTGTATATTTTATAAATAAATTATTCTCTTCACGTTAAATAAATAAATTTTAGCAGAAACATTCAGGTCCACTGTCTTTTAATCACAGTGGATGTTTTGTATTCTATTTTCGTTTACTTATTTTTTAATAATTATAATTAAATATTGTAATGAAATTATATGGAATAAAAAAACATTCTACCAGAGCAGAGTTGCAGTAAGAAATATAAGACGGATTTACAAACATTTATTTACAAGTATATTTTGTATAAGATTCACTTGTAGAAAGTTTTCTAACACACTAATAGTAGGTAGCATAGATTATCACAGTCCAGCAGTTTTAAATAAAAAGCTAGATGTGCGTAAATATTGAGAAATACGAATGCGAATAAGACCCAACCAAAAAAAACACGACTTAATATTAAATAACAAAAGATTTTCATACGTTAAACGCTTTCCTCAATATATTACTATGTAAATTTATAAATGATATAATCCTTTTTAAAATTTACAAGATAAACATTGAAAGATAGTGAAAAAAGTTTGAAAATTATATATTAAAGATTTTTTAATATTTAATTCCAATAAAAAAAAATTAATAGAAAAAATCAAGTATGCAAATAATTAATTAAAACATTTGTTTACAATTCGTAATAGGTAGTTTTTTTAGTATTTGAAAATTTAACACACACAATAAAGATGTTTCATCTAGAATAACGCGAAATTTTAAAATCGTATGTAAATGCCTAAGGTTACTTTCATATAAAACAGCGTTGAATGAAAAGTAATTTTAAAACTACGTTCAATATCTTACGCATTTGAGATATTAACATTTTTGAAAATATTTAAAGATTCAACAATACAGCTTTTACCAAAGTTTTAACTCTATATATAGAATTGAAACTTTGATAACAATATTTTTGATTTAAATTACTGTTCATTCATTTACATAATTTTTACAAGTTTTAGTGATCTGCGATGTATAGGTTGTTTTTACAATCTATACTTTGTTTGGATCACTTAAAAAATACAGCCTTTGTACACAAAAGTGAACAAAACTATTTGTATAAATCATAATTACTTGATTACAAATACCGGGTTGTTTCAAAGTTTCAAAAAATATCTGCAAACAGATGTACTTTCATTTTTAGAAATCCATTTTTGGGTTGAACAGTGCTAAAAATAAATATGAAACTCACAACTGGTAAGATAAAACAAAACAAAATCTAAATTCATTTAGCTTCTTTTAGAAAAGTTAACTTACTTTTCTGTTAAATATGACTAAATCATAAAATTCTATCCCAAAGTAATTGCTCCATAATTACAAATGGTTTAAAGCTGCTCAATAATTTAACAATATAATTTGTACAAAACGGAGTTTGAAGTCTTTTAATAAAGTGATGTATGTTTTCAGATCCTTCATTAATCAATAAATAAATAATTAATAATTCTATAATTAAGATATAAATAGTATATTAATAATTTAAATCAATATAAATTAATAAATACTAAAAATTTGATTGTAAAAAAATTTATAGAATTCTAACCGATATAAATATTATTAAGAGAATTTAATTAAAAAGCAATTTTAGTAACTGTTTTCTTGAGCAAAGTTACGATACAAATATATCTTTCGAAATATTTTAGATGATTTCAACTATTAAATACTTATTAATTCATATTGACTTAGGTCCCTCACAGTCTGATGTAGAAATATTTCATAGTGCAGTATCATAGCCTGAATAAATCAAATTGGCTAATCTATTAAAATTAATTTAATATCATCATTGAAATATTTCTGTTTAAGATTTCATTGAGATTTTTTGCCGATTAAACATATGCTCTTATTGTCTAATCAGTCTGTAGAATGAAAGCAGATTTATGCCTCTTGCAAATAGATCGTTCTAATATCCGTCTTCATATTCCTCTGTAGCTGACATAAACAATTTTTGAACGGTGTGAGTCATTTTGGCTAAAACATTGCATATAATCTCAGTTTTTATTTTGACTTCAGCAAGATAATATTTATAAATATTTATAAATATTGTTATTTTATTTAGATTTAGATAGTAAAATAGCTTACCCATTATTCTTTGAAATTTCAAAGGCTTTTTTTTCCAAGCTACGCCTAATAGATATGCAGGAATACCTGATATCGTAATGAGAACTCCCATTCCAACTTCGTAAGGCCTTTCATAACATGGCACTAGCACCAAGAAAGCGCATATCAGAACAAAAGAAATAGGAACCCAAAGAGATACCTAAAAGTTACAAAGGTATTTAGTATTACTTATAATCAGTACGTTGGCTGAATACAAATTTGCTTTGATAATTTAATTCGTACTTTAATTGGTCGAACCATGTCCGGTCGCTTATATCTTAGCCACAAAATTCCGGCAACGGATAGCATAATGAAAGTTGATTCTACAATACTGCAATACGTAATTAATACGAAAATATCACTGGTGCACAACATAACGAGCGATAAGATGCACTAAAATAATAAGAAAAGTAATTTATACTTGTAATTGGAATACAAATTGCAATTATTTTAATTAAAAAATAAACGTTACCAAGAATACTAAAGCTGGAGTGGGAGTGTATCTCTTAATGTTTATATGACTGAGCATGACAGGAAAATGTCCGTTTCTAGCTCCAACAAAGCACATCCTAGAAGATGTCATAATGTGAACACTTAATCCTCCAAAAGCAGATATAGCAACCATAACTGGAATGATCCACGACATATAGCCCAGTAATTTATCACCAAAAGTCTAAAAAAATTATTCATTTCATTTTATTTTATTTCATCATAATTTGTTTCACATTTTAAAATTTTTTTAACGAACTTACAACTGCAATCGCTTCTGAAGCTATCATAGCTTCTGGCGTTAAAACCGCTAAATAGGCAACGTTCGCTAAGACGTAAATGAGCGTGACGAGTGGCAGAGAAATGTATATAGCTCGAGGTAGATTACTGAAACATTAAGTTAGAATTAATAAATAATTTAGATAAAAAAGCACGCTCTTTTAATAGCAATTATTACTTACACATAAGGATCTTTTAATTCTTCAGTCATAAAATTTAAATAATTCCACCCTGAGTATGAAAATATTCCAGAATAAACTGCAACAGCAATCTTTCCTGGCTCAGTACTTGTATTTTCAAAAGCATTTTCAAAGTTTTCAGTGTGACCTGGAAAATAAGAAGTTTTATATAAGACTATGTAGTTTTGAATGTAGATTTTTTAAAAATGTTTAAAAGCAAATATACCCATAAATAACCAGGCCAACCCAGACAAAATAATTATCACTAAAGCACCAACTTTTGCAAACATAAAAACGTTTTGCATTTTTGTAGTTTCTTTTACTCCATAACAATTAATGTATGTTAAGAAACAAATAGTTACAGCAGCTAGCAATCTAACAGCATTATCGGGAATGCTACAATTAGGAAAAAATGGCTGTAGTACATATTGTGAAAATGTTAGTGCCATAATTGCATTGGTCGTTGGCCTAGAATGCAAATTACAAAACAGTTATTAAAATTGAAAATACTCATAAAGCAATAACAAATTTTCTAAATAGTTGCTTACACAAAAATTAAATTTGCTGCCCAGAGATATAGGAAAGCTGCTAAATTACCAAATGATTCATGAATATAGGCATAGTCCCCACCACTGCGGGGTATACTCGTTCCAAGTTCAGCATAACATAAGGCACCAATCATTGACAGTAAACCACATAATACCCAAATGATTATGGATAAGCCAACACTTTGTACTTCTTGTATGACCCCTTTAGGAGAAATGAAAATCCCTGGAAAACAAATATAATTAATTAAAAGATTTAAAAAATGAAATTAATACTAAAATATTATAATAAATCATACCTGAACCAAAAATTATTCCTAAAATAATAGCAACACCTTCCAGCAGGCCCAGCTGTTTTTTCATTCTTACTTTTTCATCTTCTTTTGTAGTCTGCATTTCTGTTTGTTTTGCCATTTTGATTAATAATTAAAATTAGTATAATTTTGATTAACTATACTTTTTCAAAGTTAAACCTATAAAGATAAGAACTAGTTAATGAAGTTTTAAAAGGCTGCAACAAAGTAGTATTCTTTATGAGCCTAGATTTCGAGAATGTAAGCTTGTAAGAAATATGACCCCTTATGTACGAGTGCAAATCCTATATCTACATAGAAGCAACTTAAAACTTGGATCAACTGATAACAATTATGAAAGAGGATCTTAATTGTCAATCATTTACGATGAAGAAAAAATGATGCAAGCTTCCTCGTCATTGCAATATTTGCAATACATTTTCCTGTCAGCAATGAAGTCAATTTAAGTGTATATGAGCCAATAATATTTTTTTATTTATCGCCTCTAACTAATCTAACAATTAAATAATTGTCTCCTTATCTGGCATATGTTCTATCATTATAAACAATTTCAAACCTCTCCTGTTAAGTCTCATTCAACTATTTTTTAAAAGATGTCAATTCAAAATTTCAGCGAATCATTCAAAAATATATTCTCACAGGACTGAAAATCAATCCAAGCACCAAAAATCCAAACAGTTAATTCATGCAAAGCGCGCAAACGGTAAACAGACAAACTCTTTGAGAACACGAAAGAGCGCGGAAGAATGCAATAGACGGACTCGAGAAATTGGCTCGCCCTAGGAGGTCAAAGTTAGACTACAGTTACTACAGTGAATGATTAGTTAAAATTACCTGGTTTTATAAACACGTGCGAGCGATCCGCTCCGAGGTTCTGAACTCCGCGCTAGCCATGTGTAGACAAACCAAGCCGCGAAAACGAACGTCGCGTTCTATTTTTCGATTGAACTGCGAGCGCCATCTGATCGCCTCCTTTCACTCGTTTTTTACTCGTATCTCGTATATCTGAATTAATAATTATTATAAATTATAAATAAGACGTAGAATTATAAACGTAAAGATTTTCTTTGTATTTTATTGTGAAAGAGGAAAGTTACTGCTTTACACAAAGTTCTCAAATTGAATTTATCTTTAAATTTGATTCTTTTATTTTTGAATAAATCAAGTTTATCGAAATTGGTTAGATTTTTCTATATTTGTTTATTTATTTATTACGAAAAAAAATGAACAACGATTTGCGTCACGCATGATGCATGCTGGATTAGTTTTTAAATCTGTTTTTTGTTTTAAATTTTACCGCGCAGTTATATCGAACAAGTCCTATTCGATATGTCAGTTGGTATACGGTCATGAACCATAGACTTATAGAATAGACTGCGCGCTCTAAACTTCATAAGCGCGCATAAATAAAAAAAAAATGAATCTTTCAATCATGTAAAATTTTAGGCTGTCTCTCCAATCGGATTAACAAGCCTGTGAGTAACTGAATTTCGGAAACATCCATAAGGAGTGGAGTCAAATACCAACCCTTAAAAAATGCGTGTTGAATAGAGCTTATGTTTACTTGCTTATTTTATAAAAGTTATGCAGATTTTTAAACAATATATAAGAAAATAATTTTATACTATTCTATACTATAAAAGAAAATAATTCAACTGATGATGCGAACTTAATTTATATTAATGTTTGGTATTTGCCCCCACTCCTTATGGCTGTTTCCAAAATTCAGTTACTCAAGGGCGTGCTCAAGGGTTACTCATGTTAATCCGATTGGAGACAGCTTTACAAATAACAATTTACAAATAACAATTTTCGTTAATATATTGATGTCCAAAGAGACAAAAGTTGCCAAAAGTTGCAGACCAATCAAGTTTTTTCTTGCAATTTGAGGACTGTACTTTAAATTGCATCAAAGTTTTAGATAAGCATAGATAAGCAAATATACTTTTTCCTCTTATTTAATTTTTAATTGTTATAGTTCTTTTACTTAAAAAAAGCATATTTCTTCCTGGTAGCAACGTTAAGTATGTACTTATGAATATGTAAATTATGATGAAAAAGAAAAAAATTGCTTGAGGTATTTTTTTTCACCCAATAATTAGCATTTTTATTTTGAATACATTTTTTTTTTTTAATTTAGTTATTTAATGTCGCATCCCCCTTTCGGATATTAGCGACAGTATTAACTACACTCAGTAGATTTACTAGATTTTTGGTACACGTGATTTCTGTAAGGGTTGTTGCAGTCATCGAGTTCGATCCCTGCCACCGAAAAATCCGGTAAACATTTTTGCAATGTTTCCGAAAATTTCGGACTAGCAGTCGGATTCGAACCCACGTCCTCGAGCAGCCTTGTCTTGGGAAGCTAAGTCCGCCGATTACCGTGAGATAAACAAACCGAAGCCTTAACCGCCTGAGCCAGGACCGCTCTGTTTTGAATAATTAATGTTAAAAAAAGAATAAGAAAAACTTTAAACAACTCTTGCTGATGTACCTAGAATAATTATTTACAAAAAAAAAAAAAAAAAACTAATAGTTTCATCATTTTTAGGGTTCCTAGCAGATTTACATGATTGAAAGATTTATTTTTTTTTTCTTTTTTTTTCTTGTGCGACGCTCGAAGGGCGCCACTCGCACTTAGCAACAGAGCCTGACAACAGTCAGAATCTCCAAGTGGCGCTGATACTCGCCCCTTCCATCAAGCAAAAAGTCGGGTTAGGTTAGGCGCATCACCATGGCAACCCTCGGCCTATATAAGGGCGCGCGCACGGTCCGGAGCTTCAGAAGTCTCAAGCCAGCTTCAGTTCAAGAATTGATCTTACGTGTCGAGCTAGCCTCAGTTTTGACTAGAGAACTTTCTCTCTCAAGTCAAAATTCAATTTTGGAGTTAAATTAATTTCAACTAACCCGCTCCTTGCGCTTTTGCGCTTCATCAGCCAACGGACCACCACCGAACTACAGAACGAGATCGGAGCTCTAAAACATCGGCGAGCCGCCCATCTAGGCTCGCTTTTTACTCGTAGCAGTACTAATCGCAACTCGCTTCAAACGATAGCGATTTATTGCTAAATTCGCTGTTCAGCACCGGTGCAAGTAGTTTTCAACTCAGGTCTTTTTGATTGAGATTTAATATCAAAATTAACAGCGAAATGGCGTCAGCAATGGACGTAGAGGAAGAGGAGATTGACATGCCAACGTCCAGCGGCATTAAAGGAGAAAAGAAACGTTTTGAAGTTAAAAAGGTAAGTGGGAAGCGAAAGTAACGGATGATTTTATTGTTTACAATTCCGTTGCCTGTAACTATGTTTTTGCTTTGTCACGCTCTGAGGCCTTTTAAATTTCTAACAATTACCTTAGATAGTAATTTGTTTTGACCTTTTCAGTGGAATGCTGTGGCACTTTGGGCCTGGGGTGAGTTTAAGAAAATAATTAGTAATTTCTTTCAGATAACCTTGACCTAACCTATAATTTTTATGTTTTTTAGACATTGTTGTGGATAACTGTGCTATTTGCCGTAATCACATCATGGATCTCTGCATTGAGTGCCAAGCAAATCAAGCTTCCGCTACTAGTGAAGAGTGCACAGTTGCTTGGGGAGTTTGCAACGTAAGATTCACTATAAAATAAAATTGTTCTTATATAATTGTAGTTCTAGTAAGAATATTAGTTGAAAATGTAATTATAATTTCAGCATGCATTCCATTTCCACTGTATTTCTCGTTGGTTAAAGACAAGACAAGTTTGTCCATTGGACAACCGTGAATGGGAATTCCAGAAGTAAGTTTTTATAAACCACAAAAGTTGTATTTAAAATATAGCTTTATGTTAAATGTTTCTAATTTTTTTTACTAATTTTAGGTATGGTCATTAGAAGGATATTTTGTTTTGCAATTCTTTTTTATACATTAATGCGAAAATTGGAGAAGAAATGAAAACAGGCTGAACATAAGATGAAGTTTTTAAATCGGTGAACAATGTTATGGAATAACAATGTTATGGAATATATATGTATTAAAAATTTGATAACTTAATTTCGTTTTGTTTAAAAATACTACAGAATCACTAATGATGTACTTCTTTTCGTAGATGTAAGTTAATAAAAGTTTAAGTGTATTTATAAAATTTGTACCTACATGATTAATTAAATTACAATTTTACATATAACTTACTTTTTTATTGTTTTTTTATTGTGAAAATAACTGAATGATCATGAGGATAAGACAATTTTCTTTTCTGACTTATATTTGGTGTGTATATAAACTTATTCATTTACACTTATACTGATACAGAAATACTTTAAAAGGAAGCTACCTGTAGATAAATTAAAGATAATAAAGAATGTATATTATCTTGTGGAATAAAACCCAATAAATACATGTGTAATTTTATCTACCAATTTTTTATTATAACTGTACTTACAAAAAAACTCATTTTTGTCATTTAAATTATTAAAATCACAATCTGCATCTTCTAAAAAGTAATAAATACTTTTTTTTAAAAATGAATGCAAAAAATAAGCACCTAATAAAGCTTGTAGAATTAAAGATTCCGAATTTCAAAGTTTTTCTAACAGTATTGACTTACACAGTTAAAAAAAATTAGATCACTAATATGTGTACAATATCATTACGTAAAGCAAAATTACCTCGCGATGCTGGATTTGCTACTCGTCTACTGCATATTATCATATTTAATAAGCATTTTATCTTATAATCGGTCAAACTGATTAGTATAGGTTTTCCCGTGTCAACGCGTCTCGTCCAGTTTTAATAAGATACCGCTTGTGTTCAGTTGTTTTTTATTCGTTATAATGGAAAGATCGAACTGTAAGTCGGAAGTTGAGGAGCCTTTATCGAACGCCTCGAGTACGTAAACTTTGAAATTTATCACTGAAAATTCAATTTTACGAGTACCTATAAAGTATCTGTTTTTGCTTTTTTTAAGGATCGGATCCAAAACAACGACCGCAGTGAGTATTTAAATCTGCAGAACTTGAAATGAATATTTATGTTGTGATAAAAAATTTACGTTATTTAAAAAGAAAGTAGAAAATTGTTAATCAAATTAAGTTTTCAAAGACAGCCTTTGTATAAAAATACGTGTTTCTCAGCTGTTCGGACAGTAGCCGAATCTCATACTATTTTTATCAATCTAATCGCACTTAAATCGCTGCTGATATATCATAAGAAACAGTAGATATATGCATTTATAGATAAAAAAGACCACATTTTCGTGTGATTATTTCATGATAAAAAAGTACTTTTAATTGTTTGACACAATGCAATATTATTTTCGAAAAGGTAATTTGTAAAAGCTGTCGATTGGCGTTGGTTTGTTTATGCAAACAAGAATCGTACACATTTTAATTGTGCACTAAACTGATATATCTATATATAAATTTTAAATGCTACATTGTGCACAATGTTTAAGTGTACGAACTGTATACATCATTCTATTTTTATCCGAAAACTTCGTAGTTTTTCTCTTTTGCATTCAAGAAAAGCTCCATAATGATTTAATATTATATTTATTTTTTCAATTATAATTGTTATGCTTTTGTAAATTAAAAAAATTCTTCATCGTTAAAATAACAAACTTCAATTTTTCAATATAGATCACAAACACAATTATCGCATAAACTAATTACATAACAGAACACACCATGAAAACCAACGGCACGTCGACGCGCACTTAAAAAATCCAGATCACTTTTCCACAATATCCTCCTCGGCTTTTCCGCAACTACACGTTATCGCACGCATTTCAGTATCATAACGAGAGCACTCGGCTCTTATAAAAAGAAATGACGATTCGACTGATTTCATTCAAAAGACGTTATAAAACACCTTACCATAAATAATTATATAAGAAAAAAAAAACGTTCCTTCGATATGGCATAATTCCCGCCACGACCGTTGAGGTCAGCCATTATTTTTGCTGGCAGGTAAAGTGTGCGCTCTGCCTGTCCACCGCGGCACGAAGGCGTTGCGTAAATAAAGTCTGACTTTAAATCTCTGCGCGTTGCCCGCCGCAGGCCGTGCAAGGTCCAGCAGTCCTCCCCGCCGGTCTCGGATTTTCGCCGATCGGCCTCCCAGTACTGCGCGATCGCGGCCACCAGCCTTCTGACGCTCGTCTACGGCATCAGCATCGGATTCTCGACGATACTCATCCCGGAGCTGTACAAGAAGGACTCGGAAATAAAGGTCACTCTGGAGGAACTGACATGGATAAGTAAGGAACGTGATGTTTTATGCGCGTCGGCAGACTTAAGATCGAATTCATTTATTGATATTAGATGCGCGCAAGCAGGTTTGAGATTGCGATCATTATTTACAATTGAAAAAAAGTAGCGCAACTACTTCGAAGTCTATAATTTGTATGGACTACAATGCCATTTGCGGAATTTCTTGTATAATTATTGTGATGTGTAGTTTGAAGATATGCATACGACGTTAATTGTCAGTGGGATTATTTTTCGCTATACTGACTCTGCTTTTCACGGGAGGTTGCACTTGAATGAATTATGGGTTTCAAGCAGTTTTTTATGCAAGATTTAATGTTTAATTCGAAGAGTCATTTAAATATTAACGTAGGAGTTTTATGTAACAAATTCTAAGAGTTCTTATAGCTTCTGCAATAATAATTGATGAAAAGATGATGAAATAAGCAAATGAATTAAAGGGGACTCAAAATTTAAGGAAAAGTCTTCATAAAAGCCTGAAAATTTAAAAACAAAAGCAGAATAAAAACTTTTATTTTTTATAATGTAAATCTTGAATTATACTTTTAAATGAAATAATTAAAATATAAGAACGAGAAAATGCGCGTCAAAATTAGAAATATTGATTTTTATAAGCAGTATTACTTCAGCTTACCATTTTCAGTACCCAAGTTTCAATGTGGTGTGAATAATATCTGAACACTGAAAAAAATATTAGGATAAAATTTACTAATAAATTTGCAAAAATTACTATTTTTATGCCAATCGAGGGACAGAGTTTCCTTGTTGCGTTTTGCTATCTTAAATACTAATCTTAATAATTTTTATAAATGAGTTTAAATTGCAAATTTTGCTATCTTGAATAGTAATTATTGTTGCAGAGTTATTGTTTTAATGTGAAAACAATTTAAAGTTTAGAAATAACAATTTTTTTTTATTACGGTTGGGTTGGACTCGATCTCGGGATCTTCAGCTTGGCAATCGGACGTTATGATTCTTGAGAAGAAAATTTTGGAACTTGTATAAATGGAACGATCGGTTACGAAAAAAAATGTATAATTAATATGCATAATACAAAAATATAACAATTAAACCGAGGTTTTTGATTTTTTATTAACTTGAAATCAATACGAAGTAAAGGCCCCCTGACTTATACAGAAAATACTAAATGTTTGGAAATTTTTACTATTTTAGAAAGTAAAATTTCTTATAATTGATGGCAACATTTACTTCATCAAAATTTTTACAATATAAAATAGCAATTTTTAAAACAGTCAATCATTTTTCTATTGAAACTATTAAGTTTTTGTAAAATTTGCCATAATTCGTGTCTGTCAAATAGTAATTTTTCCCCCCTTATTTTTCTCAGTGTAATAATTTCGCGAAACTTCAATATTATTCAGTAAACTTATATTATACTTGATTTTTTACTGAACCCAGTCGCAAACTACTATATTACTTTTTAACCACAATTAAAAATAAGTCAAAGAAACTTCCTCAGCCCCCTCCGCAGCGTCCCCCAAAAACCATTATTAAAAACCCCTCCCTCTTTTCAGGCAGCATGAACTACTTTGCCATCCCGATCGGCGCGGTGGCGAGTGGCTTCGTCTCCCAGCGGCTGGGCCGTCGCAACTCCCTGGCGGCGGCGACGGTGCCCTACTTCGTCGCGTGGACGTTGCTGAACCGTACGGGCAGCGGGGCCCAGGCGATCCTGATCGCGTTCGCCCTGCTGGGCCTGACGGGCGGCCTCGTCGAGGCGCCGCTCATCATCTACGTCACCGAGACCTGCGAGCCGAAGCTGCGGGGCTCGGTGGCGGCCAGTGTGTCCGCTACTATTGCCCTCGGCATCTTTATGCAGATTCTGGTCGGCAGCCGACTGCAGTGGCGGACTTTGGCGATGGTGAACGCCGCCGTGCCCGTCGTCGCGCTGCTCGTGCTTAGCCAGGTGCCGGAGACGCCGCACTGGCTTGCAGGTGAGAGAGCTGCAGATACGTTTCGGTTTTTAGATGGTACGGGTGGAATGAACGATCCTTTTCGGATTAATTTTAAGTCGTACAAATTTTGAGAGTTGAGACTGTATACGGAGAGAAACGTTTTACGAAAAAAAAACTATACTTTTTAGTAACTCGAGGACAAAATTTAAGTTAGGGTGAAAATTATTTGTTATATTTTTAGCAAATTTTATTAAAAATTTAGCAAAAATTACTAAACGTATAGTAAACGAGAATACCCCATTGACTAATGGCAAGCTACTCCCAGACTAGTGAAAAGCTTATATATAGATATATTCTTCATGTTATGTTTTAAAGTTTAAGGTGGCTCGAGCATTTGGTGCCGTATCAAGCAAAAGCCCTATAGATGCTATCTATAATTTTTAATGTTTTTATTGGCAGATATTCTTTTTATAACAATCTATATTGTCGAATAACCCAATAAATAATCAAAATAATAATAAAATAAAGAAATTAATTTTTCTTTAGTGTCTCTCCTTGTAAGCTCCATTTTTTGGTACGTCCCTAACCCCCGAAATGTGGCAAAGTTATTATTCATATCAATACATAAAACTTGTTCTTTATATTTATAAATAAATAAAAGTTGTTGTTTATATTCTTGTTGCATTCTTATCTTATCTTTTGTTTTTTTTATATTTAAAAAATTTAATACTAAAAATTTATAATATAATTTCGAAGCTTTTTGAAATTGTAGGCATATTCTCGTCCACCATATCTGACGCGTCTGCACCGTAACTGTTATTGAATGTCATGAATTTTATTTTACGTTCTTTCTACTTAATTTTCTCTTTTATTTGTATGGATAGTTGTTATTTTCTTTGAGTTAATATATTCTCTACTTAACGAACTATAAGTATTTACTTTTCTGCAGCAATCCACTTTTTTATATTTGAATATTGTGCGATTTACGACTCAGGTCCATAAAAGCACGTATATTTATGAACATTTTTAAAACATTATTTTCTTAAAAATTTTCACAACCTTGAATTTTTAAAATACAGATTAAAAGATTAAAATCTAAGGAATATCTCTGAAAAATTTCTAAGAGATACAGTTTTTTTTATAAAAAATCGCTCGAACCACCTTAAGAACTGCTTCAATCATATTATTAATAGAACAGCAGAGATTTTACGTTCAAAAATAAAGATTTTGATGGACATTATCTACAACAGTGAAAATGTAATGTTTTCTTGGACTGTATAGCTTATTTATAAAAAATATAGCCCAGTTGAATTTTACTGCTCAATAAAAACTGTTATATTGACATTTGATATAGCTAAAGAATAATTTAGTAATGTAGTAAGGAGTTAAAAAACGAATTAAAATATCATTTGGTTAATATAATTAGAATTTTTGAATATAAAAAAATGTGACCATTTGGTAGGCAAGGACAGTTTGATAAAAGCAAAAGCTTTCGAAACAATGATTGAACCTTGCTTTAAAAAGCAATAACCAAACTAAGGGAGGCAAAATACAGAATAATAATGCAGTCGAGATTGTAATATATGCTTCACAAAATTGACCCCAGAGAATAGCAAATCGATGTTAGGCCTAAACAAGTTGTCCGAAAGTCTGGAATCTCTTGTATACATAAGTAGATGCAGAGGCGATAATACTTTATCTGCATATTTATCGTTCGTTATTCAAAATTAATAAGCGTGAAGTCTATATAACTTCACGAGCAGTTTAGTCACGCTCCATAATTCCTCAGTACAGAACCTTTAAATACATGAAATCGCTGATGACCACTCCGCAACCGAATTCCAGAGCCAAGTTAGTATTATTTTCGTCATGATTATGTCAACGAACGTGGCTAATTTTAATCCAATAACCGCAGAGGTTGACCCTCTTAATCGCTTATCTGATTGGGTGGTATTTCGTTCCCAGGTAAATTCGTACGGAACTTATTTCAGACACGCAAGCATGTAGTCTATTAACTGCGTTTTGTAATAGGCGAAATCAGCGCAGCCTTGCATATTAATCGCGAAAAGATTGCTCGCTCTAAATTAAATTTTAATTTTGATTTATTAAAAAATTGCCACGGCTTTGTGGGCAAGCTGGCCTGAATCTTGCAACAATGAGCCGATTAATTAATCACTGCAGCCTCATTTTTCCCCGAAAAAAAATGTCGAATAATACAAGCGAATACATATTTATTGAAGACGGGATTAACGGCACTGATAGAAATGGAAGATAATTTTTTTGGTTGACAAGATAAAGAATTCTAGCTGCAAGAAAAACTTAACAATGTGGCTTTCGATTTTTTTTCGATTGAAAAGTATTTTTGGGTGTATCGAAGATGTTTCTTTATTAATAAGCTAATGTATTGTTAAAATCTTTTATAAAAAATGTATAAGTCATAAAAACACTATAAATTTCTATATCTGAACGTAATTACGAGAGTGATTAATTATACCAAAACCTATTGAATTATAATTGTATTTTCTGGTAAAATTCAGGAAAACGTTCAATTGATGTATAGTTGTTATGAAATATTAATTACACACTTTCATTTTTCACTTCCCTAACAAGTAGAAATTAATTTTCTGTAAACTGAATTTAAAAATTCAGATTATAACTAAAATTCGGTAGTCATTTAAAGCCATTTATCAAACAATAACAAATTTCATACTTCTTCCCACTTTCTGAAAACTTCTAATTTCTACTCCAAAATCCACTCCAATTCTAATGAATCTAAAAAACACCAGACTGAACTCAAGCAGTCCACATCGAATAATCCTCTCCTCGCGCATTCCAAAAACAGACAAGCAGCCGAGACGGCTCAAATATCGATTGCTCTGGCGATCGCTCAGCGGATAAGCCGGAGAAAAATCAGCGCAGCGCGGCAGGGGGAGAAAGGGAGGATGTACGCGCGTCTCGAGGTTGGCGCACCACCGGCGGAGAGGTTATTGGCCCAATTGCCGCCCGTCGAGGATAGTGCCGGTTTAATGGGCTCCGGTCAATAATTGCAGCTCCCTCCCTTCGCGCGACACAACGAGTTTTTCCACTCGGCCTTCGTGTACGTGAGACGGTCCGCCGATTGGTTCAGACAAGCCGATGGCTGTGGGGTGAATTCTTGTTGTTGCGACGACCGAGACGGATTGATTGCCGAGGTTAATGAGCCGAAATTTAGGGTTCTACGCTGCGCTCGTTCGCTTTTCGTTAGTTGGGGTTGTTTCAAGTCGGGGCAAAGGATTGCTCTAGTTTTGTACGATTAGTTGTGAAAGGTGAATACGTTATTTTTGGTGAATGTCAAAAGAAAATTTGTGAAACGAAATGGAATTGTGTTGAACAGAATTCGATCGAAGTGGAAAGCTAGGCTTTTCTTGTTATACACATTATGTTAGTAGGGTTTGAATTAGTCTTTTCATAAAACCATCGCTTTCCTCAAAAAATAATTTTAAAGTTAAGGGAAGTTATATTTAGAAAGATTAATTTCAAAGCATTCTGTATACACTGAGAAAAAAATTTAGTTGAGATAACTGATATTCTAATACTTCAATGGTACTGTCATTGATTTAATAGAATCTGTACTGTTAAATGTACTTGTCTTAACAAATTAAACAGAACATTCAAGTAATTAAAACAGTAAACTATTCATTCAAAGAAATATTTATAAAAATAATAATAAAAAAATTAAGTCGATAAAAAAGTTGTTTGACTTAAACAGAACATCTTTAAGAACATAATTTTTTGTTTCGCATATATTATGATGTACGTAAAAGGCTATGAGGATCAGTAAAAATGTAAACATTATTTCTCTCGCATTTTAAGAAATGTGTAGAAGGTATAGTTTTACACCACGTGACTGAACAAGAGAGCCTTCAAAACGACAGGCTTTTGCATGACTGTTGCGAGAACCGATAGGTGGCTGAAGGATTTTAGGCAGAAATTTACCTGCAAGTGGCAAAATTTAAGTTGATTAGTATACATATAAGACCGAATCGGTAGCCTACTTCATATCTTATAGTAACAGCGTTTGAATAAAGTATACTGTGAAAACAATGTAAAGCGAGCGTTACTTCCGTCTATCCGAAAATGCCTGAAAGCGTTTTAAAAATGTATAAAAAATAATTGCGAATTTAGAATATAAGTTTCAATGTAAAAATCAGGCTGTAAGCATAGGAGATCGCTGAGAGATATAATACAGAAATTCGAAGCAATTTATTTTTATTGGATTTTTTTTGATAAGTTTGAATTAATATAAATTTAAATTCAATCAATAACCTTCCGTAGTACAAAGAACTTATAAAAACTGATTTAAATACATTAAAAACCTTTAAATGGACCCCATTTTATCGGTTTTTATAAGACACTTTCAACAGGGTTAGTCTGTTAAAACAACAGATCCATACTGTAGAATTAATTGTGTTCATCCCACCAATTTAAGTAACATTTTAGTTGTGAATAGTTAATGATAAAATTCCATTAATTCAATCAAATTTTTTTCTCAGTGTACTTGCAATCTTTTGCTTAGAAAGTTTTTGCAAAGTTAAAAAAAGTTTTTCTTTTTGAATGTCATGCATTTTAAAATAAAATTTTTCGAGAAACCAGAAAATTATTACATTTCCTACTAAAAATTAACTTCCTTTGTCACCTTTTTCAAGAGTTTTCACAAAGATTACCAAGAAAATTGTTTTAATTTCTTTGAAGAAATTTAAGAAACTGTGAGATACATTAAAAGCTATTGTATCCACTTTTTCAGTCTAAAAGTTCTTTATTACTGAAACTTCCATGAATATTACTCCAGAAACGTACTCATTCTTCGTGAAAAATCGCAAAAAAGTTTGCCGGAATAGCAAAACGAAGTTACTCGCTCCGCTTAATTTCCCAGGAAATATTTAACTTTAATAATAAGTATGTTAATAAGATGCATTTCCATAACTAACTTTCTGGCGCATTATTTTCCCTTTAAAAATGTCGGCATTTAATTAGAAACATATGCTAAGCAGCAACGCGAATATATCATTACGTAAGTCGAATTTTTCAGCTCCACATAGCCAATTTCACCAAGTTAGTATAAAGAAGGTCGTGCCATGTCATGAGGTCATATTTAACCATTCCATTTCTTCTTTCTCCACATGTTATTAGATACTACAAAGTCTGCATAAGGCCGTGTCATGTCATCAGGCTATATTTTACTGTTTTTTCTGCGAGACATACACACAGCCTTTACTCTTCAGCGTTATTACAAATATTGACTTTTTTTTTTAATGACTAGAGAGAATACGCATTAAAAATTATCCCGAGAATGTAAAAAGAAAGTTGACTATATTAATCTTTACGCGCGTCAATTAAAAAGCATTTGTTAAACAGTGCACCACGTTAATCGTTATGACGAATATTAAACTTTGTGTCCCTTTCACAGGGAATAACATCTTATTGTTTGTTTTCACACCATTAATGATAAAAAGAAAATTAGTATAATTAATAACTTTTCACGAACTTAAAACTAAAGTTACACTGATCGATACGAATTCTGACGCTTATTATTTTACTTTGTAAGGTGTATATTTGAAAATTCCTTGACTTAAAGCTTTTCTCATTAAATTTGCAATGTCTTTCAATTTAAATAATGTATATCAAATAAAATGAAAACAGAGATAAATCTCTTCTCCTCGAGTTTTGGTTTATAATTTGATAGAAAGTATTATCTGACTAATTAGTACGATTTTATGTCGGATTAATACTTGATTTAAATTACTTAACCTAAAATTAATAACGTACAAGTCGTCATTAAGTAACACTCAACTACAATAATCAACGCAACAAAATAGTACTTTTTGATACGAGTGCGAGAAAGTGATTTTTTCCTCGTGTGACCTTTTCGCCGAAGCGAGGGTGAAAAGGTCACGCGAGGTTAAAATCACTTGTTCGCTCGTGTATCGAACAATATTTTTTGATACGACGTGTGCAAGGCTTGATTGAGCGGGTGCGTTTTTATTCAAGCGTCCGCAAAATCGAGTTTTGCGCACGGAGGGTGGAAAAGTTTCTAGCTTTAAGGTTCTTAGATCAAAATTTAATATATATATAAAAAAAAAAAAATTTTTACTGACTTTACGGTTTAACAGTAGAAGTATTCAATTAGAGTCGCATTTAATACTTCTATGAATTTGATATAATCCAATACGAATATTCAGTAACTGAGCCTATTTTATTTCCTCTGTCATGTAATAAAAACATTGAAACTCCAAGTTCAACGGAAAGTTCAGTGAAAAGCAGTAAGAAATGTAAGTACTATTTTTATTCTATTAATACACGGAGAGAAATAAATCAGTAAAAATTACAAATATATTTCAATAAAAATTACTAAACTTTCTGGTAGTGCAAGCACAGACTGCCAAAACCCAAAAAATTACCAAACTTTTTAGTAAATTTTACTGAAATTTCAGGATAATTTAATAAAATTACATGAATTTTTACTAAAATTTCATTAAAATTTACTAAAAAGAATGGTAATTTTTTGGGTTTTGGCAGTCTGTGCTCGCTTTTCTAAATAGTATAGTAATTTTTACTGAGACTTTTTCCCCGCGTATTTCAAAAACTTTATGTACACGAATATTTTCAAATTTTATCAGACATTTACCGATTAGATTTATTGATTTTCAATTAACCTTATTATTCTCACAGCCAGACACTTGTTCATATTTGTAATTCATTATTAACAAACTTATAAATACTGCATATGCTAAACAATCAATCAGTTAAATTAAATTAAATTTAACTAATAGAATTAAAATACAAAATGTCATCTTTCCTTCTATTAAACCGGCTCGTTGTTATGCTCAATTAGTAGCAAGAGTTCATTACAGCTTCAAATATTTATCCCTGGGAAAAACTGCTAAAGTCCAACTCATAGTACACCGCACTTATCTCTCTGAATGCCAAAAGAAACCGAAACAACTTTTTTTCAAAACCACATCAAACATCGCGGGATCTTGTCGGTGAAATATTGCCCGGCAAAAACCGAAAAGTTCGATTCGTTAATCGCTCTCCACCACCCTAAAAGCTGGTGAAACCGAAATCGTCGAGTAGAAAAAAGGTTTTGTAAAAACATATCACTGGGAATTACAAAAAAAGTAAACTCTCGCATCTTTTTCTGTTTACTTACTTTTTTTTACGTTATTTTTTCAATGTAATACTCATTTTTGTATTATCTTTCAAATAAGATATTACTGTCCTCCCTTTACTAAAAATTCCGCTAACATAACAGTTTTCCTGGCTCTTCTAATCTGAAATCATGTTCATTCGACTAATGATGATTTTCGCAAACCGCTGCCAATCTTTACAATAACACTCCAGTCAACATCTAACCTAATTCCTGCATTCGCAAAGGTGGCAAGGGCGGAAAAAAACGGGGGCATTCGTTGAAATCACGTCATTGACATCGCGTCATTGACACTGGCACGCACAGAGACTCGGGCGAATCGATCGCCGAGAAAAAGCGATATGCCGATTGCGGGGTGGGGGTGTGGGTACAATAGGACGAGAGACGGATAAATAGTTGATGCGCCAGGACTGCCGGACGCGCACACACCCACACGCACACATACACACACGAACGCCTGCACTGATCGATAAGTCGTTATAGAGGCGCTATCCTCATTTTTTTACAGCCGAGCCTTACTTTGTTTATCGTCGATGGAGGAGCTTTGAGATCTGCTTCGCGGTCTTCTGCCTTGTGGCGTGCACCAGAGGTTATTTGCCGGCGAGTAATAATGCCTATTTATTATTCAGTTGCCGGTGCAATATTGAAGTGGACCAGTGAGTCAAGGCTTATGGCTACCTTCCTGTGCTGTTTTTATTAATTTCTCTATTTGTGACTTTTCCGGACTGTATTTCTTTTCTCTGGGCCTTTGGTTCCAATTGATCAGTAATCGAAATAAGTTTCGCATCGATTTTAGTGAGAATGCTGTCATTTTTGTTATACTGAAACCATTTTTTGTCCTATTGCTAAATATCTGAAGAAGCAAAACTATTATACAGATTTGTCATCATTTTCATTTGAATTTATGCTAAAGCATTTTTTGCATCAAATTTTGTCCATCTTCAAGACTCAAAGTGAGCATTTTTTGCTAAGCTCGCAAAATTGTCCGCCTTGAGAGATTAAGAATAGCTCTGGACTCCTGCATGTTTTATGAGGCGTGGCTTAGGAGTAAGTAAATGCGATATATATACATATATATATATATATATATAGGATCGAAAATGCGATGCGGCGATTATTTTGCTTTCTAAAACTTGAAACAGTCCACTTTGAAGCGAGATGGAGCGTAAGTGATTCTTCTTCGTAAATAATGAAGAGTAGAGGGAGGGAAAAGGTCCCTTAGTATGTCGAATTAATTATTGAGCAGGTTTAGTCATTGCGCCGCGTTACGCGAAAGTAGTAAATAGGTAATTATCTCACTTCCTGTGAGATTCATTGAGCCATAAATTTTAACCTAATTCTTAGATGCATATGTAAATGCAATGTTCCACGTATTCGCCGGTATCTTCGTGAGTCTGCAGATTCGAAATTGCCTTATAATTTATGCAGACGCCATTCTTGGCTGTTCCTCATAATTCTAAATATAAACCCTTTAAGTAATATTTATGCAGGGCATAAAGAAAATACGCAGAAAATCTGCTGGATGATGGATAATCTTTGAATCTGCCGCGGAGTTAATAGCTAATAATTTCATCAAGTGCAATCATAATAATGTTCAGAAGTTGATAATTGCAAACAGAACATTAAAACGTAAAATCAATTATTTTAATTATTGGTTATATCTACAGTGATAAAAATCAGATTCATAGATCTCGATTGCGATTGAAAAGTAAAATTAAAAGTGCAGTTCTTTATTGTGCATACTATCCAATCATTATTTTAAGTCTTTTTTATTACTTTTTGGTCTCGAAGGAAGTTAAATAGAATTCAATGCTTGCATTACAAAGTCAACGTAATTAGTATAATAAAAGCCTTTGTTAACGTCCACGCGGAAATGGCCAATTATGAATTTAATAAAAAATCGGGCTGTATTTATGTAAAATCAAAACCGTGGTTACTAAAGATAACGCGATTCTGTCCTTTTTGATGTACTTTGCTTATATTAATTCTTTATAATAAAAGATGAATTCCATGAACATTAAAATTTTGAAAATTGCGTTGTGAATTACTGAACTTTCCGTATTGATTACAACTTTAAAAATATTTAAATACATTTTGAATTCCAGTTCCAAGTCCATCGTAAAAATTCGTCATTACGAAAATTAACAATTATTCTTTCTTAATTATTCTCCAGTTGTATCTAATCTCTTCTAAACATTGCTAACGAAGTCCGCATTCACTCGGTGAAGCAGCCAGCGGCAATCTCAAACGCAATATGCGCGTGCGAGTGTCCAGAGAGTAGACGTCGCGTGGCTTTATCTCCCTCCTCGCCCTTTTTTCCTCTTTTTACTTTTTACTGTGGAGCGGGATGACTGCTCGCTCGCTCGCTCGCGAGTCCTTTTTGTTGGACTAGGACGTAATCCGCCTTGGCGTGGATCCTCGGAAACGCATGTCTCGCGTTACAAAGACAGCGACGGAGGGATTGTTTTGATTAAAAGTCGAGCGAGTCGAGCGAGCTTTATAAATTTCCAACGATTCGCGATGTACGTCGCTGTTTAATAAAGAGCGTAAATCAGGGCCATCTAAATAATAATCTTAAGGCTACGCGGAGGGCTCTGATTTTTGCTTGATCGGTGGTACATTATAACCTAAATATAATTTTTATGACATAAATAAAGAATAGCTCAATGGTATAGAGCTTGCCTAGAAAGAACAAGGATCTGGGTTCGGGAATTCTTTTTTTTGCTAGCACAAGAAGAGTATTGAATTAAAGCATGCATATATTGGACATATATTGGATGATGTGCATTTGCAGAAGTCTTTCGCATATATTGCAAATATTTTTTCAATAGTTGCCAATGTATTTCTCATAGGATTGATTTTTACGCTGGCTGCATTAACGAGACTATGAGATGGAAATTTTTCTCGAATGTTAATGGCCTCTGCTGCGAGGAGTGGAGAATTCAGTGGCTGATAAACTTTTTTTTTGCTTTTTCAAGAAGAGTTTTTCAAAATTGTTGCTTTTTTTGCGTGTTACAATCTTATTAGCGGTAAAAGTGATTAAATCTGGTGTATTTCAACACGAAATCTGCTATTTCTGAACTGTTTGTTAAATATTCAAGCTAAGAACTGTGTTTGTACTTAGGATATTACTCGGGTATAAATGTGAATATTAAACATCGTAAAAATCTTGTTATTAGGTATGAAAAATATCTTGTTTTTCTGTTCTGTATTAAAATTATTGTTTCAGTCATTTTTTATTATACTAAATTAAACATCCATTTTTTATAACCAAAAGACTCAGTCCAGTAAGATAGAAACTGTTAATAGTATTTTAAAACGAATTCATTTTGCATATCTTATTACTTTGGTTATGTTGATCCTTTTCGTCATTACATTTTAAAATGCCATTTATGTCCTCCAACGACTCGATAAAATTAGGTTAATCAGTTATAGGAAGAGGCAAGACTGTGGTTTTCGTGGTTTTAGTTCTGGTTAACCCGATATCCGCATAACGATCAACCGCCGAATAAATAAGCGATGCAATATATCAGCGACATACAACGAAAAGTTATTGAGCCACGGCATAATCGATTTGCCGAAACCGTATACGGAAGTAGTATCCTTTCCGCCAATTACCGGCAGGATTATCGGTTATTCGATTAGGGCTATTCAAAAGCAGTTTATTTTGAATAAAACGATTCTGATGAGCTCTGCTTATTTAAAGATCGATTGAAATCTCAAATCGTTAAAGAAATCCTTGTTTTTGTAGGAATATATTAATGACTTGTATTAATGACCTTCTTATAAGCTCCCTAGGAAGCTGTTTAATTGTACTTTTTCAGTTTAATCATAAGAGCAAGTAATACCAATTTCTTATTGTCTTATTACGCTGAACTTTTTCTACTTAAACGTCGTAAATATTGTTAATGAAACGAATTTCAGGAAATGAATTCCAGTAAATTCAGTAAATACAGGATATGACGATAATAAATCTAAAAAAATTCTTACTTTCTGAAAGAAGTAGAAAAAACTTAGCAAATACTTCCCGACCAACGCTTTTTCATCACAAAACAGCAACTTCCCGAACTTTCCTAGCTCCCAGCTTCGGTCCAGACGAATCCCCAATCAAATACTTATCGATATCCCTCTCGCAAGCTCGTTAAAACTTATTCTTTTCCTAATCTACCTTCTACCGGGGCGCAACAACTGATCGAGCGGTTCCCGGCTATAATGAGATCAGCGGCAAAAACGTTAATTACCAAGGGTCGCAAGCTCTCTGTGTTCACCTGTGGCGTCAAGGCCGAGGTCACGCGCGAACTTCCCTTAATTATGCCCGCGCTTTTTCTTCCCACTAATTGTCTTGACTGCGCATGCGCCGAGACGAGCTTGTTTAACATGCTTTCTCGTCGCATACCGAGATCAAGATCTGCGAAATTCAAGAATTTCGACTTCGAGCATCTGTTGGGTAAATACATATCGACTGCAGGTGCTCTGCTGTGAAGGTATTTATGACGATATATAATGGTATGTGGTATATGCCTGCTGCGGTATCGATTTTTTTAGTTTGGTACAGTTTTTTTTCTTTTTTAAACAGCGGCGTGACTGGTTGAGGTTGCTTTTTGTTTCAATGTAATTTTTAATTCGTAAAATAGTAATTCAGAATTTTTATGATAATTAAAGAGAAAAGATTGTAGAAATTAACAATTTAAAAAGCTTTTAACACATTATCTACTAATGAAATTTTAAAAACTGACTTTTACATTAAATATTACATCTTCTAATCAGTTTTAAGTTTCCTGAAATTAAAAATAGTTTTATTTAAAATAGAAAACACTCTGCGAAAGTATGCTTAAGAAACAAACTGTTCCTTTCTACCATTGCATAATCGACGTGAGCTCCAAACATTTATTTTCGTTCCGTCAATTACACGAGAAGCTAACGCTTTTTTCCGCACTTCTCAAAGACGATCGCATGCCTTTGGCAAAAACTTTATTTACAGAAGCGTTTAGACAAAAGATACACACATGGCCGGAAGCTGGTAGTTCCTTAAAAAAGCTGGAAAGCTCTTGATTCGCGCGAATTATCGATAAACGAAGAAACCTTTTTTAAGCCTATTATAGCACTATTTATAGAGCAGTTTTAAAAGCTTAACAGATTCTCCGTCGACAGATGAAAATTCAAACTCCTGTTGGCTGTAAATTAGCGATTTATCGGAACTGGAATGCGGGCTCCCAACTTTTTCATTTGCTTTTATTGGCAACTGCCGTGGAATCTGAACGAACATCTCTGTCTACTGCGTCGTGCTTTTAATTTCTCTTTCAACAAATAAAAGGTCAGTTTTCGAGAATAAAAATTTGGAAGTAAAAGTTTTTCAGCTCGATATTATAATTTAGAGTAAGAATTCCAGAATTAAGTCATTCTTTCCAGAATATTAAAATTTTATCTAACGAATGGAAAAGCTTCATAATCTCCAGAAAATTCTCCTCTTATTAAATTTATCTAAAATTCGAAAATTAAGCTGTCACCGTCCCACAAAAGCGTATAATCCAGAAATTTCCTATTCACTTTTCTTGCATTCAATCGAGTATGAAATTTTCCAGTCTTATAATATCCAACCGAATAAAATCTATCTTGAAAAAACAAAAACTTTCCACTCCGACGTGCTCGAACTTAATCGAACGTAAAATTCTGCAACGTTATGATATTCAATCTAATTACGTAGGCAATAAAACCGGAGCGATACACCCATAAAAAGAAGAAGGGGTAAAAGAGTAATCGGCAAAAGGGCGGCCTTTCTCCTCTGCCTTGCTTCGCTTTTCTTTCCATCCCTTCCAAGCGGTTGCGAGAGGCCGACAATACAGTTTGGGCTCGTTGCCCTTGTCTCTGTTGTAAATCATGCGTCAGTGCGCAAGCGCCCTTTCTCTTTTAACTATCTTTACGCATTTCTTCGAACTTTATTCAATCTCGCTGTTTCTTAATCTTCCGCTACATGATGTTTAAGCCTAAGATTCATTGAACGAGTGACTTTGTAGAAATAAACTTATTTGAAAATTGAGAATTTTTTTTTTTTTAATTTAGCAGTCAGTAGAAGGAAAATTAGGGTTTAAAAATGGCTACATTAAAGGTTTCGATAACTTTGAAGTGTTCAATGACTACAACTTGTTTAGAGATAAAACAGGTTTAAGATACCAAATTAATTGTCTCTATTGTTTCAGCGAAATTTAAGAAGTTAGGAGTTTAGGATGAATGAAGCGAAAATAGAAACTTGTTAGATTTAAAAATAAGCTGCTTCCAGCTCGAAAATAAACATTTCACGTAAAAGCTGAAAATACATCATTTTAATACTCGTACATCGTGTAATGGGCCGAGAAGATTTTGTCGCAAATACTAGTTTTGTCGGTGGAAGCTCTTTCAGATAAATCTCAAAGAGACAAGTCATAAATTTCGAGCACATGGTCAAAATGTTAAGAGATTTATGTGACTTTTATGAGTTTAAATTTGCTACTTTATAATTTTTTTTATTTGGTTAAAATAAGTTTTGAATTTTTTTTTTATAAAACTCAAATTTTCGAGTTTGCAGTATTTAAATACAAATACGTCAATGCGAAATATTTAAGAATTCATCTACAGAGATCACATATTTGGACCAAAAGAAAACAATTAAATTTTAAGATAAGAAGTTTGTACTGGTTGCTAGGTAGAAAACCAAATAAATAAATAAATAAATCAACAAATAAACTATAAAAAAATTGAAAAGAATTGGCTGCTGAAATAAACTGCTGTATTAGCACGGATATAAAGAATTATTTCATTTTTTTTCTTCCAAAAAAAAGATTGCTGATAAAAAAGCAATCGATTTCATATTTTGTTCTGAATAAATAGAAGAAAGAAAAGAAACAAGTTTCTCTGTCTCCCTTTTCACTCAGTAAATAAGTAAGGTTTCATAAATACGTAAGAGTGCATGTGACCTGAAAAGAAAAACAGAAATATCTCCATTATTAAAATACGATAAAAGATTCTGAAATGTTAAAAACTTACGCAAATCTACAAAATTATAAAGACATTTATTTATACATATCATTTTCTGTTTAACTGTATGTACTTGAAATTTGCGTTGTCTTGATTTGTCCGACTGGTACTACTTAATGCATAAGGCATAAATAAGTATTATTTACAGAAGAAGCAATGGGGACAGTACGACTTTTTATATATCTATAACAAATATTATAAAAATAAGCCTTAAAAAACAATCAAGAAGAAATATTGAAATAAAAGTTAATTAAAATTTTCAAATTAAAAGCCGTAGACTATCAAGGACACCTAAATCCAACACGTTTTACTCTCTCGACACTTCGCGCATCCAAACATTTTTAGCGCTATGGCTCCGCTTTCTACGAGGTAAAATACGTCTGCTCTGAAGGTAGCAGCACGTGAATCTGTCGCTATTCGTCGGAAAGGAGAGCACACACAGTATGTTCCGTTCCGGGTGGCCTATTAAAACGCCAGGGCAATAATTCGCACACAGCGAATGAGTTACGGAGCGGCAGCAGCGCGGCCCGAAAATAGCACAGGGAGGCGTTCGATAAATTTGCCAATATGGAGTGCCGATCGAAAAGTTTATAAACGGGAAAAATTACGGGAGAGAACGAACTCGGCAGGCTGTGCAACTTTCTGTGTGCAAGCTTGCCAAATATAAATCGATACGTTCGGAGATATGAAGCGAAGTGACCAGAAAGTCGTATTTTTTTCGATGCGCAATGAGAGAGAAGATACCTAATCGCGAACGATCTACATAATGGGAAAATAATTTTACGTGTTTATAACAGAGAGGAATCTTCGTTTAACAGACTTTTTACGGTAGTAGATTTATCTGCGAAAGGTTTTAGTGTTTGAAATGATATAGCACTTGCATAGATCGCTTAGAATTTCTGCAAAGGAATTTTTACCTATAAATTTACTCAGTTTTTTATCATTTAACAAAATATATGCATGAAATGTATGAATAAAATCATATTTTTTGATGAATGATGATTTTTTATATCAAATTTATTATTAATTAAAGAACTAACGAAGTAATTAAACTAAATTGCGATTAAGAAATTCCTTTTAGTTTATCCAAAAATAAAGCACTTTAAGGTAAAAGCATTTTACATTTAACTTTCTCATAACTAAGCGATTACCTCCCAATACAAATAGCAGCCTAAACTTGTGTAAGACTTTAACTCTAAGCGAGCTAATTTTCTCAAGCAATACTGCAACGGGCTAATCAAACCTGGAAATAATGGTCATAAACTCAAAATTATCCGCAATGCATATAAACCCGGACGTCGCGTTTCGCCTTATTTTTAGACCGCCATCAAAACGAAATAGTTACTGACTGCCGTGTAAAACACCTTTTTGTAGACAAAAAGAAGAAAACGGATTCACCTGCTTGCCAATTATGCCATTATGCCGTCGAGGAAAGCTTGCCAAAAATAATTTTTCACGTGCTACGGTCCAATTAATTCGAGCTCGACAGAAAATTTGATACTGCATGACTCACCGCAGGTGCCTCTAGCGCAAATTGGGTCTAAACTCAAGCGAAGTTGACTAATTGAAAAACCATCACTGCGGAAAGTTTTTATTTAATCTATTTAAAATACTCTCCTGCCACTGCGTCATTTTTCTCCATCGCGTGCTTTGGATTCTTTTTTTGATGGTCTGTTTTTAACTGTCAGGTTGGATGTCGCTACTGTCACGTATTCTCTAAATGATTTACATTTCACGGTTTTCCGATGTTTATTTTGACTACTGATCGTTTATTTTCGAAAACAAAGCTTCCATTGATACGAATTTTTTTCGAATTCTCATCAAGTAAGTGAATGTTTGATTTTATCTCTACATTTTACGAAAATCAAACATCCTTTCTGTAAGACACACACTATACAAGAAATTTATCTTTGCAGCAACGTTAATATAGTAAAACATTTGCACTTCAACAATGCTGTTCTCGGTTTCAAATTGCTCTATTCACGAACAATTAAAGAGAAATAATTATTCAAGGAAGAACTTTTGCCCTTTGGGCGTCATTTTTACTAATTATTAGTAATATTAGATATCACGTATAAATTTCCTGCATAAATGACACAAAAACGAAACAATTAATAGCCTCATAAAAGAAGAAACAACCTAAAATGACGCCTATGCAACATTGTTTCCCAGCGTTTCATTGACACCTGACTCACGCGACTGGCTCGCAGACAAGAAGAGACTCGCGACAAAAGACCAAGTTTTAACGACATTGCTTATTGTTCCCGGCTCCATTGTTTCCCCGAAGGAGATCGAGTACCGACCACTTGTTCCTATGAGAAAAGGCGAAGCAAAGCGAAAAACTCAGAGCGAAGCCATCGACTCGTTAATAAGGCATCTGCAGCTCTAAATAAAGCCTCGACGCTTCGTTCAATTATTAAAAGAAGAAACTTCGTGCTGGAGATGAAAGACGTTGGGCGCCACTTTTTCTTGGCTCGCTCTGCGCGTGACTCACGCCACGGTAGATCGGACAAGTCAGGGAATAGCTGAATATCGTCAGCGGAAGCCTGCTTTAAATACTACCGACTCTTTTTATTCAATCTCTCGTGAAAGCCTTTCGGAGGAAGTAACTAATATCTACGTGCATTTCCATTATGTGTAATATGTTCATATATTATGCGTCGTACTACGTTGGTCCGAGATAAGCTGCTTATAACTAGTATATTCGTTGCTAAGTGACGTTGATTATTAAGTGTAAAAATGCTGTCTTTAATTTTAATCAGTAGAATAAAATAAGCCTTCGATAATAAAAATTTTACTTTGAAGAAGTTTAAAAGATAAGCAACACTTATTGTACACTTATTGTTATTACTTATTTTGTAGTTAACGCGAATTCCATTTTATTGTAATACTGTATACCTGAAAAGCTTTCTGTTGGATTTAATATAAACTTCAATATTTCTACTTCAATATTGCTATTAAATCCACTTTAGAATTTTTCACTGGTAAGTTTTATTTAATTTATATATTAATTTAAAATAACAATAATGCGTGAAAATCGATAACTCGTTGAAAGCCTCTCGCATCACTTACTTTGTGTACTTTTCGCTTAGTATCAGATAATACTCACAATACAAAAAAGCTTCAGATCCGTTAAAAGATTAATAAAAATTTAGTGTAATTGGCTAAAAGGGAAATACAAAACCTCGTGAAAGTAATAAGTTAATTGATAATAAAGGACAGAAATATCGGAATAAATGCTCGCCATTTGTTATTCTTTTTCATTTCAAAATTATACTCGATTCCATTAAATTTTGCAATTGCAAAAAAGAGAATCTCAAAAAAGGAAAATTCATTTTTTCTCCTTCAAACAGAAATCAACCAAGTATTCGCAAAAATGAAACCTCCCTTTTTTCGTTGTCAATAGTACTCGTCAGGTCAAATATCAATTCAAAAACATGGACCAACGAACTCGAAAATCGAAACAGCGAAAACTACAACTACACAGCCATCTATACAGCAGGAAAAATTCTATTTTTCCCGAAGGGAACAAAAGAATATAGCAGCGTCAACTATTAAAAATCAGCGCAGTTCTCTGTAGTTCATTTCCGAGATTAAACTCGTGGTGCCGCCGGCCGGCATATTCTTCGTTTACGTATGCACCAGTCCGATTTCCATTATGCGACTGAATGAGTGCATATATTGTTATACTGCTATATATATTCACATATTCAGCAACAGAATGCAAGATGATAAGGCAGAAGGAGGATCTACTAACAAATTTTCTTTTGAGACGGATTTTTACGCAGCCACAAGAGAGCGCCTTTAATTATGTATATGACCTAGGCTACTGACAAAATCGGTTGATTAAATTTTTTCAAGTTGCTAAAAGCTTAATTGTAATGATTCGGAATGGATTGAAGCTTTTGAGGATGTTGTAGTTTTGAGGCAATGCGTGCCACTTTGCAATCTGCATTTTGATTGATCTGAATGGGGCTGTGATGGATCAATAATGCAATCGGAATTGATATTACATGACTTATTTCATGAAATATCCTCCGAATTGAATTTAATATAATGTAGAATCATTTAATTATCCACATCTATAGTTCGAATAACGATAAAAATACACCTAAAGCCAAGTGAAAACATATTCTTTGTAATTTGAAACAGTTTTTTATTTAAAGATAAAAAAGTATTTAAATTGGAGATAGTCTTTACTTCATGGAGGATTAAATCAGAATTCAGAATAGGCTTACGAGTTACAAAAAGCGGCTTATGTTACATAAAAAGTATGTAAGTCTAAAACATTGCACTTTGCGTGATGGAACCTTTTTATAAAGAATAAAGCAAATCGTAATATACTTAAAAATCTTAAATATATAAGCTTCTCAATATGAAAAGACCAACTGCTCCAAAAAATTCTGGCACATTACAAAGTCTACCTTTCATCACTAATGAGGCTCCTTTGTAAATCCCGAATTCATCTCTTCATACGAAAATACCGCTCCCAAATAAAAAATATATTCTCATAAAAGCGAAAGTGTCCAATTTACGATCCATCTTAATTCTCATACCTCCGTTTTAAGGCGTTGCTTCCTGCGAACTGGCGCGCATGTATCAGCAATCTGCATAAGTAGCAAACATTGTTTCCTCGTTTGTGCATCTCCGCTCAGCGAGACGTTCAACGACGCTTTAAAGATAGCTGGGCGTCACGCCCGAAAGCGCGAGAATACAGCCAGCTAGACGATGTTGATGCCCAAGTCCTAATCGAGATAATGGAAGCCCCGAGCTTAGATGCATGTACTGCTCTTCGAGCAAACTCAATCGCACAAAGTTTGGTTCTGGGATGAAAAAGTGAGCTGTTTCCTTTGTCGAGTTTACTCTGAGAGATATTAAAGTCTTCGTGATGAGAAGTTCAGATTAAAAAATAAGGATTCTAGTTCTTGGTTCAAATTTGCACAAAGTTGTTTATTAAAAATACTAATAATAATTTACTAAATTTTTAAAGGTTGTAATGAATTTCTATTTTACAGGATTAACTAACATTATATTTAAAATTCAAAAATTTAGGATTTCATCTTTCATCGGTGAGCGAAGACTGAAGATGCGCAAAAAGCTTCCTCATTTTAAGACTATAATACGATTTGCGCGCAAACTACGCTTTAATAAAGATCACGCCAAATCTCTTGCGGGCTCATTAAGGGAAGTTACAGACGACCGGATCGACGCTGATTTAAGTATTCCGCCTGACATTGTTGAAAAAGGTTTGAGGGTGACCTTCGCATTATTATCTTTGAATTGAGAGTCTTCTTGTCTTCTTTGTGAATTTATGACGTTAATAAGTTCAATTACGTTATCCTCCTTCGTAGTAAATGGCAGGGAAACTTTAATTTGAAAGTAAATAAAAAATCTTTTAAACAAAAGAAAGATAAAAAAAAAACAATTATTAATCTTTTCTTCGCTTAAACTATATTCGATTATACCAAGTCATTTACGTAAAACATGTTTTGAAAGATCATTAATTTCAAATCTTGTTAATCATACGCATGCTGAAAGAAAGTATAGTTTGTCTATAATAAGAAACTATTAGAATTTTCAAGTCCATCATGGGGCAAAGTTTAGTATAGCGTCATCGAGAGAAGGGTAAGAATAAAATTATATTTAAGTAATTAAGCACAAGAAATAATAGCGCCCTTATTAAAAGTGCTAATCGATTTCTGTTTCCAACTAATTACATCCCCTTCTTTACCACGGCGATGGCGTGCAAATGAAGGAGAATGGTATTATCGGATAGATGAGAAATTGGAGTAAGGCATAGCAATTACCAAAAATCGCTACTTACTGCTGAACAAAGTCAGTAATTGGGGTAAAACATCAGTGACTAACTCAGAAACACCACATTTAGATGATATTTTTTATCTTATCGTCGATCGAGATCTCATAAGTAGTAGTAGTTCGGGATATATAGTCATGCTCATGTGATCATCCTCTGGCACAGTTAGAACAAACGAAATAGTTCACTTTGTGCATTTTGCTTAAATGAATAAGAAACATCTTGGAATTTCGAAGCTCTGGATTTTTTAAATTAGTGTAATGTATTAAATAATATTTACCGCTATATTTATAGAAACTTAATTTACATAATAGAGGAAGACCAGTAATTACAGCAACGGCAATTAAGTAAGATAAATGCGACAATCTCTTTAAAACTAAAAGAATAATAATAATAAATCTAATAGAAAGAAGACTTTTCCAATAATAACTCGAAGTTAATGGACCGCCACAGATAAAAACCGCAGCTCGTCATCGAAATACCCCCGCAACACACGACAGCGGCACGTCATTCTCTCGAGAAAAAAGGCAAAAAGCTCTCAGCGAAGGTGGAGCATCCAAACAGCCGTTTTTTTTAATTATAACTCGACAAACAGATCGAGTTGCACAATTAGCGGGCGGGTTATTGTTTCTAACCCGGCTTATACTTGGCCTTCCTCTTTTTTCATCCAATTAGGGGGAATGGCTGCACGCAAAAAAAGCCGCCGATGGGTTTCTGCGTCACGAAACAACTGCGGATCGTGCCTTTTCCAGAGCAGGGAAAGGTATGGTTGGCGCGTTTGAAATTTTTAAAATGTTTCATTTTGCATGGGCGGCCTTTTCCCTTCTCGTCCGTTTCGCTCTCGAGGCGCTGCTTTTTGAATATGTATTTTTCCACGGGGAAATACATTGTTCTGTGAGTGAGATAAATCCCAGGAAAAATTTAACGAAGTGCTCCAGAGACGTTAATAAGATGCGGAGTTCAAGGGTTTTTAGGAAGCTACTTTTGGGATTGCTGGTGCATAATGATCTTTGGTTTTCATTAAGACTTGGTTATTAGTTTTGCTATGGTCTCATTTATTAGTTCTTGGTAATCTTATCAAAATTATATTTCCAGCTGATTTGTGAGAATTAGATTTAAAATAGAAAACAAATCCGATTTAAAAAATGAAAGAGTTTGCCGCATTTCTTTTTAAAACAGTTTTGTTTTCTAAATTTCATTTGTAACCAAGCCTCCCGTAGGTTACACTTAATAAAGCAATAGTAAGTCTAGGTAGCGTCAGGAGCCGCGACACTCACGCACAATTGAGACTAAATGCAAAGTGCGGGAAAAAGGAAGGGGTAATTCCGAAAACTGCCGAGGAGGGCCGATTTCGGAAGAGGACAGGCAAGAGGAAATTCGTAGAAATCTTCGCTCTCTCCGAATCGGACCGGCAAAGAGCTCGCACACCGAGCCAGCAGGGCTTCCCAAGGACCCCGGAACTCGAGAGCCGTTACACCAGCGACGTTCGGGGCATCTTGAAATCGAATGGGCCAGCCCCAGGGCTCCTACTCTCAGCAACGACCAAGGCGACAGAACTTAGGAGGATCGGCAAACGCAACCGAGAGACCTCCGTTCCACCCGCCGAAAGGAAAAAGCCGACTGCACGATATTGCCCGCGAGTCGAGAAAAGTGCGCGTGACTCTCTTCTCGAATTTTATCCGTCGCGAAGCGAACATTAATTTTAAGCAAACTTGTAAATGTTTAGATTTAAGTAACAATAAATTATAAACATAATATAAAATGAACTTTATATTCATTATATATAAACTTTATAAATTATTTTTACCTGGGGAACAATAAGTTCTAAATTGTGTTATTGTAAATTTCGCGTTCGTTTCTTTTCTGAGCTCTAACCCTTTTTGCTTGAAATCCTATCGTTCCTACCATAAAGAACCCCGTCACTCTCCGCGGTCCGTCGGAGATGCAACTGTCTTTCGAAGCGCGAAAAAAAAGAGCATTAGATCGAGAAAATAAGTTTGAAGCGAAGGGGAAGTAGCCTCCTGACGCTATTTGAGCTTACTACGGGACGCTTGGTTACACATTGAAATTAATTTTTTAATACACTGAGAAAAAAAAGTAGCTGAAACAACTACCTCGCGCCATTAAATGCAGACACTGCCTTTTTCTGTTAATTTAATAAACTAGAGATAGTTAACTGAACGGCTCAACGGGATATTAAAACAATAA
>JAWWML010000001.1:6804028-6833746 GCA_035047165.1 Ormyrus rosae
TTTTAGGATTTTTACAGTCTGTGATCAAATTAAAATGTACTATTGTAATTTTTACTAGAAAATTTTTCTCCGTGTATCGCGCTCCTTTTCTTCTATAGGTATTTTTATGTTTTTTGAAATGCTTTTTATTCGATTGAAATATCACAATCCTATTATTAAAAAAATTAAAATCAAATTTTTCAAAAAATCCTACCTACAGACTTTGCAGTAAACTATATTTTCACCCTTCTAATTTTTTTCTTATAATGAAACCCATACGGTCGTATGCCGCGTGCGCTTTCATTGGCTTTCATTTACGACATTTAATACATGTATAAATTTGATCCAAAAACGATGTTACATACATACGTTTACTACTCGTTCTAAATAGCATTTACGACACTGCGTATTTTACGTACCCACCACTGCTCTCGACTCGTTATGATAAAGTTCTCGCGGAAAAGAAGGGAGGCCAAAAAACAAAAAGAAAAGGCCAGTTACGCGATCCGTACGTACAGTTAATTAACTTTTCCTTCGAGGGCTCGCGCAATTTCTCATTTCCCCCGGCTGTTCGGCCTTTTTGCCTTTTTGCGAGCCAGTGCGGTTTTCCTTCTGGGCTCTCCCCCTTCCTTCCTCTTGTTTACGTTTGAGCTTTTCGTTTTGTTGTTTTTTTTACTCTCGTAGTATTACGTTACTTCCTTCGTAGACTCGCGGGT
Source organism: Ormyrus rosae (assembly GCA_035047165.1). Classification (NCBI taxonomy): domain Eukaryota; kingdom Metazoa; phylum Arthropoda; class Insecta; order Hymenoptera; family Ormyridae; genus Ormyrus; species Ormyrus rosae. Next base: position 6,804,724 of record JAWWML010000001.1, read on the forward strand.
ATTTTTGTCGTTTGCATGTTTAGCGTCGATTATCAACTTTAACGTGTGTTTTCAAAAAGTGTTTAATTTTATTCAATGCAAGTTCCTTTCAGAATTGCAATTCGCGAGGAAAATTCATTCCTTTTTCTTTCGAACGATTCCGCGCTCTCGAAAGCTCGACTCGAAGCCGAATTTTTCGGGGATCTCTCAATTATATCGGCGAGCTCCGCCGCCGCCGGCGGGGGGTTTTGCCTCCCCCGCAGTGGCCTTTGCACTTCAAAGCGAGGCCTCGAACGCACTCGAGGGCGCGTTCGTATCTCGTTATGCGCCGCCTCCGATACATCTCTCTCTCTCTCTCTCTCTCTCTCTCTTCCTTCTGCGCGGCTTGGACTTTTAATTGGAGTCTCTTGAATTTTGATTCGCCGAGTATCGGGACGGAAGCTACGAATTGCTGATCGAAATTTCCCCCTCGACGGAAAGACTTTTCACTTTTCTGGGACTGAGTTGCGAGTCGTTAAGGAAGAATTATGAGGTGTTGTTTTTTTAAAATGCTTTTTTTGCCTTGGCCTTTGCATTTATTTTATAGGTTTACAAAGAAACTTGAAAACTAGATCGGCGTTTGTTTCATTCTCAATTGTTCGTTTCGTTTGTGTGCGTTGGACAAACGGGTTAAACAAAAATTTACGTGAAAAGATGTAGCTTTTTAATTCGTGAACTTAAAACAAGTATTACAGGAATGATTTTAATTTTTCAACTAGATAACAATAGTTTAACAGTTTAAAATAATATATTGAATAATCCGACTACTTTCAACGATTCTTCGTGGCTTCATTTTCTTTGCACGATAATTTCCGATTTTTCATCTCTTATCCGTCGCTTTCAGCGACTGGTTAATTGCGAACAGTATGAAGTTCGCGGATCGAATTTCTCATTAGGCGCTATTTTGCCCCTTGCGGGAAATCGGGAAAGCCCGCCCTTTTCCTCTTTATCGTCTCATCGTTTTATGCTCTTCTGTGATTGCGTTTGTTTACCTCTCGCCGACGCTCTTTCGAGCTTTAAATTATGAATTGTCATCCGGATTAATTGTAAAAACTAACGAAACTTTTAATGAAATTACGCGTTAAAATATGGCGGAAAACTCGTTAAAAAAACGCGTTTGCGCGGTGAAAAAGCTTGCTTTACGCGTCCATTGTTTCGTCCACAAACAGGCGTTCGTTATCACTGGAAACGTCTCGCGAGAGAGAAAAAAAGAGCGGCTCGCGAATTTGCACGTAAAAGCTCCGCCGGAAAAGCTCCTTTCCATTCGAGGGGGAAAAGGCGGAAGGAGCCTCGAAAAATATCTTTTTTCTTTTACCCCCCTTGCATTCGTCTCTCTTTCATTCGTCCGGCGCTCTCGAGAGATTAATTAAGATTCGTTCCTTATCCGCAGTCATCTCAAATTAATTTCCTTCTTCCCAACTGTTGCGAATTTTTTTCTCTCTGCATCTGCAGGCAACTTTCTAGGAGGGAAAGATAACGAGACGCGCTTATTTGCGCAATCAGCTTCTGCTTTTATTTGATACCTTGTTTAAGGCGAAATTAAATTACGGCTTTGCCGGCTCCAACGAGAGATGCATCAAGTTTTCACGATTGTCGGTTCCACATTTCATTTCCTTTTCAGGGAATGCCGTGTTCGGTATACCTGTGCATCTCTTTTTTTTTTGTACGATAAAACGACTACTAAACGATAAAATTAAGAGTATAATATTTTGATTGAAAAGCAAAGTAGAAGCCAGATTTGCTTGAAAAATCTCTATTTAACTTGAGCGGAGGAAAGAAGCTGCTTTAATGAAATGTACACGACTTTTTAATCGAAGAGTATTCGCTCTTCATAAAAGCAGATTTAGGTGGATTTAAATAGATTAGTTTCAAGTGAAAAAGAACATTATTTCAATCCGCAGCCGAGTAGCTAAAAATTAAACTTTTTTATCAATACCCATCTTCTTTATGAAAAAGATGATGAATTTATAGTGTATCAAATGTTACTAGTCGTTCTATCGAAAGGCTCGTGCACGAGTAGCTTTTCATCTACCATCTATCACGCTGCAGGCAGAACTTATACTTTTCTTAAATGTACTAACCTATTCCTTTGATTTGCAGGGGCTTGAAGCGACATTGAGTGACAGCAAAAAGAAGTACATCGACAAGGTGAACGCACTTTTGGCCGCCTGGGAGCATGTCACCAATTATATTGCTAATACCCCGGAGACAACCCAGTCTCTCATAGAATGGGCGAACGAGTAAGTCTCCGCGATGAGTTTGCGGATTACCTTCTTCTTTCTTTTCCCTACCTCTTGTCCCGGCCTTTTTTCCGCTCCGAAACTTATTCCGCCGTGGAGCCAGCCGCTGAGGCTCTCTTTCGGACGGAAGGAGCTCGGAAATTATGCCGGAAGAATATCAGGAATTGATATTTGCGCTTGGAATTTCTTTGAATTTCAGAGATTAACTTGCTTTCGCTTTGTCCGAAAGCATAGCAATGTATTTGAAAAATTTGTGTAAAAGGAATGCACCTGCCTGTAACAAGTTTTACTCGACTGATATCTGTTGAATCTCAAAGAACATTCCAAGTCTTCAATCTTCCGTCGGAAAAAAGTGAAGGAGAAAAAAAAATGTTGACTCTTAAATCTGATTTTGCAGGCATACGCTCAAGTTGGTATTGCGGGGCGAGTGGCCGAAGCTAGCTCCCGCGACGAAGACGCACCTGAATGTGACGCTGCAACGGTGCTCGAACCAGCTGGCCCAGCAGCAGCACCCTGCTTACAAGCGCTGCCAGGCCCTTATCAAGCTCGTGCAGAATCCATGGGGCAAGCCGGCTCTCGACAGGATACTTAACGGCCAGTTGAACCCCGAACATGAAGAGGAAGGTAATGTCAAAGTTGCCTAATAATCTATGCGATTGATGATTCACGCCTGCGAAAACAGGTTTTCCTTTATGCAACGCCTCGTGCTTGCTTTTATTTCTAAAGCTTACTATTCGCTGGTAATTTCATTATGTATTAAGTTACCGAGGCGAACGTGAAACCGTAACGAATGAGTAACTTAATATTACGAAGAAAGTTTTTTCGCTCAGGCTGCACTTTAATCCACTCGAGTTTTAATGCGAGATTTTTGTTAAATTGAATTTTCCAGAGTTCTGCTGTGAAGAGAAAGGAGAATTATTAAAGATGAGGCTGAAAATACTGTGCGAGGACCGCTGCGAGGATATAGCGGTGAACCTCGCCGCGGCCTGTGTCCGCTCGCTGCGCAGAAATGGCCAGCTGCGCTCGGTCTCTGATCCAAGCCAAGTCCAGTACATGATCGACGTGTATATTGTTTTACTGTATAAACTTAAGCGCACGCAAGATATTGTCACTCAAGTAAGTAATAACTGTTATTATTATAATGCCTTTCGTCATTCTTTCATTAAATTATAAGTTCAAAATAAGTCTTTTCGAATCTGATTTCATTTTATCAACAAATCAAGATTTCAATTAATTCGGTGCTACAATAAAATATCAAGAATAAATTGCTCTAAAACGTATTTTTACTTTAATATTGTCAATTAAAAATTATCATATTTTAAAAGTATTATTAAATATTTTTCTTAAATTTTTATTAAATATAAAAATTTTGAGTAATAAAAAAATAAACGATTGAAAATGAGTGCTACTAAAGTCCACTTTTACTCGTTTCAGTTGAAGTTAATGGATCTGAAGGACGGACTAGAACTGATGCAGAGGCTGAGCGGCGAGAAGCCGACGAAGTACGGCACGGCGCGCGTCTGGCGTAACTCAAGCAAGGCTGCCGAGTTGGTGGCCCAGTATCTCGTGACGACGGGCATGGTCAAGCCTCTCGTCGAGATCAGTGCCGTTACCCTCGAGCAAATTCTCAATTCGTGGGCATTGCTGCATGGCAAGTCCAAGGACAATGTTGCTACGCTTCCCGGCATTATCAGGAAGCTCATTGAGCCCGCCGAAAGCGCTCAACACATTTACATTTTCTGTGAAGTCCTTATTCGACACGTAAGTTTACCTCAATTTATTTTACGAAAATTATTTACTTTCTACGTAACTGTGAAAAGTAATGATTTATTGAATATTGAATTTTTTTAATCAGTTTGGTGATGCAATAAAATCACTGGTAATCGAGTTGTACATCCGCGCCCTGACGACGGATATGAATGAACTGGAAAACCAGAAATCCAAGGCGAACAAAGAAAAAGTTCAAGAAACGGAGCAGAGGCTGAGCCAGGAGTTCCTGAAGCTTGCTGATTACGTCAGCGACTGCCTTGGAACAGCATGCGAGTGTGTGCTTACTGCGTTCTCGCTGCAACCAACGAGGGCCTGTTATGATCGCATCAAGGAACTAGCAACAGCATCGGGTAAAGTCATCCTCGAGGAAAAACCAAGTGACATGTCCTTGAAAGTAGAAATAAAACATGAAAATAGAGATGAGGTATGTTCCTTTAAGTTTTAAAAGTTTTTATTGAATGTGAAATTTCGATGAATCCATTAAATTTATGACTTCAATTTCTAGGAGAACGGATCGGAAGATGAGCCAAAGAGAGAGAACAACGTAACTTTAAATGAGACTGATTTGTCAGCAATAGCAGACATCATCGGTATTACGTTGAAAGCCCCGATAAAGGAGAAAGCAGCGGTGAATCAAGACTCGACGAATAATAACCAATCAGCTAATGATAATTCGTCCGAAAATAAAACAAAGTGCCATTCGCAAGCTGAACTATTACTAGTAAAAGACGAAGTGAATTTAAGCAAATCCGATGACTCGAAAACCACATCCACATTAAAAAAAGAAAATAATCAAGAAGAGTCTGTTGAGCTAACGCCAAAAGTTGAGAGAAACACCGATGCTCTGATACTCATAAAAGGAGAAGCCGTGACTAAATCAGCTAATTACGACGAGAAGGCAGTGCCTTGTCAAATGTTAGACGGAGAAAAACTAGGTATTAGCCCGCAGCTGTGCGATGATCTTGCCGTAGTACTGAGCAGCCAACGGTATCACGTGCTCTCATGGTGTTTACCTTGGAAAGAACTTAGTAAACTTTGTGAAGAGTAAGTTACAATGCATTCTGTAAAATTTAACTTATATTTTTCATACTAATATTTAAACAAACGATTCATTATTTTCAGCTACCTTGAAAATGCAGAGGAGATGCGCAACAGAAATAAGGAACTTAAGTACCTGAACATTGACTACTCGCAATTCAAAGATCAGCCTTACGGCGATGATCCGCGTGATAGTCCGTTCTTTGGTATCGAGAAGGGTTATGAACAGTGGGATGACTCAGACTATTCGGAATCAGACACTCTTCAGCCGATCTCGAACACAAAAACCAAACGCCGTAGAAATCTTGACGCGAGTTCAGATACTGATAGTGAAAATATTATTGTGCCGCCAAAAAGAGGTAGACCGAGGAAGGTACCGAGGTTAGAATCTTCAGAAAGTGAATATGATACGATTAGGAATCGTAAACCGAGGCAGAGGTTCAGGAAGGTGCTGATATCTAGTTCAGAAAGCGATAATACACAAGATAGTCAGACTAGTAGTTTAGGAAGCGATGGTTTTAAGAAGGGTTCTAAGAAACGATTGCCTAAGAAAACGTGCAATGGCGCCAAAAAGGTAAATAAGAACTTAATTTTATTTTTATCTAAACTAAATATTTAACTTGAAATAAGAATGCATTAATTTCCACCGATTTATAAATTAATTTTTATCTTTTACTATATTTTCTAAAAATTACTATCCTTTAAATAAAGGTACAATGTAGAACATAAAAACATTACAATAAATTTCGTAAATAAAATTTTGTATTTCTTTCTAGGTTACTAAACGGCGAATAAAGAAGCCTAAATTGACAGTAGATTCAATGTCACACTTTCACATATTGGTTAATGAGAATATTCGGCCAAGTGTTGAAGGTGACAATAGTAGTAATGACATTATGACACTTTTCTCCGCTGACATGGATGAGAACAATCGTGAGACGATTAAAGGTGCGGCGGCTTTTAACGCAGCTCAACTTATAATTGCAGAGAAACGCAGTGATCCTGAGGTTATAAAGTCTCTGCGAATGTTTAGGCCTCACGGTAAAAAGCTCATTCAAATCAACGAAAAAACTACAAATAATGTCAACAGTCACGCGAATATAAAAAAAGAGAATAATTTGGAAGAAACCAAAGCAAAAATTACAACTAAATTTGCGCCAATGCTCAGCACATTGAACTTGAACCCCAAAATTGCACTGAGGAGGGTTGACGAAATCGACAAGAAACTCGCGATACATCAGAAAAAGACACCAGCTGTTACTGCTGGAGACTTAAACAACGAGATAAGAAATATACAAAAGACTATACCGTTCTCGTCGAATAAGAATTCGTTGACTGGTTTTTCCAAGCAAAAAGTAATGGTGAGCTTTAATAATTTAGTTACTAAAAAATTAAACTAGTGTAACCAATCTCATTGTAAACCTTTTCTTTATAATTTTTCTTTTCAGCCGAGGCCACGAAAGAATGCATCAAAATCCATATCAAAGTCAAACCTGGGCAAGTCAAAGTTACAGGACCTGTTAACAAAGTCTGTACCGGGAATCAACTCAATGGAGTTTTCGGTATTGCCACGAGTCCAGTCGACAGTTCACGTAGTTCAGCTGACACGCAACATTCCTCAGAGTCCGAATTCCACGGCATCAGGTAATACGCCTCCTAGGAGTCGCAGTAATATTCAGTTGCCTGGTACACCGTCATCTGGTGGTCACGATAGTGGTGTAGGAATGAGTCCGGCAGCACAAACGCCGCCGCCTCCGTCGAGGTCATCGTCCTTGCAGGACGTTGGGGAAGAAGCTAACCAGCCACCCGATACATCACCTGGTTTAGATTCTACAAATACTTCAACGATGGATTCTACAGATGGTGCAAGAACTGTTGCCTTAGCCGTTCTTGCAAATCAGAAAATAAATTCAAATCAATCGCCCAAAAAGTCGCCTTCGCCGTCAATTAATAATACTGAACAGCAACTCGTTCTTTGCAAACCAGATGGCACTTATCAGTTGGTAAGTTTATTCTAGTTTACATAACCTTAAAAAATCGATTCAAGTTGCAAAACAAATTAACAAGCAATTTAATTTACTAGGTGAGTCCAAATATCGTTACGGGTCAACGAAACATCTTATCTCTACAAAACTTGGAGGATGGAAATATTGGGTTTGCTCGTCAGGTTTCAGTCGCTTCAGTAGCTGGTACAGAAGCCAAGACTTCGCAATCTCAGACCAACAGGAATGCCGGATTACCAAAGTTTCAACAAGCTTTTGGTAAAACTATCTGTACTCTATCCACTGAATCGACGACTGTGCCATCTTCTTCTGCCGCTGAAACGCACGGTAAAATTATACTTTTATACATACAATAAGATACTTGAAGATGCTTAGATTAAAATCTGTATTTTCTTTATTAGAAGCACCAGCTGCGCCTTCCGGAGCAGTGACAAACGTGCAAAGGACTTCAATTAAAGCAACATCCGCAACCAATATGTCCAAAGCAGTGCAAACCGCGGGCGTCACAACTATTCCAAATCTGCAGGTGGCAGCGGGTACACGGCAGATCCTCAATATCGTGCAGAGCGCTGTAACAAGTGCGAACTCCAATGCGGGGACAGCTGCTGCAGGGCAAACGCAAACGTTGCAACTTTGTAGTGTGCCGAACTCGGCGACGCCTGGCGTTATTTATACGCACAAAATACCTGTGACGATAGCTGGGGCGAATCCGGGTACACAACTCATATCCATACCAGCTGCTATTTCCAATAGTCGTTCACCTGTGCAGGTTTGTTATTATTTTAATTACAATCAAGTTTTAGGTTTAAGAAACTTTAAGCGGACCTTGCATCAGTCAGATTAAACGTTACATAACAGCAAACAAGTCTTCGCTATTTTCATGCCAACTTTATTTATAGACTAAATAATTACTCATCTTTAACCCTATTAGGTTAAGCTAAACATCATCAGGACAACTCCATTCCGATCCGGTGCTGGACAAATTCAAGCAGTATTAGCTTCCAGGATACCGCAACCTCAACAGCAACCCCAACAAACGCAGCAAACACAGCAATCCCAACAGCAGCAGCAGCAGCAAACAGTGAGAACTTCGGATTCTCTTATGAACTCGACTATGGATATGCCAAACCAAGTGAGCTCTTCGACACTTGAACAACTGCGCGAATTCGAAAGTGTACTGGAACAAGTGAAAGAACGCAGCACAAGTCAGTCGTCATCGGCTGAAACAACCACCGTGCAAACTCAAACACAGACTGTTCAGAGTACTAGCACTGTTAAGCAACCTCAAACGCAGCAAGTGTCTGTCAGTGCTCTGACGCAGCAATTGCTCATGTCATCGCAGTCACCAAGCAGTGCCGTTGAATTTCCAAGCAACGGCAATACTCTTACATTCCAACAACAAGAGGTTGGTTACTAGAGAAAATTAAATAATAATTAAACACTCGAATTAAAGACAGCTATTACGAACTATTTAGCAGTTTTTGCGCTAAATTACTAGAAAACTTTATTATGTTTTGTGCGGGTGCGCCTCTCCCTTAGACTTAGGCTTATATTGAGTTTTAGTTTCATTCTACTTTTTATGTTACTACTTACTTTCTTACACTGATGACGTGCGGCTCTACTCACAACTTTTGTTTATAAATTTTTTTTATAATTTTTATAATTTTTTTTTTGTATTTGATGTATTTGTATTTTGTTTAATCAATAAAATAAATAAATAAATAAATACTTTTTGAAAGCATTAATATAACAAGATGTAATATTATTATGATTGATATCAGGTCTACCCACAAAAAGTTGCTCTGATGTATACGAATCAGAATAGTGGCTCATCGACGCCAAAGGTTGTGAATTCTACACCGGTTGTAGTCGTCACGTCATATTGTCAGCCCGCAGCCTCGCCGGCGTTGAGCGTCACTTCTCAAAGCTCCTCGAGTCCCTGTGTAACACCGGCGCCAACGCCCGTTTCATCTACAGGAAAAACTCAGCCTCAATCGACTTCAAAAAGCACAAAAAAATCTACACCCAAGACAGTAAAAGTAAGCTAAGAATTTTATATTTAAATAATTACAATTTTTTAAACACACGTCTTTTATCAACTAAATATTTTAATCTCAGGTCAACACACAGAGTGCAGCAAAAGCAGCTCCGATTCCAAAACCCCAGCAGAAGCCACAAGAAGATCCTGAGACTACTCAAAGGATATACGCAATTCTGGGCCAGTACGCTGAACAACTTCGTAATTCGCCAGATTTGAACAACAAACCTGCACCTCGGCGGCGCTCCAATCCACCAACAAATCCCAACCAGTCCTCGAAACGCAAGAAATCAGGCTCTGGCAAGTCCAAAGGACCGTTAAATCAACAAACCTCCGAGCCCAGTCCAAGTGCCGAGGATATGGGTCGGACAATGGGCAGTAGCGAGGATTCTAGTGGAGGTGGAGGCGGTGCCGGAAGCGTGACTGGTGGTAGTGGAGTTTTGCAAGTGCAAGATAGCCCTGCTGGTTTCTCTGCTTCTGAGGATACACTCGCTGGCAGTAATAACAACAGCCAGAGGTACGCGTTATTTGCAACAATTTCTTTCCAAAGAATGAATCTTATTAGCAGGTATTTACATACTTTTTGTGTTTTGTTTTAGTGCTGTCAATGATAATGCCACTCTTGGAACTCCCACGGAATCAAGGACAATGAATGCAACGAGCGATTCCAACGATGGTGTCGAGGCAAATAATGTAAAAAGGCGAAACCTCATATTTGCTGAACCCAATACAGGTTTGTTAATTTTCATTTTAAATCAAAAAAATATATATATAATTTCATTCTTTTAAAACAATTCGTAATCACATAATTTACGTTTAGGTCAAACTCGAGCAGTGATCGTGCAGGAGGCTCTTCAACCATCGAGCGTCGGTGAGGCGCTCGCCTCGGTGACGAGTAAAATGACGACTGGAACAGCAGTATTGGTATCAGGTACGAATTTCATGCTCCCCATGAACTTTGTTAAGAGCGGCCAGCAGATCACCGTCGTCTCAGGTGGTTCTAAGCTTCTCGCAGCTGTACCTGCGGTTCGTACAAGCGCTGGTGCCTCCGGTGTGTCTACCAACGCCTTTGTCCTTCAATCCCTTCTCAGCCAAGCTAATAAAGTTATACAGCAACAGCAGACTCAGCAAAAGCAGCTCAAATTACCGCAGCAGAGCCAAATCGTCATCCCTCAAGGTACAGGAGTTGTGCGTTTTACGAGCGAAGACAGTAGCGATAATAAAGCCGACGTTAAATCCGAGGCGAACAAGGTGCCTACGACAACGATAGGACTGTTTCAACATTCGGGTGTAATCACTAGTAATCCAAACATAGGCCAGCGTATCTTTAACTCTTCTAGCGTAAAATTGCCGGTTAAGGTCGATGGTAATGCTCAGCAGCAACAGGTGGTTTGTCTGACCGCACCAGCTACTACTATCAAGGAATCCGAGACGCAAAAAGCTGCTACAACTATTGCTCTGGCTTTTACCGCGAGTAATGACATTGGTACTGCCATGGTTCAGGCTCCGATCGATACGAAGGATCCAGAAATCTTGGTTGGGATTAAAGATGAAAAGATGGCATCACCAAAAGCCGTCAAGAGAAAAGAAGAGCCAGCAATGGTCAGCGTTGACGATGCCTTGGCTCAGTGCAATGCCAGAGTTGGTAAGAATGGAGAGAGGATGCCCGATAGTCGATTTCGTGCTTTGTGATTCATCACTTTTTAGTTTGTTGTCTACGTTTGTGGTAGTGCATTATTCGTTCTGTTTTAGTTCTATATATAATTTATGTGACTATCTTATTCATTTTACAGTAAATTTTATTGAAAGTACGATGATATACAAAATGAATATTGAAAACTATTTAAAGAAAAAAATAAAAAATTCAAATGTCAAGAAGAAGCGAAAAACATGTCCATACTGAAAAAATTTTGCGTAATGTCAAAATAGAATCTATTCTTAATCCATTTTAATCATCTCTGTATTCGAAGCTCCTCATTTGTTATCAATTTTCTTATTGATTTTTTATATTCATTTTTCTTAATCATCAGGTAATGGTTTTATCAAATTTATGCATGTAAATTTGCAGATCAATTCACAAAAAGGTGCACATTCATATTATTTTAAGGATGAACAGGTTTATTTGTCTGGTTTTGGCCGATTTATTTGATTTCCTTTTATTTATCACATTCGAATTTCGTTTTTATATTATTTTCTTTCAGCTCTTCAGTTTTTAATTTATTCTTCATCCACATAGTCTTTATCACACATAACCAATCAATTATTCATTGTCATTTAATTTCTACATCATAGATAGCGTTTTCGTTGCATACTTTATTATAATTATGAACATAAGAATTAAAATAGTTAAATTGATACATGATATTTTTTTATCAAGGAAATAAGCATATAAAAAATTTTAGCTGTAAAGCTATTTATGTAGAAAAATAGCGTTTATTTTCTTGAAAAAATGAAATCTTATTTTTATTATAGTGTAGTTGACTCATGATATATTAAATAAGGAACTTTTTATGTGTTTAAGTAACAATTTGTATCTGATAATTTAAGCATAAACTAATTTGAAGGCACGTTGCAATCAAAATAACATTTCTTGTATTTTGTATTTTTTCAGAAATATCGCAACCGCTGAGTAGAAAAGTTAAGCAATCGTCATCGCCTGTACCGGCAGTGACACCAGTAACGACAGCTTCTACGAGCTTAGACAGTGCAACGCAGTTCCTGGTCAGCGGCGGTCCTAGCAGTTCCGACAGTCAAGGTTCGGCTTCTTCAACAATTCAAAGCTCAACACTGGAAAGTAGTAGCATGGACGGAGTGAAGGTTGAAAACGGTGTGCTGTGCAACAATGCCAGACTTCAAGAAGCTTGGGAGAACGAGACAAAAGGATCACCCGATACGCCCTGGAGGTATATTCCAACAACGAACGCCCTCGGAATGGAACAGTTAAAGGTTTATTCTCGCGACGGCGAGACCTCTGAGACTGTCCACAACAGTGTTCTTCAAATTATCAACAAGGGTCAGGGAATCGAGATGTCCAGTAGTGGAGTCTTCCAGACCAAAAAATATTATCACACGATGAACAATTCCATCGACGCTTTCCAAAAATTCCCCGTAAAAACGACACTAACAAAGACTTCGCAGCCGAACAACGCCAGAACAGCGGCCGAACAAGAGAACCAGCAGAGAATCAATGAAAGGAAACAACAAATACTCGAACGCGAGTTGAGACTGCAGAAGAGCCTGTCTGAGGAGTGTGAAGACTTGGGCGTTGATGAACCCAGTACGAGTGATCTCTTTCCAGAGGCTGATCTACTGTTCGATACGAATCATTCACCATCCTTTGACCACTCGTCGCAGGAAGCTAGTTGCAGTCAATCTCTAAGGTATTCTACTTAAAATTCTTTACTTGCTTCCTTTTTTTTAAGCTTTTACTTAAAATATTATGTGACTTTTTTCAGTGGCACTACTATACTAAGTGGAATCAAATCATACACGAGCACTAGCACAACATCTTTCTTTAAATCCTTGGACTCAACCTCGAGTGGCAGCAGAGATGCCAGTCCGGTGGTGACAACAGCAGTAGCGCTGCCACCCGAGCCAAAGAAGAAGGCGCCGGTGCAGAGGCGAACACCAAAACCCAAAGAGTCGCAGGCGAGAAAAACCAAGAGAAGTTTGGACGGCCTACAAAATGCGGACAGTGCTTCCGCAAACAAGCATTTGAGATTAAGTCTGGTGGATAACCTCAGCCAAGACGATGCTTCCAATAGTAACTCGAGCATTTCTAGATTATCGCCTGCCACTGAAAATGATTCCTCTAAAGACACGGGCAATCAGAAGGTAAGAAGACAACTTGATAATTTAATAATGTCAGAATTGATTGAACTGTATTTTAACATGCATTATTCCTTATAAGATTATGCATACCAAGGACAGAGAGGGCACGCCAAGCAGCAGCAGGTCAAGCATGCACTCGCACGTGAAGCTTGATATGGATTTGGAATCGGCCACTAGGGCAAATATCGGCTCTACGGCGACAGACGTGATTCACGCAGTTAGTGTGAATAACGTCTCGTCGACAGCGAGTTCAGGTGAAGACGACGAGAGCAGTCTCACCCTGCTAGATCACAACGCGGCCAGCGTCACAATACCCTCCCCTCTTTCTCCCATCGCTGGACCTCTTGTAATGACGCACAGATTCACTTACGCGAACAACAAGAAGCGGCCCGTGGCCATCAAGCAGACTCGAACAACCGACTTCTTTGGGTATGTCAAATAGATATTTTTTTTTGAAGTAAACAAAATGACGATATGTCGTATATTTTTAAAAATAAAAAGACTTAATAAAAAATTTTGTACTAAAAGTAGTGTCTAATTTTCAGCGTTGACTCGAGGACGGCAAGCTTGAGTTGGGAAAGTCCGATGTCTGAGAGAACAAGATCAAGCACTGACAACGACGAGGAAGAAGATGAAGAAATGGAAGAAGGCGACGAGTCATCAAACATTAGTGAATCCTTTATTTCGGCTCAACTTGAAAGCACCGACAATACTGGCATTGGTAATGGACTTCAAGAGGTCTTAAGAAATGTACCTTCTGTCAAAGTGACACCTGTGGATCATGCGACGTATGCTGTCAAAAGAAAAGCACCGGTGGCTCGGAAAACCACAACTAATCATAGAGGTTCATAAATTTACATTTCATTTATATCAGCATTTATATTAAAACTAAATAAAACTTTTCTAAATTTTATTTTAGACTCAAATAGTGGAATGGGATTAGCGTCTAATAAACCGGCTGAATCAAAAGCTAGCAGTGCGAAAAAGGCGAAGCTGTTGACATCAACATTAACAACAACAAGCGAGAATGAGTCGCTAAGTCCAGCACCATCAACAGATAAAATCTATGACGTGAATCCGTCGGACGATGAGGCAAGTAGTACTCTGGACACGAGTGTCGACCACTGCTCTACTTCAGCAGCGCGAAGATCGAGTTTGCGAGGTCACGTAAAAAAAGGCTGTCCTTGTTGCAACGGCTCGCCTGAGCGGCCAAAGACTAAGAAAGTCGTGCCGCCAAAACAGACGCAGCAACCCGACCACAGTAATAGCAAATTAAAAAAGGTAAAACAGCAGCAACAGCAGCAGCAGGTTAAGCAGCTCGCGAAGAAGAGGTAGTCCTAGCTCCCACGCACCTGTATATTCTTCATCCGAGACAGTTTCTGTTCTCGTTACGTCGCCTCCTCATCCTCAGCTCGCTGTCGTTAAATTTAGAGGGGAGCTCTATGATGATTTTTGTGATTATTTTCCAAACCAAAGTTTTTGGTTTATGAAAAGGAATTTTTCATTTTTTAAAGTGGTGGATAACATCATCACAGTATGAGTTTGAATGAAACGTTGTATAGAATTAGGAAAAATAATCCGTTACTTTAGTTGTACAGAAAGAATCACTTTTACAAAGCCTAGACTTCCGTTTTCTTTTTGTATTTGCTGTTTATTTAATTTATTTTAATCGTTTGCAAAAATTATTGTTTTTTGTAGGCAACATAATTCGTTGTCTCATTGATATCATATTTTGTGTAAAAAATTATTGACATTTATTTATAAATTTCAATAGTTTAAGCAAAGTTTATTTTTTTTTTTTTTTACTTTGTCGACTTAACGATATTTATAGTTGCACGAAAAATATTCACAGAAATTGCCAGAACCTCCCCTTGACATTTTGCGCGCAGGATCTCCAGTGTATATAATCGCATCGCGATGTCATTTTTAGAGAAGAGAGAAAGAGAGCTAGGCGAATCTGTAGGAGAAAATTTTTAGGTTATATATATTAATGAAAAAATTAGGCTTACGTATGTGTATACAGTTATATATTATATAAATATACCACAAGATTCCTGAAGCACGGAGTCGGTAGTGCGTCATCCTTTTAAATTGTAGGTGTTTATGATTATATTAGGTAATCATGAAAAAATATGACGGGTCTTTTCAGGCGGTAGCGGTGACTTATTATAAGGGACGCAAATGTACACACAGACAGTCTCGGAAATAATTTTACTGACAATTCAACTTTTTTCACTGTTTAAACGATTACTGTGTTCTTAAGATAATTTAAACGGTCGTCTCAGAATCCGTTTTGTTTATTTATTATAACAAAGATGCGTTATAATATATTGAGAATGCACTTATTGATGTTTTTTTAAAGGATTATGAGATGACTGCGAATTTTTGTTGTAAAAATTGAGATGTCAGTGAATCACGTACCGAGAGAGCTCTGAGATGTTTTTAAAAATATTTCGGATCTTAAGAGCAGGAAAAATGTAATGAAAAATACACATGAACTGAGAGTTTAGAGAAGAAGAATGCAATCTAGTCAAGGGTGAGTGCGAACTGCTCGTGTGTACTCGTACATATTAAACGAGTAAGAAAATAGTGACTCTAATTCAAAATGTAGTTAGGTAGATTTTTCCTTGCAGAGTTAAGTCAAGATTTATACGTGTAATTCTTACCTATACAGTATCCGCTGTAATCATCGTTTCAAGACAAAAATAAACATGCGTAGGGATCGATATATAAAATATAGGCAATCTTGCAATTGTACACATCAACGAAAAATGCCACGATAAAACGGGTTTTGCGTGTAAAGTTTACCTCTTTATTTTTTTATCGTCAGTTTCATTTTTCATATTTTTTCCTGCGCTTTTTTGTTACAAGTAATAAATTTAGTAAGATGAGAGCTAGCCTGATTATTTTCTTTTTTTATGTCAACAAAACATTTATTTCACTGTGCTGAGATTATAATTCATTTGTTTTTTCTGTCTTAAAATAATGCTAACATTTTTAATTTAACTTTGATTCTCTTCTTTTATATTTTTTTATCATGTGTAAATAGACTCGTTATTCAAAAGGAAATAGCTGCTCTGTTTTCAGTAAATTTTGAAATTGCAATCTGTACTTTTACGTCTTGAAAAAACGTGATCACTGCTGTACAAATAAATAAAATTTAAAGAGCATTGTATATTATTTAACCTTTATGAGTTATGAGAGAGTTTTCTTTGTTGTGTAAAAGTAGAATTTAATTTATTTTTATCGTCATCAATGCCCGTGTGCAAAAGGATTAAACAAATAAATATAACAAGGAGCGGCTCCTAAGAATCTTCCTGTACATTGTCAATGTGTAAATTTTCGCGTTTAACGTCATAGGCTCCAATGAGAAGCAAACGTAAAAAAAGAATGACAAAATAAAGAACAGATTAGTAGATGCGTATTTTTGAAAAGGAACAAAACGACTTACAAAATGAATAAAAATCACCTTTCGCTCCTGGCGAATGTTGGATAAATTTTTGTCGGCGAATTAGTGCGGCCTTTTGCCGCAACTTAGTCGTACCAAGCGCATTTAAAAAGACAAAAAGTAAAGCAAATTCATTGATGTGGGAGAACGTTTTTGGTGAAAGAGCCGCAATGCATTTCTTTCGAGAGACAAAAATCGTACATATATCGATAAGAAAATAAATAAAGTTTTCCAAAGTTAGCTTCAGGTACTTAAGCTGCTTAAAGGCCGTTATAAGAAAATTAACTTAAGGAGTTTTTGTAACGTATGTTTGTTAAGGCTAAAGTTTTGTCACTTAAAACGATTAAAAGTTAAAAAAAAATAAAAAAAATAATGAAACTTTACCAGTATTCGAAAGCGCTATACGTTGTACCGTAGTCACTTTGAACATCTCCGAAGAGAAGAGTAATATGTTGTCATGAAAGGTTGTTCTTCGAGCGCTATGTATTTGTCATTTAGCACAAAACGTAAACAGTGAGCAAAAGAGAGAATGAGCGAAAGAAAGAAAAATTTAACAAAAATTTGAAGGATTGCATATTGTAAATAAACAAGACATATTTTCTATATGAAAAAACGTCGCTCGGTGAACAAAAAAAATTGAGGTCGACGGCTCGATGAATATTGCAATATTATATGATAATTCTTTCAAGCGATAGAATATAGTGTTTAATCGTTTTATGTAATGTAATAATAGAAAAACAAGAGGGTATTGGCAGAATAAAAATGAAAGTTCTGTATTTAAACGAGTGATTTATATTTTTATTAACCATCGGATCCTTCATTGGCACAATCATCTCTTGTCTGTTCCTCAACTTCCTGAAAAAGTCAAGTGGTCTATTACTTTATATTGCTTAAATAAAAAATTTTTATATTATATAAAATAATATCTACCTTTCGAATAGCATCCATTGGGGACATACCATTGGATGCTTGAAAAAATTCATTGATTTCTCTTGGTACGCAGAAATGCCTTGTAGCATTTGGTTGAATTCCCATGTCTTCTGCAATAAATCTAAATTCTGGTGCTTCTGTTACTCCATTATTAAGTTCTTTGTATGTAAAAAGAGTTCCTTTTGTGACTATTTCATTCATTGGTCCAAAATCTACAATCTTTACTTTATCTTTTTTGTACCTAATCACATCAAATGAATCTAAAAAAATTTTAAATTTAAGTATGCTGAATTAACTTTAAAAAATTTACAATTTATGAAAAAACTTACAGTTATCAAGTTCAAACTTGTTTTTTATTTTCTCTAAATATAAACTTGTGATATCGCGTTGAATGTCATACTTTTCATTTTCTATATGCCTATAGTACTGTGAAACGTCTCTCTGACAAATTCCTAAAATTTAAGAAAAATATTCAATCTGCTATATAAATTTTAAATTTTACATGCTTACCAACAAGTTCTTTGTTGATAACAAAGCAACGGAATTCCGTGCAAGGATCAATGTCCCTCCACCTTTTTAATACCAAGCATGGATTCACAGAAATTTCTTTGTTATTGCGATCCTTTAAAAATGTTAAATCTTGTAATATTCTATCAGAACTCTTTAGAAGTAGATAAACGTCATCTAAAGAGTTGCATTTTAATGTTTTTGTCGTAGATACCCATGTTGCATCCTAAAGGTAATAAAAATAAATTATAATAAATCTCAAAAATTTTATTTAATATTCATTTAAAAAATAAATCATTATTACTGATGGAGTACTCCAATTTGATTTTATAAACACTGCTCCAAAATCCTCCATCACTTCTTGAATTTGATTGCTGAAATCTGGAAATGTTGGCTGTTCTTCAGAATCCTAAAAGATAAAGGAATGCCAAAAAATAATTTTTTTAATGAAATTTAGATAAATAAGTTGTAAAAGTCGCTAATACCCATACAGGGTAAACGACTCAAAAAATAAAAAAAAAAAAAAAATCAAAATATTTACCTCATCTGATTCATCAGCGACCGCTGAACCATCAGACCATTCCAGGTTACAGGAAGCTTTTTCGTTTTTTGTCGCTTCTACTGGTAGCACAAAAGCATCATGCTCCAGATATTTACAAATTTCTTCAGGCAGTGGAAGTATTACTGCTTCTAAAGCATCTTTGGTAAACAGTGGGTACCACTTGCAAAATGAAAATTCTACCTGCGAATTTTCGAGCTTCATTTTTTATACTTTTATGTATATATATAAATTAATTTTTAAAACTTGACACTAAACACTGCGTAATATTTTAATTAAATTTAAAAACTTTTAACTATGGTAAAACATACACAATTAAAAACATAACCTCAAAACAATACACCCATTTACAATGCTGTCAGCTGACTGAAGCGAAAATCGGAACCGGAAGTCGGTCCAGTGTTGATTACAAAATTGAATAATCAGTTAACTAAATAATGTATTTAAAAAAGGACAGATTTTATGCTGAAATAGAAAAATATTGTCCATAGCAACTTGATTTAAAAATTTAAATAAAAAATTCAACAGTCTAATAAGGACTCTAATTATTAAATATTGATAAATGATCAAACTTTAGAGAAAGTCAAATGTTTTGATTAAAATTTTATAGTTATGGAAATCGTAAGTAAAGATTTAATTTTTGAAGAATAAAACTGCAAAATTAGCATTGAAATCGCATTTCACGAGGCAACCATGAACGACTATCCGAAGCCAATATTTCTTTCGCGCATTTTCCAACCCAATCTGCATAATTCGAGTAATTGGCAATAAAACGATGAAATACCGGTTACAAATTTCAAGAAAAACAACAAAGAGACCAGAAGTAAACGACCGTAAGGTACGTCCGGATAGAACGTAAACTCCCCGGGGTAAAAAACGCGCGAAGCAAAAGCAAACCGCTCTTTCTCCTCCTCCTTTCAGTCGGGGAGTCGCGCCGCTAAGCCCCTTAGCGAGCAGCAGTCGGTAGAGACACGCATACCACGTCGGCGGGTCGTGCGTTCTCTCGCGCAGTAGTCGTCAGTTTTCTGGTCCCGCTCGCGGCGCAAAGTAGCCAGGCCGCGTAGCGTAGCGCTGCCTCGATACCTCTCGCAGTCACGGTGCAGCGTATACACACTTCTTCGTCGGCGTCCCAAGTGATTCATCCGAGCGGCATCCGCGCCTCTCCCCCGTCCCGCGACGATATAACCTCTCGCGAGTGCAGTGAGTGTGCTCGAGAGAAGAGAGACAGGAAGAGTGCCGTTCGCCGTCGTCGTCCGAGGGCAGAAAACGACGTCGGGAGGATGCGGGCCGAGTGCGGCCGATCGAAGGAGACCTTGCGCGAGGTGAGCGGCCGCAACAAGTGCTGATTATATATTTTCCGCGAGGGCTTATCAGCCACCCGTCGACTATTTGCCCCCTTCGAGAGAAAAAAAAGGCGCCGGAAATTATTTCGTGCCCGCGCGCACGTCCTACAAAGAGAGAAGAGAAGAGGGCCCATGGGGCGGCTGCTGCTGCTGGCTGCTGCTGCCTGCCTGCTGCTTCCTTTGTGGCGAAATTTTCGAGTAGCATTTGAATGAGGCCGTCATACATACACCGCGAGACGCTGCTGCTGCTGCTGCTGCTGCCGGGGCAGATGTTTTTTCGGGGAGCGGAAGGGGAAGGGGGAGCGAGACGCGCGCCGTGTTTTTTCACCGCTAACAGGTGTTTTTGCTCTATTTTTAATGCTAGACACACGATCGAGCGAGAGAGGCGGCCGACGAATTTTTGTTCGTAACGGGGGAAAAAGCCTTTCTTCTCCGCGCAGAGCCTTTCATTCGCTTTTCGGTGAGATTTAAAGAGCTGCGACGGGGAGTGACGTCACCGCGGGTGACAGTCCTTTAAGGTATGACGTTACGGGGGAACTTGAGAGTCTGATAGTTTGCTGAGATAGCGTTTCTTGGGGGCTTTGAATTGGAATGCATCGAAAGTTTCTCGAAGAAAAATGTTTGGTACCTCGAATAAATTATTCGAGTTGCTCGTATATTATATTTATTTTGTTCGAAAGAAGTCGGGAGTCATACCGTTACTCGAAAAATATATCGTCTCGTTGTTAATCTCGGAAATTACCTTTGTATTTATTTTAAGGGTTTGCAGTGCGTCAGTCCGAAGTGAAATACATCGAAACGATAAACAACGAAGTTTATGTTTTGGATTTCCATTCGAGTAATCGGTAAAATATTTTTTCTCCCGTCGATTCTATTCAATTTAAATGGTCCATAATTTTGAAAAAGAGGCGCAGCGAGACTAATTTAGTGAATCAAAAAAGGCATGCTTGAATACTCCCATTCATAAATTACGGGGAACTCGGCTCATCCTTTGAGAGACTGAAATTTAAGATTTCGAAAGAATCGCAGAATAAACCACATTATCTCCGTCTGATATACCAATAATTAACAATCGTCCTTACAGCTTGAAACAATAAAAAAAACTCGTCGAAATACATAACTCAATAAATTCAAATTCAATATCCCTCTAAAAATGTTTAAACATTTCCAACTTCGAGAACCAAGAAACTCGGCGCCCGTAAACCGGCGCATCTTTTATTTACATCCGAATAAATCACGGGGAGAGCATCAGGCATTCATAGAGACGCGCGATGCGCGCAGAGCGAGAGGCGTCGACGTTTCCCGCGTTTCCGGCCGGTGGTTGAATAGGCGATGGCTCCTCTCGAGCGCGAAAAAGGCAGATGTTTTCCCCCTTTTCCCGGCGGCGGCGGCGGCAGTTCCTTCCTCCCATGTTAATTAGGCGCAGATGCGCCTTTTCCAACCGCACGCGGCGGCCCCCTCCTTCTTGAGTTTCACTCGGGAGGTCCTGGTGCCCTTTTTTTTTTGCTGCTATCGCCGTTATTTTTTAAAGCTGCAGGGGAGAGTCGAGTTGGAATCGCGACTTTTTCGTCGGGGTGTAACGAATCGTGAGCTCTCGATTGAAGCAAACTTTGGAAAATAGGAGTTACGCCCTTATATATTGGTTTTAAACTGTTCTGGTATTTTTAATAATTTAGCACGAGAATAGTGGAAAAGCAAGGCTGAATCGTTGCAGCGGACGCTTTGAGCATTTTATTTTATAAACTGTTACGAATTTATCAAATTTAGAGTTTATCACAAAGTAATTTACGTTCTAAAGCGAGTCATTGGCAAAGTACAGTTTTTGCTCGTTTAGCCGAGTAATCTAAACAAACGACTGGATTGCACCGAAATTACGTCAACTTTACAGGAAAAACGAATCTGTCGCAACTGGTATATTATTGTTATCGCAACGATACTCGAGAGAGCCTCCCGTACCACGCAACACACCGATCCCGTCCGCTCCTTCAATTCAGATTCCACGTATATCTTCAGCATCTTCGAAACGACTATCTTCGCCTGGCAAAGTATACGGAAATAGCCGGCTCGTTTTTAAGTTTTCTCCCTTTCACTCCTCTCTCGGTCGGGTCCGCGGGCGCTCGCGCGTGTGGGTGTGTCGATTCCGCCAGGCTCGCGAGATTTATCTGCTTTTCCGAGAGAGAGAACCCCGAGACGCTCGGTGTTTTTTTTCTTTCGCGCTTCGCTCTCTCTCTCGCTTGCTCGCCGAACGTTGGCTTCCGAGAGCGGCGACTACGCGGATGTTACATTTTTCTTTGTACCCATCGGCCGACGACGGCTATTTCTCTCGGAAACCCGTTGGCGAGGCGGGGAAGAAAAATGCCCCCTCCTACTTATCGGGCAGCGGAGAAAATTTATACATTCGGTCGCGAGCCATTTAACTAATCGAGAAACTCGTTTGAATTTCAAAAGTCTCCGGATAATCGATGTACGAGCTACTTGGAAAATGAACTATTTAGCGAAATCGATAAGCTCTCGAGCGCCGATGGACTGTGAAAAATACAGTAAAATACCCTAGAAATAGAGAAAAGATCGGCCCCGAGGTGGCCGTGCGTGCGAAGTGGCATCGCTTACAAAAGAGGCACTCGGCCGAGTCGGCGCTCTCTCCAAAGTATACATACACGCAGCCACTTGTTCCCAGAATAAAAAAGAAGAAAAAAAAAAAGGACAGCGTTATCTGCCGCGCAGCTCTCTTTTCTTATCCCCCTCGGCGGCGTCAATGAATTCGTTCATCGTCATCCCCCTTTTTGCGTGTCCCGAGCCGACGAGAGTTTTAGAAAACAGAGCGAGTCGCGCGGCTACTTGGGCGCTTATCTTAATTTCAACGCTGGCTGGCGGCTCGAGCGGCGGCACTTTCGCCGAGGAGGAAAAAGGCCATTCATCGACTCGCCGAGAGCTCGAGTTTACGCACTTGTTTACTATGCCCGTCGTATACGCGCGATGTAGGCCCCCCTCCCCCATTCAAGTGGCGATCGGAGTTATTGAAAAAGCGTCTCGTGTCCCGATATGGCCGGCTTCTCTCTCTCTCTCTCTCTCTCTCCGCTCCGTTGGAAAATTGCCTCGTTTCTCTCCGTTTTCTCCGCCGCGGCAATGAGTCGCGTTAACCTCTTTTTCTTTATTGCCACTTTCATAATGTCCTCTCCTGCTTTGGCGACGAGTTTCCGCTTTTTGCTCGGCCGCCTTTATTATTGATTATATCGCGGAGGTCGGTGAATCTGCCGCTTTCCGCGGATAGAAATTATTCTTATCGCTTCGAGATGATGTAAGAATCGTATTTGAACAGTGCGGGAACGTGGTGCTCTGAGCACTGAAATGAGTGCGCAAAATCGAACTTTGCGCACACCGTTTAGAAAAATAACTTTGCAGATACTCGCGGGCCCGTCTTCGAAAAGCTTTTGGTCAACAGGGTTCTTCTATGTATATAGGAAATCAAAGCTTATTTTTCTTCTTTATGCAAAAAATGCAACGATCCAACTTTGCATGTATACAGAGAAGCAATTCATGAGAAAGAGGTAAATCATTTCGGCTTCAACTTTCCTTCATCACTTTTTTTTATAAAGGATGTTTAAATTATTTAAATTCTTTATACTAATGCGTAGGTTATTATAACAAGTCTAGCTAACTTCACAGTATGCTGGGAATCAATTTTCAACTATATATTACTATATACATAGCTTGTATGTGGCAAACTTCAGGGTCCTAAAACTTCGGACTTAAGAAGAATAAAATGTGATTTTGAGCATTTTCGAATTACGCTCTCGTTTATTACGAGTTGAATAGCTTTTTTACTGGTATAAGTATGCTGATATCCCAAAAATAGCTTAGGAACATTATTGCTAAGCATTATTTTTTTAATAATGAAAAATGTGAACATCAAATTAGAAGTAAATAGCGATACGGGTACCGCGTCGTCTGCTTCTCTAACTAGCCTTCGCGGCATTATCGTGCCACTGGATACTTGACTTATTGATTATTATATTTTCAAAGAAGTATTTTATAAAAAATTGGATTAACAAAGTTTATAGAAAATATATTAGTTTTTGTGCGGAATTGATAAAAAGACTTCTTTTAAGAGATCTATATTAAATAATATTTTCAATGATTTAAATTTCTAAAATACAACATTTTATAGGTTATTTTATTAATCACAGACTTTTATATTAAAATTAACTATTATGACAGTGCAAGTATTAATTGTTGCACATCTTCATCATTCAAATACCTAAAAATATTGAACAAGCAGGGGTCGGGTAAAGGTATTTTCGTAAACAATTTCATGAATGTTACAGTAGTATAAAATATATTTCTAAATAATATTTACTTCTTATATACTATTCTATTAAAGATTCCAAAAATTTCTACAATTTTAAGGAAGCGGCGGGTTTATGTCACGCGAGCTATAAAATAGTATATTACGATACTCGTGGTTTAAGACGTTATCCAACGGTAGATCATCATTTCATGAAAAATTGAATTAAAGTTTGTGGAAAATATATTAGTTTTTGTGAGGAATTATTTAAGAGATTTCTTTTAAGAGATCTATATTAAATAATATTTTCTTAATCACAGACTTTTATATTAAAATTACGTATTATTGCAGTGCAAGTATTAATTGTTTCGCATCTTCATCATTCAAATACTTAAAAATATTGATCGTGCAGGGGTCGGGTAAAGGTACTTTCGTAAAGAATTTCATGGAAATTTTTGCTAACATGAACAGTCTTGTTCTTTTCTGTGCCGTTCGAAAATTTGCTTGAATCAAAGCGCCGAACACAGGATACTTCACTTTCTTAAAGTCATGGTGAAATACGTATTCCACTAATATGCTGTTGTTCGTATAGGCTAGCAAGTCGTCTGGATTCTTGCTTAGGAAATCATACAAAGAGGAATAGTTGTCGATTATTTCATTTTTCATTCGGTCTAGTTCTTTGTCGTACAAATTCTTCAACGAAGAGCACATGAGCGACTCACATCGCTCTCGTTCCTCAAGGAACCTTTGATTCCATGAATTAAGTGGGTATCCAACGTATTTCAGTTTCTTAATGTGCTTGGCAAACATCTTATCTCTGGGCTCGTACGAGCTATTGCATTGCAAGGCGAGGCGATTTCTGTTGTCTACGGCATTAATATCGGCACCATATTGTAAAAGAAGTGTTACTAAAACTGTACGTCTGTCCTGGCATGCTAAGTGCAATGGCGTGCATTGCATATTATCTCGGGCGTTGATGTCACAACCTTTGCTTATAAGTCTTTCTACCACAACATTGATGAAATAATTATCTGCAACAAAAAATCATTCACTTTAATAATTTTTAATTTGATTTTCTTATAATACTCCAAAAGTGGTGTAATTATTACCGATATCGTCTTGATAACATTCAAGGTCGAATGAAGAATAATCGATTCTCCTGAATCTAGTTATATGATTGCGAAGTTTACCATAACTCGAACTAAAAGTAATAAAATATTTAATAAATTGTTTATTTGAATGTTGAAAGACTTAAAAAATTGCGTAAAATATTACTTGTCCAGGGGATGCTCAAGCAGAGCTAGTATGTGAAGCGCAGTCCTTCCGTCGCGTTGCTTGACCGCAGGATTGGCGCCATTGTTTAAAAAATAGTTGATAATTTTGTAACGCTTGTACAACACGGCAGTTATTAGAGGCGGCGTTTCATTTCCATTGTCTATACTGTTGATGTTTGCGCCTCCTTCCACAAACCTTTTCACAATTTTGTAATGACCTTTTATTATCGCCGTTTGCAATGGCGTTGAATTCCTTTTACTCTGAATATTTAAGTCGACATTAAATTCCAAAAGCTCTTTTACCGATTGCGCTAGTCCTTCAAAACATGCCAAATTTAGCGGCGTGAAGCCTTCGGAATCTTGACAATTAGGATTGGCACCCTTGCTCAGTAGATGTTTTATTATGGGCGTGCAAGACGATAAGACGGCAAAATGCAATGCCGAGTACAATGGCCAATCGAGAGACGTTGCAAAGACTTGATCATCAAGACCTATGCCGTTTCGTATAAACATTTCCGCAACTGCTATGTTACCTCTATTACAAGCGATATGAAAGTGGGAAATACCTCTAGAATCCACGGGATTGTTCAGGTTTCCGATATGGGCAGTTAGAAGCAAATCCACAATATCGTATTTTTGCAAAAATAGTGCCAGGTGCAGAGGCGACATTTCCTTAGCGTTCATCATACTTAAGTCGGCACCATAGTTTAAAAGCAGCCTCACTAATGGGACGAATCCTTCTGTTACGGCCAAGTGTAACGCCGTACAACCGTGATAATCAGTATTGTGATACATAATCTGACGATTCACATCTGAGAATTTTTTTAAATACAGTTTCGCTCTAGACATGGACCCGATCATACAGGCAATGTGAAGGGGTGATATTCCATGATCATCTACTGGATCATATTGAAGCATAAATGCGCTACAAAGTGTCCCGTTTACTTTTGCATTTTTAACTTGAAGGCCGTGATGAATCGGGGACAGACCTCCTGCATCCTTTCGCGATGTTTTGCTTCCAAAATACAAAAGTGTTTCTGTAAAAATATGATTTTCACATAAAACTGCAATATGTAGTGGTGTATAACCATTCAATGTTGAAGATTTCGCCACAATTGATTTGTTTATGTCTATGTCCATCCTAAATTAAAAAAACAATTTTAGTTTTGATGGTATTCCCTTGGGTGACGTCTAATCTAAATAAATGTAATAGATATTATGAATAACTTACTTTTGAAATATTTTAAATGATTTATTATCAGTTCGTATAATGCCAATAAGTAGTTGCAACAATTGAAAATTTTCCGTGTCAGATTCTTTGATGCCACTTAGATTTATCAATGTATTAAGAATATAATCCATAATTTCCTTATCGTTTATATTTGAAATGTAATAGAATAAAGAATTGTTAAGCATGTTCTTTGCTTTATGTGCAACTGCTTTATCAATAAGTAGTACTAAAAAGTCGATGTATTCGCGTTCTAATGCCAATTCAATTAGACTTTTTAATAAAGCTTCATCAATTGGTAAACCAAAACATTTTATTAATTCTGAAACGATCCTTTCATTGTTGGTGTGATTTGCCGCCTCCAGTTCCCACATCAATCCTTTTTGCGCCATTTTTCAAAATTTTTGGTAATTCGATCTAAAAAAAAAAAACAAATTTTTTAACTAAGAGTTTGCATTAATTTCGAGACATTCAAAAACTGTAAATTATTACAGATTTATTGTTTTTTATATATAGCTAATTTATATATTTTAAGCATGCAGAAGTCGGTTTTAAATTATTGCAGCATTAAAAGTATTACCGTTAAATTATGAAATATATATTCAAATTAATATATGCAACAATTTGATGCATTTTACGTCATTTAGAACTGGACAGTCGTACGTAAGGAAATTTTTTAATTTCGAAAAATTAAACTACTTATTCAATGTTTTTCAGTTAATTGAATTATAATAGAATGTAATGGTAGAGTTGCGGGAGTGAATAGTAAATCTATATTGTACACTTACAAGGAGAGTGTTCCAACTGTGGTTCACGATTTTCTTGTAACTTCGGGATATATTTTCTAATGTTAAAATATTAAGAAAGTCGTGTCTATTCGCTCTAACCCTCGATTTTTCAAAAGTTATTAGATCTTACCGAAAATCTAAAAAAAAGTCGATTTTTTTTTTAATCACATAACTTTTTAACAGTTAATTGGAAAGTACTTTAACTAGCGGCATTTGAAAGGTGAGATCAAATTCTATCAATTAAAAAATTTTGTTAAAAAATCTCTATTTGTTTCAAAGTTATAGTTAATCAAAGAATGACCGTTAAAATCGCATAAAAAGTTCATTGACGTAATTTTAGGTTATTTTAACGGTTATTCTTTGTTTGACTATAATTTTGAAATTAATAAAAATTTTTAGAAAAAATTTTTTTGAATAGTTAGGATTTGATCTCACCCGTCAAATACCGATACGTAGAAAGAAATTTTGGAAAAATATGGGGTAGAAGTTTGTGAAAATGGAAGTTCAACGCGTTGTTGGAATAAATCAGGACATAAATTGATTTTTCTCGAGTCAAAAAACGTAGCACAAAAGTTAAATGTATGTTTGAACTTTATTATTTCAAACAATTGCTGAAGCAATCCGACTTTTGTATTAGTATAGTTCAACGCGCGTGAACTTCTATAATCAAATGTTCGACGCGCTACACTTCGATGTTTACACTCTAAAAAAAAAATAAAAAAAAAAAAAAAAATTTTAAGGACGCTGCTTGTATCGCATGGCGTTTTTTTCCTAGTTATGCCATCTTGTATTGACAATTTACTAGTCTTTAACAAATTCATCAATTTAATTAGGAAACTAAATTGTAAAAATTATTTTAAGTTATAATAAAATAAATAAAGTGTGCCGATTTTTTGTCAAGATATCTAGCCGGTGCATCATTCTAAAATAATTCTAATGGCGCATTTCGTTGACATTTTTTCTAAAGTTACAGTAGACGATATTAAGTTCAATCTTTTATAATTTTGAACGTTAAAATAATTAAAAGTTTACTTTTTTACTTACTTGTAATATGTTGCGATATTCAAGTGAAAATTGATTTATTAACTTGCGAAGAGTTTTCGTCAGAAAGCTTGTGTATAGAATGGCATTGTCCTGACACTTTACAGTCGTTCGAGATGAGTGTTTAAGTTCCACCGAATTGGCGCTACGTTAGGTCCAACCTGGTGGACTTCCCCCTCCACTTAGGTCTGACAGTCAAGCCAACAGTTCTTAACCTGCATGCATCTCGGATTGGCTGCTGCGGTTCAAAATGAATAAAATAATAATATAATCAAAATGAAGTTATTATCTATTTCTCGTACATAAATAAATGTGTAATTATTGGTGAAAGCCACTAATCTGGGTTCCGATGACTTCTTCTTGATATTCTTAACAAAAAGTGTGAAGCAAATTTTTGAAAAATTAAAAAAGTTATATTATTTTTGCAGCCAAAAGTCACATTTCACTATTTTTGACTTTTTTGTAATTTAATCTTCACTTTAAAATTTTTCTGAACATGCTATTCAAAATTTGCTCCGCTTATTTTGTGAGGAATCCTCTATTCCTCTATTAAAAAAGTGATCCTCTATTAAAAAAGTGATCGCGGAAAAGTGAAGCCGAAAATAGATTGGTTAATTCTGATGAATCAACAAATGCAATTGGTTCAAATGACGTTACTATATTTGACTTAAAGATTTAGTTT
>JAWWML010000001.1:6833846-6857059 GCA_035047165.1 Ormyrus rosae
ATTTTAACATTAGAAAACATATCCCAAAGTTGCAGGAAAATCCATTACCCAAATGTCGTATACTCTCCTTGTTAGATGTATAGGAGGTAACATGTGGCGGAATAAAAAGTAAGCGAGTTATTGAGAAATTCGAAATTTAAAGTGGCTCCAGAATTTTTCATTTCCATACCTTTGCATTATCGATTTTCGGCGAATGACATTTTTGAATAATGCATAAGAACTAGACGTCTAAAACTTGCAACCAGAGCTACAAATACTTTAAAATTTTACTAAACCTAATCACATTTTCCTCCGATATACTTCTACACAAAAACTTCGTTTTTCAACCTGCACTCTAATAAACGTACTTTTACATCCCCACATTCTAGCACTGACGTCACTTCCAAGAACCAGCAAACAGCAATAAAGCCTCAGGACACATTCAAAACTCTCCTCCTTTCTTCGAATACACCCCGGTTCCATTCATCAACCTTTTCAAAAGCGCCCCCTCACTCCGATCCGGCTTACTTTGGCCCTTTGCGCAGTTTGACAAGCGCTGCTTGCGCGTTCATGCGGAGGCTTATAAACCTTAATAGGCCATCGCGAGTAGATTGTGGTCTTTTATGATAAAGCGTCTAGCTCGGGGTTATAAGCTAACTTTTAACGAGGTTAACCGCTCATTTACAGCCGCATGTGTGTATAACGTTAATTAATTTTGCGCTTATAGTAAGTGGCGTTGTACAAGCAAACGATTGCTGCGCTTCGTATATGGAATAATTATTATTCCCGGAATTATCTATTTTAATCGCTATTGCGCGAAGCTGTTTAAAGTTAGTGTTATTGCAGCTGTTTTGGAAATTGAAAATGTAACCGTTCGTTTGACTTTAGCTGCAACGAACGATTTTACGCTTTTGGTAAACGTCAAATAGTAGAAAGTGTAACAGTTGAATATTCCAAGATAATGCTTGAAATAAATGAGTGATCTAATAAATATGTCCCGGAGGTACCTGCAACTTAGTTTCTCACACAAGCTGGAGAGTTAGAAACTGACAACGGCGTCCGGTGCGACTAAGCAAGTCTGTGCAAGCTTTTGCTGAGTTTGCTAGAAAGGTCTCGCCTTTGCCAAAAAGCGTTATAGCTATCATTACGCTTTTTCAGAGAAAAGCTCGAGAAAGTGGCATTCACCTTACTTAAAAGACTGGACACAATTCTAGAATTCTAGAATTCACAGAAATTTAATAATTTTTATAAAAATAAATTTAATTGAATTTCCACATCGAAAAGTAGGTCAGTCACTAACAGGAAAAATCGCTCTTATAGCATATTTTCAATCGGTTTTATTGTCAATTTTAATTAACAAATGGAAAAAGCACGCGTCGCTTTAATTAAATTCCAAAATACTCAATCCCATCCTAAGAACCGAACAAAGCATCGACAAAATCCGACTATCTCCCGCCCCTTTGAATCTCCAGCGCGATATCCGGATAACATGAAAAAGCGCACCACTCGAAGGGATAAGCGGGTCGTCGCTCGGGCGCCTCGGAAGCTATCGCCCTTCCCTCTTTATCGCTTGACTCGTGAAAGCTCGCATCGCCGAGGGCGAACAGCTTGCCGAGCCAAGAACTCGCGGAAAACTTAATAAGTAACCCGGCGCTTAACCCCTCGGCGGCTCTGATGAATGGCGGCGCTGCTCTACGGCTGACGCAGCGCTTTTGGATTTTGGACGTCTGACTGGCGCTGAAATTAGGATGTGCGAGTTTTCGAGAATTCCGAAATGTTGTTTTGCCGAAGCCAGTGTGATGATTTCAGTGGGGTTTGAAATTTATATTGGGAGGTTGATTTGATCACTGGTTTTTCATGTATTTTTTACGCGTCTTTATAATTATTTTATTTGAGCTAGCCTGAGAAAAATGTATTAAGTTCAAGTAATAAACAGATATTTAATAAGTTTAGTATACATTTAGTTCTCTTTAACGGCAATTATTCTTTTTCCTTGTTCTCACAAGTCAACATTTTAATAAAAAATTCATATTATGTTACATTGTCTACTATAACCTTTCGTCAAATTCAAATTACGGGGAAGAAAATTAGATTCTCGAGTTTCATTTAGCCTAGTAAATAGGCTACTAAATTGTAAAGCAGTCACCAGCTAAAGAAATCTTTTCTTACAGCTTTGTTTACCAAGTCGCGAGAGTTCCAATTAAGTCGGGAGTGCAAAAGTATAATGCCAGGCTCGAAAATTTAAAACCGTATTAGCTTAATTAGCCGAACAGTGCGGCGAAGGTGTTGGAACTGAGCAGCTGTGCGTAGCGTTGCAACAAACAAATTTCCCTGCAGTTTTACGCGGAAAACAGCCGTTCCCGTAATCCTAATAGTACTTTAAGTCAACTAATTTTGAAGTGGATTTTATACTGCTTGAAAGAACGGACTTTAACTCAAGCAGAATGGAGATTGCCTACAAAGCTGCAGATTTAATTGCGCCTCTGATTATAATGTTTAAGTCCTAAGATGGAAACGTTTTTTTTAAATGTATCTACCTGTTGCTTTTACCATAGATATTACAGAAGTAAAAATTGTAATTTACTTTTCACCAAAAAGTACAGTATTATTCAGAAGCAAAATTGACGACATTTTTTACACAATTCATTGTAAAAATTTATGAAAATTAACAATTTGCGATATGATTTTCAGCTTGAAAATTTACTCCTCCTTCGCACCAAGATGCATTCTACAAAAATGTGAAATTTCTTCATTCAACCGAGAACATCCTTCTCCAAACGAAATTGGCGAGTTCGCGAAAAATTTCCATCCGCCGAAACTTGCCCTCCTCTCCCCATCAGCATCGCTTTCATCAAAGCACGCAATCCGGGCAAGCACCTGTTTTTGCGCGGCGAACTTGGCGAACTCGGGGCTGCCCAGGGGAGAGGATACCGGCGGAAATCAGCGCGCCTTACTTACCGAGAGCCGATTTAACTTTTTCCGCCGGGGAGATGAAAGAACGCCGCGCAATCCGGTCGAATTTCGGCTGCGCTTCCGGCACTCTCGTTAAGCGTTACATTCTTCGGGGTTTTTTGTGGGCGGCGGTTTTTCGCGCGGGACGACCTGTTTCTTTCACGGATTGCTGCGAGGTGTCGCGCTTAATTTTTTATCCTCGATGGTCGCTTTCAATTTTTCGAGAAATCTGAAGAAAATTTTGATGCTTTGTTTAATAAATATATAGTTTCTCTTTTGTTTTCGTGTAGGTTCTAATATTAATAAATCAAAGTGTGAACAGCAAATTAATAATAAATTTCCGATAACCGTATAATTCTATCTATTAGAGTTTTGTTAGATATTAATGCATTATTAATTCTAATGGGTAACAAAATCTACTTTCAAGCCTTGATTTTGATCATCATTCATGCGAAATACAATATAACGTTTGTAAAATATCGATTATTAGTGAAGAAACAACGTAACGAAATCCGTTGCACCTAAATTACAAGGAAGCTTCATTAATGTGGTATTATTGATGTTAACGAAGCGTAATAAATATCATTAATTATAGTAACACTAATTATTAATTAACCACGTTAAATTTTTGCAAATATGTCAGGTAATTTGTAAAAATAAAAAGTTGGAGATGAAATAAAATAAAAAAATTATATTCCTGCAATACAATTGATTATTTATACGAAATTTTAGTCAATGTGCTTTATTCTTAAAATTAAACAAAAATATTTAACATTTTATATACCCAATCTTGAAAAATACCGACCACACCGAAAGAAGGCTTATCTCACAAGCAATTCACAAAAACCCCCAATGGTCCCTAACAGAATCAATCAGCCACCCCCGCGGCACTTGATTCTCCCCTTCCGGCCCGGAGGCTTCCGCGGTAATCAGTGAAATAAGCCTTCTCGGTAGCAATAAGCAATTATCCGCATCACAATGACTAATCCATCACTGCACTGTTTCTCTGTTTCAGATGACATAGAATGGGTTGGGCGGCGCTTGGGCGGCGTGCGGGTGGTGGCGGCCGCCTCTCACCTCTCCTCTCGCTGTCTCTCGCCTCCCTCACAAGCTCCCTCCTCCTCACCGTCCTCTGCATCCTCACCCTCGCCTTCACACTCGCCACTATCGTGAGCGCCGAGGACATGTACGTATGCTATCATATAACCCTTTGCTCATGAGATAAGAGGCCGGAGTAATGTCCTTTTAGGCGGCTGATGGGGGAAATTTAATGACGCCGACATCGTCGCCTGGAAGGATATTGGGCATTTTCGATTTTTATGATGCCTGGTTTCGCGAGGTTTCGGGAAGAGTTGCTTGGGAGTTTTTTTTTTTGTTCGCGGGACTTTTTTGCAATTAGATTTTAGAAACTAGATTGCGATCTCGTAGGAACTTTTGATTATTCAGTTGGCCTTAGGCTGGAGAACCATATGAATCCAGTAGAGTTTCTGCGGAATTCAAATGAATATTTGAATTTAAATTCCTTTTAACCGTAAGACTGCCTTGTAACTGTAAGCGAACGCGAAAGAACGATTACGACGTAGAAAATCGATCGAGCAGCGAGTCAACAATGAGATTTAATCTAAAAGGCGCGTGTACAAAAAGCAGTAGAGTAGCTACGAGATGATTTTCATCCAGTGTTGGTACAGCGAATTACGAGCACAAGCTATAATTCAATTCCAGTGTTTGGATTCCGCGGAGACTTCATTTTTAGCGAGACTTTTTCGTAGAGAATCAAAGTCACGAATAAGTTTAAAATAGTGATACAGCTGTTTAAAGAGCAAATAATAGTCTAGTAACTAGAAACAATTTTACTACAATATAATTTAATAGGTATAGATTATTAAATAGTTCAAAATAGTTTAATAAACTAGAGAACAAGTTTGAAAAACGTTTCGCAGTAAAAGTCTTCGAATCTATATTGCTAAAGAAGGTTGATGCACCGGGAAGTCGGTATTGGATCCGTGCCGAAAACAAGCGGTGTATTCCGTTGTCTGCATCGTGACTTGCTTTGCGCGAAGTTTCAAAGTGATGAAGACAGTTTTGTAGTTTTGTTAGCTCAACGGCTTTTTGCAAACCGAGATCCGCAGTCGAAAAAAGCAGCACCCGAGAAGTTTACGTCGCTAAAAATTATATATTATTTTCGGGTAAAATATTATCTCGGCAAAGAGTGTTTTATGCTTAGTCTTAGTCTCCAAGACGGAATACAATATAATTTCTATTTAGAAATAGAAGGTTTAAATATAGAAAAACTAAAAATTTCGGATTTAGCTTTCAATTGTTATAGATTAGTCGAATGTTCCATAATTATGCACTTGAAATTTTCGATATATATGCATTAGAAAAAGATTCACAAAAAAACTTGACCATTTAATCTGATCAGTGTAGTCGTAATCAGGATGATTAACGCTGCGACATCCTGCGAAAAACAAAAATCAATAATCTTGCGGAGGGAAAAAACAGAGAGATTAGGACAAAGCGAAACTCGTCGATCAATCACACGCCAGGTAAAGCAAAAAGGTGAATCCAATAATGTCGAGTCGTTTGCAGTATTTGCAAAAAAACGCAAACAGATGAAAAGGGATAGAAAGGCGGACGAGAAAAAAAAACTACCAAATTAGATTACTTAATCAATTCCGTTTGACGTTCATTAGTAAAATACATTAAATCTTGACTAATTTCTCGCAGTAAATATAGAATTCTTTCCCGAATATAAGAATCAAAAGTTACGAGGGAAACTTTCATTTTACACTAATTTACAAATTAAACGGCAAAGACTCCGAACAAAAATATAAAATGAAAGCGCCCCAAACCCCATCAGAACCCCATCGATCAGCAACTAATCCCCGGCCGATGTTTTCAGCTTCGAGGAGGGCAAATCGGACAAGGAGATACTGGACAATCTGCTGCTTGCGACGCGCTACGACAAGCGGCTCCTGCCCCCGGTCCAAGGTACACTGAGGCCCCCGCCCCACACCCGCCAGTTAGACGACAACACCCCCGATCTCGAATTAGCGCAAGCACCACCGCCACCGTCACCGCCACGAAAAACCGACGAAACCGAGTATCCCACCGAGCACCTCGACAATCGCGATCATCATCACCACCGGCACCACCACCAGTACAAAACAGCACCACCACACAACCACAGTTCACTGCTCACTCCCCGTCGAAAGGGTATTTCGATAGCCGTCGTACCGACTGAGACTGTCTTCTGTTTTTTGGATATCATTCTTTTTTTTTTTTTTCGATATTATATACCTTCTGTTTTTTATTTTTTTTTTAAGTATATATTGTTCAAAGCTTGCGGTGGGATAAGGTCGGGTAGGATTAACTTAGCTTCACCCCATTTCTTCGTAGTTTCTAAAAGGGATTCGAATGGTGTCAGAGGAGATTTTTAGATATCAATTGTGAATTATTTAGCGAGATATATTAATAATACTTGTTCCACTAAGCGACCTACGATCTTATCTCGCTGCACGCTACTTTTTCACGCTGTACTTAATCTAGTACAGTTTTGAAGGAGTTCGCTGTTGCACTGAAGCGCGCACTGTATAGGATACCTCTCGATGTGTGCATTCAGAAATTAGCGACGCGTCCGCTCGGATTTACAGCTCAAGAAATCCCTTTCGCGCGTTTCCGAAACCGTCGGTCGCACATTGAAACGAACGGCTGCGAATACATCGCGACGGGAAAATGAAAAGTGCGCTTTACTCTCGCCGTAAAGAACGATTTCGAAGCGCTACGCGGCCGGCGGTATTTTCTTTTCTCCGTTCGTTGCCGTCGCTGGATGAGGGATTTGACTGGCAGGGAAACATGGAAATCTCGTAACTAAACGCGGGCAGAGTCGAAAACAGCTTATGGAAAATCGACGGCAGGTAATCGAATACGCTTGAAATTTCGGCCGAAGAATTCGGCGAATTTCGCTATACGAGAATATTCGTTCGATTGAAACAAAATTTCTCGACAAAAATATCCCTTTGATTAAAAACGACATTCGACCGACTAAATATTTTCACTCGAAAACCTCCTCTTTCCGAAAATTCTGCGAACGCGACAATTTCGAGAAATCGTGCGCCGCTAATTATCCGGCGGATTTTGCAAGTTTAATTTAATTTACATTCCACACTTTCCACTTAGCAACGGGGACATTCGTGCGGACCCTTGCATCGTTGCGAGGCCAAACGAACTCACGCACAAAGCCTTAATCACGCATTCATAGGTGATATCTTTCGAGTCAAAGTTCCGCAGCAGAAGCGTTCGTTCAGCCGACGCAGACTGCCGTGAAATATCCTTGCGTCTCGTTTTACAAACTGGGAACGCGAATTTTCGGAGTATTTACCAGATGCTTATCTCGCTGCCTTATTCCGTAGTAGGAAAATTATTCGGCGAAGGAGCGGAATATTTAGTTTCACCGGAGAAAATTTTCATATGCAACGACGAGTTTTAACGTAAAATTATTCTCCGTTGGCATTATAATACTTTAAACTGAGAATAAACGTGTTCACCGTGTCTCTTTTAAATTCTTTTACGAATTAATGGACTTGTATACGAATCGTCGAACACCTAAACCACAATACCGACACCTTTTTAAAACAAAAACTTTACGCCCTAAAAAAGAAGAATTCAATTACAAGCCAATTCACCCAGCTGCGAAGCATCCCCCAAACCCGATTAGTCGCCTTACTCTTCTCGCTCCCGCCCCCCCCCCCCCCCCCTCCCCGCGGCACCGAAACAAAAGCGCCTCTTATCGGCGTCGTTCCCGCTAAATTTTAATATCGGATTTTCATTAAGCCGATAAAAAGAAAGCGCGGAGGAGGAAGAAGGGAAGCCGTATCCCCCTCGGGCCGTTGGCTCATCGTCGCGGCTTTGTCTTCGCGCGACTTCCCCCGGCGGCGGCGAACAATCGACTCGTCCGCGTGCCGCCGGCGATCGATACCGGCTTATAAAAATAAAGGAGGCGCGAGGAAACAAGGCAGGCGGGATGTTTTTTCGATTGCTGATTTTTCGAAATTGTTGCTGAAGCTGACGTAGGCGGGGAAAGTTTTTTTTTTATTTTTTTTTTTAGTAGGTTACTGGTTAGTTTCTTTTGTTTGGAATGAAAAAAAAAGAATGTATGTTTGAATGGAATAGAAGAATAGTAACTGGAAAAGAATGGCGTGGTTAAGTAGAAAGAAGGTCTAAAAATAGGAAGTGTAATATACGCTTTACTTATCAGTCTTGAGTGGAAGTTTTCCGAGTTAATTAAAGCTCTCATCGATTCGATTGGAAACTAGAATTTATTTTCGGCTTGCTATTACCATACACATTTAAATCGTCAGCTATTCGATATACTATTGAAATCAATTTCTAAATTGCTTTCCGTTTAAAAGAATTGTAATGCAACGGAGAAACCGTCAATCTGTAATCCAAATAACGAAATTCCAAAACATTCGAATAAGAGAAATTATCTCCTAATCCCGCGCAACCCGAATAAACACAACCCAACAACACTCCTCCACCGGCAGACGCCCCGCGCAACTTTTTCCTCCGCGTCCGTGATTATCCTCTCCGCGAAATGACAAAAGTTTCGGCGCCACAATCTCGAGAGACGTCAATGCTGCCGCTGTTTTCTCTCTCTCTCTCTCTCTCTCTCTCTCTCCGGCGGCGAGAGGCGGCCTCTCGATTGCCGACTATTAGCTCGTTTCCCGTTCGCGCATTGTTCCGAGCCGAAAAGCACTCCGCTAATGAAACTGACGCTCCGCGAGCTTTTTTTCGGCGACCGTCTTTTTTCTTTTTTTTTTTTTTTCGTTTTTGGCTGACTTTTAATTTTTGAGGAACGACGGATTTTAAGTGTGTCAAGATGTTTTGATTATTACAATGTTTTATATCCTTTACAATTTTCAGTGTTTACATTAAAATATTGAAGTGAACTTGCAGCAATACACTTGCTCATATTCAGTAAATTATTTGAAATTCAGCTTAAATTCAGATATCGAATCGACCGAATTAATACATTTATAAGTTTCCCGATATTCCAATTACAACGAACCAGCGTCCCCTAAATACTCGTTTAAAACTACCTCCACTTCCCGGACCCCAATTAACTTGCTAATCGCCCCAAAACACCCGCTCAAATCTTCCAGCCCGAGGCACTCCCACAAATCCCGGCAACGCCCACCAAAAATGAAAAGCCCGCGTACACAAAACGACCAATTACAAGTCGCGCTCGTCGCGCCAAAAATTTATTCTCCCCTCCCGAAAAAAAAAAACGAAGCGACGACACGTTCATCCGGCAAAGAGGCGCCGGCGGCTGCCCGACGTGCCCGACATGAACAAGCCCCCCACCCCCGCGGGAAATAAAAAAAAATCGCTCGGCGTTCGCGTCACGTTCGGCGCGTCGCGCGAAATGCACACATCGAGAGATTGTTCCGGCGAGCTTTGCTAAGTGCTGGAGGAACGAGAGCTTAGCGTTCGAATCCGAGATGTATACCGTATTTTAGCGGACACGACCACACACGCCGAAAGGAGCTTAGGCATCCAGGACCTGGATGAAGCGGCTATAGTACACCGCTAATTCGAGTACGGACGACAGCTGACCCCGAGCATCTTGCCCGCAGTGTGCCAGATTTTCTTTTTTCGAGGGCTGATTATTCGCGGTCAGGGAAAGCTGCGGGGGGGTCGTTTATTAAAGGGGTCTTTCGTTTGGACTTTAATGGGTTTTTAGGGGTTATGAAGGGCGGTATGGAATTAAATACCGCTTAGTGTAAGATCGTTGGATGAGATTTTAATATGCGCATTATTTTTGTGCAACTTGCAATAACCGTTTTTTATTTTGAATAGTCGAGTGGCGCATTACCGAAATGCTGAGATTAAAAAATATATGAATTTCAGGTTTATTTTAGGAAATGAAAATGACAATTCTTAATAATTAAAAAAAGATGTATTATATACTTTGTACTCCAAGTTCTTACGAAAAATGAAATATTAAAAACGAGTCACTCTCCCATCATTTCCGCAGCGCAAACTTCCTTTGAGCCGAAAAATTCATTTCGAGCAGCCCAGAATCACTAAAAAAAAAATTGTCCCGTTACGTCCCTCGTTCGAGGCAAAGGACTCGCCAAGTCATAAAAACCGACGTCGGGGAAACAATAAAATTCACCGTTTTATATAACAACGAGGAATTTCGAAACTCCGGCGAACAAATATCGTCGAGCCGAGGACGAAGGCAGAGGAGGCGCCTTCCTTTGAGAGAAAACTTGAGAGCAGTTTCCTCATCGTCGCGAGACTAATCCTAATAAACAGTAGTGTTTACGAGGTCGAGAGCAATCGAGCCTGCATACAAAGCGCCCCCTTCCGGCCCCCTTCTTCTCCGCGTTTTAATGAAGACGCGTATTTTTAGATGACGGGAGAATATAACTTGTCCTTTAACCGATTCCTTAATGTTTCTTTTTAAACACTTTTAAATTCGTACGTTTCGATCTGTCTTTCAGTTTGAGTAAACGTAAATCTTGATTTTCGAAGTGATTTTTAACGTAGCTTTCGACGTTTGACGTATCCGGACAAGCTTTGTGTATTATATATCGCACACAATGAATATATTACATCTATTCCAAGAGAAAATCATAGAGCGGAGACGTCCGGAGATTTCAAATCGGACTTACTTTGTTGACAGCTTTCGCCAAGTTAGCTCTAAAGTTTAGACAACAGCTTGTCTCATGTGAATTGAGTCAACAAGCATATCTTGACGTCACAAACTCCCAGCATATGTCGCGTTCCCCATATATTTATTTCTTAAAAACATAAAAGTATAATTGAGAGATCAAAATTGAATTCCAAAGTAATTATCCACTTTATTGAGAGCAACCATCTACTCGAGTCAGATAATTACTCGCTCTTGAAACGCCAGTGACTTTTTAACGGTCAGAAACAATCAGCCTCATCTCTAAAACGCACTCCCACAAACAATCCACCCAGACTTGCTCTTCGACCCATAAAAATCGTTAAACAAACGACGCCGACGGCACTAAAACGCCAAGCCCTCGCGCCTTAAAGCCGAAGACTGCCGACAGGCTCATTATAAAGTCGATCGCGACGCGTCTCAAAGTTAAGATTGCGATCGCAGGTAGGACCTCATCTGCATGAAAATCCAATTAACGCAGCGGCCGCAATCTTGCGCGACACCTGCCCCGCTGGCAAGAAAGGGGCCGTTCTCCCCTACTTAATTGGCATTTATGAGCCGAATCTACTTTGTTAAGTAGCGCCTAACGCAATGTGATAATGAGGCTGGGCGAGCTCGAAAAATGGGTTAGGCAGTTTCGACGCTAGATGGCGCATGCAAACTTGTAAGAGCGTGTAAATGACTATTGGGAGGGTGTAAGTTTAGGAAAAGCTGAATTTTTTTGCCTTGTTTGACGATTCAGTTTTGTGGAAAGTGCAAACAAATTTCGAAAGATATTGACAGGTTCTTAAAAAAGAATTTTTTATCGCCAGGAGTATTCTTCGCCAATTTCTGCGTGGTATAAAGTAAAGATAAATGTAATACAATAAAAAAAGTTTTAGTAGGCCAGTATTTCATTATTTAAATTGCTTAAAACAGTCGGGAATATGTATCAATTAAAACTTTTACCCTATTTGCTTTCTCCGTTAGATGTCTAGAAACTTATTCAATATGGCTTTTCAAATGACTAAATCCAACGGCTTCGAAGCTAAAACTTTGATATTAAATGTACAATTTGATTTTACATCCATTTCCTAATATAACGATTGTAAAATCAATATTAAGTTTAACACTGATCGTAAAAAGTGATGTTATTTTTGCTCTCGCATTGGCTCAGTATAACCTATTTTTTAATTTACTCGCTCGATACGAGGGACAATTTCTATTTCTGTACATTGAAGCCATTCTATATATAATTGACGGATCGTCCGCGGTAAAGATTTTCACTTTATGAAAATCATATATAGGCGTATTAAAATTTAAATTCCGAATCTATATTTTCCAATCGAGTATCTTCAAAAACGCACAAAAAATACTTCTATTCCACTCGTCAAGTATTCATCGCCCGAAATAAAGCTTTCAATTTTGCATTTCGCAATACTTTAAATAAAAAAAAATCCATCGGATATCGAAATTAAATCTTGCCGGAGATCTCTTCTGAAGATTTCTGAAGTATTACGAAGCGAATGAAAGGTATAAAAATGCCGTCCACGTAATTCTCAAGACGTGTCGCCGATAACGACACCTCAAACTCCGATTTACTTTTGCCGATAACGACGTCATCAGGTCCCCGACGAAATCGTAAATCTCATCAGAGGTGTTGCACATGGCGGCTCGAAAGTTCTTCGATAAAAGGAGGAGGCTCGAACTTTAAACCAATAAAACCGCGGTGTTCTCAAAGACAACTTATATTCGAATTCCGCGACGACTAAGCTCGGAAAAAAGATAAATTCGACCGTTTAGAAGCAACGAGAACGGAGGCAAACTTGGTTTAAAAAGCAAATTAAGGAGAAGCATTGAAAACGTAAACAAGTGCCAAGGAAACGAGAGACGACAGGCGAGGCAGTAAAGATTTAAGAAGGCCAAAGGCTGCAGCGCCGAAGGAGAAAGGCTTGCAAGCTCTCGCGAAAGGAGGGACGACGAGGCCCGGAATGGAAAAAGGAATAAAAAAGTAGTCGCGCCAAGCCGGGAGGCAAAAGACGAAGCGACTCGCATCCAGTATGAAAACTGCATAATTCAAAGTTCATTACGCGAAATGCTCGCGTTTCTTCGGGGCAAAATTTGGATCCCCGACGACCTCAATCTTCCTCTTTCTCCTTCTGCGCGGCGCGTCTTTTGCTTCTTTCGTCGTGTCTCCGCTCCTTCTCCGTCTTTGTGTCTTAAACCTTTTTGCGTCTCTCTCTTTCTCTCTGACGTTGCATCGAGCATTTTCCTTTCGCCGCCGACGGATTTACGACACACTTTGCCCGACGCATTTGTTAAAACAGAAGCATGACGGGAAATCCGATAGAAATGTAAAGAATTTACTGGCTGGTTATCAAATATGGAATTTTGTCCCTGCGTAAATTTTTTATTTTTCTGACAGTTTTTTCTTTCAGGATAGATGTATAAATATTTTTTAAAAACGAGATTTTACCAGATATTTATAAATAAAAAACTGTTGTAAAATTCTGCAAGACAGATAAATGGTCCATAAATAATCATCAAAAATTTAAATTTTCTTCCAAGAAATTACTTTTTGTCATTGAACGTTGTATTATAAAATGAAAATTTCGACATCAAAACTTCCTTTGCTCGTGCCGATTTAACATCGCCTCTTACACCTAATCAAATCCGCCGTAATTCTCCAAACTTCCGCCAAGGAGATTAAAACAAACAAATTTTATTAACTCCCCCTAAACTTTACCGCCCCGAAATTAAGCGTCCTCAAAATGTCCCGCCGTAACTTCATCTTGTCGCCTCTCTCGGCGCCAAGTGTTGCACAAAGTAGTTCGCAAAACCAGGCGTAAACGCCGTCGCCAAAGACTCTGTGACGGCTTCTCCGCTTCCTTGCGGCTGTAAGCGTCGGCGGGAGGGGCTGAATCCGACCCCGGCTTTCCAAAGCCGGCTTTCTTCCTTTGTACCCGCGACCTTTTATCCACGGAATGAAATTTTCCGCTGAGCCTTAGGCC
The DNA here is from genome assembly GCA_035047165.1 of Ormyrus rosae. Lineage (NCBI taxonomy): Eukaryota > Metazoa > Arthropoda > Insecta > Hymenoptera > Ormyridae > Ormyrus > Ormyrus rosae. The sequence goes on from JAWWML010000001.1 coordinate 6,847,467, forward strand.
CAACCTGATCCCGAGCTTTATCCGCGCAATTAGATTGTAAGGGGAATTCGAAGGCGCGCTTTTGAAATACGACCTTAAAAATGTATAGTGTTGGTTCCTGCGGTTTGTTTGCAAAGGCTGATTACGCGAGGTGGAATAAATATGTATGTACGTACTTTTATTGGCACAACTATAAAGTTAGGTAGCCCTAATACATTAAAACTAGCCTTACACGAAACACAAAATAAACTTAAAACTAATTATAATGCTTAAACTTAATTACGTTTTCCTAACTATTAAATTTGTAATCTATAGATTCTATAAACTTAGCGATATAATTAACAATATTAATATTACATACACATAAAAAAGATATAATAGAATAAAGACCATATTTTATGAGGTAGCTTTATATGAATAGGAGGCGTCAATTTAAAATGATTACGGATTTCTTTTTTAATAAAAAAATTTTTCCTTTTTAAACAATCTAGAACTCCAGAAAATATGCTCAATATTATCTTCTTCTTTACCAGATTTATAGATGGGATTTTATTGTAAGTCGGTATGCGCCATCTAGCGGTGACCCCTATTTATAGGATAATAATTTGTTCAATTAAGGGATAATTAGGTTTTTCGTTGAATCGTTGCAAAACAAAAAAGAAAACTGGCACACTGCATAAGGTAACCGAGAGCAACGAGGACGGCAAAAGTCAATGTTTGTGCAAAAGACAATACAAACCTCGCGCAACGAAAAATAACGTCAGCGACAAAGACGACGACGACGAACGAATTAATTTCGCTAATGTCGTGTTTACGCATTTCCGCCTGAGGTTCAATCTCTCTTTCTCTTTTCCCTCACCACATTCGGCTTCTATTACGCAGATTGTTAATTATAATTCACGTAGCGGCTTACCCAGATGGAAAAGAGAGAGATAGACGGATCATCTTCTTCGGGGGAGATGTAATTGCGGATGAGGTAGGAGCGAACGTTTTTAGTTTCGGGGAGAGTCGGCCGAGCAGAAGCAGCTTGGATATAAACATATATATTTTCACGCGCCTTCAGCTTTTAATTCTCTCACGGACTTGATGCTGACGTAGATTGATGAGTTGCCTCATTGTGCATAGGAAATAATGCAGTAGTTAATATATAATTCAAGCACATTATATCGTTTTTTATATTCGTTTGTTTCGTTATGCTTTTGCTTTCTTTCTAGTTTAATTAGGTATAATTTTTACAGACAAGTCGAATATAGGTGTTATGGATTTCATCTGCTGATTTATTTGGATAAAAAGTTTCATCGCTGTTCGGTATTTCATTATTTATAAACATTATATTGATTATTTAACTGCGATTTGCAGCTGCACAGTGCTTATAAATTTGAAATACCCGGCGATAATTTATTTAAAATACTTATGATTTTATATTACTTTTACATTATTTTATTCCGTAAACGAATCACGGATCTTGCACCGGAAAAGAAATTCGAAAGTCTCAGTTCATATCCGTTCATACGCAAACACAAGAAACAAAAAGCATCAAACGCAAAAAGCGACTGGCGAACCTTTTTATCGCGCAGCGCGAAAAAAAAAGAAACTAGAAGAGAGCCGCCGAGGCTTTCGACTGTGAAATCATTGGCTGTTGAAAAGCAATCAGCGACGACGGTGGAAAACCAACAACCCTTTCGTCGAAAATACCCATTTCGTACACTATATATATATAAATTCTCTCTCCTCTTTCTCTCTATTCACACTGAATTTAAAAAAAAAAAAGTGAACGATAAAAACGACCTACAGACCGAACAACGGATATATGACATTTTTTGCCTATTATAATTATATCTCTCGCACTCCTGTCAACAATAGCTAATATATTCTTCACCTCCTTTTTGATTTTTTTTTTCTCACCCCTCTGTTAATTCCCTAACATTACTTGTCTCTGCTCTACTCACCGGATGTCGTACTTTTTCTACAACATAATAATCGCACTCCGCCGCAACAGATCTCTTCAAAGACTGTCACCTATTTATTTACTAATTCTTTATTTCATAATTACTTTAATGCCAGCATCAATATTTAATACTATGAACCCTTAGCTATTAGTGCTCATACATATATTTTTTTTTTAAATTCTAGAAGATTTGTATAAGTGTGTGTCTATATAATCACGATTTATTTAATATATATATCTTACTAACCACTTTGAAATTAATCTAATCTCCCAATGACGTGTGTAATATATATATTTGCAACAGCCCTTTTTATTGTAACTTTATGAAGAGTAATCCATGCAGTTATTTATGAAATCTTCTTTTATAGTCTTGCAAGAAACAATTATAAAAAATGCATTTAGTCGTAAACGAATTGGTTTACAAGACTTACGCGACGCGCTTTGACGAGATATTTTTACTGCGCAGCTATGCTAAATATCGAATTATTGATTTGGAATTATTTTTAAATATCGATAATAAAACACTTATAAATAAATGCATCTTTTATAGATAACAAGCTTTTTGTAAGATAAAAGTTATCTTTATTACTAATATATGAATGTTCTTTTGATTATAACTCGTAATTATGTAAATTTGTGTTTTCGATGCATGAACATATGATTTTATTTTAATACCGTAGTTGAATAACGAAAAATTTATCAAAAAGTCTCGTAAAGATAAGTACAGCCAACCGTAAGTATATAATTAGTACAATTTATTTCGAAATTAAAGCACCTAAATATGCATAGTACAACGAAAATTCATTTTTTATTCTCTTGCAATCGAGTTACTTATTCTCCCGCGATAAGCAGATTTATATACAAGTATATTAAAAGTCATCCACTTATATATAATACATTACCCAACGTACAACGATACAGATCAATAATAATATTTTATCAGTGCACACAAAAAAAAACCCAAGCACCCAATTCAAAAGACATTTCTATATTTGTATATAAATCAAGTTTCCACGGGAGAGCCGTTTCAGCGAGGACTAAAGAATCTTAATATACCAATATAAGTTGTCCATACAAGCCTTCCATTCGCCGAGCCGCGACGTTATATTCGCACATTCTTCCGCGGCGCAGCGCGGCGCGGCGTCCTTTCAGCGCGAGTACAATGTACAATAACTGCATGGCTTGCTCTATATATACTCGGCAGCAGGCCAATTATGCCGCACGGGAGAACAGAGTTCCGTTCCTCTCTCTCTCTCTCTCTCTCTCTCTCTCTCTCTCTCTCTCTCTCGCCTCTCTTTGGGAATCAATGAGCCGGAGCTGGCAGCTTTTTCTCGGCGCGTTCTCGCGGACTCGCGGCGCCGAGCGTCTCCGGTCGCTGGCCGGAGGGCGGATTGAGTCGTCGAGGCTGGGATGCGTGAGTTTTTTTCAGATGGTAGAGTGTTGGGAAGTAAGATGAAAATATAAATGTTAATGGGATCGAGTAAATGACTGCATTTATCTTTGGACTAATTAAAAAATTAATTGACACGGTATAATTAAATAAAATCAATATCTATTTATTTATCCGGGACAAACGGTTTTCCAATAATTTATCGTATTTTCGTAATCAGTAACTGTAATTATTGTTCATTTCAATTTAATTTATTCAATTGACGTTAAAATTCGACGTAAAAATCACGCGTTCCACTTAAAAAAAAAACTGCCCCCTCCAAATCCCTCTCGGCGGAAGCGAGCGGAAACAGTCCCCGCGTCCAAAGACTCTCCCGCCCCCAAACAAAAGAGAGAGAAGAAAACCAGGCACAGGAAAGAGAGAGAGAGGCTGCGACGAGGAAAGTAGTGAAGTAGCACAGCCATGTCGTGCGTATTGGGTGTTACAGATGCGGATTTCTGCTGCGGGATGCGCTGGCCCGGGGACGCCGAGGCCGAGCCTAATAATATAAGTGGCGAGCAGGCCAATAACACCGCCGAACTCGAGCGGAACAAGAGCCAGAACAAAAACTACTACACGCCGCACCAACACCTTCGCACCCACCTTCGCGGTCCGTCTCTTCTCCCAACCCGAGATCTCTCTCTCTCTATCTCTATCTCTCACTATCTGTCTCTCTCTCTCTCTCTCTCTCTCAATCTCTAATACCTCTTCTTTCTTCTTTTACTATTGTTATGGATTATATACCTTAGCTTTGTCTTATATACATATAAATATATATACTACTATCTTTCTTCTTTCTTTGTTTTCTTTCAGTCTGTCTCTTTCTACTCTTAGTGGTTTTGTGCGAGGTTTTTTGATGTTCTTCCTCCCGCGATTCGAAAGCTGGTTCTCGCGCCAGATGGAAAGACCGCATGGTTGTTGTCGTAGTGAAAAAAAAAATAGCCTAGAAAACCGAGTTGACTAGAAATAACTGTATTAGACATTTAAATACAATTGACGACAATACATGTAGAGATTTGTAAAAAGTTAGCCGAAAAACTATGTAGTTCTTCCATTTGGTTTCAAAGGAGTTCGTTTGCGGACGAGAGCGACGCTGTCTGACCGAAACGCGAGCTGCATCACTGTTTTTCTTTTTTTTTTCTGAACTCTCAGCTTTCGTGCGGCGATCTTTCTCTTTTCTCAGTTTCCGATTTCTCCCCTCTTTACTTTCTTGTGTTCTCGCACCTTTTTGTGTCGTGGAAAATGAAATTGGCAATGTCGCGGTGTGGTGTCAGCTTATCTCTCTGTGTGCGCCGCGGCGATCAACAGCGGTTGTCGAACGAATTGGCGAAGCTCGCGGATGCAAGTTACGGCCGCGAAATTTGGCAGCGCGTAGATTTTGGAGCGCTCGAATTTATGGTGTTTGCGGAGAGCGTTTGATATTTGGCCGATTCAATTTTACGGGGCTCGAATGTAACTAACGGTTGCTTTCGAACGTAAAATGGAAATTTCATTAAATACGTTTACGTTCACTATTCGGTAGTTATCAATTGAGAAATTACTTGATGGTACCGATTCGTATTTCAAGTTTGAAAACTCTCGATCAAAATTTAATCAACCTGCAAATGGCAGAAAAATTGTTTTCTATTGTTTGGAAAATCAATTAAATTGACTAATTCAATATTTGTAAACGACGGTTTTTCATTTACAAAAACGTCAAAAAAATTGAATCATACTAAAATGAATAGAAAAAATAAACAGAACAAAACGCGGAAAAAACAAGAGCTTAATAACACTCCTGCAAATTGAGAATACTTTATTTTCGAACGAAAAGCAGAGCCATAAAACGAAACAAGTTTTCGCAAAGGCCGGCACAGCATAAATTCGCCACGAAATTCTTTAAAACGCAAAAGCCAATCGAACGCTTTCAGCTCGGCGGCAGTACATAAACCATATATAAAAAGTATATGATCAGACAGCGTTCGCAATGAAAAAAAATAAGCGCGTCAACGATTTTTCTGGCTCGTGGGGGGTCGAAAGCCGCGCAGTTCCCCCTTTGAATAATTCATCGCGAATCGCTCGCGACGACCCTTCCTTCGCGCGCTAATGAAAATTGACGCGCGAAACGGGCGCTGTTTTCGACCTCCTTCTGTGTACACGGTAGTTGTGTTCGAGTCGCCGACTCGATTTCGTTCCGGATCAGGAGCGAATCCTTATACGCTTTTAATTGAAATTGTCTTTGCGCGAGGTGATGGACGATTCTGACCTACTGGCGGAGGATTTTTTAAAAAGGGACGCGGGCTGCTTGAAATATTGTCCAGTGTATTGTTTCAGTGATCGATCGTTGGTTTGGAGAAAAATTTTTCTCTGCTGCCGTGGATTTTTGTCGAATCTTGGGGCAATAAATTATACTCGGAGCTAAAACTGTATTATAAAAGTCTAAGAATTTAAGATTCTGTTACAGAATTCGACCTCGTTTTCCCAAAACGTTTTATACTTCGGGAACAATAGTAAAATTTTTATAACGTCTCTTACTGAAATTATATGACCACTCCTTTTTACGACGCGGAAGCAAGTATCTTTCCCGCTGTAAAACGAACGTTAATTTTCCAAAAAATGTTTACTCTCTCTCGAATCTCTTCGAAAACAAGAATCGACAAAAAAAACGTATATAAAAGTTTCGAAAGGATCTGGAACGAAATCGAGAGGCGCAGACGTTCCTTTTGCATTTTCCTCTTGGTGTCCTCATCGTGCACGCACACGACACGCACAAATATATTACACGACCACTCATCCATATAAGGACACGGCAAAAGCACAGACTGCAGCGTTTTCTATATGTGTAAATTATGACTTCACTCATCACCACGTAAATCGTGATTCATGGTCAGTCATCAATCTAGTTTAAATCACGTTGATGTTTGGTAATCGTTGGTTAGGATCTCTTGTTTAAAAAAAAAAAAAGAACAAAAAAACATTCTCTTGACACGGAAAAATGGGGTTTCATGTAAAGTACGTAAATATTATTAGAAATAATCTTGAAATAAAGTGTCTTAACAATTATTAAGTCATTAAATTATTTTTTTTCTTGGAAAGAGAATATTTTAGATCATCTAAAAGGATAAAGTAATATTTATGTTCACAGGACTGAACTTAAAAAAAAAATGTAAATTTTCACTGCACTTGTTGTTTAATTATCTTGAGTGTTTGTCGAGATGTTGATAAGCAAAGAGCAAACATGCTCTATATCACATTAGATCTTTAGTAAATTAAAATAAACGAAGAAAAATCTAGAAAAAACTTTAATTAAAATCATTGCGTAATTTAGTGTACGTTATCGTTCATGTCGAAATAAAAAAAAAAAAAAACTCGTCTTTCTTTACCACGAATTTTCGCCAAACTGTGTCACACGAGCCGGGAAACGTAAACTGGAGTGAAAAATTGAATTAAGAAGGGCTCGAAAGTGTAATCAAAAGGCCGGCGCGAAGAAGAAAATCGATCCCGCCGTTGAGGCGAAAGAATAAAGGCTCCGAGGAGACAAAGTACCCAGGAAAAAAAAAAAAAAGGAAAAAAACTTTGGCGGAAAAATTATGCCTCGGTAGGCATTTTTTTCCGAGGCGCAAATTTAATTGGGTTGTTTGCAAAGGCTGTCACCCGCCTAACTAAGTCCTCCAAAAATACGCGCTGCAGCTTGAAAAAGCACACCAAGTTTAAAAGCAACTATATGGCGCGCGGAAATTCATACGAAGGCCGCTCGCGTCACTGTATATGTACTCCGCCGAAGTTAATTAACAGGAAATATGTTACACTCCACTTTTTCAGTTTTCCGTGCGGTCAATTAAAATTCGAGTGTATTTAGGCGACTGACACGAATTCAACTTCGAGGAAATTGAATGAATTTCATCCCGAAAAGTTTTTAATCCTTTCTATTATATCCACGATGTAATCGTTTCAGCCAGACATTTTTTTAATTAATTCAATAAAGCAGCTGGCTACAATTCAGAACAGAGAAATTGTACGACACAAAGAAACGAGCGGCGAATCGAACTTTTTGATAAGTTTTAGTTAACCAAAAATTAGCTGAACTTCCCCTCCTTAGAAAACCAAGCCCGACAAAGCATGCAATTAACCGCTTCTTAATTACAAATACGAGCGACTAACTTATATAACATCGGGACTTCGTGCAAGCAGCTAGTTTTAGACTCTTATCTAGATGAGAAAAATCTTAGAGAACGCAAGCGCAGCATTCCCACTGATTTTGGATCGCGTGTACAAGTAGTTGCCGCACCGATCAACGCCATCACGCGACTCGGAGGTGATCGATCAAAAAGTATTTTTCCCCCCGCCGAGTCTCGTCGAATGTATTCGACTGAGTATCGCAATTAGCGCTCATTTCCCCCCATTTCTGCGTTTCCGTCTAGTGCGTGGAACACTGCTTTTTAGGAAGCGTCGTAGTCGCCCCCCCGGAATGTTGATGTGACATTGATAATTGTCCGACGGGAAATGACCTTTTAGATATTGGCGTGTGTCGCGTTTAGTGCCTAATGAATAAACAATTTTTGTAGGAGATTCATTAGGAAGGAGTCGTAGGTTGAAAGTCGTAGCTGTAGATGAGATTATCTTAGATTTCACGATTATTTTACCCGCTGTAAATATTCGCCTCATCATACCGCCATATTCGCCCATTGCTATATGTCCATGCTGTATTATTAGGTTAAGAACAAGAAATTCTAATGTTACATTTTCAGACACTTCGACGACGCTGATGTGTACGCTGATTCTAGACTTTTTCTTATACTCTTGATTATCAATATTTTCTGGAAAATTCGTTTTATTCAATTCGAATATCTGCATATTTTGTTTCTCACTGATGAATGTTGATATTTTCACGTTTCAAACTTTAAAATGGTCGTCATTTCACAGCAGCAAATATCAACATTCAAAAACCTTAAAAAAATCTCGGACCACTTAGAATTTCTCGACCAGCCAACTTCGAACCCGCCAGTAAAAACTTGCCGCCAAGGACGCGCGGCAACTTTTTCCTGCGCGAACAAGACATATATATATACGAAGTAATACCGCACCTCGGCACGCGCAATGCAATATTGTGACTTGACTCCGCGGTGGCACGCAACACACGGAACATCCAGGCGCATGAACCCGGAAGCAACTCTGCCGATATCAACTCGACGGCCGCGCCGAGAGGGAAAACTCGCAAATACTGCGCCGGCATGCGTGTGCACGCTTGCGTACATATATATAGCGATTTGCGCAGAGAACTGACGAGCCGCAAGCTGCATTACGGCGCTTTCACTCTGGGTTACTCGTTTTCTGGGGATTGATTGGCAGGAAGTAAAGGCTTCGAAGGGGGTTGAGGTTTGGGAGGAAGGGGTGGAGATGGAAGTTAAAGATGGTGGAATTTCGGGGCTTGTTTGTTTTATCAACTGGATTGGACTAGAATTTTTGCGAAAGAGTAACCTAGGGTTTAATTAGAGTTGCTTAAAGTGGTTTTTATAAGTATTTTCCACCGAAATATCGTTATACTGTATATTGTAAATTATTGCATGATGTTTTCGACTAATGCATGAAAGTTACTAACAAATGGCATGATTGCAAAATAATTACCTTGTTTTCAATAAAAGAAAAAAAACTGCACTTTTTTATACTTACATGCGCTGTATCTTTGGTAAGTCACAAATTGTTCGCTTAAAAAGATTTGCTTGTTTGGTTTGAACTCGAAGACGTCAACATGAATTTTCGATTAATAAAATCAGATATTTTATCTTGTATTTATCCTGTATTAGTACTTCTGACTGACGCTTTCCAATTAGTTTGATCCAAACTATTCACTTGACATTACCATTTGTGTGTTGACGTCGGACCTTTTGTTGTGAGCTTCCTATTTCCGTTCGCCTTACTGTCCGTTAATTTTTTTTTACTTTTTTTTTGAATGAAAAAAAATTGCTATCGACAGGATGGAGCGAGGGAATTACTTGAATTCGACTCTGATTTGTTTCAGGAACCTTGACCGTTAACGTGAGTGTGTTGTTGCTGAGTCTGGCGTCACCTGACGAGTCCAGTTTGGTAATTAGAAACTTTGATTATCCGTTTCCTTCGTCAAAATTGCTGAAAGATTATGCAAGTACTATTTATACAAAAACCAATGTTAACGATCACAGCCTCCCTGGTAGAGATTGAAAACATTAAATATCTATTTATAAGGTATTTTCAAAAATTTTACGTATAAAATAGGTATTT
>JAWWML010000001.1:6857159-6921797 GCA_035047165.1 Ormyrus rosae
TACATCAAAGTTAGGTAACTAGGAATTAAAAATACCTATTTTTTACTTTCCTGGCCAATTTTGATACTTTTATCTCTGCCAGGGCTTGATTCTTGTTTAATGGAGATTCCACACTTTTAAACCAGCCGAAATGCAGGACCGAAAAGAAAGAGATATTTGAAAAAAGCTCCTCGCGGCCTGCTCGCGCAAGCTCCGAGGGAAAAAGCTCGTTAAACTTTAGCGGCTCGTCCGGAGGATCCTTAAAACATATTTACCTTGCGCGAACAATGGAACAATGCCGGTTTCGGCGCGTCGCAAAAAGATGGATGTGCGCTCGCAAAAATAGCCTTTCGCGCTTGTAATTAATGCAGGGGGATTAAGAATTTAGGCGCAGTTCCGGCGAGTTCGTTATTTTTACAGGCGGATTCGATTAATTTAAAAGACGGTTTGAATGCCCGGTTTGATCGGAAAATGGTGAATTGAAAAGTGATGGGTTTGCTTTTTCTTCCTTTTTTCGGTAAGCTGGTAATTTAAGTGGTTCTAAAATAAATTATTTTTAATGCCGTAAAATTAATAAGATAAGTATAAACATAATAATCGTCGGTACTTAATCTGTTAAGCAACCTATAATAACAACCAAATAAAAAACCATAAAAAAATTGGATTCTACTAAAAATTGTTCGAAATGTATTATTCAAAAATTATTAACCAACAGAATTTAAAGTAAACACATAAAAAACCCCGCTGATCTCACTTAAAAAAACAGTCTCTCATTACTCGCCATTTACGTCAAACGGCGCTAATACGCGCAAAAAGCATTCTAAATGGAAAAAAAAAAGAACTTTTGTTCGCGCGCCCAGTCGACTCGAAAATTCGACGGAAATTGACGTCAGCCGAGCAGCCTCTGCCTCGATAGTACGTCGGAAAATTCGTTTCGCGCGCAAAAAAAGGATTAAAACACTGAACGACGCTCGAGCGGAAAATCTCTTTGGCGATGAAGAGAGCTTTTTTGCGTTATTTTAGAGAATCCAAATTGATTATTACGGCCGGGTATTTTATCTGGTGTGGATTTAATAATCATCGTGTTTTTACTTCGAGGATTGGTAAAATGTAAAATTAACGTGGATGTATAAGGCTAATTTTAGCACAGTTTTCATCTAAATTTTCATATAATTGTTGGCTTGTACTAATTGTTGAAATCACTGTGAAATTCAAAACATCAACAATGAAGCAGAAACTTTTAGAATTGCTAACATAACTTGCTGCACCATTAAACAAAAATACAAATTTAAAAAGAACATCGTTTGTATTACATTAAGAAAAAAAACAACCACAATTTCGAAAAAAAAGCATCAGCCCCATACACAATTTTAAACCTACAATTAACAAGCGTGTCGCCAAACACAATCCGCGCACGGTCCAATATCCCCCTCAAAAGCCCGAGCGAATAATCAGAAAATCAGCGGCGTCGCGCCGGGCGCCAAAGACGCGCCGCTCGTTTCGGCACCCAGTACGGCCCCTCCGCGTTGTTTACGACGCGACGCTCGGCGCAGCTGCGAGCGCGCGACGCCGCGGCTCGACTTTGATGTTACACGGGGCGGAATTTCGCGCGGCAGCTGCGCCGAGCTCTCGACGGATGCAGATTAGCGCGCGAGTCATTAAGTATGCAGTAGTCTGACGCGCTCTGAATTTTGGCTTCGAGAGCTTTTTTGGGAGGGGGGGGGGCGAGCTTGCGCCTGCAGTAAGGGGGGATGGGTTTGTGGCGCGGGAATTCGCGTGGCGAAAGCGAGACGAGCTGCGGGGATGGAGGATTAATTGCCGGTGATGGCTTTGAAGAGGTTGATTGCGGTAGAATATAGTGTAATTTATTTGGGAGATCGAATTAAAATTGGCCGCGATTGATGGCGGCATTGTCGATTTAATGGAAGGATTAATTAAACGTTTGTTCGGAGCTTTGGCCAGTTCTTTGGGTGGAAAGCTGCTCTATTGTTCGCGGATGGTCGATGGAGAGGATTAAAATGAAAGCTTCTGAAGAATCTTGAAATATTGCAACAAATACCGAACCACAAATCGAAATATAAAGATTATTATCACAATAAATTTCTCTTTTGGGTCAATTATTTTGTGCCATTTTCGTCATTTGCAGTCTAAGAACTAAATAATGATAGAAATTTAAATCCAAAATCCAAAATGTATAAATAGTACTTGCATCAAATACTTTAAACACACTCCACTCCACTTTCTGCCAATTGAGTCTAAAAACCAGCAGCCGCCCGAATGAACAATTTTCCAAACAATCATCCCTCACCTACCCATCCAGCTTCCCAAAACAACAACTTTTCCTTTAATCCAGCAAAAGGACATCCTCCCGGGTCTCGAGAAGAAGCCAGCGGGTAACGAGAAAACGTCGCACGCTTTTCTGCCCGCAGAAATACGAGGTGGAGTTCCTGCTGCAGCAGCAGTGGTACGACCCGCGGCTCCGCTACAGCAACCGGTCGCGCTACGAATTCCTGAACGCGATCCACCACCACAACGACATCTGGCTCCCGGACACGTACTTCATCATGCACGGCGACTTCAAGGACCCCCTCATACCGGTCCACTTTGCCCTGAGGATCTATCGCAACGGCACCGTCAACTACCTGATGCGGTATTCATGAGAAGCCTTCGCTCTTGTATCCCTGTTTTTACGCTTCGGGCGGTGTTCCGCGGGCTGTTTTTTTTTTCGAGTATTTGACTTTTTGGGGAGGGAGACGCGAGGGGTTGCGTTTTTTTTAACTGGCCGTTTGAATAAATTAAAATTGAAGGTTAAATTAAAAAGAGTTTTGATAAGAAACTGAAATAAGAACTTGTTTTAACTTAAAATCTTGAAATTTAATAATGAGATGATCTGCAAATAATAGTTTTAGTAAATGAACAAGAAATAACTAATATGTATAGTCTATTTCATCCTACCCTGCCTTTCTCGGTCTCACGATTTCCCACTCAATTTTTCATTTTCCAGCGCTATATTTGAATTTACCCCTTCGTTCTCCTATCTGCCACCCCGAAATTTCATATCAGATTTCATTTCCCCGTCCGCCTTTTGTCTCTCATCCTTTATTGATTTTCCCGGCGTGAAATTTCAACGACATCGTAAGAACCCCCCGCGGAGCGATCCTTTTCAGATATCTTAAAATAGCATTATTGGAATAAAGTCCTTCCGCCGAATAAACATTATTACCCTCGTTCTCCTCGAATTTTCCGCCAATATCGAGAAGCCCTCTCGGCTCCCGACTAAAATTCAAATTCCCAATTCCCGTCTTCGTGATCGCCAACTGCGGTTCATCATCGCCAACGATAATCGGCGTCGTAGCTCCCATTATCATAATCGTCCCATTTTTCACATCCTCGTTTTCGGCCCCACAAACTAACTTCCCGCGGCCAAAGAACAAAGAGCCGGACGAGAAAGGGGCGAGTTTTCCTTTCATCCTCGGCGGTTCTACAGCCGAGTTTTTTTTTGTTTCTCTGTTACAGACGGCACCTCATCCTCTCCTGCCAGGGCAGACTCAACATATTCCCCTTCGACGACCCACTGTGTTCATTCGCTATCGAGAGCAGTGAGTATATATACATCGGCGGCGCACATAACTCGTCTACGTCGGCCGTATTGGGGAAAGAAAGCGCGGGGGGAGGCTGGAAAGGGGAAAGAGCCCGGGCCATTTAGGTGGGAGCTTAACGTCCTGCCGCCTCGCGCTTTTGCTCCTCTTTATTTGGCTCCGGAAGTGCCGCTCTGTCTGCCAGGGGGCTTTTAATGGAAAACTGCCGGGTTAATGCGATGCTTGCCTTCTGGAATTTGCTTATTTGACAAATTAACCTTTTCTCCTGCCTTTCGGGATAAAATGTGTGTTGATGCATTTATTAATTGAAGACGTAAACTTTATACTATAGTATTTTGTCAACCAATAAGATAGAGAAATATTACCTAAGATAAGTTAAAATTATATTATAAATTTTCATGAAAAATTACCGTACTAGAATTTACCAAACAGTTTCCTAATTTTTACTACGAGCATACATTACATTTTAGTACAAGTACAGTAATTTTTCTCTGCCTTCCCTTCCACGAAACCTCGGTACTTTTCACCGCTAATAAACTACTGCAAAAGCCCGCCGTCCAGCCTCGCGATTCAATTCCCCTCTCCCCCTCCGAGCAAAGAGCGGCGCCCGTCGACGGACACAAGAAAAGAAAGCCGTCGGCCGGCGATTACCCAAAAGCCATTAGCGGGTTACGTGCGAGCAGGCAACCAGAACCCCGCATATCCACGGCGCTTCTTTCTCTCTCTTTTTCCAGTATCCTACGAGCAGACGGCGATCACGTACGTGTGGAAGAACGACGAGGACACGTTGCGCAAGAGCCCGAGTCTGACGACTCTGAACGCGTACCTCATACAGAATCAGACAATCACGTGTCCGATCAAAGCCAGCTGGAGAGGTGAGTCCCTCGAATTTTCTCTCTCCGCCGCAGTTATTATCTTATTATTTATATCTCTCTTTCTTCTTTACCTGGTACATATATCTCACGACTGTCCTCGTGACTCTTACTTTTCTCTCTATCTCTGTGTAAACGTGCACCAGTTCGACTTTTTTTCTCTTTCTCTTTGAATAATGTGGATTGCGTAGGTGGGTTTTGTACTCATTTTTTTTTTCTTTTTTGTTCAATCAGCAAGAGTGCCGAATGCAACCTTGTTTTATTCGCCGCTGAATAAAGGATCGTAACGACGGGCTGCGATGATTTTCGCGGTGTTTTATTTATGCCGGTGGCTTCGTTGTTGTTTTTTTTTCTGTTTTTTTGTTTCGGCAAAAGAAAGAAATTAAATTTCGCGGAGGAATTAATATTCACAATCGTCGACGTTTTTAATATTCGACGCGCGTCGCGGGAACTGACAAAAAAAAGGCCGGCGAATTTTCCAAAGGAGAAAAATACAATGGCAAACGCGGCGGGGGACTCTTTGTAATCGATAAAAGCGCGTCGGTTTAAAATTCACGGCGTCGCGCGCGACAATTTTCTCCCCCCGCGCCCGGCGGGGCTTACTTTTTCCGATTTCGTATCCTCGGACTCTTCTTTCTCTCTGGAAAATTGGAAAAACTGAAAAAATGGGAGGGGCGATGGGCAACGTATTATTGATAACTGAAACACAAGTTCTCTCCTCTGCGGAGAGATTTAAATAAGATACGAATAAAAGAAGGTAAAAAAAAAGCTTAGGACTTAGAAATCTATCATGTTGGAACACCACTAGAACTCCTTTTTTGTTTTCTGCGTAATCTATCACGTTGCGAGTTTTAGTTTTCTAATAAGGCACAATATTTACTGAGCTTCTCTTAAAACCTGTCTAACCGAGTTGACACTTGCTATTATAACGACAGACTCGAGACCTAATACTGCGCATCGCAATTTGTAAGATGAATCGCATGCTTTTGTAATGCGGGCTATTTGTTATATTATTGCGCAAGGTAAGTTCCCGGCGAACGAGGCACCCATATAACTGCGGAAGGGAGAGGCGAGGAGGAGGCTTCCAGCTGAAGTAGCCCACTTGAAATCATGACAGAGCGCTTGTTTGTGGAATGCATTTTATCTTCATCCCTTGTTCACCCCCTCCCCCCCAGAAGCTCAAAGTATTACCTGCATTTTTCAGCGACTAACCTGTATAAAACATATATGCCACACACACACACACACACCATCACACTCGACGACACTGCGAACTTGGACCATTTGGCGGGAAAAAAAAGAGATTTCACCCAGCTGGTGATCGCGGGTGAAATCCCGGGTCTGAGGAGGGAGAACACTTTCACACGGAGAGGAGACACGCGATGGATTCGGGGAATGTCGCATGCCGTGGAATGAGACACTTTTATAGCTGTTTGTTCATGAATGTCTTAGATGAACTTAGATGATTTCGCACCATAGATCCCTAGAGATTGGCAATCTTGGTCTCTGTCTCGCTTGATGATTAAAAAAAAAAAAAAAAATCATGTAAGTCCGCTGTGGTTTCCATATCGCGGCGAGGTCTCGTTTTATCGATGCTCCGCGGAGACGAGGGAAAAGGCATTACGTAGTTTCTACGAGGAGACGAGAAAAACGGCGAAGAACGGAGGGAGACAGTTCCTGGTGAAAATTTTCTTATCAAGCGTTCATCCAATTGCAGGCTTTGTAAGCTTTTTTCACTGGGAATGAAATTACCTGTCAAATATATATCTTTTTAACGCCTGTAGCTGAGAATTTGCACTGAATTATTTTCTCAAAAATATTCTAATATTTTCGAAAACCCACGCAAATTCTCTGCCATAAACCCTCCGAACATTGATATCAACCATCGCAAAACCTCAGAATCGCGTTCCTCCCCGCGCCGATTTGGGAGCGCACACCGAATTACCGATAACGGCTGCTCTTTTATCCGGAAGCTGCGTTCCAGCCGTTCCCCGGCCCTCATTATCCTCGTTCCGCTGCTTACGTAAAGGGGGTGTACGTCGCGCGACGCGCGGCAACGATCCTCTAATTGGATTGCGAGCTAACGGAACCGGGGGACTTTTGGGGTTATCGCTGTCGCGCACACTCGCGTCTTGTACTCGCACAACGACATGATCACCACACGTTCACGAGCAGATGCTGCTCATCATCTGCGACATTCGCATTTGACGTTTTTTTTATGGGACGTGTTTTGACATTATTTTGGGACGGGAGAATGTAAATAGTGTTTTGGCTTCATTGTGAGTGAATTAAAGATAATAGCGAAGTCTTTGGGATCAATTTGATAAGAGATGATTTGTAAATATTGTAAATAAAATTGATATACTGTGTATTATACAAAATTTGATGTGATGCATTAATTGTCAAATAATTGCGTTATGTTTTATTGTAAAAAATATAGGTTTTGTTAGAGAAAAATGTACAAAAATGTTAAACGGCATTAAGTTGTGTTTCGCACAATTCATAATTCACAAGTTTGTTTTCAACATATACGACGCCATAACCATAACTACATATTTTCACCACTAACACACCTTTGAAATTTGATTAACCTACTGTGTTCAACAAAATGTTTGTATCGAAAAAATATTTTGTATAATTTTGTAGTATAGAAACAAGTGAAAGTTTTTACTAGAATTATGAGTGATTTGCAGTGATACTAACAAGTTTTAAATTCTATTAATCTTAACAATTATATTAATCTTTTCCTTCAATATTTGCACGATTACTTATATAAAATTTCACTAACACCTTTTCTTAAAACTTTAATCGATTAAAATCTTACCAGTTAAGAGGTGACTTATATGATAGATGCTTCTAGTCAAACGTAAATTGCCGTCGAGTGTTCAAAATTTTCCTGAAAGTAGCTAAAAATAGACCAGAAAAGCATTGAAAAATATTCCAAGCACAGAGTACACAAGAGAAAAAAAAATATTCTAGACACAATAACCCACACGCCTACACGATGTGGCGCTAATTTACGCCTAACGCGACGTAGAACCGCTAGATTCGTAACTCCGAGGTAGGCTGTCATAATATTAAACGACTCATACGCTTATCACGGAGATTACCGAAGCTTTTAGTAACCTCGTAGGGCAACATTTAGCAGTAGCGTACTTGTAAATCAAGCTATCTACGTAAATAAAAAACCATCATCAGTGCATAAAAATCGAAACAGCGCCTGAAAAAAAAGAAAAAAACCTCGGTCGTCCTTCCAGGTGTCAAGCCTGCAAAGAGTCGAGAAAGCAGAGCCGCGCGCGAGCGATTGTGGCGACCACATCGGGACGGCTTGTGTGGCTCTTTTAGTTGATAGAGAATCTTAGGGCACGTTGCCGATCATATATATATATATATATTTCTTTCTTCTTCTTCTGCCTATTGTACCTTTGAATTTTTTATCTCATTCTAATGCCCACTTCTCGGAGGTCTTGCGCGCGTGTTCGAGGGTCTTCGAGGATGGAACATAAGTCAGTTTGTTAACGGCGACTCTGGAAGTGCAGTAGAGGAACGAGGGAAAACGCGCGCGCTGGACTTTCGGGAAGTCCGCAAATTGCGAATTTTTTTTTTTTTTTTATTGCCGACGTTTGGCTTCGAGTCGTTTGGGATGAGATGCGACGCGGATCGCGGGAAAGTCTGCTTTGGGTGAAGGAGGGGAAATTGGATGATTCGATTTTGTTGAACAGCATTGGGGTTAATTTTCGAGTAAAAAACAGTCGCACAATCAAGTTTATAAAACTAATATTTAAATTATTTAATAACGTTCATTAAAAGTTTTGAGCTCTTATTTCCGACTTAAATCCACTGACTTTTTCATTAAAAAGTTGAAACGAAATTTGCATTTCATTATTCTTATCAATCTCCGCGGCAAAAGTCGCCTCCGACCGCCGCCTCTTAATTATCTTTTAATTGAAACATCATTTGCCAGTCGAGCAGACGTTCCTTCCTATCTCGCCTCGATCGCATCTCAAACGCAGACTCGTTTAGTACTAGACTAAATTCTGCCCAATGTATTAGACTAAATGTTCCAAGGACGAGAGTGCAAAAATTCGAAAAAAAAAATAAAAATAAAAAAAAAAAAAATAACAATAATCCACATTCGATGCGCGAAAGGAACGTTTACGAAAAGACATGAAAGAAAAAGCTAATGAACGAAAGCCAAAAAAAAAACCAATAAAGCTAAAAAAGGGTATCGTAGGCAGATCGTGGCTGTTCTGTTTCCAGCTGACGGACAGCTGATCGTCGACTACGAGGACGAGTACGATGATTTCGGGGACTCGAAGTGCTCGCTGTGCCAGCGCAGGTTTGAGGAGCAAGGTAAACCGACCCTCTAAGCATTGTGTGAACTGACTTTTTATACATTTTGCGAGAGCCGCGACGAGAGCTGCCAATGGACTAAACCCGACTAACTGATCAGCCTATTCCTCATGCTGTTTTGTTTTCCGAACGAATATTAAGAGTGAAAGAGACAGGACCAAGCTTACCAAGCGATAACCACCGTGAGGAATCTAACACGGCTAGCCTTCATTCCTGATTTTTTCTAACTTTTTATTAGATTTAGATTGTTTGGTTTTTCTATTCTTTCCGACTCGGATATATCCTTGCATATTTTTGGAAATTCTCGACAGGTTCGGACCGGTCATTGATTCATTTCGGGCGGATGGGTGGGAATTTGAGTGGGAAAACGGAGGCAAAAGCTGCAAGTTTTAATTGGAGTTTAACTTTGGCCGTGCATATTTTAGAAATATAATGAAGTCCGCGTACAGGCGAATTAGCCTTTAATTTCATTTTTTTTCGTTTTCTGTTAGAGACTAGAACCTATTAGTGGCTAAAGCGCAATTGAAGCGAATGCGAAAACAATGTTTGCATTTTTTGCCCCCCACAGAGGGACTCTGAATATTAATTTCAAAATTAAACTCGGGGATTAAATGTCGCGGGCACTTTTTCAATTTCATGTACACTTCCGACTGTGAAGCCTCCGATCTACTGCGAGAATTTCCACGAATGAATAACTAATTAAAGATCTTCTCCAAATGTAAGATAACAATAACAATATTCCTGTTTTATGCGCTAATCTAGTAAAGCTAAGCAAGAGTTTTTTGATTGAATTTCTGCATAAACATTTCTTTGAACGATAGTGACGTTATGGTAAATGTGCGAGAGAGTTTTTTTGATTTTTGAACGCCAGTAAAGTCAAAGCTTCAATAGTTCAAGTTTGCAATCAAACAAAGTAACAACAACAAAAGATAATACGATAAACATCAGGGTGTAAGAAACATTGAGCGAAGCAGAGCGAGTACAATCAATCGAGGACAAACGCTTCAATTTAGACGTTAATGTACTGTTTACGTTAGTTGTTGATACCCCGACACCCCTGATCACAAGTAGCTTGATGTAATTGGTGTTAA
This sequence comes from Ormyrus rosae, assembly GCA_035047165.1. Classification (NCBI taxonomy): domain Eukaryota; kingdom Metazoa; phylum Arthropoda; class Insecta; order Hymenoptera; family Ormyridae; genus Ormyrus; species Ormyrus rosae. The sequence continues at coordinate 6,867,054 of JAWWML010000001.1, forward strand.
TTGTTTAGTTAGGTCTAGACCATATTTGCAAACCCATTGTTACGCCCTTTATTGGAAGATTGAGACAAGTTAGCATTGTACCCTGAGTTACTCTGTTTTTGGTAAAAGGACTACAGTTATTTTTGAGTAGATGATAGTGATTTGTTTTTTTTGTACAAAATACCCTTGTTTACATTAAAATAGAAAAATCTGTGCATGCAAGAATTGAGCAATATTGAACAGTTGTCGACGTAATTTTGAATTTTTCAGGGAGCTTAAATCGTTTTAAAAGAGTATATTAACTATAGACGGTAAATTTGCCTTGTAGGATGAAAATATTTTGGCGTTTCTTAGTAAAAAGCAAATAAAAAATTTTTAATTTTATAAATATCACTTCAAGGACAATAATTAGATTAAGGTAAAATAAATATCTTTTTCACCACTCCGAACAAAAAAAAAAGTGCAAGCGTCCCCACAAATAATCGAATTTGCTACCCTAAAAGCTCAGGAAGATGCAATTACTCAAAAAGCAATTGATTAACGGCGCAGGCAGTAAAACTTTTACACTCCTCCCGCCCGACACTAACAGCCCGCCAACGAAAAAAAGCGAAATTAACAAAGTACCCCCATTAAACCGGCGAAATCTCAGCCCGAGAATTATCATGACCGCGAGCCCAAACCAGCAGATCGTTAGACGCGGCGGCGTAACGATGACGAATCGCTCGGGTAATTGCGTACGGGGCGTTAATTTGTTTAGCGCGCGGATGTTAATGGCTCCGGCCGGCTTACGCAATCAGCCGCGCGAACGGCGATCGCGCGTCGAGACTAAAACGGGGCTCGCGGACGCGCTTTTTCGGATTTCTGGGCTTTAATGGTGGGATTAGTCAGCCGCTTGCGAGCGGAGTGGCTGCGTTTTTAATTCCGTTGTGCGGGTCGTTAGTAGTTTTACATTGAAACCATCTTTTATAACGTATAATAGAATTAACATTTTATTAAATTTCGTAAAAAAAATTGTTTAAAAAAATACTGAATTTTCCAACGAAATCCTCTGATGAAAATGTTGACTTTATAAAAAGAGTATAAACTCTTTTTTTAAAACCTCTAGGGTAAACTTACAGTCTTAATCAAATTTTTATCGCATAATATTACGAAGAAAAATCAGATTTAACCTGCTGAATACGTTAAATATAAAAAAAAAAACTATTCCTCTCTTGTATAAGGCTCTAAAAAAAAGTATACACGACAAACAAAAAAATCGATTCTTTAAAACCCTTCCAAAAACCCCCTCACAACTTAAAAAGCCCCCACTTTCCCATCATAACGATACTCCCAACCCCTCCCCATCATCGAACCCCTCTCCAAAAATCAGCCTCCGTCGCCGGGTCGCATTCCGCGCCCTTAAACACGCGAAAATGCCGCGGTGGCCCTCGAGCTATGTCCTGCCCCCGCGCGCAGCTATGCGCATGCGTCGCGAGTCCGGAATTTCGAAAAGCGGCCGAGCGCTCCGCGCGCGATTCAGCTTTATGCGAGGCTCAGCTATGTCGGGGCGGAGGGGTTGGGGGGTTCGTTCGGGAGCTTTCGGGCGAGCTGATTTAAATTCGAGAGGGTTTTGACTTTGTGATGAAAGGAGGAAGTGTTTTAAATGATTTTTGTTTTGGCGTTGGCGATAAAGGGGGAATTATTTTAAAATAAATGGATTTTTTATGTAAAATTTAATAGAAAATTGAATTTGTAAGTCTCTAAGTTTCTAGATATGAAATGGTGATATGAATCTTCTAAAATTTACTGAGGATTTTCGATAATTTACGAGAAACTATGGTAACTTTTATAGATTTTTGTACTGTATATTTCATATCAATTTTTGAGAGCACATTATTTCAGATAAAAATTTAATTAACTGCAGTAGAGTTGAAATCCTTTTACATTCGACGTAATTTAGCCGGGAATTTAATGAATAACGTATAATTGCCTCTTACTATTCGGTAAATTAATTCACGTACTACACCGAGGATTGCACTTGGAAACTCATTAAAGCAGATGTTTCTTTTATGTAAAGCGAATAATGAGGATGAAATTTTACAAAGAAATTTTCCGACGAAATTATTTAAATTGTTATTTTCTATTTAACATATAACCCAGAAATAAAATATAAATATTTTCGACTATTCAATTTAACGGGAGCATTCCGACTTTGAACAACAATATGCTTTTCAATATGCTTCCAATTTTAAAATAAAAACCTTTCTCCGGCCAAATTCCGCGGCAGATTCAATTTTAAAATTTATTCCGAAAAGCGGCGTCACTTTAAAAAAATTACCTTCCCCCCCAGAAAAATGTACGAGATTCCCTTTAAAAATTCAACCGCGCGAACGCGGCGTTCCCGAAAGCGCGGCGCTAAATTCACTTCGAAAAGAAGTAACTAAATACGCGAATAAACTCGCCAGGCGCGCAAAAAGCGGCATTTTTTCCCCGTCCCCTCCCTATCGAGTAGACTCTCTCTCGCGCTTCGGCGAAAGTCGTAAATTCGACGGTCGGAAGTTAAAGTGGATACTCGGGGAAGTTTTAAAACCCGCGCGGCCGCCTTGTCGAGAGTAAAATTATGTCCCGGCTGGATGGACGGAACGAAACGGTGGGCGGACGTCTCTCCTCTTCCGGACTGACGAGAGAAATGCGGGATTTACCGGAGGGGGGAGCTTTTCGCCGAGGATTCGTCGCAGCGATGAGGGATGGGCTCGATTTGGTTGATTTTTTTGACACTGTAGATGCTGGTTTTTCTATATATCTTGATTGATGGCACACTTTGGATTTTTTCAGTAAGTTTAAACGCAGAGATTGGCAACAATTCGATGTTAATTTTTGGTTGAAACAACGAGCGTCGCCGCTTCGACTCGAATTATGGAACGAACCTTCAATTAGGTTAACGAACGATCATTTATTAATCAAGTAAAATATCTCCGGATTATCGATAGGCCACAGAGTCGAATATATCTTTCATTAGCAATGCAAGCCCGGAGATACACGTCCACGTACCTGCAGAAACAACAGCTGCGCAAGATTACGGCACGCGATGTCGGATAAGCCTCCTCGTTTATCCACGAACAGATTTTCCGGATCCTCTTTGACGCGCCATGACGAATCACCCCGGCTAATACCGGCGTTTTCTCCGACCTTCGCACATACTATATATATATATTCCCAATGCTGCTCCTCGCAACGCGGATAAAATCTCCCGCGCTTGAATAATGCAGCCGCGCCGTTCCGAAAAGTGTATAACGAACAAAATTATACAAAGCCCGAGCGCTTCGAATCTCCGCACCAAAACCGTCCGCACGTCGTCGTATTTCTCGCGCGAAAAGTACGTGCAGTTCCGAAAAATCTAATCAAGTCCCGTGACCCGAAAAGTGCGACGCCGCCTGGCCTTCTTCGCGCCGGAGATCGCAATCTTTCCAATCCGCCGTGACGGTCCTCCGCGTGTATATTGGAAGATTAGATTATCGGCTCGCGAAGGAAAAGCGTCGATGCCCCGGTCGAATCTAATCATCATAACCTTTTGCTTTGGCGCGTTTCGGTAGGTAAATTCGTACGGTGGTTTTAGTCGTCGCGAGATGTGTTCGATCGATTTTTCCCGAGCTTTTATATCGCTTTTTGCTGTAATATGGCTGTTCTGCTTTTTAAGCGAGTTTCATCGTTGACGTTGAATTGCTGCTAATCTCTGGAATGTAAAATTTGAAAGATAAACAATACGAAATAAAAGCGCAATAAAATTACTTTTCTCATTAAAATCTGAGAATGTAGCAAGTACGACATTATTTTCTGCCGCTGGAAATGTTGCTTTAAACGCGGCTTTAAAGTAACCGTTCGGCGTCGTGAAAATAATACACTTACTGCAAAATAAACGCAACCATCTATAAATCAATGTTATTAAACAAGGTTCGCAAGCACTATCTATGTTTTCGCAACGACTGAAACTTTTAATCTCACGGCAAAGTGTTCACAAGTAAAAAGCGTCGTATATATCTATTTTGACTGTGTATGTAGAACACTGAAAAAATCAATATCTAAAACGTTTTGTCCTTGCAATAAACTTTCCTATGTATTATACATATTATATCTTACATTTTGCACAAAGAACACCTTTTTTTGTACTCCATAAGATGTACTTCTGAGATATAAATGTCATTTCATAAAAAGCACTAAAAAAAAAAAAAAGAAGACAATAGCTAAAAGAGTTAATTCATTATCCTTAAGTTTTAGAGTAGCCATTAAAAGTTCGTGTCTTATCTGCGCTTTATAGAAGTTCGTATCTTTTGAGAGTAACGTATTTGAAAATGAAGTTAAGTCCAGCTTATATATAATTTTCTTTGTAACTGGTTTTAATTCCTTAACATACATTAACAGCCGACTAATTACAACGTTCCGAGTATAATTCGATGCCTGAACAGAGGAACCGTCTCTGCTACTCTTTTTCCTCTTCTGCGAAACTGAACTCTGTCTCTCTTTCTCTTTCTCTCTTTCTTTCTCTCTCATCTCTTCTCTCGGGCATCGAATTACGTCTCTTTTTCAGCTGAGTTGATTAACTAACGTTTCGGTCCGCATGCAGAGGGTTTTTGTAGTCCCCCTGAAAAAAAGAAAAAAAGAAAGGAATGGACGACTCTGTCTGGCTATTGCCTGCCCCTTACCTCTCTGAATGCGGCCGCGTCGCAGTGTATATAATACGATGTACGAATTTGCAGGAAATGTCGATCAAAATCATATTCTCGCCGCAGGTAATTATAGCTGCCTGAAGGTGGACCTGATCTTCACGAGAGATCGAGCCTTCTACTTCACGACCGTATTCATACCTGGGATCATCCTCGTGACCAGCTCCTTCATTACTTTCTGGCTCGAGTGGAACGCTGTGCCCGCCCGAGTCATGATTGGTAAAGATGGATGAAGAGATTTATTTCGTTTAGACGATTTGTTTTAGCAAGTAGTTTTTTAATGGATGTCTTGATTTAGTAATTTTATGTGTAATGGAGGTACACACTGGATAAACGCTCTTTTGACTAATTTTTTAAATTAAAGTTTGATGCCTTTGACTATAATTTAATTTAGAAAAAAGTAATTTTATCGTAATACACTTGAAGATTAAATCGATACAACGATATTCCAGATATTTATCGGAAATTGTGTTATCTGGAAGACTTTAATCCAACGTAGCCGGCATCAATTGAACGGTGTTCTATTCAATTTGTGTCGGATTATGCATAATCGATTTACCAAAATCAATGTTCACAAACACAGATTACAGAAAACATTAATCCTCTATATACAGAATTCAATCTCGCGACGGCAATGCATAACAAACGCCTCGCAAGCAATCAATCAATCGGACGATACATAATATATATACCCTTTGCGAACACTTGAGAAATTCATTGTAAATTACTAAATCAACTTTTCTTATTCTTAGCTTGTACTCGTCTTGTTTTCTCTCCAAACATTGATTTCAGACCAGCAGAGAGCTGTAACAAACCACCTATTTAATTAAAAACATACGTAATATACATATATACCAAGCAATCAAAAGCACACACACACCACAGTCCACCCCATCCGACGAGCGCAGTAATCTAATTCTGTCTTTCTGTCCCCTCAGGCGTGACGACGATGCTGAATTTCTTCACGACGTCGAACGGCTTCCGGTCGACGCTGCCGGTCGTCTCGAACCTCACGGCGATGAACGTCTGGGACGGGGTGTGCATGTGCTTCATCTACGCGAGCCTCCTGGAGTTCGTCTGCGTGAACTACGTGGGCAGGAAGCGGCCGCTGCACAACGTCGTCTACCGGCCCGGCGAGAACCCCGTTACGCAGGTACACCCTGACCACCCCCTCCCCCCCCGCAATTAATCACGCGCGGCCGCTGCATTCCTGCGGCCGGTGTACCGACACTCTACCCCCCCCCCCCCATCCCCCGTTATTCGAGCGTCGACCTCCAATTGGATGCGGATTGGTGGTTTGATTTGATTGGGGATCGAGCGAGGCTTTTTTGGGTAAGACGATGTTTCTTGGGATTTTAGGTTGCAAAGGCGAGCTTCGGTTGGAATTTAAAATACTGCATCTGATTCGAGGTCGCGCTAAAGAAGAGATCCCTGAAATATATATTTGAATAAACCCCCGACCATCTCGATGACAAAAATACAGCGAACGGAAGTAAAGTCTAGCAGCTCTCGACCAAAAAACTCAAGTATTCAGAGATTTATCGTTCCGCCGCTGCATTTTTGGCATCTTCCACGGCTCTGAAATGTAATTATATAATGCCATTCTAATGAAACTCAATTTTTAACCTCTTATAGGCTAGAGTTTGTAGTACATGCATCTAAAGTAGCATCCTCTTGCAATATATATAATCAAACTTCCCAGATATATAAAACTATATCTCATCGATAAGTACTTTAGAAGGGTTCTCCTAAGCCTCGAAGGGGTTAAATAGGCTCTTTAGTTTGTCGATGTAAACTCGCACACCCGGTATTGACTAGAATTTGCCGCTCGGACAAAGGTAAACTTATTACTAATGCTACAAATGCAGTTGTTCAGAAGCTTATATACAAAACACCACACGTCTTTCTCTATATTATCTGCAATCGTTCAGCTGATTCGACCTCTTTATAATCAGCGCACTTAAAATGCATTGCGACGATCTGAAAAGTGAGTAAGGCCAACGGCATCTCGTACATATATATATATACATAGACTCCGGAGAAGAATACGAGCCGAAAGCGGAGAATTAAACGCGCCGCGGAGATGAATGTCGCTCGCTCGCGGTTAATATACATGCAAATTTAACCGCCTCGAAAAACTGCAGATGTCTCGGGGAAACGGACTCTCGATCCTTTCGCGCTCACCGAGGTTGAAAACGGAATTTCGGAACATGCTGATTTTGCGAGCGAGTCGTACGGAGGGGCCAGCGATTTTTCAGCGTTCGGGAAAGTTTTTCGGGGGAGATTCGGGTTACAGAATTCTCTGGCCAAATGGGAGGAGGGTTTGTTTTTAAACATCTGCGTTAAAGACGCGCGCAAATAGTTTCTTATAAATAAAAACGTGAAAGTAGTATAAATCTACGTTTAGTCAGGCGCCGTATATTTCTTCATTACTCGACCTCTACATCGTAACTTTCAATAAACGCAAACCTTCCCTTTCATCTTCCCGGCAGAAGCATAAAGAAATTAAAAGATCTGCATGCTAACTCGAAAAACTGATAAAAAACCCGTGTCCGTAGCGGAGCTAAAGTTCGCGGCTATAATTTCTCGTTAGAATTTCACAATGCGTACACTCCGCCTTAATGACATTAGCCGCGCTCCGCCTTAATTCTCGAAGTAAAGGCGAAAAAAAAAAAAAAACTGGAGCAGCTAAAAATACACCGAAATTTCGCCCTCGCCGCCTGTGCTTCGGTAACTGCAGTCTATCTTCTCTATACCGTACTGCTTAATTCCTGCGTTTCGTCGCCTCGTTTCTTTCCCCCTCCCCTCTTTTCTCGAGAGATCCTGCGGACTTGTTATGCTCGGAAATTCGCGAAAAAATTTCCTCGCGTTCTTTTAAAACAGTAAAAAGGTTGTTTTTCTGAACAATGGCTTTTTACAAGCCCAATTGCGTGTTCTGAATAGGGTGAAATACTAGTTATTAGTCCTCGTGGATTGGTAATGCGTTGTAATTAAATTTAACTTTTCGAAGTGTTTGATCGGAAAAGAGCGAGTCAATAACGAGCCAGTAATCGCTACGGTAACTTTAACACGGAATCGTCCGACTGCAGTCCCTCCTTTATTTCGCGCTGACACTTGAGTACCTCTTTTCGTTCCATTTTCCAGCCTCCCTTCCTGTCCTTTACTCATTCTTGAATGTTTGAAGTTCGCGAACACGTGACGCTGAATTTACTTAGACGCGCGGAGGGTAATTTTCTCTCTCTCTCTCTCTCGGCGATGCCACTCCTTGCTTTCACAATTTTATGTATAATGTAAAGTTACTGAAAGAACGCGCGACTAATAGCTTTTTATTACGGGAAATACGGCGTTTTTTCCTTAAACTCCACTTTAAAACACATCAAGCAAACACGCTAAACACCCTTAAATATTCGACATCCATTCAATTATCCACACCCCTCCGAACCGCCGCTCATCCCACTTATCAGCAGTGTTCCACCCGTCCAGAAGACAGCCCGTCATTCAGCGCAATTAGAGCACGACGCGAATTCTCTCCATTAAAATATCCTCGAGAACGGAATGATCGAGCAACAAAGAGCCCTTCCCTCCCCCCCGTCCCTCCGCCGCATCTGCAGTCGACAAAGAGCCGCGCGTAGGTCAAAGAGCGCACCGCGACGACTTCTTATCTCGTTACACGCGACCCACCTCCTTTCCCCCCCTCCCCCCGCCTCCCCTCCTCTCGCGAGCTTGCAGCTGTATGTATACGTGTGATCGAAGCGCGCCGGCGGCGCATCGACGCGGGCTTTATTTCTCCTCCTCCTCCTCCTCTACCCTGGATGGTTCTGTGCTGCGCCGCGCGCTGCATTGAGAAAAAAATTTGTAACGGAGGCACGAGCTCGAGATGTGGGTGTATACGTGCCGGCGGGGTTCTACGTGGATTTAATGCGGGCTCGAGTGCGCGCCGGGAGGAGGGAATTTTGTATTCTTGGGGAGGCGTGTCGCTTCTGACGTCGGACTCGGAGCGGTTTGTTGGGCGAGAGAGGCACGACGTGTACGTTCGAAGTGTATTCTTTTCTCTTTAGCTTTTTTTTGAATTTATCGGCCGGTTCTCGTTGAATTTTGAAAGATCGCGAAAGTAGGAGAATTGATAATCGTGGGATTTTAAAATAATCTTGCGAAGTTTAAGACCTCGAATAAGTATTAGAGCGAAAATGTGTTTTTTTTTTCAATTTTCTGCGCAAATTTTCTTCTCAATGTAACGCCATTTTCATTTACTAAGAGCTTTACAATCCGGCTAATGTGAAAACGCGATAACCTATCGATCGATTGAAAATGAATTTTGACTTCTAACCTAGACTAGGCTTTTCCTACTAACTGTGTTCCACTAAAATTTTGTGACATGACCTAACTGCGTTAGCTGGCGAAGTGTTCTCTTTTTTTTTTAACTATCTTTTGACAGCTTGTTTTATCTATATCTACTTCGATGACTTACGTTCAACGCGTTCTAAACTGCATCGTGCCTAATACTATGTTTTATTTTTTTCTCTAAAAAGACGTACCTTTAAATTATTGGCTTATGGAATTGAAGTTTTTTTTTTAGAAATAGATGTTATCCTTTCATTTTTTTTTTAGCAGGATAAGGAAACACAATCGAAAGATACGCGCCGAAATTGATAGTGGATGTGCTATGATCGTAAAATTTACGATGGGAACGTATAAAAAAATCTTCACGATTTGTATACTGCATTTTGAGAATCGCTGACGAAAAATGCTTTACAGCTAGTCAATCTAGAGCAATAAAACTGAATTATCTTTCCGGTTATTTGTCGCAGTTTTTATTGATTGTCTCTTTTAATCGCCAAAACAACAATTTATCACTCGAGATGAACGTCAAATATTTTGTCTTTTTATATATTTCCAGCTTTTTTTCTAAAACTTTTAAGCATTATTTAACCTAGATATTAGACACGTTCTGAGGCTGTCCATTTTAGAGTAGTCAAGCCTTAAAAACTACCCTTCATTACTGCGCTAAACCGACGAGTCGCGCAATTATCTCTCGTTAAATCAAACGAAATCGTGCGTGAAAACGAAATTGTCGTTAATTAAAACGGAAACTGCGTTAAAAAAAAAAACAGAAAAAAACGAAATGGACGTCGAAGTGACTCAATCGCTGAAGACATTTCGTGTTTACTGCCCTTTGGTAAATATTTTGCATGCGAGTGAACAAAAAAGAAAATGGCTTTTTCGTGGACAAAACAGATTTTACGAGCATCGACAAAAGAGTGACCATATTTTTTCCTTTTTTCTATTCGTTATACCACGTGTTTAATGTTTTTTACTGAGTAATTATTTCTTGTTTTTATTATACATATATACAAAGTACAAGTTCTTGGCTCAACACCTGTTTTTTATTATACGAGTTTCTCTTCCGAATGAGTTCTCTTTTTTTTTTTTTAATTCACGTTGCTCAATTTTCACTTTAGTAGAATGTTTTCGTTACGCACAGCAGGTGTTTGGTTGTTACATTTTTTCAATTACTTGGATGTTGGATAAAAACAGTCGTTACTTTAAATACAAAATTAGTAATTTTGACAGTATTTCTGAATTATATAATGTCACTTTTATTCAGCACAATTTTGATGTGTGAACTTTTTCAGGTACATTCATAAGAAATGTTTTTTTTTTAAATTTCAAGCTTATTCAGTACTAATCTTTATGTATTTTCTAAACTTGATTAAATGTTTAAAATAAAGGTCGAGTAACTTGTTTCTAATTTCTTTTCGTTTTTTAAAAAACATCATATTTGAGCTTCAATGAAATGAAAATTTTTTAAATTTCAATGTAAAAAAAGGTTGAAATTTTGAAAAAAACACTTCTTAAATCGACCCTCATTGTCATTGCGTTGCATAAAAAAGCCACCGATTTCTCGTAAACGAGTCATTACGCAATCGATGCTCTCATCCGGTCTCGCTTGTACATTCTAGGACGCGTAAAATTCTATTATTCAGAAAAATTAATATCGTTTTAATCTACCGAAAGATATTTTATCGCCAATTCGAGTTTAAATGAAAATTGTGCATAAGATAAATAAAAGTATATTTTAAACAAATTGTTATTTTAATAATTTGTTCTTAATTTTACAAATAGAATGACAAAATTTACGGGTGCAAAACGTGAAACAATGTCAAAGAAGAGACAGATACGAAAATTCGATATTCTTAAAAATAAAACTCACACAATTGCCTGTAATTTATCACAAATAAAAGATATACGTTAAATTCGCATCGGCGGTTTAAAATACGAATTCACGGATGAATGGCGAGCGTTTGTGTAAACTCAACCGGCTCGTTTTTATTCAAACGAGTGATCGAGTTAATTTAGTTTGAAAACGAGTAATTACGCGACTCGACACCTTTTCAATAATCTGTTCGCGTCATTTCCGATTATGCGGATCAAAGAGTTAAGCAGCGAATTCCCGTGATTTGTGCCACGTCCACTTTTTGAAGTTTGATTTTGACACGAATTCGTAATTTATCGATTGAGAATTCACTGATTGTAGAAATAAAAATTAAATCAATCAAACCGTACGAAGCAAAGAAAATTCATAATAAATGATTTACAAATAATAATCAGATCGGGTAAATGTTATAAATCTGCAGGCCCTTAAAAATTTTAAGCGTGAATTCTCAATCCCTCAAAAACTAAAAATCTTTATCATATCCATAAAAATTCTTAGCAGTAAAACCGGAACTCTTCGATACAATAAAACGGACCGTTTACAAAACAACATTTAATACCATCTGCACACTTCGCCGTAACTCTCCGAAAGTATCGAGAAGTTCCAGGCCGAAACATCACCTTTCATGGTAAAAACGAGAAAAGTGTACAAAAGAAAGAAAAAGCACCTATAAAACACTCTCGAATCAAACTTTTCTGTAGTGTTCCAAAGTGTTGTCCCTAGCACAACTTGTACCGATACTTAAGAAAACCTTGTGCGAAAGAGCGGAAAAATGGAGCCGGGGGGAGCGAAAGTTGCCTAATGCCGAGAGTCGTCGCCTCTCCTCTTAAAAACTTGGCCGCGAACTTCGCGTCTGACCGAAATCGGTTAGTACTACTTAAAACGTCCTCTCGCCTCTCGAGCAATTCGTCCGCGGCGACGATCATTAGGCAACTGTTCCCCCCGGGTGAGAAGCGGCTCTAAAAGTGAAGCAGCGATCGCTGTTTCACTTTTGGAACGAGTGAAAGGGCGTGTTTGAAAAAAAACTAATGAAATGAAAAGAAAAGAAAAGAAAAAAAGAAACAAATGAAAATTAATCGCGAAATCGATTAGTAAAAGCGTATCGTTGGTGGAATGTTGGTGAGTAAGCCTCTTTGTTTGGTGTCTGTGATGTTGCAGCGGCTTCCAGCGGTGCTCAGCAGGATAGGAATTATATTGGCCAGCCCCTTGGTAAGATCCCCTCTGTTTTCGTCTCTCACTCTTTCTCTCTCTCTCTCTCTATCTTAAACGTGGCTCGAAGCTGCTCTTCTCGCGCTCAAGCCGGAACAGCGACTCGAGTCACGGCTTCTTGACACACTCCTTATACTTTTTCGTTTCTGTATTATCCTCGAGGAGTCGTCCTGTCTTCTCTTTCTCCGTCTTTGTTTCTCTTGAGTTCGCGCGTACAAGCAAAAAAAAATAAATAAAAGAAACCCTGCACCGAGGACTTGCGCATGAAGATCGTCGAAAAGTGACTCGCACTCTGTTCCGAGCATCCTCGTAGAAGCTTCTTCTTTCCCCCTTGGCGAGCACCTATTTTCTGTTTTTCCTTATTTACTTTAGTTTTGTCATTGTTTTGTTTTCGTTTTGGCCGAGGGTTTCCTTGGTGACGATGATGGGCTTGACACGATTTTGGAATTGGATGCGGGGCGATTGGATTTCTTTTTCCTAGAAATGAAATGGAAATGTTGCTTTGAATAGTGAATCTGGGAATTAAGTGAATTTTTTATTAATTGCAAAGAGAGAATAGTCAGGTTTTCGACTAGTTCATTTAATTCTAAAGTTTAAATGCCTGTTTCTGAATTTAATGAGATAATATAATTGCAAATTAGATCAAATCGTCACCAATGAAAACCTGCAAGTTCCTTTATAAAGCTTAATTCTTAAAAAAATATGACACCACACCAGACATGTAAAAGTAAACAATTTTCTTTCAAACTAAAAATGTAGCGATGGAAAGGTGCACCAAAATGGACTATAATAATACCAAAACTACTAACTAAAAAGAAAAAAAGAAATTATTTTATTTTTCTTAATGCTTCACAAAACTGACTAAATTCTCGCTTAACTTAACTATTATTGTCAGGCTCAATACTTTTATTTAAAATAATAAATCACGAAATGAAACTTTTATCAGCTCCGACCGAATAATCACAGCTCTCTGTTTCGCCTCTCACTTGTCCGTCTCGCTGACGACGACTCGCCGCTAAATTTTATTTAATCAAGTTTTCAAAGGAAAAAAATCACCAGTCGAATGATTTACCAAATAAAATTCTAATATTAAAACATACTAACACCTATACACCGAGGAATAAATATTGCATGTTCTATCGCCTTGAATTTGGGACTGTTAAGTTTGTGAACTCTTGCACATTCTGGTTGTGGAATGCGGTGCATGTCTGTCTGCATGTGTTCTCTTTCGGTAGTTATATTGTTCTCGTGTTACCATCGAAAAATCCCCTATTTTAGCGAAAGCAGTTAGAACAGAGCATTTTCTCATCACTTTCCGAATGGCAAAAATTTAAACTTTAATTTAGCTGAGAGATGGAAATACTATACGTCTTCCTTTACAATTGCTCTTGACGATTTCACGTAGTTCATTAAGCCGAATTGCGTTTAGCGAGTGACAGTCATACGAAGTAACGTAATGTAATTAAAAGTTCTTTTTCTGGAACGAAATACTTTGCTCTAGCTGCACTTATAGCTTATCCTGACTGATAAAAGCCGCAGCTGCTTGCAAATATACGAAACTTGCATAATGTTAATAAGGTAAGAGATGAGTTGTGCACAATTTTCCTTCACTTCTTTATTATAATTCTCACGAATGTTGGCATCGTGAGCAGCAGTTGAAGAATGTCGATCTAATTAAGGTAAATGTCCTAGATACGTATTCTCTTTCTTTAATTCGTGCAAAAAAGTCACTCCCAAATGTAAATACAGGTTAGTTGTTAAAAAAAATTGTTGAATTTTAATTTGTGTTCTTAATAAATGGATTTTATAAATTATAACAGTTAAATAATGCATTGCCAATTATTAATTTGTTAAAATAAATGCTCAGTTAATTAAAATCATACGTATGTATTTTAATTTTATATTAAATAAATAATGAATGTGACCTGGATTTCATAAAATAATAAATATAAATAATGCACACAAGTAAATATCAAAATAAATTATTGATCTTCCTGGCAACAAGCCTGTATTGTCTGCAGACTACATTGAAGATTAAAATAGAAATGATAAAATTGATTATAAAAAAACTTTATATAAAATATTAATATCTAAAACTACTTTATTAATGTTTCTACAAAGTAGTGAAGTTCCAAAGGAATCATAATGGTAATGCTCAAGTGCATCAAGTGTATATGGACAAGAAAAAAATGATTAAATTTATAAAAACATTTTACTTGTACATTTTTTTTACAACGGCATTTTAAATTTATTAAAAATAATTAGTTTTTTAACATTTTTTATCAGAACTAGAATCTGCTTTAACCTTCAAGCATTATTTTTAAATCTAAATTGATTTTGAGCAAATTACATATTACATAAATTTACTTTTAGAAAATAAATACATTGAATAATTAATTGTAATAATTTTATGTTATCATAAAGTTTTATAACACATTCATATAACTTTGCGATAAAATAAAATTATTAAAATAATAATTATTGAATATAAACTTTTCTAGGTAAACTACTATTACCATCTGTTATAGGGGATGTGAAAATTACCGATACTTCTCTATATACTTCAAATTAACTGTAAATAAACTAATAACCGCGAATTGCATTGCTCGATCGATAAAACAGTCTTTCGCATCTCCATAACAGAGCAGTAAAAAAGATCGCGTCTTCTGGGACATTTGCTGAAAAGAGTGCGCGCCAACCAAGTGGCACATGTGAATTTTATCTCTATATCGCTGGCATGATTATATCTCGCACCTCGAGCCACCTTCACCTCCCCACCCCCGAACCACCTCGTTCAGCCCACCCGCTTAAACCGCTTTGTACCCACTTGACAGCTGCTTTTCGGCGCTCACCGCCGCACCACACTTTAAAAAAAAAGACGTCGCGAACGCGTCCGTCGAGTATAACGATAAAAAAGAAAAATAAAACTTTGAGAGAAAAGAAAAAAAGAAGAACGCGACCGACGATCGGTAAGGACGGGAAGATAATGGGAAATCCTTCGCTTCTTTACCGACTGCGCAGATCAATGCATTTTCTGTCGGTGAAAAACCCAGCAAAGTCATTGAATGAAGGGGTCGATAAAGCTAGAGAGGTATTGACGAAGAGTCAGGGTTTTCTATTTCGCCGAGAAACCGATAAAAAAAAACAAAAGAGAAGGCTCCACTCGCAGGCGATCGATGTAAATGAACCGGGATTGCGCGTAAATCGGAATACCGCCGCAAGCGCGAAAGTGCTCTTTATCATGCCTTGATTGTGATACCGACAATCGCTTTGCAACTGACCCCAATTGATGCTTCACTGTAGCATATCTATATATATACATATATATATATATATATATACATTCGAACATTTTGAGCTTGACAGCCCCATCGCAAATACATTATTGTTGATTATTGGATTCGTTCGACAAGTTAATTTTATTCTAAACATTATACATATGTATAAATATATAGTGATTGATCGTTTAATTTAATTGATGACATTAATTTCATGGTACGTTATTATGTTTCACCCAGTTTTTGCCCGTTACCATCAGACTGCCCGTAAAAGTTTCCTTATTCGACTCTTTTAACTTTTCGAAAATCGAGCTCGAAATCGAAACTCTCCGCTTGACGAACGCAGCGCACTTTTGCGAATAACGAAAGTTTCTCGCGCAGCCTGGTGGCCGCGGCAAATAATCAAACGTAGACATTATTATATATACGTACATATATTATACGGCATGTAACTCGTTGAAAGATAAAGCGTGGTAGCACGAAAGACTTTTTTCTCGGTATACATATATATATTACGTTGTACATTAATTATACCTGACTTCTAATCAACGATAGTTACAATCGATGCGAACGATCCACTTTTCGCTTCCAGAGTTGCAATATAATTTTTTTGGACTTTAGTATATTTATACCAAGCGAACGTTCTGCTGCAGGGAGCAGAGGCAAAACCTCCCGGTTGATTCGATTATCGAAGAAGGCTTAAGCTTTTATACTCGCTTGTAATAATTTTTTTCAAAGCCAGCACTTTGATTACAGTACAAAGCTTACGTTATCATTACAAAGTACTTTATATTCAGAAAGCTTACGGTTCAGATTATTATTCTCAGCTTTCTCAAGCCTCTTTACATACCATTCCAAGGATCAAGGACCTTCTCCGAGCGACCTCACTTAGACTCCTCTAGTCGACGATCGACGAGCCAAGCCTCGGAGAAGGTTCTCGGATCGAAGGGCGTCGCTACCGCAGCGAATATCAGTACTGCTTATATACCTCCTTGACCGGGTGAAAAAGCACGCTGCGATCGAGGAACAGTCTGCCGCTCGCTCTCGGCAGCAGATACATATACCAGAGAGGAGAGTCGAAAGGGGGATCGCTCGTCGGTGTTCGGCCCCGTTGCCTTTTTTTTTTTTTGTTTTTTTTTGTTCTCCTTGATCTGTGAAACTTGAGATTTCTGGCACGGAGACCCTGTCCTAGGGTGAAAAGAAGAGGGAAGGCGGCGCCACGACGACCGGCGGCTCCGGACCGAACGAGATCGTCACCTGCACCAACTGCGGACCGAATCCATGCACGCACACGGCGACCAACGGCTGCGCCGCCGAGGTACTGGCACCGACTCAGGTTTTTCACTCATCAGATTATATATAATACATGTGTATATTGACGAGGAATGCTGCTCTGCTACTCGGTTATTGGGGAATGCTGTAAATTCGGCTTGAGTCTCTATCTCTGGTGGAAGGGATTTCATGTTTAATGATTGGTTCTGTAATTGTATACGTTTCTGAGGAATTCCTAGTAGTTTCGGTGTATTAAAGAATATTGAGATAAAGATAAAGGTAGTATTTGATGGTAAAGCCAATCATTAGATTTAATTAACATTCCACAAAAGTATTCCTCTGTACTTAAGAAGTTGTAAGTCATTCATTGATTATGAATTATTAATAGATCTCTAATAGCTCTTCTTCTTAATGGATGTATCTATTCTCTATAACTTTAATTTTTAATTTTGTACAATAATGTCATTTTCTTTATAATAATTTGAGTAGGATTCAAAATCCTTTATTTGTAGATTTTTTAATATACATGTATGTATAAATATTCATAGTAAAGCATGTTGAACAGGAGTTGGCCTTAAATATTAAAACAATACAACGGATACATTCAATGTTGTTGTTGCATGCATAAAAATTTACCTGAAATATGCAATAATGGACAAAGTTTATATTATTCAATGTGTCTCAATTTTAAACTTAAAAAGCGATGATTTGACAGTTACGAAATCCGCATGATCGACCATAGCATGCAAACCCTCCAGGCCAACGACTGTATCTGAATATGTTAAAAAGCCAATCTTTCTGCCTGCACCCTAACAATGACCTTGTGCTTGAATCAGGTGCGCAAGAAGGAACCACCGCATCCGATCAGAGTGGCGAAGACGATCGACGTGATAGCGAGGATCACCTTCCCGGCGGCGTACTTTGTGTTCCTCACCTTCTTCTTCATCCATTACAAGGGCGTTTCCTAGAGCCAAGCCTTCCAGGCCTACGAGGAGTCCTCGCCACAGCCATAAATTACCTCGTTCAGTTTTTTCACTTGCGAGTCGCGGCGTTGCGGGCGGGCTGACATCTCGTGGCCGGGCGGCGAAGCTTCTCAACTGCTGCGAACGCTTCGCCGCCTTATGGAAGGAGATCGGAAAAACCAAGAATTACATTAGATATTAAATCGATTAGTGGGAGATCGAACTCTGTTATGCTATGAAGTGAAGCGGGCACGTCCAGACGAAGATCACTTCGTTTGTACATAGATAGAAGTCGGTGTGCGAGAAAGCGGGAGAGAAAGGGAGCGAGAGAAAGAGAGCGAGAGAGAGAGAGAGAGTGAAGAGGATAAAGTTCTAGTGATTATACGCGCGCGCTTTGCAGCCTTAAGATTTATAAATTAATTGTGAGTATGACGAGCACTTGGCGATTATTGCGATATTATCATCATAATTATTATTATTACCATTATTATTACGTACGGTTTTTATTATAATTATATATACGTATATATACATATATAGTTTTTATTACCAGAAATACCGAGATCGTGATCGACGAAAAAGAGAACAAATAATTACCAAAGGGATTATTATGATGCATTACCGAAATTCATTATTTCAGAGTGGAAATTGTGATCTATTGTTGCTGAATTTACTGTTATTATATAATCTCGTAAAATCGACGCAGAGTCAAAGAAAAGAGATTGCGAGCATATAAAGAAAACAAATATAGCGTATATATATTATATATATATTGAAAAAAAGCATGCACCGAGACAAGAATATGTATCGTGCCGCGCACTTTCTCTGATGCGTACATGTAGGGGGACTATGAAAGTATAAAGTATAAACAAAAAAGTAACGGAGTAGATAGAATAAAATATCGCGCAGTGCTTTCGGGACGATGCAATCACTTATATTGCGAGACGCAAACGCGAGACGGCCAAGCAGGAACAGACGAACCAAATATTTAACGAATATTATTATTATATTATATATATATATACGTGTGTATGACGTGCAACTGTACAGTATTCACGAGAATAATCTCTTGCGTGTCTTCATACTTTACTCGTTGCGAGTGAACGTAATTGT
The DNA here is from genome assembly GCA_035047165.1 of Ormyrus rosae. NCBI lineage: Eukaryota > Metazoa > Arthropoda > Insecta > Hymenoptera > Ormyridae > Ormyrus > Ormyrus rosae. Next base: position 6,885,781 of record JAWWML010000001.1, read on the forward strand.
ATACCGGCGTTATCATCGGCACACACACACAACACACAGACACACACACATACACACAATCACTATTGAAGACACTCGAGAGCGCGAGTTATAGATTCGCTCGGTGAGGTATGGGTTAATTAAATTGCAATTCGTCGGTGGTTGAAGCAGGACAATTGCACATGCAAATCAAAATTAGAGTTTTCGAAATTGAGAGGTCGTTGTACGTGAATCATTGAGATTGGGTGGAACTAATTTATGTGGTACCGGCAAAACATTATTATTTTAAAAGAGTGGGTTAATTTTTTTTATCACGGATAAAATGGAACGGTACAACTGCTGAATCAGGGACATTTATTCATTGTTATTGTCTAAGAGCGAACCGTAAAAATTTCACTCGAATTAATGTGACCTATTAGTGCACTGATCTACTATTAAGTCACGTGACTTCTGAAAGCATCTCAATACTTAAGATAATATTTGTCTAAAACTTTTCCATTCTCTAATTATACTTCACAATTTTACGGGTCAATCGAGCGTATAATTAATCCATACCTACAAACTATATTTAAGAATCACATTATAAATAGTCGAGGAAACTATATAAGTAACAAAAACTACAGTGTTTATAGTCTTAAACTTGAATTTAAAAAAAAAAAAAAAAAAAAACAGACCGCTACACTGTGCTAATCTAATTAAATACGTCGTTCCTTCAAGTACGTTGATGTGAAAATTAATGGAAGATGTCGCTGCTATAGTGCATGCAAATACACTATACGAAATATACTTATTAATACAGCAATATTACCAGACCAATAATAAGGCAGAGAAACGGCTCGGGGCTGAAGTCGATCGATGTGCGAACCGATGAATTAGTTAACTTCCCTGTGCCTAATTTTATTCAGTAAAGTATGCCGGAATTGGAAAAATATTATTTGACAGTACAAAACTGCACCCTAAAATCCTAAAAGGTTATATATACTTCTGAAATTACGCATAGCTTCTTTACGGACTTCAGTTTCGTACTTTTATACGGCATTTCGTTCACCCTCAAAGACTTTTACTTCTTCATTGTATTTTTTATATCGAAAAAAAGCGACAACTTTCAATGCCTCATTGGTTAGTTACTAGAAAGGCCGTTTCAGCGCATCACAAAGCACGAAACGGCTCCATTCGTGTGCAAAAAAAAAGTCAGCTTGAAAAGTCGATGCGCGAGAAACGAACAAACGAAACACGCTACAACACAACTTCTGTCTCTCAATAACAAAAAAAAAGTATTATTATTGTATACAATGTCGTACATTTCAGAGGATACTTCTCCTGAAAGTAACTGCCAAAACGGTTTCTCACACATTCACACACTCACGTTACACACACGAGTATATTTTTTTACGCCACGGCGAAATGACAAAATGCGTACCTCAACCGTCAAGTATAAAATAGTAAGATTTACCTTCTATAGTAACGGGATGGCTGAGAGAAATAGTATCGAACCTGTCTATAATAACAGTAATACTGTACGTGCTTTTAGCTTGAAGCATCTGATTTGGTTGGAAAACAGTAGATTACGTTGACGTCTCTTCGTTTTATCATCCAGTTACTACTACTAGTCACTCTTTTTAACTGTCAAGTGAAAATACATCAATGAGAATGGTTATATACAATTGAATCTATCTTTGATTTGCCCGATTCGTTTGCATTTCCGAAGATATAAGTTATAATACAATTTTTTACAGTAACTTTTAAGAATCCGTGCTTTTCAAGCGACTAATACTTCTGCCTTTAAAACGAAATCTCAACTATAACGTATTAAGAATAATAATAGCGTGTAAAATTGTATAATAAAACTGAAGCTTCAGATCTTAAATTATTTTGCATGATAAAAAAAACCAGAGTGATTATAAATGTAAATGTCATTTAGGGTTAATGTGAGGATTTCAATAAAATGACTGCACCGATCTGCGACTTTGCCAGAAGACAGTCACTTTATCTAAAATATAGTAAATGTCATTTACTTTTTAATACTTGTATTAAAAGAACAAATATATAGAGGTCAGAGTACTTGACCTACTTATATTCTTCGTATCAATTGTGTTCCGCGCATACAAGAAGCAAAAGAGGAAACAAAATTTTCTTGCATCGCACTTAATTAATCTAATTTCGAGCACTGCCAAGGAAATCATAAATACGTAGTATTCCTTTGGAATCGGAGCTTCTATAATTTGCGAGTTCTTTTGAAATAAACGCGACGAGAAAAGCAAAGCGCAGAGAATTAATTGAACAATCTATAATAGTAAAATAATGATTTAAACGAAATTTTTCGATTTACTTGTTTTGTGTGACAAAACTAAAGTTTTTTTACAACTACTTTATATTTCACTCCGAATCTCCGCAAAACTTAGTGTTCCTTTCCTTTCTTGACTCTACCGGCATTCTTTTGCGATAAACGTCAAACATAAATGCCGTGCAAGTCGATTTTGTACCGCATCCTTTTCTCTTTGACGTCTTTGTAATAATAATTATATCGAAAAAGTTTAAAAAATTGTGAAAAATTCGCTTCGATTGCCCTTAGCTGTAGCGCAAAACGAAGGTGAAGAAAAAAGCATGACATGTGCACGCAAATTTTTGCGAATTACCAAGTAGGGAATTACTATAAATAAAAAGCATATTTAAAGATACATCGGAGTGACTTATAAGCCGTTTAGATCGTTTAGCGAGAGCATAATAACGATTATATTTAAACAAAACAATAAAAGCATTAGAAAATTGTTAACAATTGAAACAACGAATATTTATTGCGCAGCGAACCGCTGAAATAAAAATCGGGGTTGTCCTTATTATAGCGAAGTAACGAAACAAAGTCTGTAGTGAAAATGACGCGAGCGAGGGAATGTCGTGTTAATTCATAAAACGATTGGACGGAAGTTTCAAAGAGAAAATCGATTTCGTAGAGCGACGGTGTAAACAAGTGACCACTACAGAAAATATTATATTATATAAAATTCAAACTATTCATACTACATAAAGCATTTCTCTTAATCAATGATAATATATATTTTAAAAGTGACCCAATTTAAAAAGTGCCATGTTATAACTTGATGAAAGGGTATTTAAGTAAGCAGTTTGCGAAGAGATTAAAAGTAAGAACGAATTCAAGTGTATTATACATGTATATTTATACGATCGTCGATATGATAAATCGATTTCTCTTCGAAGCGAAACGACGCTACAAAAATTAATAAATAAATTGTATTATAACTACAAACGGAGAAACGGAAGAAAACGAGAGGAAAAAGAAAATAAGGGAAGGATAGATGACAGGCATCAATTAAGAAATTTTTGTATACACCGTGCTGATAAGTGCAGAGTCCCTTAGGTGATAATAAACGCTAATCGATACTAATTAATGTTTAAAAAAAAAAAAAATGCTCCACGGACCAAACACATTAATCCTATACGAGAGACCTTCATTGTCGTATTAGCTGCACTTTAAAACTAGGCTGTGGCCCACACGTGAATCCTAAATATACTTTTACATGCTTGCACGTTATCGTAACTTACGATCGTATTATTATGTAATGAATAATAAATGATAAGCATAAGATATATTAAGCATTGCAGGCATGGACGTACTTAAATTTGACGTTATTCGCCAAAAAAAAAATTGGTTTTTTAAATATTTATTGTGATGTAATTGGAGATTATGTAAATATGTATACATTTTAGTTTTAGTATATATACTTTTGTATACTTTTTTCGGTTGATATCATTTTTTAAAACTGCGACATTAATAAGTTGTGAAATTATATTTTTATACTGATTGCATATATTATTGCAGCGCAAAGTACAAAAAACAACAAATATCTAGTCACATATAATACATTTACGAAAAATATGTTCTTATTTTTAGTTACACACCGAATACGCTTAGGTATCTTTATTATATTTGTTTTTTGTAAACAGCAAATTGTACGTGCATGCCTGTATAAAATTTATAAACGTCGAATTCGTTTAATTCAGAAAAGTGTATGTATAGAAAATATATATACATATAAATAAATTGTCGCATGGAAGAAGTGCGCATATATTTAGGAGTGACGAGGAATTCTATATAACTCGTTGACAGAGGTTTAAGTATACGTTTTCATCATTCGCATAGCGTTTATATTATAATTAATGAAACGACAAAAAAATTGCAGAAGTTTACTATTAATTAACTATGAAGAAAAACTTAGAGAAACGCGAAAGGAAAGGAGGACAATGTTGTGTAAAATAACATTATTAATTTAATCAGTATATTCCATATCGCCGATATATAATTCTTCGCCCACTGTTTCGAATCTAGGCTCCGTTTTCATTATATTGAATAATTCTTGCATTGAATTTAAAAGATACATACGATATTGTCGTGTGTGTTTGTACACCAACGTCTTTGCTCAAAGATTTTGTCAGCCGCTGTGCGGCTTTGGATTCTTCGGGGTTCGACTTGCGTGTACAAATCGACGAGTTAAAATAAAATAAAACTTAAGATTACGATTAATCCGTAAGTGTTTTTTCGATGACTCGCTGCGAGCTTAAATTTGAGTAAATTTAAAGATGGCCGCGTCCAATTGCGCGCATATTTAAGATAGAGGAATGCCAGGTGCGAATTTCGCGATTCAATACAAATGCAAGAGCGAAAGGTATTATAATACTATAATGTAATAACGTAACGTACCGGATTTCTCGCCCCCTGAAAACACTTGATGACCAACTTTTTTATGATGTAACATTTCTGTGTTCTTTTGTTTGGTTATCGTTGAAGTTTCTTGTTTTATCCGAATTTATTCGACATTTAGAGATGAATATTGAATGAAGGGAACATTCATTGGACGAAATAATGTTTTTGAATCGCAGGAGTCGTAAGCATTTTGATAAAAAAGGAAACTTGACTCTTATTTTATTCACCTATTGATGTTAATCGGAATAACCGTGATGAGGTCTGACTGTCATTAAAATTGTAATAACTTACTTAAATTTCGACCAAATGATTTCATAAAATTTATATTTCTTATGTAAAGATGTTATTTAAACGTTTGAAACTCGAAGAAGAAACAGGCATCTTAACAGACGACAAAAAATTAGATTATTGGATTAATATCAGTATACTCGTTTCTTATCACATGAAATTCAGATTTTATAAATAAGTACTTGTTCAATTACTATTTCCAATCACATGATACATAGTTTCAAACGTTTAAGTGCGAGATAATTTATTATAATGTAGATGAATTTTAATATAAAATTATCTATGAAAATCTGTACATCGAAAAAAATGAATGTTATAAGTTGAAAAGTCTCAATTGTTTAAAAATTGCATGTAAAGAATATATTAATACCCGTTTACAGTATTGAAATAATTTATAAATTGTTGTTACGTTTATTTAGTTTATAATGCAAATTGATTTGTTGGCATTAAGTACTCAAATACTTTAATCCTGTTACAATAGCAATAAAATTGTAAGTGGTTGTGTTCTCAAAAAGTTTACGCTGGTTTCAAGAATTGTAATTGTGACTCAGATTAAATTTATAAATTGGTGTGTTTATTGTAAATACTATATCGAATCCATTCAAATTCAATAGTTCAAAAAAGCAAAATAAAGCAAGTTGAAATGACAGAAAAGACAACGAGACTTTGAAAATTTTTTTATTTCGTTTCTATCAAAAAAAAAAAGGACACTATTGAACCGCGTACACATTGTGTGTCATTTGAATGAAATTTGCTTGAACATTGTAAATAATTGATTATTTATTTTAATTTTCCAATAAATAATATATAAATATATCTCTAGCGTTTTCTCGAAATCCGCATATAGGCTTCAAGCCAAAACTATGTACATATTTGAAAAAAAATTCATAACCTACCGTTAAGCGAGGGTCAGCAAAATCACGTTTTAGCACGTCATGTAGAATACGAAAGAGATCGAAGTGAACAGAAGAGAATTATAGAAAGTGAAATGTAAAAAAAAAGGAAATTAAACAAAAAAGTATGTTTGAAATAAATCTACAAAGAAATTAAAGAAATATCCTCCTTGTTTCTTTTTTAAACCTAATTTAGATGCATGTGTAAATTATAAGAAAATAAACCAAATTAAGTTCAATTTTAATTCAAAATTAAAGACTTTACAATTTTAAAATTCATATACTCTATTTAATTTAGTTTCATTTTTTGTACTTTAAAGTTTTTATTAAAGATTAAAGATTTAATAATTCTTTAGAAGTTTAACAATCGTTTTCTAAAGGTAATCAAGTATCGATAAGATCATCAAGTTCTGAACAAACAGGACGAAGAGCCCATGGAAAATTTAGAATGAAAAACCCGCTCAAAGAAAGTGTAAGTATTATCATTTGAATGTGATATTTTGAAGCAAAAACTATTTGGATATAAATTGCAGAAACCCATTATCATTTTCATAATCCAGGTATCGACTACTAATGTATAGATGAGGCTTCAATGACGGTTCCTCAAATCGGTCGAACAATGCGTGAAAAGATATCTAAGTATCTCTGAAACCCCTCATCACCAACCTCGGCTAATAAAAAAGACCTTCCCGCTTTAACATTGCTCCTTACGCGAGAACAGCAGGAGACAATGATAGTTTACACGATGATGATAAACAGCAATATCTGAGAGCTGTGTGATTGCTTTTCGAGAATGGATATCCCGCAAACGATCGCATTCGCGCGGATGACTTTTTCGTTTTTAGACTTTTCCTCGGACGAATAAAATTAACAAACTTAGGCAATAACCCAAGAATCTAACGCATTTCATTCGAAAATTTAGCGTTAGAATATAATAAATATTTATACATGTTTCCCGCGTGAAAACCCACTTTCTCAAAATATCCACCGAAAACGGCGCGAAGGTGAATCCGACGACAAACACACGCCTAATTGTTTACAACATTTCCCTCAGTCTGCAACTAATCATTCCGACAAGCACAAGTAATCCTCCCGACAAGTTTTCCAAACCGAAACCCACGATGTGCGACCGGACCGAAGATTTCATCGCGACATACTCGAGGTTGATGAACCGGTTCGTGATCCGCCAGGATGTCAATAAAATCGAAAACTGTCTAAACAAGGGCTTCCCGATAAACTCCCGATTAAAGAAGACGGGCGCGTTCGACAACTTCCCGACGGAAGTGGAGCACCGGCACTTCGTCGCCGAGGCGCTGACGAGAAGTCGGATCTCGCGAAGCTCGAAGGAAATGCTCAAAGCCGAGAAAACGACGACGCTGCTGCACCTGGCCATTCGCAGTCAGTCCTACAGCGTCGTCAGGCTGCTCCTCGAGCGCGGCGCGGACGTCAACTCGCCGATGGAGGGCGGAGAAACGCCACTGATGATCGCCGTCATCACGAAGCAGAACAAGGTCATCAAGATGCTCATCGACAAGGGAGCGAACGTCGAGGCCGAGACCCTCTGGGGTAAGAGAGCGCTGCACTACGCGGCCAGATACGGGAACACGAAGGCCAGCAAGCTGCTTGTGCTCTACGCGGCGGCGGACGCCGATGCGGGATACCTTAGAGAGGATCAGGAAGTGATGCCGAGGAGGGCGCCGTCGGCCGAGTCGCTCGTGGCAGTAGAAAGTTTGGCTGATTCCGAGGAGAGCGAATGATAACGTGGAAAACGGGGGGTTTGTGCTGAATGTTGCGATTGTCGTTGTTTAACTGTATTTGCGATTTGGGGAAATTGTGTGTTTTGTATACCGAATCGAAGTGAGATTTAAATTAATTTTGTGTACGTAAATTAGTACTGATGATTGCTGCAGGATAGAATAAGAAAGATTTTTTACATTCGAAATACGTTTTTATTTTGTAGATAGAAATTTATTAAATTTATTATTGGTGTAGAGTAAGCGATAAGTATTTGTTTGTATACTGAAAAATTTAACCTTGAGGAGCAGCTGTTATTCTGTCTTTTTCTTTTTGAGTCATTTGACTATATTTTCAACACCGTTTACTGTAATAAATGCAATAGCTTAATTTTTACATCGATTTTCACATATTTTTTTCAAACCTCATCCTTTCAGTTCCTTATACTGATTACTAACAATGAAAAGACAAATTTTGAAAATTTATTGCTGAGTTGCTATTTTTCCTCTCCCCGAATTTTGAAGCCTTCAATATTATCGGAGACTCATAAATGTAATTTAATTTTTTGTTTATAAAAATTTTAATAAAAAATTTGTTGCTGCTTATTGCAATAAAAGTGAAGATTAAATGTACCAAAACCTTTATCAGGCCTGCAAAGGTACAGTAATAAAATGAATGTTTTCGTGAACATTGTACTTTATTTAGGAAATTTACATTTTTGGCATCGGTGCAAACTCAATTTTTACATCAGAATTTTGTCTACTCTCGTTTTTTACAACTTTTGTACGTTCGTCAGTATCAATTTATATTAAGTATTATAACTTATTTTTATTAAAATATAATGTATGCTTGAAATCAATAGATATTTGTTAAATTAGTATTTTAAAAACCAATAAATGTAATTGCGACAGATATAATTTTATTTTAAATTTTGTTCGAAAAATTAATTATTAGATTCATGATAAGTGGCTATTGTTTGACTTCCTCCTATTATTGTTATTGTTATTGTTCTCTTCATAAACGTAAATGAAAGGATGGTTTTCAATAAGATCAATATCCTTTTCAATTTGTTTTAATTTATCTTCCAACTTGGCTTTTCTCTTGATTTTCGGAATTGTATCAGTGAGGAAAGGTAGACATTGAAATTGCTTCATTAATTCGGCCCATTTCTTTTTCATTCCCTGAAAAGCAATAAGCTTATTAAGCACAATTACAATTATTTTAATACTTTTATTTTTAACGTTATTAAATTTGAAAATAAATGAAATTCCTCAAAGCTTAAAAAAGAATTCTTTTGTAAAAATAGTTGAGCATTGCAGCTCTTTTTAAAAAATTCGCAATACTTAATTATTGCTTTATATTACAGTTAATTATAAAACTAAAAAATGCAAGTCCGTTAATCCAAGCAATTTGAAAAATTATGAACGAATATTAACTTTTACTCGCGAGTCCTGAAAAAATTATTAATTAATTCACTCTCAGTAATTGGTATAAAATGGGATATACCGCAAGCAACACCGCTCTTTCGTCCTCTGTCACATATCTGCATCCGTTTTTCTTTGGCTTCTTGGAAGGCTCGACATTGGATGGACATTCTTCAACGTTGTTCGGAACTGACATAGCTTGCTTTATGATTTCCGGTACTTCGCCGAAGTTCTAAAATAATGTAACGTGATACTAATTTAAACTGCCCTATAATATTATTACTTTTTACAATTAGTTTATCTGCCCTTTTTTAAAACTTCTTCTATTTATTAATTATTCAACGGACAAATTTGCGTTAACGGAATAATTGTGCTTTAAAGAATTTGTCAAAAGAATTTAAAATATATAATAATTTAGTTATTCATTTTATTATTTTACATTCTTTTTAATAGATATTTACCGCAAATGTCCAGTAAAATAAATAATCTTACAATCACCCCGAAAACTCTGAAAGCCCACCTTGCCGTAAATATAAACCGGCAGCAGCCCGGAAGCCTTGAGGTCCTGCACGTTCCCGCGGTGGTCGTCGACGACCCTGGGCGGATGCACGGGCGGCTTGAGCGTCTTGAGCCACCTGACGTTCCTCTTCTTAAAATCCTTGCCGGCGAGGGTGACCGGGTCGACGGGCAGCGGGGCGACCTTGCCGCAGCTCACCGCCCGCCTCGCCTTCGCCGGCTTCCACTCCGGCAGCTCCTTGACGTACCGCGGATTGTGGATGTGCTCGTGGCTCACGACCTTGCGCACCTGGATCCGGTCGCCCTTGCGCAGGAAGTGCGAGGGCGACTTGCGGACGAGGACGTGCCGCGGCTGGCCCAGGGTGCGGTGCGAGCTCTTGCATTCGCCCGCCTCGCGGATCACGCGGTCCTTGTGGATCGACTCGTATCTGGAGGATTCGGAGGGGGGAGATTTTATTGCGGCGAAGGGTCGTTTGCGAGGTGTTTTATACTAATGATAATGAAATTGATATATTGATGTACTAGTTCGGCATGATAGAAACAATTTCTAATATGTGAGTAGCAATTAAACTTATTTTTACTTAAGATCAAATTACGAATTATAAATATATAAAAAAACGCGTTCTTATCGATAGACAATTAAGTTTATTTCAGACAGATAAAATTGAATTGTGTTCAATTAGTGAACTGTAAAATATAATGAAAATAATAAACATCCTTGTGTATATAGCATACCTGAATATTTTCCATAATAAGCTTTATACTATTTGCACCATTAAACACATTTGTTTTGATTTTACGATCTTAAAGTTTTACGTTTAATTTACGCATAACCACGAATTTATAAATCAAGTACGTACATCAAATTAAAATTTTTAAATTACCCGCTAGATATAGCAGTTTCCAAAAAATTAAAGAATATTAAAGCACTCAAAACTATACAGTACGTGTATAAAATTAATAAGGTAACAATAATAAAAAAATAACTAAACATCGTGCTTCTACCTCGGACTTTTTACGAACTCCTTCTCCGGTCTCTCGATTAGGTTCTCGACATTTTCGTCAAGATTATACTCCCAATCCACAGCCATGGCAGGAATAAAAAATTTTCTTCTTTCGAACGAATTTTAAATTTGAAGAAAAACGCACTCCGATTGCGTTTTTTACCAAAAATAATTAGAGCGCCCACTTGGTTAAGTCACTCGGCCGAGACTGATAACTCAGTCTCCCATGGCGATGACGACTGTTTGGAAGAATCGCGTTAATTCGATATTTACATGGTGACTTAATGAAAGACGTAATACACGAGCACTTATAAAAATATAGTATAAAATTTATTTCACAGTATTTACAAATGTGGAGTAAAACGTGTACTATATCTACGCATTTGTAATCTACAATACATGGATTGTACAGTCATTACATTAACAAATTTACGTGCATTTACAGTTTCAAATATATCTATTTTGACAATTACTTATATAACAGTTTACATATACCTAATTTTGTAATTATTTAGATAGTTTAACATGCATATACAAACAAATATCTACTTTCATAACTATTCATAATTATTACAATTATAGCCTCGATTTATATTATACTTAGTTTTACCAAGTAAATATTAGGAATTCAATAAAATTAATATTAGGCTATTTAAAATAGTTCGACTAAAACTTTTACAATAATAAATAATTATTTCAATCAACATTTTGTATTATCTCCTCTTCTTTTGATTCCTCTTCTTTTATTTCTTTATTATTATTTACCGTTTTTTTCCTCGATAAATTTCTCTTCGATGATAAAACTGACCAATCCAATACCTGATTCCTGTATAAAGCAGGTAAATCACAGTACAAGCACCGAACTTCATTCAGTTCCAAGTCTAAACAGGGATGGAATAACTCCTTACAAACAATACACGAACGATATTTCGTTTCTGTGATTTGCAAGCAAGTAATTGCACATCTTGGTAATATATGACCTGACGGGCATTTAGAAGCCCAGGGGTCCGTGTCAACCTTGCAAAGATTACACTTTTCGGACTGCAATTCGAAGTTGCTTGTAGCTTCTAGAATTTGCTTGACTAGTTGATATAAGGGACTTTCAGTTTCTTCTTCTTCTTCTCCTGCCAGCCAAATTTCTAAGTGAATTCTCAATAGATTGATGCATTGCCTTTGCAGCTCTGTCAGATTTTCTTGGCGCAATAGGTGATTGAGATGATTTGCCGCAGAATGGAGGAAAATGTATGTTCTGCACATTGCGACCTCTTCAGATGGTTTTACAATAGTTTCTGGAGAATTTTTCTTTTTCCAAGTTTCATTTATAATTAGTATCCAATAAGCTACACGTAATTTAGAAAGAGATAAAGTCTCTAAGTTTAATAAAATTTTCGATAAAACCTGTGGAAGATTGTTGTATTTTAAAGCGTCGATTTTGATCAACTCTAAGCAGTCCCAACATTTATTCAATGATTGGTCACTTTTATACAATACATCCAAAGGTTTTCTTTTTATATCCCTTAAACTAAAAAAGCATACACTGCTAGGTTCTCTATTTGATAAATGGTCATACATCATACTTGGACTTGTTATAAGAGTAAAGATGAATTTATTTTCCGAATTTGCAAGACCGAGATATTGAACATTTTTTGTTGTTTCTAATTTGACTGGTTCACAAATTAAATCTTCTGGCTCTTCAGATTTAGTAATTACACTTAAAATACCATCTTGTGATGCAACTAAAATTGTATTGGTATCTATGACAGAAGCTCCTATATAAAATAAGAACATTATTAAAAAATTAATTAAAACGTTTAATTATTTCATTATGAATAAAAATTACCTGTTATTGAAAATCCTGGGCTAGAAGTATATCTCATACTGATCATATTTCCAGAAATGTCTGACAGAAGGATAATTACATGCATTCCTTTTATAATTAAAATTTCTATAGAATTATCTGTTTGTTGTAAAACTTCTAAATAATCAACAGCAATATTATCTGCATCTGAATAACATGTTGAATATGAATCAGATGTTAAACCTCCTTCGAATACTGTTAGCTTAAGAATACCAACTTGACCATTAAAATATCCAACAATGAGCATATAATTGTTATTATTTAAATCAACCCATAGTAACGTATTAATTTTTACACTTGTATCTATAAGTTTCTTTTTAAATTTCAACTCGATATTCACACTTACATCTGCAGTTCGATCATTCTGTACTATTATTTCACAAACCTTCCATATGACAATTTCTGAATTACGATGTGCAGTTATTAAATAAGCAAAATTTTTGTCATTGGAGTCTTGATATAAACAACTCCATACTGCAGTTGTAGCCACTAAACGTTCAAATTTTTCTTTTAATGAGCTATAGTCAAGTTTTGCTTTGTCACTTGCAGCCTTCAAGTCAGAGTTTATTATTTCAACCCAAGCAGGAGTAAATTCATGAATTGTAATCCAAGCTTTATTAATATTCATAGCAAGTTCAACTGAACCCGAAGAAGTTACAATGGCAATTATGCATTGGCGAGAAAGTGACAATTTTTGAGGAGACCAAAATACATCTGTCACTTCGGGTATTAATTTATTTGCCTTTGGAAAATTAGGTGTATAAGTATCATGCATAAGAAATGAATAAATCTGCTCTTTTGGCCAATCAAATATTTCTGACAATACTTCTTCTAAGTAACATTCACCTGGTAAATTTTCTGAAGCACAAAAGAAGGTTCGACATATATTCAAAATTGGATTTGCTTGAGTTGGTGTTGGTATAATATCCTAATAAATCAATATTAAAATTAGTTTTAAGTGATCATTTTAAATTAAAAAATATTAGATACTTACGATTACATGAACACCCTTTTCAGTGACAATTGCCAATTGATTATCTTTGGACCATTTGCATGAGAATGACTTTGTAACTAAGGGATTGATAGAACAACTAAAAAATTGTTTAGCCTCCATTTTAGCTCAAATACTTAAGTTAAAAGTATTTGAGATTTTATGATTTCTGGTAAAAAAAATTTTATTATTATAATGTATTATGTGATATATATAGACAGATTTTGCTTTTGTAATAAAATATTAAACAAAGTATTTAATTATTTGCATCTAACTGTCCTAATTAGATATTTTTTTTTGTATTACAAGTATAATTATATAAATATATAACCTAATTTTTAAATATGTTAAAAGTATACAATTTTATTCTTGTGAATACAAAGTATTAAAAAAGTGGTTATTTGGAAACCTTTTATCAGTAGCTAAGATTGATGTCAATAGAAAATAAGTTACATATTACTTTTTTTTTTTTTAATCTCAAAATCACTTCAAATGTATTATTTATTTTCTAATTTTTTGTAAAAACATATTTTAAAGAATATACACTAAGTATTGAATAATATTAAGACTTACTTAAGAAATGTCTATTTCCATTTTTTTCAATAACAAATTGTAATAGGTATGAATAAATTTTTCAGATGAATACGGGGACGAGCAGGATCTCTGACTGAGGTGCAATAGGAAATAGGTAGTTTTTAGATATTTTGAAGCAGAAGGAGCGGCACGCCGGGACTATATTTAGTTCCGTTCCTATAATTTAGTTCGATTCGTTTCTTCTTTTTAAATTTTAAATAACGAAGTAAAATAATTAGAAAGATTATTACCTATATTAATTAAATTAAATATTATTAAATTAAAAAATTTTATTTATTAATAAGCTAAAACTTTATTTAGATAAACAGCTGCTTATTTCTTCTACGTTACAACATTATTACAAACAGCGTGGATAGAAATGCGCGCGAATCGTACGCTGTAAGATAAATGGAGGTTATTCTATCTTCGTGACTTCACACTGGTTAGGCACGTTCAAACGCGAAAATGGACTATAGACTGTAGGTGATAGTTGACTGTGGGATGTATATAAATGATGTAAATAATAATTAACTCTGTGGACAATTTGGTACATCGCACTGCAATGAGCAATGGTATGTACTTATGAAATTGTATATTTAGTACTTTTAATTCAATTTTGATGTTTGAATTTATTTAATAGGCGGCAAATCGAGGTTGGATCTATTATTGATGCCTGCCTCCAAACAATCAAAATTAAGTTAAAAATAGCTGAAAAATAAGGGTAAGACTATAAACATTCGATTTCTAAATATTACAGTAATAATTTCTGTAGATTTTTCGTCTATATTAATTAATTATTCATGTATTTTAACTCTTCTTTAAACAATTAAATAAGAACTGATCATTGTCAATTTTTTAACTAACTTGTAGTTAATATGCAATAATGCACTATGGCAACACAAGGACCCACTTCGATAACCCAAGGAACTTTTGTTTCTCACGATTCTGAAACAGCTGGTTTTGATCTGTCATCGGGAACAAAATGGATTTATCCAGAAAATTATCCCAGAAGGGATTATCAGTTTTCTATTGTACAAAGTGCCTTATACAACAATACATTAGTATGTTTGCCAACAGGTAAGGCATTTAAATGAGAATTATAGTTTTCATTAAAAAAATTGTAATTCAATTGAAATTTGAATTGTTACACTCAGGTTTGGGCAAAACATTTATTGCTGCTGTAGTTATGTACAATTTTTGGAGGTGGTATCCCAGAGGCAGAGTTGTATTCTTAGCTCCTACAAAACCACTTGTTGCACAACAGATAGAAGCCTGTCATCATATCATGGGTATTCCTAGCGAAGAAACTATAGAACTCACAGGAGCTATCAATCAAGTAAAGCGTCAACAAGCATGGACACAAAAACGTGTGATTTTTGCTACTCCTCAAACTTTTCAAAAAGATATTCAAAATGACAGAGTACCTTGTGAATTGATCAAGTGCATCGTTATTGATGAAGCTCACAAAGCATTAGGAAAACATTCTTATTGTGAGGTATTTAAATCAATAATGGTTTTAAATCTGTGAAGATTATGATGTATGAATGTTATATCATTATAGTATTATTCTTTTATTGCAGATTGTGCGTATGTTAACTGAAAAAAATAAATTTTTTCGAATTCTTGCTCTGTCTGCAACTCCAGGAAGTAAAATAGATCATGTTAGAGAGGCAAGTATAGTAATAAATTCTAGGAAAGCCTTATTTAGACATTTATTTAATTAAATAAGTTACTCGTAGGTAATTCAAAATTTGTTAATTTCTGAGCTGGAATTAAGAGATGACAGTTCTCCAGATATCACACCATACACAAATGATAGATCAATGGAAAGAATTATTGTTCACTTGGATAAAGATTTAAATGATTATAAACAAAGATACATTGGTATAATGGATCCTCATGTAAGAACCTTAACTAAAAATCATATTCTTCAAGGGAACACAGCAAACATTTCCAAAGGAAGGGTAAGGGAGTATATATAAATAAAACTTATTTAAAAACTACAAGACATATAATGTTTACATATTCTTATAGATATTTATGTTAATGAGGCAGTATGAAAGTAGACCTCAAAAAGCAAATAATCATGGTGTAATCATGAAAACATTAAATATACTACTTACAATGTATCATGCTTATGAGCTTTTAATTAAACATGGATTAAGAGCATTTTATAACTTTTACACCAGTAAGTCGATGATTTTTATGGAGCTAATAAAAAATTTTTTACAATAACTGTTTAATATTTTAAGGTCATTCTGATAAATTTTGGCTTGAAGCAGAATTGGATTTAAATTTAATGTTAGAAGATATTAAAAGGTATATTGGAGAATTTCCAATAATCCAACCATTGCCTGATGGAACTATTCCAGATGTGAGTTTTTTATTTACATTACAAACTTCAAAAAATTGAATTATAGATCTTTAAATATGTTCATTTTTAGATACCTGATGGCCTTATTTTTGGACATAGCAAATTTAATAAACTTCGTGAGTTATTAGAAGATCATTTTTCATCATTTGCTAGGCAAAATAAAAGCACGAGAGCGATTGTATTTGTTGAGGTGTATATTTTATAACAACAATTAGTTTTTTAGTTTTTTATATGTAGGCTTCAAAAGTAAAAAAGAATTTTTTTTTTTTTAGTATAGAGATATTGTAAATGAAGTTTACGTGTTGCTGCTTCAAAAAAGACCTTTAATTAGACCACAAATGTTTGTCGGCCAGGCTGGACAAAAACAGAAGGATCAGCTTGCCGCCTTAGAGGATTTTAGAAACAATAAAGTTAACGTTCTAATCTCAACTTCAGTCGGTAAGATAAATATTTTTGAAAATTCAAAATCTAAATATTTAAAAATAATTCTTAAAAAATTATCTTGAGCAGGTGAGGAAGGTTTAGATGTAGGAGAGGTTGATTTAATTGTTTGTTTTGATATTTCCTCAAGTACTCCTACTAGGCTTGTTCAAAGAATGGGCAGGACGGGTAGAAAACGAAGTGGGCGTGTAGTGATTTTGTTAACTGAAGGAAAGGAAGTGCAGGTAATATCTAACTCATTATTTATTGAAAATTTCGTTCAGATTTGTTATTAAAAATATATTTTTGTAGACCCTAAATGCAGCCCTGTCAAAGAAAGACTCTTTAAATAACAGGGTTCTACAATCCAGCAACATTACATCTTCTTTATATCAGTCAAGCCCTCGAATGGTTCCTGCACACCTAACACCAGAATGCCTTCCAATGTTTATTAAGGCACTGCCGAAAACACCAAAGGAGAAGAAAGGTAAAAAAACCAAAGAACCAGCAGAGAAAAAGCCTAGAAAGAAAAGAAAAGAGATTGTTTCACCAGACAATAAACCTCCACAAGCTTCGACATCAAAAGCATTAAAAGATAATGTTTCAAAACTTCCCAGTGGTTCTCAGGTAAATATAAATTCGATTTTAAATAAGGAATGAATTTTTCTAATTTAAAAAGGATTTCAAATTTTTTTTTCTAGAAACATGAAAAGAATTTAAATTTTTTATTAACAAATTTCTTAATTTATATATAAATTTACAGTCATCAATGATGAAGTTCCTGACGCAAGAGCGTCAACAAAAGAGACCACCCCTGAACTTCAACGAGAGTGACTCTGGTATTTACGAGGAATTCCAAAATCGCGATATTGTGACTAGCGAAAATCCTTATGCCATAATCAAGCCATCAGAAATAAAACTTCTGACATCCGACAGTTACGGGCTCGAATTCCTTACCCTCTGTGCCATAAAGGAGTCAGAAAAGTGTGAACCTGATGTTATTGAAGTTGACACAACGTGGATTCCCAAGCATTCGCCTCCATCCGAATCATGGCTCAACTTTAATGTACCATCGTTGGATAATTTAAATTTCATAAAAGATCTAAAGCCTTATGTGGGTCCCGTGGAGGAAGATCATTCAGATCGCGAGTCAGTTTGCATTATTTTAAGTGATGAGGACCACGATGACGTGCATAATTTCGAGACCTCGAGGATCGAATCGAAATATGCGAATAAAAAGCAAGAATTAGTCGAACCGATGGAGTCGCAATTCTTCAATGATATTTCTACTTTTGAAACAAGGCCACTTGATAAAATCAATAATAAGAGTCAAAATAACGTAGAGATTCTTTCTGCAGATTTCGATAGCGATTTTTCAGTGCTTGATTCTAAGCCTGCACCTTCTGAGAAATCACAAAAGCAAAATCCAGTGATGGACGCCTTCAATCAAACATCTAAAAAATCGGATTTGAAGTCATTTTTATTGACTGCCCCGGGCCCTTCCACTTCCCAATCAAAATCAAACTCAAGTGTATCAAAAAAACAGCAGTGCTTATTAGAAGATGCAATAATGAATATGCCAGCACAAGTAGAAGTCGATTTTGATGAGATTTTAGACGAACAGGAAGAAGAAGTTTCTCATCAATTATCAGACGAAGCGATTAACAAAACGTCTCCTCGAGTAGAAGTTGATTTCGACAATATTTTAGATGAAGAAGAGGAGGAAGAAAATATTACACATAAATTGTCAGAAGAGAGAATTAAAAAAATACCTGCACAAGTAGAAGTTGATTTTGATGAGATTTTAGACGAACAGGAAGAAGAAGTTTCTCATCAATTATCAGACGAGGCGATTAAAAAAACGTCTCCTCGAGTAGAAGTTGATTTCGACAATATTTTAGACGAAGAAGAGGAGGAAGAAAATATTACAC
Organism: Ormyrus rosae; assembly: GCA_035047165.1. NCBI lineage: Eukaryota > Metazoa > Arthropoda > Insecta > Hymenoptera > Ormyridae > Ormyrus > Ormyrus rosae. The sequence goes on from JAWWML010000001.1 coordinate 6,904,486, forward strand.
ATAAATTGTCAGAAGAAAGAATTAAGAAAATACCCGCACAAGTAGAAGTTGATTTTGATGAGATTTTAAACGAGAGCAGTGCTTCCGAAAAATCAGAATCTCAGTCTCTCGTCGGCAGTGATGCTAACATATTTCAGAACCTCCTTGACGAAGACTCAGAGGAAGACTTGTTTCAAGATGATCCTCAAAACACCACTGTTATTTTTAATGAAAATGTCGTAAACTCCACGAGATTATCGTTTAAACGAAGTGCTAGTCGAAGTCCTCATCGGGAGGACGCTGCAATAAAAAAGCAGCGAGTTTCAGATGTTGATTCGTCGGATACAGATAGCTTTGTCGATATTCCTGGTACACCTCAAAAATCAAAGAAACATGCGTCCTTAGTTAATGACGAGGTTGCCGAGAAGGTGGTCGAACAGAATTGTACAGATTCTGATCAGGATCTCTTTGACGATATTGAGTTTGAAACGCAGTTCGAAATTAATAAACTGGAAGTAAAAGATAAAGATAAAACAATAGTTCCTTGTGAAAATAATGAGTCTTCGTTTGAAGTAAGCAAAAATCAGTCGCTTGAGAAAGATGAAGATAAAACCATGATCAGCAAGTATCAAGACGAATCTTTACTTGATAACAAGGAAGATGAAACATTTTTTGAAGATGATACATTGGTTGAAAAAAATGAGCAAGCATTAAGCAAGAATAAGAATCAATCGTCTTTCGAAAGAAATAAGAATGATGTATATAAGTCATGTTTTGGCACAGAAAAGAAAACCGATAAATTTGAAAAGAATAATAGTTCCTATTTGAATAATGATTTAATCTTAGATGATCATAGCATTTTTGAATCCGATAAAGCGCCGTCAAACACAAGCTCGAAATTACATAAGTTTGTAGAAAAAGATTCATCAAACAAGTTGACTGAAGAGAAGAGTATTGCAAATATTCCAGATGACCTTCTTCTTGATGATTGGGATCTTGATGATCTTGATTTTGCTCCTGTCACTTCAAAAACTAAAACCGAGCAGGAACGAGTCAGCAGTTTCTTTTCTGCTTGCAAACCGGCACAATCTACTTCTTCAGGCTGGATCACTGTAGAAAAGAGCCAACCGAAAAAAGCTCTCTCTTTAAAAAATTTGAACCATCCGAACAATTTTTCTAAACCGGGAAATCATAACCCAAAAATTCTGACTGCACAAATCCGGCCAAACCGTCTCCTGAGTCTGAAGCGAAGACATCCCGAAACAGACAAGGACGGTTTCGCGATGCCACAAAGCAAGGCGACAAAGGTAAGTGCCGTACCAAATGAATTCACCAAGCCAAACGTGTCTGAACGCACTTGCAGAGACAAAGAAAACAACCGACCGAACTGGAAGAGGCGGAAGGACAACAGCATTAGTCCACGCTTTCGCAAGTACCACAGTAACAACGAACTCTTCAGTAAAAAACCAAAGAAGGAAAGAAGAAAAAAGGCCAGGAGAAGAATCGCTCACGAGTTTATTGAAGACGAGGCCGAAATATCAGATGACGTTGAGACCTCGGCGGGAAGTTCCGCTGAAGACGACGAGGACGACACTCTAGGGAATTTCGTATCGTATACACAAGATGTACACGAAGACGTTGACATGACAATGCATTATTTGCAAAGTGTGAACAAGACGCCGATTAGAAACGGAGCTTTTATCATGAGACCGCCGAGAAATCCAGTACCTCGTCATGAAATTTTTTCGCAACCGGTATCGCAGGTCGAAGATAATTATGTACATGTAAGTTACTCGATTTTCACATGAAATTTTTGTAGCCGTACTGAAATATTTTCACCTTTCTCTGCAAAAATAAACAAGACTAGCTTTTTGTTGTTTATTATTAATTCATTTATAATTTGTTGTTTTTATAGGATTCTTTTTGCGTTGGAGATGAGACTCAGATGACTTTTCGTGGATCAAGTGATGAAAGTGCCTCAAATCAATCGAGCGATGAAAGTGTTTCAAATGATTCAACTCTAGAAAATCTTGAATCTGCCTTAGAAAGTAGACGAAGAATAATGAGAAAAAAAAGACTGGAAAAAAGAAATAAATTTAAGTGTTTAGCAAATAATAAGAAGCGAATAAAAAATAGGACTAACGATAGTACCAGTAGTGAAGACGAAATTGAAGCTTTAAGAAAGCAACTCAGGGAAGAACCGTAGTTAAAAGAAGATAAAGACTTATTACAGATTCGAAAGTGTGTTGAAAATTTATTTCGTATAAATCGTCTCTAAACGCGAAGAAAAGTTTATATGTTATATTTATATTTATATTTATATTTTAGGTATTTAGAATTTTTTATGTTGGAAAAACTTTTTTAAACTAAATTATTTTGTAAAAAATGTTGAAAATAAGTTATTGTGAATGATAGTTTGTATATAATGCAATACTAGTTACAAATTCTCGCAAAATTTATGAAAGGTGACTCATTTTAAAAAAAGTACCATTATTTAAGTAAAATTTTTTTAATATTTATGCAAATGGCATAAATAACAGTATATTTTTAATAAAATAAACAATTTTTTGTAAAACTATGCATAATCAACAGTCTTAACCCTTTGATGTGCAAAATCGGGTCTCAAATACCTCAGCTTGGAAGCTGAAAGATTAGTTATTTAAAAGTAGACTAACGTATTTGAAAATTGATAATTTACATTTGCTTAATGTTTGATTTCATTTTGAAATTTGTTTTCAATATAAAAGCTTTCTTAGAATGAGGCATCTTGAATAAAGTATTTGCGTCAAAGCTGTGATTTATTATGAAATTCTAATATTCTTGTTCGACATATATATAATTAAATTGTAATCGTCAATGCATATATAGTATAAAATAAATTATGTTCGAATTACAATTATAAAATTTAAAACTTGGATTTTATTTTATATCCATATATAAAGCTACAAAATTTTTCATACAAAAATATTCTTTAAAGATGTAAAAATTAACTTTACTCTAAATATTACTTTATCCATCATAAACTTTTTCGCAGAGAATAACAAACTGTAAACTTTTAAACAAATTTTACAAATTTGTTTTTCTGTAAAACTATTTGTAAGATTGTAGTTTCTGCAATCTTGCCACCGCTTTATCGAGGGTTTCGCGCTTCTGCAATTATAAAATGAGTAGTTAAATTCAGAATACTTTCATTTTATCAAAACTAAAATTCAAAATTACCTTATGGAAAGAAAACCGTATGTAATTTTCTCCATAATATTTGTGTTCGTCACTGTAAAAAATAGACATCGGGGCGCCGTACACTCCAATATTTTTGGTCAACCAATTGTTGAATTTCGTGCCAGCATCATCACCGCTTTCGTTTTTATAATCAATATTTCCATATTCGCAGATCGCTCTCCAATCGACTATTATACAATAACCAGCATCGGGCATAACAGGTATCATACCGACACTTTCAAAAGATTTGAAAAGAAAATCTCGTTTTCGAGATTCATTCCTCGCATTACTGTTGAAATAAGAATCTTCCTTTCCGAGATTTTCAATCTCCTGCTCAAGTGAAACTGCAATTGCTTCCTGCCGTTTTGTAAAAGACACTCAATTTTCCAAACGGTCTGTATTTATCAGTTTATCTAACAATTACCTGCAGAAGATTCGGAGCGCTGTGGACGGTATTGCTGTGAATAGGTTTCAACTTGTTCAAGATATCTGCTGGTCCGTAAATCCAGCCAATCCTCCAGCCAGTTATACCGAAAGTTTTGCACGCAGAGCCGATGGTAATGGTCCGTTCGAACATATTTCTGAACGACGCTAAATTCAAACAAAATTGCTCTTTTACTTCAGCCACTCAACGAGCTGTACGCCGTTCTTATTACCTATCCTCAAATGTTTATTCGGCTCGAAGGTAATCCACTCGTGCGCCTCGTCGGAAATAACGAGTAAATTTCGTCTTCTCGCCAAATCCGCAATGAACTCCAAGTCCTCTTTCTTGTAACTCTTCCCAGTCGGATTGTTTGGGTTGTTAATGATAATTCCTTTGGTCTTGCTGCTAAGCAGACTCTCCAGTTGCGCCTTGTTCAACCTCCAGTCGGTCATCGCTAAGCTCGTGAATCTGGCAACTCCGTGGGCCAGTTTTATCATCGGTGCGTACCTGTGGTAAAACGGCTCGATGACAATCCACTCGTCGCCTGGATCGGTGAGGCCGAGAAAGGCGACGTGCAGGGCTTCCGTGGCCCCGACTGTTGCGAGAACGTTCTCATTTGGGTCTAATGGTTTGTTTAGGATTTTGGAGTAAAGTTTCGCGATTGCATTTAGAAATCTTGGATTGCCCTGAAACGGTAAGGCTTATTAGATTTATGGGATTTTCGTGAATAAAAACAATTAAATAATTGTCTTTCGTTGATTACATGTTAAGAAAAGGAAAGGTTTACTTACATTATTAGGGCAGGCTTGGTTTAACGTGGCATTGTTTAAGGCGTTTGTCAAGGCACTTCGTAAATTAATGGGAATTAAGTCGTCGATGAAATCTGCTGCAAGATTAATGGGACTTTCAGACATTTGGCAGGACGGGGAATTATTCCTGAAATAACTATCGATAAGCTTTCTGGTACTTGCTAAAAAATTGTAGAATAAAATAGATCGCCTTACATATCACAGAAAGCGTTTTGAACGTCGGCAAAAGCTGCTGCCTGAGCGTAAAGAAGTACGTGGTACTTTATAAGAATAGTAGCTGCAATGAGTAAATGTAATTGTAAATCGAAAAAATGTGAACTTTATCTTACGTTTTCATGATAAGCAAAGTAGCTTATCAGCTTACTTACCAATACATAAATAGTTTCGAAAATTACTATTTTGATTCATTATTTGATATTAATGTAATATTTTAATTTAAAATATTGTGCAATATTATTTACAGTGCATTGAATTAATTTTTTCAAAAATATACTTTAATCGCTTTTAGTTCGCAAATAATTAAAATTATTCACTTTACAAGATAATTTAAAAATAAATTTCCCGCTTCAGAACCATATTGCATATAACCATAACTGCAACCTTCTCTAACCTGCTTTACTTGAAATGTAAATGTAAACTGAAATGTATAATGTTGTACTTAATTAAAAATCAGATTAGAAGAAGTATTTGTTATCTGGTTCACGATTATCATTATCAGATTCCGTCTTCTTTAAAACTAGACTATTCCCAAAATTGGTGTTTAAAGTATTACATCTTATAATCTTGCTAAAGATTAGCATCAATAATAAAATTAAAAAAAAGAAATTTGATTGAATTCCGGCTAGTGTGGTTTTAAAATTGGACATTGTACCTTCTTATTAGTATGATGTATTGATAAATACACTGATATTTGCGTATATCAGCTGATAGTGAAGGATGAATAAGCACGTCTGCTTCGAAGAGACATGATAATTGTACCAGATTTTATTTTGCGCTTGCGCAGTTTTCGAAATCTGTTGAGTTTTTCTGAGCGGTAAATTTAAAAGTTTAATTCGTTGTACTTTTGCACGTACAGTAATACAACGTACGTAATACAAAGTAATTTATCGCAAAAAACTCGCGTTCTTAACAAAAAATATTTATTATAGAAATTTAAATACATGGTTATAGAGAAAAAATGTAACGACCAATAAAAATTCTTTAGTTTTATTACAAATCACTTTCCACACTCTTCCCGCCGCATTCTAGTTTTAGCTTCTGTAATCTCCTTCCTAGCTCAACTATAGTTTCCTCTTTCTGAAAATAATAAAATAAATATCTGTACTAAAGAGACAGTTTATATTATTCATAAAATGTCAATTTACAACTGTATGTTAATTATCGACTTGACAGAAGATAAGTCTGCAATTTTTAATATACCTTGTCATAGCAATAACGATGGTAATTTTCGCAATTGCGTTTATTCTGCACGCTACAAAAATTTGTCATCGGAGTTCCCAGAATTCCAGCTTTCTGAAGGAGCCAATCCCGGAACCTCTCAGCCGCGCCGCTTTCTCCAGGTTTTACGGGAACTCCCTTCAAACTCGTCCAGTTAACCAAGACGCAATTGATGCCCTCCGGTACTATAGCTATCATACCGCTCTCCTTAAAACTTTGCACTATCAGTTTGGACAGCTTCCCTATTCGTTCTCGGTGAATAACGAAGTAGGATTCCGGCTCCCCGAAGTTTCGCAGCTCTTCTTCGACGCCGAAGCCGATGGCTTCCTGCAATCGTTCTACTGTAACTGCAATTTAATCGGTGGTAACTGTCGTCGTACCTGCATTGGCGTAGGAGGATCGTGTACAGCTCTTGACCCAACGGTTTTTACGTGTCTGATGAGGTTGGCAGGTCCGTAAGCCCAGCCGATTCTCCAACCAGAGACGCTGAACGATTTGGTTGACGTACCAATTGTGATGGTTCGTTTAAACATTCCAGGTAATGTCGCTGCGGTTGATGACAAAAGTTACAATACTATTTGACGTGTGGGTTTTTAATCTAGTATATTATTGCCTAGGTATTTGCAATTCCCTCAAAATTCTTAGCATAAAAATTATACCTATTTTTATATGCGGCTTGTGAGTCACAAATTCATGAGCTTCGTCACTGATAACGGTGACGTTCCACTTTTTTGCCAATTTGGCAATGAACTGTAAGTCATCGTACGTATATTCTTTACCAGTTGGGTTATTCGGGTTATTTATAAGAATTCCTTTGGTTCTGTAATTAAAAAGACTTGCCAATTCTCTTCTATCCAAGATCCAGTCGCTACTTGTGACCGTTCCGTTTTTCTTTCTCTGTTGAAACGCAGATATTTTAAAGCGCTTTTTAGTTTTACGAACATATGAGGTTAAATTAAGAGTTTCATTATTCACCAGTTTTAAAGATGTAAATCTCGCAATGCCTTTCGACAAGTCTATTACTGGTTTGTATAAGGTATAACAAGGTTCAATAAGAATCCATTCGTCTCCCGGAATTGTGTGACCAAACAAAGAATTAAAAACGGCCCCCGTTGCTCCTGCTGTAATAGCAATGTTTTCTTTTGGGTCCAATGTTAAGTTTGTAAGTTTTTTGTAGAGCTTCGCTAAAGAATTTGTCAATCTTGGGACTCCCTTTAATTAAGTAAATAATTTTTTTTATAAAAATGTTGGATGAATGGAAGCGTCTAGTACTACTGGAAAAAAAACGGGTGGACCTTCCTTATAAAAAAATATTAAAGTACAATAGATATTTAATATAATTTATAATATTTCCGTACTACACTATAATCCATTACATAGTAAACTATAGTGTAAAGCTAAAATATTTTTTGCAAAATATGGGAAAAAATTTGCGAATGAAACTGTAAAGAAAAACTAAATTTTAGTAATTTTAAGTCTTAACTGCATTTTTTCCACAATCTGGAAATAGTTCGGCTAAGCTTGTGCTAAACAAAATGTGTACAGTTTAGGAAAGGAAAGAAAGTCTCTCCTTCATAGATTTGAAGAATAAAATAATTATGCAGAGTAGATGTACAGTACTTACATCTGAAGGTGCATACTGATTTATTTCAACAACATTGGAAAGAGTTGCATTTGCCAATGCTTTCCTAATGTTTATCGATGCTTCGTAATCTGGAATATCGACTCCTAAATCAACAGTGGTGTTATAGTTCTGCGGCATCAAGAACTCACCCCTTATACAGTTCAACAAATTTTGTAACAATTTATGTTCCGAATTTTATGAAACTTAATTTGATATAGAACTTGTTTATAAAATTTTACCAGTCATTGGAATTTACGCCTTCGAGATATTCGTAAGGGATAAAACTCGAGTAGTCTTCTTTTATTCCTCTTCCCTTAGTAAGTGAGATCCACGTGAAAATCTTTAATTATTATATAACAATATTTAATTATTAATAACAAGTAAATTACTTGTTATTAGTAGTATTAAAATGTTGATTACTGGATATTTTGATACTTAACTGACCATTATAAAATCAAGGAATTTGAATTTTTTTTTATTGTTTCCCATTCTGTCGTGGTTTATTCTTCAAAATATATTTTCATTAATGAATTTTTAATTAATAATATCAGAAAATTTGCTGTCACACTTGAATAAAAATTTGGTGTTTAAATTTTTGGTCACCTGCTGCTCTTTATAATAGCGCGATTCAGAATAATCCTTTTTATCAATAAAACTTTTTGACACAACGTTTACATTCTTATAAAAAATCTTATCAATATGAAAAGTAGATGAAAATTAATACCTTAATTAAATGAGATGAGTGGAAAATTAATGCTATTATTTCAGTGAATCGCCTGCTATAACCATCGCCTGTTATAAAAAGTAGATTAAAACTAATCTCTTAATGAGATGAGATTAATAGAAAATTGATGTTATTTATGCCCTAAAAAATTTACATGTATGTAAAGTTAATTAACCTTTAGAGGGCGGGAAATTTTCAGTCCAAATAGGCCTCTTTTAAAACGTCTAATTCAAACATAAATCGAATGTATAACTTAGGAGGAGTCTCCGACTAAATAGGTAGTCCCTAAAGGAATCAGCTCCGCCCTTTAAAGGTTAATATTCAGTAAGATAAATGGGATGTAAAACTTTTGAGAATTGTGTAAAGAGGAATGGTTACTTGCCAGAGAAAAATAGAATGACATTTAGAAAAAAGATTTTGACATGTTGACATGTAAATATTTAATACATTTATATATATATATTTTTCACATGTCTTGTACAAAATATTATATCGATTCTAAACCGGGGGTATTGAACTCACTCGAGTTTATCCAATTATGTAGAAATATTTTGTAAAACGAAATGGACAATGAAGTCAGAATATCAGCGCGCGATGCGCTCCTGATAGTATAATCTATTCGAACAAAGAATCGATCATCAGCCGACATGAAGACATACTATTCGTAAGATCAACTTTTTAATCGTTTTGCTGCTTCCTTCAAAGTCTCTTCTTTCTGAAATTAAAGATACTTCTATGAATACTATGTAGCTTAAGGTTGTTGTTGTATTGTAATATTAAATTTTAATACATCCCAAATTCAAAAACAATTATTTATCTAATTACCAATAATATAAAATAACACTTTGATCCTTTTAATTTCATATAATTCATTAAGATAGTTGGTAGAAATTTGAATCTATAAGATAGCTAGGAAAAATTGTTTTTAGGTTTAAGTGATGCAACACTTTCAGGTTGTCCTGAAAGGTTGAAGGTGGAAGCATTTACTGAATTGGATATAATACAAATATTGAACTTCAACTATTTGTTTTAAATGTTAGTTATCTATTAGTAATAAATAATAATAATTCTCCTTAATTCTGTGAGAAATGAAGCAAAAATTTCGTTTCATCGTCTTTTTCTCAATTCATTTCTTGGACCTTTTTGAAGTAACCAATAGTAAAATTTTTTAGCCCATTAAACGTTTCAGCCTGATTCGAAAAAAGGCTTCAAAATTATCATCAATTATTTCTACGTTTCCTAATAAAAAATATTTTTTACGTAGAAAATAACTGTACCTTATGATAATAATATCTAACGTAATCTGCACAAAAATGTTTGTTTTCTATATAATAAAAAGTCAACCCGTATCCAAGCACTCTAACAAGGTGTAGTTTGTACACATAAGAATTGTACACATATTAATTGCACACACTTTAGTATTGGTGAAATTTATATATAGATATATCGGGCTATGCTAAATTGTGCACAATTAATGTGTACGATTCTTATGTCTACAAACCACACCTTGCCATATCTATTCCAAAGAAACAGTTTATCTTATTCATACAATTCCATTTTACTAAATTTTAATGAAATGCTAATTAATGGGAAATTGATGTTGTTATTTTGGCGAATAGATCATCTTATCGTCAATGAGTTCTGATACGTGTGCTCTAAAAAAATTTACATGTATGTAAATAGCTGGTCCCTACCAGTCCCGTCCTCCAAAGGTATTCAGTAAGATAAATGGGATGTAAAAATTTTGAGAATTGAGTAAAGTGAAATTATTACTTACGGGAGAAAAATAGAATGATAAATAAGATCTCATGGTGACATATTGTAAATATTAAGTTACCGTGTTCGTAATTTTATTTTTTGCAGATCAAGACGCACTTAATACATTTATAATACATTTTAATAATAACTTTTTGGGTTTTGACAAACTGTGGTGGCTTTACTAGACAGTATGGTAATTCTTACAAAATTATTTGTAATTTTTACTATATTTTTTCTATCAGTGTAGCGATGACCGTTATAACTATGCATTACTGGATTTTTGATCAAAGAATTGATCATCAGCCGGCATGAAGACATACTACCAGTAAGATCTTAAACTTTTTAATCGTTTTGCTGCTTCCTTCAAAGTTTCTTCTTTCTGAAATTAAAGATACTCATATGAATTCTATGTAGCTTAAGGTTTTTGTGTTGTAATGTTAAATTGTAATACATTGTAATATATTTCAAATTCATACAAAAATTATTATTTCGAATTAGCAAATATATAAAATAAGAATAGTTTTCTTTTTAATTTTATATGAATCATCAAAATTTTTGGTAAACATTTGAATCTATAAGATAGCTACGAAAAAATTGCTTGTTTTTAGGTTTAAGTTGGTGCAATGCTTTTTCAGGTTGTCCTTAAACAATTACTGAATTGAATATAATACAAATATTGAACTTGAAATATTTGTTTTAAGTGTAAATTTGAGTTCTCTATTATTAGTAACAAATAGTTCTCCTTAAATCCGTGAGAAATTAAGCAAAGCATTAATTGCGCCTCATTTCCATTTTCTAAATTCGTTTCTTGGATCTTTCTGAAGTAATTGATAGTAGAATTTTTTAGCCCATGAAATTTTAGTCTGATTCAAAAAAATCACTTCGCAGTTACAATTAACTATTTCTACGTTACCTAAAATATTTAATACGTAGAAAATAACCGTACCTTATGATAACAATATCTAACGTAATCTCCGCCAAAATGTTTGTTTTCTGTATAATAAGAAGTCAACCCGTATCCAAGGACTCTAACGTTCATAATCATCCATTTGACAAAATCAACGCACGAATTCGGCCTTCCTGGTGTCACTGGAATATTCTTCAAATTCGTCCACTTGACTAGCATACAATGACCACCGTCTGGAACAATTACGTCCATCCTAGTGTCTCGAAAAGCTTGGACTATGAAATCACGATGCTTTTTAAGTTTTTTCAAATGGCTAACGAAGTACGAATCTGGTTTACCAAAAAGGGGGAAATCATTCTCCAATACATGTGCAATTGCTGCCTGTAATAGATAGTTTTTATAATAAACTTATTTCCGACAGTGACAAATTCATAAATTTATATTTATGCACCTGTTGTAAAGATGGACCGCTTCCAATAGTTCTTTCATTCATTGTTTTTAAATGATTTAATATAGCAGCGGGACCGTAACTCCATCCTACTCTCCAACCTGAGACACCGAAGGTTTTGCTTGCAGTACCGATTGTAATGGTACGTTCAAACATACCAGGCAATGACGCTAAAATCAGAACAAAGTGCTTTGTGAAATTATTCCTTTTCGTTAAATTTAAAGTCATTATGATAAGCGAATGGTATAATTTGAGAAGTAAAGAGACAGTGACACTAAAAATAATTAAGATTATAGTGAATAGTCACCCATTCTTATATGAGGTTTGTAAGTTGCCCATTCATGGGCTTCATCACAAATAACGATCGTGTTCCACTTCTTTGCCAAATTTGCAATAAATGTCAATTCCTCGTACGTGTATACTTTGCCAGTCGGGTTGTGCGGATTATTAAGAAGAATTCCCTTAGTTTTTTTATTAAAAAGACTTGCTAATTCTTCCCTATCTAAATGCCAATCACTGCTAGTATTTATCCGATTTGTTCCCCTCTAAAAATTAGGAGTAATAAGACAAAGATAACATTAAAAAATGAGCAGCAATCTAAAAAAAAAAATACCAGCTTTAAGTACGTGTATCTAGGAATGCCTTTTGCCATTTTTATCATTGGCACGTACATAGTGAATGCAGGCTCAATGACAATCCATTCATCGCCTGGAGAGGAGTGACCGTTAAACGCATTGTAAACTGCTCCTGTTGCTCCGGCGCTAATAGCAATATTTTTCTGGGGGTCTAAGTTTCTGTTTATCAGTTTTGAGTAAAGTTTCGCGATCGCCTGTCGCAATGCTAGTAAGCCCTGTAAAATTAATGGCAATGAAAAAATTACAATGATTTTACATATTTTTTAGAAAAGTATGATTTACGTCGGAATCAGTGTATTGATGCGTTGAAGCACCACTGGAAAGGGTTGCATTTATCAAAGAGTCGAGCAGCACTTTCGGAGGTATTTCATCTGTAATGTCGCCTCCAAGTAGTACTGGATCGTATTTTAAATTATACTCATTCAGTTCCTCCCTTGAGAAAAAAATAGTTATTATTATTGAAAATTATAGTAATTTTTATAAACGTACATGTGAGAATAATTGACCCCTCTTAGGTGCTCTGGAAAAATGAACTTTAAATTCTCATCGTTCGTTGCTGAATTAGCGCAGGTGAACCAGAGACTGATCTGCAATAAAAAATTGTAATTAGTACAGTGCGATTATAAAGCACAAGGATGACACCATGAAGATATTTTAATTAAATTAAAATTTAGCTAATCTACAAAAAATTCGTCAAAATTGACCAAATAATAGTGAAAACTTCCAACAGGGTATAATTTTTGTCATTGCTATTTAACGTTGTTCGCGCTCACCAATAACGTCCACGAAATCGCGCCGGTTAACAGAGAGAGAGAGAGAGGGAGATTCGCGATTCCGCCAACTTATCTCGCAGAGTCCTGCTAACGATCTCGTTAACCATTCGGGACTTGCTGTTCCGACGGAGGCCGGTAGACTGCCCTCGTGGCCAGTGCCATCTGGTCGCTCTTCGGCGAGGTCTCAAGGACGCCTTGGCTTGGCCGTTCTCTACACGTTCTCTAATTTTTTTGCCGGCCTTCAGCGGCAGTCCGGTGTACAGAGCTCTTTATTTTAGTCAGGGAAGCTCGGTTCGCCTCTTTCTACTTTCGATATTTTCTTTCGGGCTGTTTCGCGAGATTCCGATGATATGATATCTCTTTCTGCCCGTATCGCTTTCTGTTCGTGCATAAGCGCTTACTCAAGTTCTGAAGTTATATTGTATATATGTTATACGCGCGCTTGTTCGCTTATAACCGACTGAGTACCTTGCACTCTGGTTATAATTAATACTTAACCAATTAGTATAATTAAGAAATAAAAATAAATGCTTGAACTTACCATTACTGTAACGTAGAGCATCCAGCTGCTTCTTCCTTTCCCCATGTTAAACGGATTTTTAAAAAAAATAAGTGCGTAAGTTATATATTAACGAATTTCGTAGCATAAGCCAGAACGTTGAGTATAGTACTGAAGTATAATTAAATTTTTAATCTTCGAAATTCATTAATTAATCAGATACAAATTTATAATTATCAGAAAGATTCAAGATAAGATATAATGATTAATTGTACACTAAATACTCAATTATTTATCTAGCCGCTTGCTGTAAGAAATAAACATTTCTTATTGCTTTATTAATAAAAAAACAAAATTAATAATTTTTATCATTCATTTAGTTAAATTTAATATAAATTAAGTATTAAATAATCATTTTCTAACTTATTGAATATCAGTTATTAAATACAAGGACAAACTTAAAGTATTACTAAAATATTTTTTATTTTTCTTCAACAAATTTAGTCTCAACAAGATAAAAACAAACATATACAATAATAATAACAAATAATTGAATAATTATTTGTTTCAGATCACATAATAAGTTGATTGCAACACGTTACTGATAGGAATTGAGTTTTCTTAATCTCTGCGCTGCTTTTAATAGAGTTTCTTTCTTCTGAAAAATAAGGAAAAGAAGACACTTTTACATTTGCCTATGTGATAATCCAGGTAGCAGTACAGCGACAAGACTGCTAGATTATCGTAAATTTTTCAAAATTTGGAATGTTTCTAGCGATATTGTTGGTACGCTGCTACCAGTGAACTCAATTAATTAGTAGTTACATCAGTCAAAACTATTACCTTATGAAAGCAATATCGGACGTAATTTTCGCCCATTTGACTGTGCTCCTCTCCGTAAAAACTCGAAACTGGAAGTCCGAGTACACCAACATTTTTGATAAGCCACTTGATGAATTTCATAGATGCGCCTTTTTTCTTAGGGTCGACGGGAACCTTTTTCAAACTCGTCCAATCGGCTATGACGCAGAATCCTCCTTCCGGAACAACGGGGATCATTCCAGATTCTCTGAAAGCTCGCACCATAAAATCTTGTGCTTCCTTTACATGCTGTAAATGCGTATTGAAGAAGGACTCGGGTTTGCCGAAGTTTCGAAGTTCTTCCTCGAAAGCAAACGCAATGGCATCCTGTAACAAGAGGAGTTTATATTATTTCTAGTCCGGGCAACAGGTCGATTTTTTTAGTCGACGGAGCTACAGATAATTCGAGCTGTTGTACCTGTGCTGGCGTCGGAGCGCTGTCTATTGACCTCGTGTTGATAGTTTTTACGTGATTTAAAATTGCAGCTGCCCCGAACGCCCATCCGACTCTCCAGCCCGATACGCTGAATGATTTACTCGCGGTACCTACAGTGATTGTTCGTTCGAACATACCCGGCAACGATGCTGAAAGCAGATGAAATTGAAGTGATGAAAAAAATTGAATTTTATTTGGTGATTCATCGGATAGGATACTATGTTTAAAGCGGATCGAAATAATTAATTAAATTTTCTAGTTGTCAAGAAAATAATAATTACTAAATCAAATCAAAGCTCTATCTTTTATTTTTATCATCAGAGTGAATTTATCATTAAAGTAAACTACATCATCCAATATATGCCCAGTGCGTAATACTTTTCAATTTTTTATTTTTGCCTAATATTGAAAATTGCTTTAAAAGCCTCGCAGATTAACTAAATAAAAAGGAATTATAATTCATAATAAAATAAAATAAAAAAAAAAATAAAAATTGCTCGGACCAGTATTCGAACTCAGGGCCTCCGCTCTTCAGGCAAGCTCATCTTTTACCGCTGAGCTATTCTATTTTATGTCACTAAAATTATATGTAGGTTAAGAAGAGCGAGAGTAGCATAGACATAAAAGAAATAATAATAATAATAATAATAATCTATGTCTATGGACAGTAGAGCCAACCTGTCGTTATAACCTATCTATAATTTTAATGACATAAAACAAATAAATAGCTCAGAGATAAAGAGTTTGCCTGAAGAGGCCCTGGGTTCAAATACGGGTCCGGATAATTTTAATTTTTTTTTTTTTATTTTTTTTTACTTATGAATTATAATTATATTCCTTTTTATTTAGTTAATCTGCGAGGCTTTTAAAGTAATTTTCAATATTAGGCAAAAATTAAAAATTAAAAAGTATTATGCATTGGACATATATTGGATGATTTAGTTTAACAATACGTTTCCAAACTATTGCCAATTAGTTACTAATCTCTATATCTCTGCATTTCGCATATATTGCTAATAGCCCTTTAGAAATAAATTTACTTGAAAAAAGAAAAATCAAGCCTTCATTATTCTCTTGCGCTTACATTCTTCGAAGAGGAAGAGCAAAAACTTTTGAAAGTAAATAGTGACGTGACTTAACACTGCATACTGGTCTTACCTATTCGTACGTGAGCTTTATGCGTCACCCATTCATGCGCCTCGTCGGTAATCACTATAGTATTCCACTTTTTCGCTAAATCCGCAATGAATGATAGCTCCTCGTAGGTGTAAACTTTTCCAGTAGGATTATTAGGATTATTCAGGAGAATCCCCTTCGTCTTGCGATTAAATAAACTTTCCATTTCGTCCTTATCTAAAATCCAATCACTGGCGGCGATCGTGCCGTTTCTCTTATTCTGGAAAATTGTTATCATTTCAGTAATTTCTTATAATCCAATGTTTTAACTATTACAGCAAAAAAGTTTACCAATTTCAAGGAAGTCAATCTAGGAACGCCTCTTGCCATTTTTATCATGGGAAGATACATTGTATAAGCAGGCTCTATAACAATCCATTCATCTCCCGGTGAGGTGTGACCGTGGAAGGCATTGTATACACCTCCAGTTGCTCCGGCAGTGACGACGACGTTTTCTTCGGGGTCCAGCTCTCGATTCAAAATTTTCGAGTAAAATTTAGCGATGGACTTTCGCAATCTTGGCAGGCCCTATGAAATGAAATGCATTTATTAAATTTCCTTTACAAAAAATTAAGTGGCATACTGAAACAAACATAGATTCATTACATCGTGATCAGCATATTGATTGAGAGAAAAATCATCGGAAAGGGTTGCGTTTACTAAAGCTTGTTTTAAGTAGTCTGGAGCGGTGTCATCCAATATATCGTCGCCAAGGTCTACTGGATTATATATTATTTGATATGGTTTTAATTCATCTCTGTGGCGAATAAAAATATTATTTTAATAATAGTCGTATTTTTAAAATTAATAGTAAAAATTTTAAAATTTATGACAATTTACTTGAATAAACTTACACGGCTGAGTAATTAATTCCTCTAATATTTTCAGGAAAAATAAATTTATTCGATTCTCTAGTAACTGCTGCCTGTGCAAAGCAAATGTAGATGCCAATCTGAAACAAATGTTTATTTTACTTTCTAATTATTTAAAAATTAGATGCTTTATCGTATTCATAGTTTTATTATGCTAATAGTTGGATTAAATCTTGTAATATAATAATTATTTATATAACTTGGTTCAATTCAGAAGAAATAATTCAGTAAATAAATATAGCGTAAAATATATTCAAGACATATAAAATCATTTATGTGTGCAATTTATACGTTTAATATGATACTTACCAGTAGAGCTGAGATGTGAATAATATTTCCCTTTTTTTGGTCCATCATTTATAAAACTAGATGAAAATACACAAAAATAGTTTAACAAACAAATTTTTTAGATTTAGATTAGATTTAAAATTGATAGTTAGCTTATCGAATGGTTATTGTAAGAGATTAGTTAAAGAAAAGACTTTAACTTGCATTTACTTTAATGAGATCCCTGGTAGAATTTCCAGCATTGAAAATGGTCAGGCAAATAGTTAATAGATAAGTCCCGTGGCTATTTAAAAGGTCGCGATGAAACGCTTTTTTTCACATGATTTCGCTATTAAATAGGCTCATAATTTTCTTTCTAATCTACACTGGCTAGTAAATAGATAAGAAAGTTATTGTTGTAATATGAAATATATCCTAATATAACACGATAAGTTTTACCTTGT
>JAWWML010000001.1:6921897-7052836 GCA_035047165.1 Ormyrus rosae
TTCCCTACAAAATCGCCACGTCCCACGATTGTAGCGAATTTTACGGTAATTTATATCGAAAAATTCTCTCAGTGCAGTTGCATTAAAAAAAAAAAAAAAAAAACTGGCCTCTCATTCCTTTGGATTCATACAGCGGCCCCGCGCGAGATAAGAAGTGAAACGCCTCGCGAGAGCAGTCATCGGCTATGTACACACGCGGACGCAAAGACAATGACGGATTGATAGTCGGGCGGCGGAGCGGCATTGTGAGTATCACCTGGAGCGTGCGAATCCGCGCTTCCTGAGCCGAGGGGCATCGCGTGCGCGGCTGCCTAACTGCCGGTTCTCGCTCGACTTTCATCCGGCCGATGATCGGCGCCCCTGACGTTCTAATAATCCTGTGCAGGCGAGGTGCCAAGAGAAACGCCGAGCTAAGGATCGCGTTATTAATCGCTCTTCCTATACCGGACTGTTACACATACTTACAGAGGCGCAAGGAATTACTAGGAATAAGGCTTATTCATGTGTTGGGAGTTTAACGAAAAAAATAGAAATTCATTTCATTTAAATTATATTATCAATCTGTTTTTTGTAGGGTTACACGGCTCTTCACATTGCCTTGCAGTTCGACCACGAAAACATTTTTAACCTGCTAGTCCAAGTTTACGGTGAGTTACTATCTGATTCGGAAATTCATAATAGTAGCTTGCCGATACGGTTTACCTGAACGCAAACAAGTTTCTCCGCCTCAAGTCTCTTATATGGGGCGGAAAGCTTCAAAGCCACGCGCGTTTGCGCCTCTTTGTCCAAGATTAGACTCTCTTTTTTATTCCTTGCAAAAATTCCAAGCAAATATTATTGCTGCAGTTCGCAAAGCCAGTAAGAATGTTATGAAAAATTAAAATCATTTGTAAAATAAGAAATGAATTCCGAAGCTATTACATTAATGTATATGTCTACTAATTTTCCGTTTTATCGACGCAGGAGCCAATCAAGATATTCGCGATTACAGCGGGAAAAAAGCACGGCAGTATTCGATCTCGCAAAAGGCTGCGGTTAGCCAGGACACGATGCGGAGTAAGTACATCTTGCAACTGAACGCTCGCGTTTATGAAGCGTATTATGCGCCTTTTTTTACCGAAATAATTGGATTATTATTGGGACGATCCCATTTTTCTTCCGTTTAGTTTATTAAAGGCGTTATTTCTTACCTTTATCCGCTTTTATGGTAGCTGAGTTCTACTGGTACATTACAACTTTTAAAATAATGAACAATTTAATCATTTTTAAACCTACAAACCTATAAAAGTGTATATATATATTGATAAAAACAGAAAAGTTATTATAGATTTGTACTTATAGACCTTACATAACTTTGAACTATCAAGAATTGATTAATTTTTTTTTTTTTAAACCATATTTTCCCAAAAAAATTATTTAGAAAAAAGAAAGGGGTATACTCTTTCTCAAAAACTTTCAGTTTTGCATGATTTTATATTGCTTTATCTACTTCTTAGAAAAAATGTAGATTTTGAAGGGATGGTTTTTGAAGATTATTTAATTTATGATATTTCTTAGAGGTTGAAAGTGTATTTCTGCACGAAAATATTGTAAAATTGGCTTTAATTTTGCTTTTTCGCATTTTTACAAATATAATCCGAGAAAATGAATTAAATGAGTATACTTTTATACAAGTAATTAAGCTCAGTATTTTCTCAGGTGCATATTTATAGCAAATGGATACAGCTTTTATAAAAAAAGTAATTTGTACAATAGTTGGTATATATAAGGTCATGGCATATTTTATAAATAATTTAAGGACGGTGTTGGCAAGCAATTCTATAATAAATAATAATTTAACTTAATTAAGTAAGTGGAATAAGTTCCGGTTAATTTTTTAAATTAACAATAAATCTGCCATTAAAATGCTTATACATATATTTCTATACTAATTATACGTTATAAAAACTGTATCTACCCTATTAGATTTTAGCAGTAAAAACTGTGATGTAAGTAGCATTAGAATGTTTGACCGAAAAAAAGCTTAGATATTAGACAATAGTGGTGATAAGGTGTACACAGAGATAAAAGAAAATAAAAACACGCTTTTAAATACTGGTGAGTATCGGGTTCTGGATCTATTTCCTTCTGTTATAGGGAGACTAGCTGTCAGCGCCCTCAGGCAAGTTTTGTCCACCGTACTACTCTACTTATCTACTACCCTACGTTATAACACCTAAAATGTAGTACATATTTTAGCCATATGCACGAAAACAATTAATTATCAAGGCGTACCTTTTGGTCGCCTGGTACCGATTATGTGAGTATTGGCAGAAAGCGACGAGTCCACTGAATTTTTTAAAAATAATTTGATCTTCAGTTAGAAAACCATTGATTTTTCAAGATTAGTGGGCTCGTAGGATTTTCTTGCCAGTGAGTTATTAAGAATATTCCGAATAATTAATGGCATTGGACTTGAACTCTTTTCCAAAGTTTTTTAACGTTTTTAAAATATTTTTTTTGCATAAAGTTGCCCTGAAAGTGCAATTATAATTGTTCATGTTCATTGCATATTTATGTCTTTTCCCCGGTAACTAAGCTTTTACTAAGTAAATATTTTGGGTTCCTCTTATACATTGAAATGCACGTAGATGAATGTAGAGTAATCAATCTCTATACAAGATCTGCACAATGAATTTTTTTATGTTGTGATTCGACTAACAGGTTTAGTTTCTTCGAATTAACCCATCTATAATGCACAGTTAATATTCCATGTGGTATTCAATCTTACTAACAAGTTATGAGACGGAATTGTTTAGTGAAACTTTTTGTTCTTGTAGACTCTAGATTATAGTAAAAGTTATAATTTTCATTTTTGGGCAATGTAAATTAGTTTTAGAATCTTGAAAAATAGTAAATTGGATACTTAATTATACACATAATAGTAAAATACAGTAGTTTATGACGTATTATAAAAGTAGATTACGAGTGTACCCTTTTAAAAGTAAACGAATGAAAAATCATCAAAGAATCTTTCACTAAGCAATAATCGAAACATCTTAATTCTTCGGCAAAAACGTAGAAAACCGTAAAGGGGATCGCGTGGGCTACCTTATAACCCAATTAAAAAGTAAGTCGCAACAAGGTTTTCCGTTGGCGCATCGGGCGACGCCTCCCATTTCGCGTACGTTTCGACGTTTCCTCGGCTCAGTGATTTATACGCGGATAAAAATCTTTCTCGCGCCTATGAAATAACACGTTCGCTCCGTTCGGAAATAGAGGCGCACGCGCGATTTCACTCACTGACACAAAGACACGAGTCCCGGGACTTTTTCCCAAAGTCGGAACGCCCGCGGATTTGCACATAATGACTGGCTGCTGTTGCGCGCCTTGCGCCTTACGCCGCCGCGAGCAGGAAATCGCGAGGAGGAATCGATGAGAATGAGAGAAATGGGAAAGTAAGGACGCCGTCTGTGAGAGAGCTCTTATGTTTATTGTCGCCTGTAAAAGGAGACGACTCTTTATTTCTAGGAAGTATTACAAAGGAAAGTGAAGCTACTTTTTATTAGAGGACGAATTATAAAAATCTTACTAGAAAATTAGATCTATTTCAATTGATATATAATTTTGAAAAGAAGTAAGAGTACATTGGTTAGCTTTGGGCAATATACGATGAATGAATGAAAACCGGGGTTCTTTTCGAAAATAAATAAAATGTTTACAGCGTAATGATAGGCAATTCGTACAGCTAATAAAGGTCGTTTTTGCGAGCTCAAGGTGTTCCGTAAGAATGTTAAGTAAGCCTTTTTTGCCCCGGCAGTCGTACAAACAACGTGTCGACGGTTTGTTCGCTCGGCAGTTTTTCCTCGCTCGAGGACTTCCGCGATACACCGCCGGCTCTCATATCCACGTAATCGCTAATTACTCGCCATACCGCGCAAAAATTAATGAGATAGCCTCCCCCTCATTGACTTACTGCGTTAAACGCACTCGAGAAATTCGCTTTGTCTAATTACGGGAGGCGCGCTTTAATAAGGTATATATGCCCTTCTTTTCCTTTATGGCTTGTAATCTTAATTCATTAGAAAATAAAGCGCCCGATTTGCATTTAAATGAGGTGTTAACGAGCCCGACCAGCCATTAAACTGCATTTTTAATCTCCGGCAGCTTTTTTTATCCGATCGAATATTATTATTCTAAATCGGACACGGGCAATTTTCATTACTCTGTGATACGTGGTTTTTTTTTTATAATTATCCACTGCGCTTTCATTGTTGTTATTATTACGCGTATTACGATTCATGAGTATAATCATTGTAGAGATGTAATTATACGCATTTTAAATAAAGCTCCTTCAGTATGTGAATAAAATGTATCTCACTAGGATACTGAAAATTGCTATCCCTAACCACCTAAAAGGCGATTTTGCATAAATGATCAATAACCTGCATTACTTTGCAATATTACTAATTAATGCGAACGAAGAATTGATTAAAATATTAATTTCTTTTACTGATGGATCTTTCTGTAAACATTCTAAGTATACTTGTAAAATTAGCATTTTCGAATGATGAATGTAAGAAGGGTTAATTAAAAATTCATGTCATTATTTTTCATTTGAGCAGTACCCTGCAAATTAAATTTGAATTAAGAATACTTTTATTGTTGAAATCAAAATAATATATGTTCCATCAAATGATTAATCGCACAAAATGCTTCTTCTGCTTATTGATACTCTGTACGATCTAACGTTTCTCACTTACAAAGTATTCGAGTGCTTTTCTGATAATCTCTGTGTCTGTTTTCTCTTTCAGAAATAAAGGCAAGGAAAAAGCATGCAGGTAAGAATAATCGTTCCAGATGGAATTGTGGTCCTGCTTTCTTATGGAAATACTATGTTTCTGCTTTTAAGCTTTATTTCTACAAATTTTATTTTAAAAAATGAGAAGCTCGAGTTTTTAATCTTTTTTTTATCGTTCTGTATATATTTTTGAATTTTGAATCAAGTGAAACATTGCGTTTTTTTGTGTATGTGGTTGCTTCATTAAATTTTATTTTTGCTATTTTTGCTTTTTAATTTTTTTTTCTTTTAACCTTTTCTGAGCTTTTTGCTTCGATTTACATAGGCGACTCTCTTTTATAAATATTTTTTCATTATTTTTTATTAATTTTAAACTTTACATACAGTTACAGTTTAATTTTAATTTTTTTTAGATAACTATTTAAATGTGACGAACAAAATTATTTTATATTATTTGATCTTATAATTAAAATTTAAATTATGCTTTTGCTTAAATGTAAATAAAGTTGTTACGGTAACACCATTCTTCGATACACAGAGAAAGATCTTGGTTTTCTACGTATTGGCTCGTTGAACGTTCGCGTGAAGCGAACGACGGAGGCCTTCAGCCAATTTTTGGGAGTAACAACTAACACCTCCAGCAACAACAGTGAAAAGATTCATAAATCTTGGGGCTCCGCGGACAATTTACCCGTAAGTTCATAATCTTTAATACGACTTAATCCCATCATAAATTTACAAATTAAAAGAGAAACCTCCTGTTTCTAGGCCAACAAACTAATGCCACCACCAAAGACCGCACCGATCAAGAAACGCCGTAGCCGTCGGGCCACAGACTTTATCTCAGGTCGGAGCAGCACCAGCGTGAGCCAGCCAAGTACTCCCACTCCGACGGGGAAAACTGCCACCAGTCGACGACCGGCCTCCGTCTCCTCTCTGGCGACGAGCAGTCCGCTGAAGGAGCATCAACTCGAACGGCAGCAGAACGACTCCGATTCCGACGGCGCCTGTGGCTTCGACTCCGCCTGGCGAGGTTCCGCGTAAATTTTAGGCGATTTTTTTTTATCATGACGAGACGAGACGAGAGATTGACGATGCTGGAATTTTAGGCGAATCTCCATTTTCATTTTTATAAAATAATGATGATTATAGTTAGAATTACACTATAAAGAGGTAGATTCTCTTTTATGTAATGTTTTATTGAGTTTATCTGTCATATTTATTGAAAAAATTTAATTCGCCTTTAATTGATCCAGCAGAATGTTTTGTGAAATGTGAAATCATGTGTAACGTTGCTTTAAGCATTGTAGATTAAAGAGTTAGAAATGCAAAAGACGAGTGATAATGATGACTATAGATAAAAAAATTTTTAAGAACAAAACTAATTATTTATTGAAAGGAAAATTTAAATTACTAATAAAATTTTCATTTCAAAAAATGATGTAGGCAATGTCTAATTAACGTTCAAGCTGCTAAAGAAGTTTTTAAAACGCGATTGTTAAACAAGTGTTAATTAAATATTAGTTAGCAATTTTTAAATACAATTTAGGGTAATATTTTATTTATTGTCATGTTACAAGCAAAAATATTGATATTTTTGCTGAATTTATTGATGCAGTAGATTATTGTTTTAGATCTTTAAATCAGAGAAATACATAATAAATCAAAATTCCAAGTTTAAAAACAAACAATTGCTAAAGAAAACATAAGCAATAAGCATATTTTTATAATAGGATTTTTATGGTCAAAATTTCAAATAAATAATCAAAAATGTGTATATGCATTATAATAATATATAGAAATGACTATTTTTGATTAGATAAATTTTTAAGAACATTAACGAGAAATTCAAAACAAAGACAGAAATTATTGCAGGATTTAACTATGTATAACTATTGTAAAAATTTAAGTAAATTTTATGGTTTTTATTTTTTTAAATTATCATTTAAATGCATTCAACAGATTAAATATTTTTTTTTTATTGCTGTATCAATTCTTGAAATATCCAGAATTTGAATATCTATCAATACTGAATAGTACATCAAAAAGTTGTCATTAAAAATAGTTATGAAAATTGTTTTTGCATTATAAATTGTGCTTTATAATAAAATTTTATGTAACATTCCTTCTCTTTCAAAATGATGATTGTAGTGAATTATTTAAAGATTAATTTGACTGGTGTAAATAAAATAGGAGACAAATTCTAGAAAATGGGAATTAAAAAATAGGTTGTTAAGCGCAAAGGTGTTTAAATTTTACTAGTTAAATAAATATTGTGTGAACAAAAATATTGCAATAAATGAGTTTATTAAGCTAACATATTTACAAAAAGTTTACCTTAAAACAAACAAATTAGGTCTTGCAACATGAATGTTTTAATTTGTGTGACATTTTAATTATATTATGATAGAATTGGTATATAATGCCATACTCCTGTACTCAGTAGTTTTATGATATTAGTCAATAATTTATTACTTACGTGTTCAATTATTTTTTTTAAATAGGCTTACTAACATTAACTGTATGATTTAGATTGCATCATATATGCCTTTGATATTATGTAAATAAAGTAATTTATGACAATTGTTATAATTATTTGATCCTACATAATAATTTTCATAATCCTTTACTACAAAACTCCAATTCTTTTTTGTATCGAAAATACATGACTTATTTAAACAAACCGCCCTTTCTGGTTATTTTTGAAACATTCAAAATTATACCCGTTAGAGGCGCTAATGTACGTAGATTTATCTTCTGCTTTAGCATTGTTTACAATTTCATTATTTTCTGAGAATCTTAATATCTTTACGTATAGTATAATTCTATTATTGATTCAAAGCATAAAAAACATCATGTAGTTTTAAAAAATAACATTCAAAATTATATTTTTTCTTTGTAAATACACACGGTAAGTTAATCAGAAAGCAAAGTCATAATAATTTTTTATTTCAAATTAAAATCAAATGAAAATGAATAAATTAAGTTTAAAATAAACTTAAATATTTCTTTTGCTTAAAAAATTATATGAAGATTTTTTTAGGAAATAGCTAGTTAAGGTACTGCAAATAACGTGTTAATGAACCTAACCTCTTCTTATTTGTAAATAAAACATCTGATGATCATTATTACTGCAACAAAATAACTGAACAATCATGATCGACATTTGCCATCCCACAGTAAGTCTTAGTTTGTAACAAATTACGTTATTTTTAATTTACAAATATTATTTACTTTTCATCTTTTTCTAGTATTATAATATGAGCCAACTAGGATGCACTGATCAAATTAAATTGACAACAGCTTTCTATGTTTATATGGAACTTTGTGAAGGTATTACATGGATGTTTCACTAATATTTTTCAAATATTCACTCATCTCTTCAAAATGATTAAACTTACAGTGAAGCGATATTGGGATGTAGAATATAAATATTGTGAATCATTGCAATTATTTTACTTGGAAGCAAAAAAAAGTAAAAATGGTACAACAGAAACATTTATTCCTTGGCCTGCAATCCAAAATATGAATCTTGATTTTATTAGTAATATTCAAGACGAATTAAAAAAAGAAAAGTAACTTTTTAAATAAAAATAAAAAAAAATTTTAATTTAATTACTTTTATTAAATACTAAAATATATTTTAGGTTTACATTTATTTTTAAAGAAGGTGATACTACATCAGTATATTACAGTATTAGTGCAGGTCTTGTAAAACCTATAACCCCTGAAGAATCAAAGTTGATAAAAGAAAAAGAAGAAAGGAAATATGAACTAGAAAAAGAAATTTCAAGAAATACAGTTCATTTATATGAGCGTTCTCTTTTACTAGATAATGATAGTGAGGCTATACTTTCTTGTAGTCGTTCTATGATGCAGGAAGAAACTGATTCAGAGAACTTTTTTACTTCACAGAATTCTTTAGCATTAAGTGATCCTAATATTACAGATTTTACAGGATCTAATATTACAGATTCTACAGATTTTGAAAATAAATCCTTAAATGGAAGTGTAAGTGATAGAGAAGAAAATAAAATTAAAGCACCTGATGATTGTAAAAGTACAAAATGAAAAAAGAAAAATATAATAACCTAATAATTTAAAAGACAATTTGAATTACAAAATTATTTTTAAGACCCTAATATTGAAAACATTCTGATACAACTCATTTTATAGAATTTAATATTTGCACCAGAATGAATAAGATTTTCAAAGATTTTTTCAACAGGGGAGATGAAATGTAATTGGGTTATAAATAAGTCACTCAAATACATGTTAATCTATTTATTGTTTCAAATATTTTTTTCAGTGTATATATGAGAACTGAATTCTGCAGCTTACTCGGTTTGTGTAATTACTGGAAAAAGCTGCCAGTGAATTTACATGTATGAAATAAATTAATACTTAACAGAAAAAGATTATTTTTCTAGTGTTGATTTTCATTTAAATTTAAAATATCATAGTTCGAGGTACGAACACCATACTTGTTGATATGCAACGAATAATTAACTGAAAACACAGACTACTTTTCAAAGCTTATTGTAGAAGTAAAATTGGTTTATAAATTTTAATAAGGAAATTCCTACATTTTAAGCTATTTAGTTCATAAATCTTAAAAAATATTTATCTACAAGTTATTTATTGCCTTAAATATGTACAGATTATTAATCGGTTGTTTCACTCTTGTTTAACTATAATTTGATTGATTATTCAGAAATTTTAGGAAATCTTAAAAATATTTGTAAAAAATATAAATTTTGAAAAATACATTATTGTAACAATTTTGAAATGCTTTGACTAATTAACTGACGTAAAATAAAATTTTAATTATTCCATTGTTTGAAATCCAAATGTGATAAAGAAAAGTGGCAAGTAAAAAAACTTCGGCAGTTTGGTACTAAAAAAAATTAGAATTTTAGTTTTGCCTTTCTGTTAATAAATTAAAAGTTTATGAAATTCGTTTGCTTTTGAGTTATTATTTCATTTGCCAAAAAATGCATATTAAAAATAGAAAAAAATATTGCAAAATAGGCGCAATATTACATACAATATGAGCATTCAAAATCTATTCAAAACCATGAACTCGAACCGTTTCGATGCAAAAAACCTGATGTATGCTTCTTAATTTACTTGATGTTTTTTTTCTATTTTACTAATATAATTACATAATTGTGATAAATTACGTACAGGAGCATACAAAGGAGTGTAATGAATGACTCAACTCCATTTGTTTCTTTTTTTATAAAAAGGTAGATATATAAAATAAATTATTTAATAATTAACATGTTAAATAGAAAAGGTTTACAACAATTTATTACATGCAGTATTAAAAGTGATGTTTTACGTTGATTAAAATTTCAAAAATCCAGTTTCTTGCAAACGGTTCGACTTATTATTTATTCAAAACGAACATCGACTATAATATTTATTCAAAAATTTTTATTGTAAAATATATATATCAAATTGTATTGATGATTTACTACAGCATTAAGGCAATTGGAGTTTCGAGATTCACTCGAGACTATCACAAAGAGTTACGGTTGTTCCGCGTATCATGATTGTTTTATTTTATACTGTTTTTATAAAATTGAATTTGAACTACGAAGAATTAGTGTTGTTTAAACAGTTATTTCAATTGTACTTATCAAGGTTGGTTATCAATCTGGTTAATGTGATATGTCGAATGAACTTTGTTCGTAATAAAGTTGTTTAAAAACTGACTGCAAGTTTATCTAATATTATTATGTACAATTTGACAAACACAAGAAAGAAAGACATATATGTGTAAAAAACAATATTAACTTTTTTTAAGTTATATGATAAGTAATATTGAATTATTATGGACAATTGGTAAACTTATTCAAAGTTACGTGATTTTTAATTTTTAATAATATTTAAAAACGCAAGAGAGTCGTTAATATTAATTAAAGCACATTATAATAATTATATTCTACAAATAACAATAACTATTTCTAGGTTTCTAACTTGAAATCTTGATTAAACAATTATCACAAGAGCACGAGCGCGCGATTATGGGTCATTCCACGAGAAAAAAATATTGGATATGCTGCCTTTGATTTTTTTGAATGACCCTACGCAAATCTTTTCTTCGTGCTACTTTACGGAGCTTAAATCATAGGTCGCGTATGTAAAAACATTCTTCATAAAAAATAATAAAATTTCGATTTTAACAAATACAATACTTATTTGCTACATATTCGAAGCTGCATTATGAGAAATGACTATCTCTCACACGTTTTATTTTAATCTCCAAAAAGTTTTCTGAAATTCAGTTTTAATCTCATTCTTCTTTCCAACAAATATGGATCTTTTTCCTTTTTTCTTCTCTTTAACTATACACAGAATATAAAAGAATTGCTTATTTGATTAAAATAATACATAAATTTGATCCTGACTAACGCATTCTCTTTACAGTCGACGGCGATTCATACATCCTATTATTTTCTAAACTCATGAATGGTGTTAATACAAAAACGTGAGTTTTTTAATCAAGCTGTTTCATCGCTACGACGATAAGCTTTTTCATTTTTTTAATGAAAGTTCGTCTTCCCATTTGACAACTTCCAAATTTACAATTATAGTTTGATACTTCTTTTTGTTTATACATTTTTTTAACACAGAGCGGTGTATGAAATGTAAAAATGTCTAACTGTAACAATGTCATTAAAATATAAAAACTATACAAATAATCGATGGATCATGCAATGAATGATTAAGTGGGATTCTTCTTCCTGAAATTAAATCACTCATAAACTGATAAATATATATCAAAAACAGCTCTATTCATTCGGGCTTCCTTCTCAAGTTAATTGATTATTCCAAACTGATTTTATTTTTCTAGTCATGGTTAGCACCAATCGGCCATGTACGTGAAATCCCTGAACAAAGCCTGTTCCAAATCGCTGAGTGGCCTAGGATCTTTCGGCGGTGTTAATTGAGGCTTTTCAGATGTGAACTCTTCATCAAAGTTTCTAACATCTTCCAAAGTATCCTGCAAAAATATTGTTTTGTGAAATAATAAATTTAAACAATTTTCAAATTAAATTGTAGTCTTTTTAATAAATAGTACTATTTATTAATACGTATTACATTAAAATATTCAAAAACATGCAAAAACCGAAAGACCATTTATAAAGTAAATGATGAAATTGTTCTTAATTCTATTCATGATGTTGTCTTTCACTACAAAATTCAAAATGGAAAATACTATATAGAAACATTGATTGACTGTCAATCAAAATTACAAGATATTATTTTTTTATTTTACTTTATAATTACTTTTGTCTATTATATACTAATACATATATTCTAACACATTCAGAAACATTAATTAATTGTTTTATAGTTTCTGTTTTTTAAGAAAATTAATTGAACAAATTTTTATTGAACACTGTCCAGACAACAAATAAAGTCTTACTTTTTTATTATAGGTGGGAAGTTTGTGTGCCTGTTAAGATTTTTATAATTCAATTAACAATATATTTGACATAAAAACTTATGTATTTCTTTACAAATATTTAAATTTTATTTACTTAACTTAATAAACTGATCGTTATATAAAGTTCTTA
The DNA here is from genome assembly GCA_035047165.1 of Ormyrus rosae. Taxonomy (NCBI): domain Eukaryota; kingdom Metazoa; phylum Arthropoda; class Insecta; order Hymenoptera; family Ormyridae; genus Ormyrus; species Ormyrus rosae. Next base: position 6,934,267 of record JAWWML010000001.1, read on the forward strand.
TACTTACAATGACTGGAACGAAGGGAGGCTTTACACGCCTGAGTAATAAATCATCCCAAACTATATTTCTAAAGAATGCTTGTTTCTTGACATCTTCTGCATCTCTTTCACTGCTACCCAATCGTCGGTCGGGATTTTTTCTAAGAAGCTACAATAAAATAATTTTCAATGTTATATAAAATTTCTGGTAAACGATACTAGAGAAATGAATTTTAATTGATATAAAACTTACTCGTCTCATTATGGCAACAGCTTCTAGTGACAAAAAGCGTGGATAACGAACTTCATCATTGACAATTGAATCGAAAACTTCCTCTTCGTCGTCTCCGGGGAAGGGCGACTAAAATAAAGTATTAAGTATTTATAATAGATTATTTGTTTATTAACAATAGATTATTTCAAATACACTTACTTCTCCGACAAGCATTTCGAATATAAGTACTCCAAGTCCCCACCAATCGACAGCGCGTGTGTAAGACGATTCTGTGAGAACTTCCGGAGCTAAGAACTCCGGTGTGCCGCAGAACGTTCCTGTTTTATCTCCGTAGCCCATGCCTTCCTTGCACAAACCGAAATCGGCAATCTTTACGTAACCCTCCGTATCCAACAGTAAATTATCCAGTTTTAAGTCTCTGAAATTGTATAAAATAAAAATGAAAGAAATATTTAAAAAATATTTTTATTACAAAGTCTGTGATCTCACCTGTAAATGATTTGGCTTTCATGAAGATACTGTAATCCTAATACAACACAAGCCGAGTAAAAGACAGCGCGTGGCTCTCCGAAAGCGTCAGCATGAATGTGCATCATGAGATCACCACCAGCTGCATATTCCATTACGAAGCAAACGTGTGCCTGTGCAATAAATAGAACACAGTTAAAATAATAATTTTAGCCTATATAAAGATAGCGGGAAAGAGAGCAAAATTGGAATTTCACTTAGTCAGAAAAATTTCAGTCGTGAATTTACCTCGGTTTGAAAACAGGCGAAAAGATTAACCAAGAAGGGATGCCTCGTCGCATTGGCGACTTCGAAGATCCTCTTCTCCGAAAGCAGTGACTCGACTTCATCCCTGGCGATGATGTCGCCTTTCTTCAGAGCCTTGATGGCAAAGTACTCGCCCGTATTCTTGTACTGAGAGAGAATGACTTTGCCGAAGTGGCCCCGGCCGAGGACGGACAGTAGCCTGAAGTTCTCCAGGCACATGCCCGACGTCAGCTGCGACTGCCTGCGCGACTCGTACGCGCTGTCCCTGTATTGAAGTGGCCTTGCTGGCATTGGTATCTCGTATGCGACCTGAGTGATAATACATTTTTAGATTCTACGCTCGAAACTTTGCGAGTGATGGATTTCATGATATGATTTTGCGAGAATTTCGAGAGAGTTGAGTCCTTTTCTTTAAAATTTACATCAAAATTTCATTACTTATACTAAGTATTAACGAAGAAAGATCATAACGTAGTATTTTATTTTTCATGTAAATTTTTCTTTTAAAATATCCATTTTTACTTTAGGCGATGGATACTTACCTGCTTTCAATATGAAGATATGCAATGAAAAATTAATGTTTATGGATAAAAAGTAAAAAAAAATCTTAAATAAATGCAAGTTAAAGGTAGTTTTATATTTTAGTAAAAAAAAAAAAAAAAAAAAAAAAAAAAAAAAAAAAAATGTTTGGATATTTTAAAAGAGGACTCTCAATGAATAACTGAATTGATTTCTTGTTAATTTTCTAAAACACAATAGAAGTTGGCGAATAATGTTCTATGTATAGACCAATGTACTGTTAATCACACTTTCTGCAATGCGCGCAAGAACTCAATGAGTTTCGCACTGCAGATGATATTTTAGGTTAATACCAGCTCTGCTGGAAATGCAAACGACCTTCGATGATTTTTTAATGAAAGTGTTAAACAACAAAAGAAGATTTTCAAAGCATCTATAATTTACAAGGAAATCACATTCTGTAATCTTAAATTCACAAGAAAGGTCTTCAAGAAGTAAAAAGTGAAAAAGGAAATTTCTAATGAAGTCAACTTCGCATTTGCTTCATTGCTACGTGAAAATAATTATTTCATTTATACTAATGTTATATTACATTACAAAATTTATTGCAAGTTTGTCTAGGTTCGTTTAGGTTTAGTTAAGAATTTTTAATTTTAGTATCTAAATCACATTCATTCCTTAAACACATACTACATATACATAAAATATTTGTACAATTATCTAATTAATTATTAATCAGTAATAATTAGATTATAAATTTTTATACTAAAGTTGTTTAAAACATTTTATAGGATTTAGGACATCGTTTTAAGAAATTGCTGGAGTGTGTATAAAGTGTTAGAAGGAGAAAGCAGCAACATGCAAGCAAAGTTAAAAATGCAGTCTGGAGAAGTCAAAGCAGCGTATAATTTCTAACTAAGAGAACTTGGAGGCCGCGTAAGAAAGAGAGATCGCAGAAAGGCACACGATTCTCTTACAGAGAGGATGAAACAAAAATAACTGCATTTCGTACACTACAAAACGTATCTTTTTGTGTTGAAATAATGAAAAGTCTAAAATTTGATTGGAACTGAATGAAAAAGAGTTCGTTGTAAGGAGCGAAAGCAGTCACTGAGTGAGAGAAGATAACGAAAAGCCATGCTTTTTGAGATTTTCGTCTCTGGTGGTATACGAATCCTGAGAGGCGTTAAGTACCTCGTCCTCGGGGAACTCGACGACAGGTTGAGGCGAGGGGGTGCGTGGAGAAGGTGGCGCGATGAGCACGGGCCGGGGCTCCGTGACTAGGGGCCTCAGACTCGCCCCCTGGTGCCCCGACTTCTCTTCCTTAAGAAGGAAGTCAAACTCCCGTAACGCGCTCTGCAACTACAGTACTCGTGCTACTTAGCTATCGACTACTTCGAACTTTCCCCTCTTTTTTCTTTTTTTTTTTTTAAGGAGCGAAATTCTTTTTTAGGATATGCAATGGATTAGGTCGTGAATATAACCGATTTACAGCATTTTCACTTCCTAATATCAGATAGGATAAGATCAAATTTTTCCAGTAATTTTAATAAATTGAATCACTTCAAATTTTATTTTATTATTTCAATCTTTTAGTTTTGGTAAAATATGATCACAGTTTTATTTAAGGCAGTCCTTGCTTAGTTGAATAAAAAATATTTTCTATTTTTACAAGGGTATTTTTAATCGCTAAACGTAACTGTTAGCTAGCAAGTAATATAAAATAGATTTTTAACTGTACTATTAATATATAGCTATTATAATTATAAATGATTAATATCTACGTTATCTTTACAACAAATAATTGAAGTTATACCTTAATAATAATTTTCTACTTATTACTAAAGCATTGAGTAAATTTATATTTATTTTGTGGTTTTAAATATCTTTAAACGCGGACTACCTTAATTTAAAGAGGATTTTCACTTGACGAATTTATTTGTACCAGTGCTTTTTACCTTCGTCAAGATTACATCACAAATTAAAGTGCTTTTAACAAGTTAAGGAATAACCTTTGATTTAACGCGATTTCTTATATCCCTTAAAATTTTCAATTTTTTTTACTTAATTTATTTATTAATAATGAAGGCATTAAACCCTTTATGAGAAGAAAATATTAACAATATAAGATGTTGATTGATGCATAAATCTAATAAAATAGTTATTGTAGTATAAATAGGTCAGTGACTCAGGCTACCCTTAACCTGTTAAAAAGATATTGCTAAAGCGCTTTCGAGCGTAAATTTATTTGCATTTGTCAAGAAGCCATAAACTTCGTTATGTACTTGTATTTACAATCATGGTTAACATTAATCAACTGTTAAAATAAAAAATTAATAAATTAATTATTAAGGCTGAGCACTGTTACTATCCTTCAGTTTATATTTATTTAATTAGAAAGTCCCTTAACCAAAATTATTTGTATTACATTATAGATATTGTACGGATTATAATATAGATAAACATCGTTTCTACAATTTGCAGTTGTAATTACAGTGCAATTACAGTGCCATCACAGGAACAAAGTGAATTGAAAAACGCACTTGATAAATCTTTAGAAAATGACTAGAAATGTTTTTCAGTTCACAAAAAGGCAAAATCAGAATTCAACAGTGCAGTGCAACAAGTGCACGCTAATAAAATAAATACATAGCATGTAGTCCTCTAAAATTCCTACACTAAGTTGTTAAAAATAAGTTTGGTGAACATACCTCTTGGTCGAGTTTGACAGGAGGCGGTGGTGCTGGCACAGAGGGCTTTTTGGCGACGGGCGGTGGCGGTGGCGGATGGTCAGGCGGGTGAGGTAGGGACGACGAGGACGAGGAGGTGGGTAAACCACTGCTACCGAGGCTCTCGTTTGTCGAAGATTGCGACATGCCAAGTGGTCGCGTGCCGCCCAGACCGCCCTTCTCCGGGTCCGGCTGCTCGCCTGGCGTCTCCGCCTTGTCCTCCGCAGACGTGTCAAACACCAGCTGCGTCGGTTGTGGCCCTGAGATTGACAAGATACCGTATGCTTTTTTCATGTAATGATACACCTTAGGTGGTTCTATACCCAAGTGTAATGATTGCAGACAAAAAAGAATAAAAAAAAATTGTAATGAATTGGTTAGTAATCTCGATTGTATATGCAAACCTTTTGATGCATCGTTAGCTTTATAGAACAATGAATGCTTTTTGACGAGATTTTATTGTAAGATAAGATGGTATTATGTTAAGTCATGAAAAGAATTGCAAATACAGAGCTTCAATGAAATTTCAATATATGCGTTTGAAAATTAATAAGACTTTTCATTTTCAGCGTAGACTGAGGTAAAGCTATCTGTTGCAGAATTTGAAGAACGTTAATATTATAAAATTAAAGTATATGGATAAATATTTGTAGAGACTAAATATTATTTACTTCGTTCTACTCTGATTTTATTTCTTTTGTATTAATAGAAAAATAGTAGAAGATTGTTATGAGAAAAATTATAGCAGTTTAAAACTATGAAATGATTTTATTTTGCAGAAATGTATTTGTGAAAGAAAAAAGTTTTCTTACCTGAAGGTGGGCTTTCAGAATTCCTAGCATTATTAAGCGACGGTGCAGACCTCTTGAGCAGTCTTCCCCACGTGGCCACATTAATGTTCATTTGATTGGCTCTGGGGAAATTTTTGACCTGTTGCTTGAAAATTTTGCGCTGTCTCTGGAGCTTGGGCTTCCTGGAGATCATGGGGTTGAGGAACTTGATCTCGGCGAAGAGCAGCCCCTGCGGCTCAAGCTGCAGCGCCATACCGTGCCTTACGTCGTCGATGAACTCCTCGAGGCGCAGAAACTTGACGGCGCACAACGAACGCCAGTCCCGCCAGTAGACGCCGATCTCCAGCTCGCGAGATTTGTCTAGCTCGATCGAAAACCTCTGGTCCCACGCTTGCTGAGAACATGGCCGCCAGCTTGTCTGACCTACCGTTACGTTATCCAGCTTTATCACTGCCATTATATCGTCTGAAATTGTTCAAATTAGGCGTTACCAAAAACATTTGAATTCTTCGAACGAATGACTGGCATGTATTAAAAAAATGTATACTTACTACTCGTTTCATCTTTAACACTATAGGATTTACTAGAACTGCGACCCGTAACTCCTTTTACAAAACTACGTAAATCTGGACTTGCCGGATGTTCTCGTCTCGTACGCCCCGGTACTTCTTCTACTAAATCTTGACATCCCATTAATCTAACCTGTAATGCATTTATAAATAGAATCTTACACTACATTACTATTTTATTAAGAAACAACATAATTATTGCAATATATCCCTGCCAAGTAAATCGAAAATATATAGTCATATTCCCACCAGCAGTAATGAATTTTCTAAGATTATACTAGTGAATGTTTTAAGTTAGTGGACGAATCAATTAATTTAAAATTATACAAAAATAGAAAAAATTATAAAAAAAATAATTTATAAATAATTATGGAAAAAATTGAATATTTAAAAAAAAACTATACAATGAAATTCGAAAGTATACAACGTACCTCTAGTTGTCCGGTGACGGCGGCGCACCTCGAGACGGACGCGGGTACGGTGGTCCGGCCCTCGATAGGTCCGCGAAACGGCTGGAGCGACGTGTAGGTGACGGGAATGGGACTGGCAGACTGGACACTTGCGAGCTCGCGCTTTAGTTGCACGGCCGTCGCACTGTCTACCGGCAGCTCCTGTCGGCGTAGTTCCAACGACAATCGCAACAGGTCCAGCTTTCGACTCGACTCTGCTAAACTCGCTTGTGCCTACGAATGCAATGCTGCTTTTAGATGTAAACTAATTTAATTAAAAGATAAAAAGGATTATTTATTGGTAGATTTATCGGGCAAAAAATGGGGAAATTAACTACCTTTAAATAGAAACGAAAGATAAATGAAAGAATTTTTCAACCCCAAGCAGCAACATAATATATGGCAACAACATTTATATTAATATGAAAGGTAGGATTAAGTAAGGGAAATAGAAATGAATCATCGCCATGAACGAAATATTTAATGGTCGTTTATTGTAATAATTATTTATAAATGCGTAGGATTACAAAGCAGAATGTTTAGTAACTTATTACCTATAAATACAATGTGAAACTACTATGGAATACATTATGCTATTACGTTCGATACAAGATAATTCGAAATAATGTATAAAAGTGTTCTTACATTAATTTATTATTTCTGTTTTAATCTTACAAAATATTTCTTATGTTAAGATTATGTAATATAAAATTATTTTAAGAACAAAATAATTTGATAACTAATCTTAAATTTCTTTAAGTTTATTTATTTAACATCAGTCAAAGTTCTTGCACATCATTAAATATAAACTGAAAAATGAGAGTGATAACAATGGAAGATATAAATAACTTTTTATGAAAAAATTTCGTAACTTGAAATTTTATCTATCTATAAATTGTCATAATGATGATTGTACAATATATACATTCATATATTAAATAATTTTCTTTCACATAAGAAATCTTTATTTATAAAAAAAATTGTATTAAAAATCTACAAAATGTACAGACGGTTTAAGACAAGTTAAACATTTTTTTTTATTTTTGCTTGAAGAGAATAATTGAGAAACACAGTAAAAGGTTTATAAAAAGTCTACTTAGAAAATTTACATTGTTTATGTTTTAAGGCATGAAATTTAATTTTAAGTTTAGTACAGTTTTATTTTACATAAATATTAGAACTTTTATTTCATAAAAGCATTTTAAATTGTAAGTGTGCAGTTTAATTGTAAATGTAAGCAGAACGTTAAAACTCTAAATATCAAATCTTTTTATATGCAAGCGCATTTTCGAATATTCTCGTCTACTTTTTTAATTTCATTCTACTTTCAAAATCGTTAATCTAGTCGTTAATCTAGTCGCTAATCGTTTTCTATTGATAAATAATAATATTTCTTATCAACAACTTCAACAACGCATTTTTCATACAGTTTCGTAGTTTCGTAAAAAAAAGAGCGATTTACATTTAGAAAAAAAAATACTCTTTACAATAATCAGTTCGTCGCACTGGGCGCCCTAGATCCACTTCTTCGATCGACGGATTGCGAGCGCCCCCTGGGATTCTCTTCGAAATACCTTCTACAGTGTTCACAGGAACACGCCGGATTCTTCGCTGGACCCACATGATGTCCAGGCTTCCTGAACGTATTGACAACTCTACCAAAGATAGAAGCCTTGATAATATGATCCGTCCTCTCACCCTGTGGCGTCGTGAAGGGAGACGTCATTCTTGAATTCAGTTTTGATGGTGGCGGTGTTGGACTTACGGAGCCGAACGGCCCAATTCTATCTCGAAATATACTCGATTTTACTTCTTTCGTTGAATCTGCTTGACTGGTATCTTGGTCAGTCGTTGAGATAGAATGTATTTGTGCAGTGCTCGTCTGTTCGACGATCGTGGCGGTGGCGCAGCTCAGTCCCGGGAGGGTCAGTTTACCTTTTACTATGCTGGTATTCTCCTCGCTGGACACAAAGCTCCAACCGACTTCTTCGTCTGATTCGGAGGCGGCTGCACTACTCTCGGAGGACCAGCCTACTGGTGGGTGTTTCTCCATGTAGTCCTTCATCATCTTTCCTTGAAGGAGATGCTTTCGTTCCGTATGAGGCGATCGCCAATTTTTACTCCTAATTAGTCTACCACTACTCTTTCTGGATAGCGTAGCTTCTAACCTTTTGATCCTTTCTTGGTCCAAGGAGTCGGCGTAGTCAAAACTATCGGAGGGAGTAATACTGGCCTTACTATTGATCAAAGATTCCATATCAGAAACAGTGTCCTTCCAGGAAGTATTAGAGGCTGAATCATATTCATCGCCTGCTAAGCCAACGCTTGAGGAGGCCGCAGACCAAGGAACCGAAGACTCAAAATCCCTCAGTCTACTGTAGGAACTAAACTGGGAAGGGTACAATGAACTGAGTACGTCATCGCTCTCGTAGCCCTTTGAACTCGTTAGAGAAGGCATCCTCATGGGAGCCTGCTTAAAACTCTCGCACCTCCTCTCACTAGCGCGCTTCAAAAAGGCCTTCTCATCTTGAAATCCTCGCGGTAAAATAGTACTTTTAGGCTGTGAATGGGTAACACGAACGTTCTTGCTCTCGAAGACGGTCGACTGCGTCGTGTTCTCATCGCCCCCGCTGCTTTTCGAGGAAGAGGTTTCGTCGTCGTCGTCGTCGTCGTCGTTGGGATCCTCGTCAGTTCCCGTGCAGTATACGTCGATGTGCACGGTGCGCTTTCGTTTCTCACTGTCGTCCTTCGTGTTCGTAGTGCTCGTCGTAGTGGTCGATGAGTCGGAGATCAGCGGTTCCGCTGGCGGTGTGGGGCTCTTCGTACTGGCTGGCGGTTTCGAGAGCCGACCAAACTGACAACCAGAAGAATATTTAAGCGTCTGATTCTTTTTTTTGAGTGAAAAAGGTGAAATTCAAAATTCGCACCAAGATTTTGTGGAGGATTGCTGTGACTAACATTTTGAACGACGCTTTAATTATAAACACGAGAATAGAAATTAATTTTAGAGTTTTCGAGTTTATAAATAGAATGTTTCCAGAATAACGGGATGATGAAGCTACAAATTAATTTTGAACCGTGAATCAACACAGTTAAAGTCGTTCAAAAATTACTTAATTCGATAATCTACGAGAAGCTGATTATCAAGAAAAAAACTGAACTAAGAATAAAACACTTGGATTCAGTATTTTAGGTATATTTACAAGATTTCTTAAAAGGGTAACGCTCTCATAACCGCTACAGCTGATTACACAATACCCAAGTGCGAATTTTCAATCTTTAGCAGAATGACATATCCAACTTACATTATTATTCTTTAGCTCGTCCCGTCCAGAAGAACCGGCAAGAGCCCCTGGGCCCTTTCTCCTGACCTTCCGTCTGGCAGCTACAGGAGATTGCTGCGCTTCAATATCGGTCGTCTGCGACGCGGCGTCTCTGCTCGCGGTCGTCGCGGCCACTTTGCTTGCCCCCCTTTCGGACAATTTCGTGCAAAAGTGCGTGGTGAAGGGACTACCGCCACTGGCAGCCTCCACGCAGTCCTCGCAAACCTCCGGCACCGCGCTGAAGTGGCAGCAGGACGAGACGAGCTGCGGCTGCTGCTGCTGCTGCTGCTGAGCCGCCTGGTGCCTCTGGTAGTAGCTGCTCCAGGGCCTGGGGTAGGCTTGCTGGACGGGAGGAGGGTACGAAGGCGCGCCCCTGCTCGCGGAAGACAGGACAATACTGTAGGTGCTCCTGCAGCGCTTGTCGCTCGGTTGCCGGGACGGGAGCTGCTCGCTGTTGTACCCGGAGTCGGCACAGTTGATGGTCCCGCTCGGTCTGGGAAACAGGTACTGCCGCTGCTCGTGCGATACCGCGTGAGAGTGCACGGTTCTGGGAATAGTGTTGGACCTGGCGGGCAGCAGTGCCCTGGGCGGCGGAGTCGAGGTGAAGACGAGGTTGCCCCGCTGGAAGCCATAGCTCGCCGGCGGCGCCATTGCCAAGCTCGGACTGCTGAAGCTGGAGGTCGACTGGCTGGGCGTGAAGCTGTACGTCATCCGCACGCCCGTGGACTCGGTCGTGGGGGCGATCGTCGCACTCCTGCTCGTCGCTTCCACTGGGCTGGATCGCTCGTCCGCGCGGTGGATCGTGAACTCTGCGCGCACTGACCACGGGCTGTTCGGACCTGCATTACCTGACGGCGACTTGCTCTCTCTTCTGTACATTCCTTGGAGCTCTAGAGCCTGCTCCTTCGATCCTTCATCTCTTCTCGATTTCGTTCGATGTCGCTGCCAAATAGGCTACTACCGCGAGGCCCTTGACATTTCTGGGTTAGGTGATGAAAGATGTCTTCTGCAGTTGCTGCTACTTTGTGTCGAAGAAGGTTATAATTAAATCTGAGCTCTGTATTAGACGATAAGCTCCAGTTTGACAAGTAACTGCTGAACTGAACGATCAATTAGCACTCTCTTGGCGTGAATTCAACGGAACAGATAGGAAACCTTCGGATAAGTAGCCAGACGATATCCTTGCAGTAATCACTTAAATGCACACTATCCTTTTGCTCGGCAGAGCGCTAAGCTGGTCCCGAATTAATATACAGAATCTTGGGATGCAAAACTTGATTCCAAGCTATCCGATTCCCACTTAATTCCGAGACGGCAGCAAAGTGGCCACTTTGCCCGTACGACTCCGGAGCAGCAAATCAACAACAGGATTCTCTCTCCTCGTCGTCGTCGCCGTCGTCGACGTTCGGCCGGTGTATAATTAGCGCTAGGTAAATTTGGAGCGACGACGACGGCCCCAGAATACCTGGAAGTCGCAGTAGCGGGGCTGCTTTTTCATAATCGGCCGAGTTTCCACCGGTGGCCCGATGAGTGCAGGTACTTTAAATATATAGCGTCGCGCTCCGTTTCGCGACGGATTAAACGAGCCGTTCCGAGTTTGTTGAATCCCAGCGCGACTCCGCCAGTCTTCTTTCTTCCACCCACTGCTTCGAAGGCTATTTTCACTTCGTGCTTCCGCGCAATTTCACGGGTCTCGCTGACTCAATGGATTACTCGATTTAATCTGTTTGATATGCTGTTAATTACCGTCTTGTAGATTTGTTGAGTGTAGTTTGTACTATTTTTAGAGCACTGTTGCACTTCATTCAAGCCTCGATTCTCCGTCAGGTAAGACTGGGTTCCGATAGAACTTTTCAAGTTTTAAAATAAATTCTCATACATAGAATTGCACGACTCCGGGCTTGTCACCTTCCTACGAAGCTACTCGTGACGTAAGCCTGAATCTAGCATCGAATCCCGGGTTTCCTGCCTCGAGTCAGTCGTCCTCCTCTTCCTCGTCGTCGTCGCCGTCGTCGCCGAGAGATCGGAGTACTCGCTTGGTCGTCATTCCAGCGGACGCGCCCTGTCCTCTCCCTCTTTCGTTTTTATCGGACTCGATCTTTTCCGGAGCCGCACCAACACCGAGATATTCCGCGTAGCTGGCGAGCTTAGACTAAGGCGCGCGCGCGACCCGAAAAGGCGGCTACGGGACGCGGGGAGCGACCGGCTATTTTCAGAGCCAAACGCCCAGCGCTGAGAAACGCCGAGAAATGAGGAAAGCAAGGAGGGAATGTGGGAGCTTTTTGTCTGGGAAAGAATTTCGAGAGACAGACTTTTGCCTCCGACAAATCTGCGGGGATGCTTTTGGATTGGGAAATGCTCGAGAGTAAAGCGGGAGAATTGTGCGTTGAATATCAATGGATTATGTATGTTAATTTTGACAATGATTTCCACACATTAAAGTGTACAAATTAGAAATTGCACGAAAGTTTAACAACATGTAGAATATACATATTGTGATTTTTATAAATGATAAAAGATGTCACAAGCTGCACAAGCCTCTTTACTGTAATAAAATATTTAACTAAATTAAAGTTTTATTTAATCAACTTTTATTTAATTACGACTTAATTACACAAATATACAAAGATATTATCAGCCGTGGCAAATTTTTTTAGAAATAAAAAAGGTTAAATTTTAGACTGTAGTCAAAGGTTAAATTTTAGTCTACTATTATTATTATTGTTACTAATTTTTATTCACAAAATTAGTAATAATAAAGATAAATCGCTGTTAAAATATAGGAAAAGACAAGAAAGTAATGGAAAACAAAGAGAAATGGATGCTGTTTTTCTTCTCGCAAACATTGAACAGTACTACAAGTTTTTCTTATTCTATCGTTTGGCTTTGGAAATTAAGTTCGCAATTCTCTTTGGAAAGTAACCGATAGATAATGGAAAAATAAAACTACTTACCCGTTTGAATTTTTTCATTTAAAATTACAATATATCAAACACAATATTTACATATATATTTTTTTTATAAAATTATAGAAAAATTTCGTACCGCGTAAAAAGGATTTTTTTTTAAATATACAGCTCGTTATTGTTCAACCTACAGTTCAATTCAGCTGTTGGAAAAATGAAAAGCGTCAAACAAAAGTGTTTCAAGATATAAAAGCTAACACAAAATACAAGCGACTTATAAGCTTCATACTTGTATGTAAGCGGAAGTGCTCATAATGTTCTGATAAACTTTAGAAAAAAGAACAGCTTATTATGAAATCGTCTACGGACCGTCCTTGCCGTTATTTGACATTAAATCGATTGAATCATCTTTGATATTTGTAGAAAAATAACTTGAAAGCGATTTAATACTTGTTTAAATATGAATTCAGACGATGCTTTATTTCCAATAATGCGTACGGCATGAAACTGTATAAAGTGTATAAAAAAGAAGAGGTACTTACTTCCGCCAAAGCCTTTTTGTCGGCGACTTTGGCACTCTGAAGAAGACGGATTACATTCTTGGCGCCCTCGACTACGGCTGCCTCGATCCGTAATCTGTGGCGGAGCTCCTCCACGCGCTCTTCCAGCGCGATTTCCAGGTTCGGCTCGTATCTAACTGTAATCAGAAAATTTCAAGCTTTATTTTCTCAGAACAATGAATTATTTTTTTCTCGTTATAAAAAGTTCATTTTAAAAGGCAATCTAACAGTCTGTAAAAATCAATTTTTTATTTATATTAATATCATTTTGAGATCAAATATGTATTACTTTTGAAATACATTAGTAACTTGAATTAGAACTTTTTAAACCAATGAAAAAAGTTTTTATATTCATTAATATCGCTCACAAACAAATTTGGAGATCATAATTCATTTAAATAATGCAATAAAATGAATGAAAGTGACTTAATAGCAGAAGCTGTTTCATCTACGCTTGTAGTTTATTAGATGAATAACAGATAGGAATTATTTTTAGTCTCGTTGAAATTTGCAAATTGTAAGCAAAGATGACCCATAAAAAGTTTCTGGGCTATTATTATTATTAATAAAAAAAAAGAATGATCTTACTAAAGAGTGCTTGCTAATTATAGGAATAACGACAAGAAGCTACCTGAAGTCTATCATTAAAACAAAATTAGTTTGATGTACCGTTAATTTAAAGTGGCAAAGAAATAATAAACAGAACAAATTAATCAGGCAAATAAGCAGTTTTTTAAATAAATATTACACCGTAAATTAATATTTGGTAATGTACATTAATTTTTCGTTAAATATTTCACATGAAGTTGAAAAATAATATTGCTACAACCTATTAACTACTCCACCTATCAAGAAACTATTCACAAGGAATCTGCTCTAAATTCCATTGTATTTTCAAATTGTTTAAAATATCAATAATATTGGTAGAGAATTAGACTACAAGCAGTTGAACGCGACACAATTGAATGAAAAATCACTGTTATTTCTCCCGCACGAGGACGTTTTTAACGACTATCGTCGCACGCGAACAAGTCTCAGTCACAGCATGTACGAACATTGGTTAGAAAGAAATATATGCCTTGCCTCTTTTCTCGCTTATGCAGCCAGCAAGCTTGGTCTTGTATTTTTTTCTTTTTTAAAATACAGTCCCGAGCTTTATGTAATGCGAGATAATCGTAACAAAAGTAATTGTATATACTAACGTATTTTGTAGTAAAAAGCAATCGCTTTGAATTTTAAAAGTTTCTTTCAATACTAATTATCGTTTTTATAAAATAAGCTTGTAGGCTTATTTTGATTACAGAAATTAGAAAATAATACAAACGAAAATGCTTCTATTAGTAAGAACAACAACGCAAGAGTTCTACAATACAATATACATCTTTTCTCTGGCTTGCACTTGTGACATCTGGCGTTTTTGGCAGTTGCGAACCGTTGCGTAAACGTTCTGCACTTGGCGAGAGAAAAGCACTTTTTGCCATTTTTTTGGAAATACGTCACTTATTTCAAAGGTAAATATTTAATTAGTTTATAAATTTTTTGCAAGACGTAGTTGCGCAGTTTGGACTTTTGCCATTTTAAATCCTTAGGGATAGAAATAATTCGTTATTTTACAGTTTAAATTATTTCCTTATCGAGACTCTTAATCTATTCTTATACTAATTTATTAAAGTATTTTAATTAACATGTCCAATTACAAATCAATTAATGGCATTTTATAAAAATAAAAAACTAATTACACTTGCTAAAATAATTACTTCAATTTTACGGCCTAAAAATCACAAAGTTCATTAAAACGCAACAAATTGTACACGATTAAAATCGAATTCTTATCAATTTTTTTGGATTTTTAGTGATCTCTAATCTAAACAACTTTCAAAACTATATAATTTAGAAACTGAAGCTTAATAAAATGGTAAATTAATAAAATGATAAAAAAATTGACGACAAGTCTTGAAGTAGTTAAATTGTAAAATATTTTAAAATGCAAAATCTGTGCATTTAAAAAAAAAATACTTAATAACTTTCGACGTTTTAACTAAAACTCAACTTTTTGGAGAAAAAGCTTCCCCAGCAGGCAAAAACTAGCGTTACGGGAAAGCAAAGCTCGGAAGAAGAAAGCACTCGAGCTCGAGAGCCGGCTTTTTACCTTTGTTTCCGGTTGCGTCACCGTTCGGGGCCGGCGCGTCGCCTCTCGCGTGCTGCTGCTCCCGCGCCTGATTCAGCTTCATGATGCGCATGCGTAGGAACTCGATTTTCGCGCGGGAGTCGTCCAGCATCTGCTGCGCCTCCTGCAGCAGCTTCTTGTCCCGGTGGCCGCTCGTCAGGCTCTGGATCATGTTCTCTGCGCCCTGCTTCACCTGTTGCACAAAAGTAAACACGATGTCAGGACTCGATGTCAACTTTGATTCGCTCGCTGGTTCAATTTGCTTTGCATAGTCTGATCTTTGCATAGTCTGATATTTGCATGTATGAATCGAAAATGATTTAAGCTCGTCTGATCTATGTTTTCTGTTGAGGAATTCATTTATTGTAATTAATCGGGACTTCATTTGCTTAGATCTTCTCAGTTTCCACGGGGTAGAAATAAAATAAAAGAATAATATAATATGCATTCGACAAGAAATAATTTTTGAAAGTTTAAAAAAGCGATTGACATAAATCGGCATCTTAAATAGTTATGTCAACTTTTATTAAAAAAAATCTAATTTAAAAATAATGGTTCATGATCAGCACGTAAACTTTATTTTAATTCTACACTGAAAAAGGTTTGCTTCATCAGCCGATAACTCTCTTCGCGCGAGAATCGGTACGCTGGTCATTACAGGTAAATTGCTTTCTTTTTCTAAGGTAATGATTTTCCTAAAATTGAAAAAACTCGCTACTTAAACTTGCAGAAACAAGAGAGAGAGAGAGAGAGAGAGAGAGAGTACATTTCGCTTAGCTTTTCGTAGCGCTACGCTACTACGGCTAGTACAGCTTTAAGTCCAAACCTCTTTCAGTGCACTGTTTACATGCTTAATTCAGTGCAAAAAGGCATGCGTTTCCGGATCCGCGAAGCGCAACAAACGAGCCTGGGAGGAAAGGAACGAGCGGAGACTCGACGTCACGCGTCGATATTTTTTTCACACTTCGTAAAAGCGTCGATTTAATTGCTTTGTTTTCTTTTCCTCCTTCCCGAATACATCGAGTTCTGTAAGAGCGTCTGGGCCGCAGCGGTACATGAAATTATAGTATTACTTGTTTTATGGATTTAGTTTCCACGTTCGCAGCAATTATGTAAATCTTTATTTATTTCCGCGTCTATGAAATTACAGTCTCGTGTTATGTTTAAGAATATTTTATGACATTCAAATCACTGTAATTAATATTTTCTTAAATGCAGTAACGTGTGAACAAAAGTTAACCTTTTTGAAACAAAATTTAAAAAAGTAAAAATTTACAGTAATTTTTATATTAAACTTTTTAATTTATTTTTATTTTAAGTTAATGATTCTAAGACACATTTAGGATGATATAATTACTTATTCTATGAAACAATCCGTAATATATCAAATTTTTAAAGAAATGTAATAATGAAACATATCAGCATATCACTAAATAAATATAGTTCTTAAAAGTATCTTATTTTTATATTCACGATTAAAAAAAATTATGTTTTTATAAGAAGTTGGCGATGTACGAAAATAGTAATTTTATACGTCACGCCAATACGCAAATAAAAGTTTTCGAGATATTTTTAAAGTCACTGAATGACAGGAGTATTTAAAAATGTTAAAGATATACCACTTTTTAGCTAATGATGTTTTTAGACATGTTTTACATTTTATAATGTTTATGAAGTACAATTATTTGAATGAAACTTTTTTTTTCAGCTCCTTAATTGTATTACACAATAAACTGAATAAAGTTATACATTCAAGTAAAAAGAAACTTGTTTTGTTTACTGCATTTAAATTTATAAGTAAAACCAAAATAATTATTGACCGTTGTATTATATTTTCCTTTTGTACCATCTTACAAAGATAAAATCTTTTTTCAATATTTGACCTTTTCGAAGGCTGTATATGTTAAAATATTGATTAATCCCGGTGAAAGTGACTTTTAAGAAAATGTTGGAGAATAAATAAAAGTTTATTTTATTTTTAAAATCAAAAAGCGCTTGTTTTAAAAACTTTAATTGAATAAGTAGAAGATGTAGGACGTAGTTTTAAAAATTTTTTACATTGCTAAGCTTTCTAAAACAATAGAAAAGATAGTAATTTGTAAATTTCACTGTCTCAAAATAACTATTAAAAATAAATGATGATGCATTACTTCCTCGTCAAACGTGTCAACTTTATACGCACTACCTATAAGCACTGTTGAGAATATTCAAACATTAGCACAAAACCAATGGACGAAATCACTAAATCATTCCACTGCTCTATTATTTTAGATTAAGCCACCTTACTAGAAGCACACTACATCCCCCCTACATTTAATTCGCGCCAATTCCGACTCGGGGAAGCAGCAAAAGTCCCGCCCTCGATCGCGCGCACCTTTTTCCAAAAGGACTTGGCCATTATCGAGCCTCGACGCCTGCGTCAGTTTCTCTCCAAGAATCTCGGTCGCGCCTAAGGCTACCACTCGGCAAAGTCACACTGGATCGCGCCCCTTGACATCGGTAGGTATTCCCCGGAAAGACTGCGGCCGCTAAACTGATTAGACGCGAGCGAACCCCGAGCACTGGACACACGGACGCGCTCCTCGCGCCGTGTGTGCGCCGAGATTTCAGAAGCCACGTGACGCGCGGGATGCCCGCAACCGATACCCTCCACGTGTGTGTGCGTGTGTTTGCGTGTATGTGTACGCGTGTGTTTGCAAGCTTTAAATAAATACAGAGGGCTGCTATCTCGGCCGACACAAACGCGCGTCTTTGCGAGATTTCACGCTTCGCGAACTTTCGAGCCCTCGAAAATTCGATTGTGTATCTGGATCGATGCACGTGCGAGTTGCCGCAGGTGCCGGGCCGAGTTTTCGAACCGGACCTGCGCTTTTTTTATATTTGCTTTTTATTTCATTGGGCCCGCGGGAGGCTGAGAAAACAATTGTCGGGTACATTATGTGGAGAGAATGAACTGCGCGACGCGGACGCTTGAAAAATTTTATGTAAAGCGTTGAAAGAGAAGACGGAGCTTATTTATAGAAGATACGAGCTTGAAGAATTCTTCTCCGGATCATCCGATATTTCTTTCGTCGGGAAAGTGAGAAAGTCTAAAAAAAATCTTCGAGATTAAAAGTAAACGTAAAACTATTTTGATAGCTGAATACAGTTCAATAATCTTGTGTTACATTTTAGAAAAATTTAATGTTCTAGTATTTCAAATCGATGAATTATACGCGTAATGAATAATGCAAAGTTTATGGATGCGTAGGTGATCAATCTTTCCTGCTCCAAGGAAAATGAGACTTAAAATACTGCAAGTTCAGTAGCGTGAGTAATTAAAAACACGTTTTTTACAAGCATCCTCGTGAAAAATGACTGAAAATAAGTGATGAATGATTGTGCGCTACTAATTTTCATCGAATTTTGAATGTTAATAATATTTGACATCTTTATACAAATGTAGCAAATTTATAATTGCAAATATCACGCACTAATCGAAGGCGAGTATTTATACATTTTGATCGGCGTTACGCACCTTTTGTTCGATGTTTAGCTGTTTTTCCAAGGAGAGTAGCCGAAGGTCCGTGAAGAGACCCTCTTGACTTGGCGAGGACGGACCCGTTGGCGACATTGGAGTATCTGTAACGTAAAATTAAAATTTAATTATAATTTGTCAAATGCTTAAAATTTGAAGAAATAAAGGAATTTTGAGCTAAAAACGGATGCAAACAGAGTATAAAGAAAGAGCAACTCTCGCGTTTTTAAAAGGTCCATTAAAAATTTACACTTCATTTAAATTTACATCCCAGACTTTCTCGGCAAGTCTAAATTTGACGATTAAGCCATTAATTAGTTGACACGCGTTAATGGAAGCGGCTCTAAAACCTCAACTTCCTATACCCGCACATCCATTTCCACGCTTACCACATTATGCAGAGAGACGTAGACTAAAAAAAACACAATGTACCCGCCGCGGCGTCTCTCTCCGTTTTCCCCATTTTTCGGCGCACAATGAAAAACCTCGAGCCACGGCGAAACAATGAATTTCACCGGGCGATTTCGCCTTGTTTCGCAACATCATCATCATCAGCAGCGGCAGCGGCAGCAGCAGCAGCAGCAGCGGCGACGGCACCGGCAGGAGCTTTCAGCGTGGGAGCCAAGTGCAGCTGCTCTCACAGGACGACAGTCTAATTTGCGCGCGGCATTGTTTACGCGCCGGCGGAAGCGCCGCCGAGATTTGATAATCCGGACTTTTTACGCGCCGTCGGCGCAACGAAAATGACGAAAATGGAAGTGCGCAAGCACCTGAGTTCCCCTGACATTATTTTGAGCGACTGCCGGCCGTATTAATAAGCGTATGCATGTGTAGTCGCTGCCGCTGCATAACGGGCTTACAATTAGTCGGTGTACAGTGGCAGGGAAGTGGAGCGAGAAAAAAATGCTTTTTGTTGCTACGTCATTTGTATAATTTCTTATGTTATTCACGTTTTTACGATTATTAATATTATGAAAAATAAAAAAAATAGCGCTAAAACTTTTACATCGTCTAATACATCTGTACAAACTCCTAAAAATACAATCTAAATAAAATAAAGGCAGTTGCAGCAATCCTCCATCCTTTCCTAACCGAGCCACTAAAAAAGGTCATCCGCTCAGTGAAAATGAAAAAAGAAGCCCGTGGCATACCGGATCCCGCGCTCGTAATTGCTCAGAGTTCCGGCGTCATAATCGTAATTGCGCGCCGCCGCGGCTCGACTCTTCCCACCGGGCGGCCCGTTTTGTACGCTTTGACGCTTTCGCGTTGCACGTGAGGGAGAGAGAGAGAGAGAGAGCGACCGTTCTTCTAATGACGCGTCGTACAATTAGGCGAAAAAAAGAGAGACGAACGGCAGGAGGAGCTTTTTTTATATCGCGTTTAAGAGTCAATAATAGGGCCCGTTTGTTCGCTCTGTTTACGAGGCATGTTTAATGTTTGTTGTCGGCTGACCGATGAGCTTTTTTCAAGGCCAACAATTAGTTCGCTCCTGGGAGTTACACTTTTTTCCGTTTTTCACTGGGTTGGTTAAGTAAATGTTTGTTTCATTTGTGGAATTGTTGACACGGCAATGAGATAATGCTTGTGTTTCAAGTTTTATTGGATTTTAAAAAAACTTTTCATATTTTTACTGAAAGAAAGCGGTTGATACAGAAATAAATTTTGAAAAAGAAAAGTTTGTCTTGTAATTATTAAGAAATAGTTATAATTTCTTAGAAATGTTGTTAGTGCAAAATATTATGAAGGGTAATTATTTTTTATTAATCCATTACTTCCAATTATTATTTAAACCATAAATTATTATTGTACATAAGGAAAATTTGCTTACACCAAGACAATAATGAGAATAAGGTTGTTCCCATTGAATCTGGTTGGTTCACTGTAATTTGAGTAAAAAACTAACTCCCAGAAGCATTTCTCTTAAAGTAAAGGCACACTTAAACGTACTGTTTATAATTTAATCCGTCTAATATTCACCTTTGTTTCAAATCTACTTTAATCAAGTACAAATTCATTATTTTTTTCCAGCTCCGTGAAAACTTCCACAACACTCGATTGTCAAAAAAAAAATATAATAAAGTAGAACGAAACTTCAATTACAGAAAATGGGAAAGGAAAAGCCAATATCGCATCTCGGAGAAAAAGTAAGGAGAAAGTCGCGAGATTGTCGGCGAGAAATTGGTTCATCTGCTTTGGGAAAAAGCTCCACTGTGATATTGCGACGAGTGGCAGGGAAAAAAAACAAGGGGAACGAAGATGAAGCCGTAGTAACGTCGAGACGGAAGGAGATAAGTAATGATCTAAACTGTGTAATAACGGTTTCCCGGCGAATCGCGGTCAGTCGATCGATTTTGCGCTAAGCCGTGTCGATTACGTTCCGTGAATTCCCACAGGGCGTCACGCCTCTGCTTTCTTTCCAAAACTGCAGCAGACAGATAGAGAAGATAGTCCTGCATTTTAAATTCTATATTGTTTTTTTTTTAAACTTTTCAACTTACAAAAAGTTATTAGCTGCTAAAAATAATACAGATAAATGAATACAGTAGAGTACAATATGATTTAAAAAATTACAGTTTTTATCGAATGTAATTGCAGTTAGATCTTTAGTTTACACTCATTGAGAAACGAATGGAGAGTTTTACAAATAAAACCATTGGGTTTTGCTAAATTCTAGATTGTATATATTCTATATTATACTTAAAATCACCACTAATAAATAATTAGTGACTATTATATTAGTTAAACTGCCCAAAATGTATAAAATTGTTTAAGTGCATAAAGAAAGAACAAGAAATATACTCAAAATGCTTAGCAAAGATCAATACTCCTTTATCTTTAAAAATACTGTGCATCTTTTCTATCGGCGACTCACTGAATGCCCGCGATGCCGGTTCGATTTTCAATCTCGCAAAGGTCAGTCTCCATACGATTTTCCGTTCTAAAGCCGCGAAGACGACACACGTGCGCGCATACGCCATTTGTAAGTATACACGCGCTATTCAAGGCATAAATGGAGACTTATTGGATTTCCAGCTGCCATTGTCAGGCGTGCATTCGTCGAACACGTGTTCAGCGGCAGAGGTCGCCTCGTTTTTGGAGGGAAAAGCAATTTCTGCTCTCCGGCAGTGAAGTTATTATCTTGGTAATTAAAATCGTTGGATTAGATTCGGAATGAAAAGTTTTGTTCGACGATTTGGAGAGAAAAGAAGTATTGATTGAAGAGAGTTTTTGCAATGCTAAAACGAATCTTCTTGGACGAATGGAATAATCTGTACGTTTTTTTCTCTTGCAAAAACTCTTCCTCGAGCTATTAAATGTCAATTTAAATCAACGAGAATGTCATCAAACCAATAAATTTATTAAAGCCTTTATCGCTTTCGAATGGCAAAAAAGCTAAAGAAGATAAATAGATATTTTTGTAAGAAAATCGTCGGCTATTAAAAATTGAAAATTCACTTTTAACGGTAAAAAGTTAGTTATAATATTTTTATTGTATATGACAAAAAATTGATTGAAACGCTGAATCGATTGAAATTATATAGTAAATCAATTGAAATAAGCGAAGCGAAGTTTAAAAATTGAAAGTGCCTTGACAACCAAAGCGAAAGAAAAAAGAGAAAACAAACTCCTCGACTGCATCAATGAAATTATAAGCAAACGAAGCTCGCGCAATTATATTATTCCAACAGTCTCGGCGTCTGCGGACGACGGGGGCAGCATAATCCGCGCACTCATAAATTGATTCTTTTCCTCGGCGCGCTTTTACCTCCCATGAGCGAGAGAGAGAGAGAGAAAGGATTCAATGAGTGCACTCGAATGAGCACTGATCCATTGAGAGAGGAGTCGACAAAAGGAAGCGGTGGACAGAGAAACGTCGAAGCCAGCGGGCTGCGACACGTGTCGTACTTTTTTCTTCTCCAAGGGTCAAAGTAAATGAACGAGCGGTGATTGGAATATGAAGCTCGAGCTTATGCAAATTGCAAGGTCGTATATGAACTTTGTGCGATGGGAAATTAATGAGAAGTGCAAAGGTTGGATTATCCTGGAATAGACATTTAATCGTGAATTTATATCTATTTCCATCGTTTCTGCCATAAGAGCGTGTAATTATTGATTAGCCTTGAACAATTTAGTGGAAGAAATTATAAATTTTAATCATAAATAATTTAATACAAAACTGTATAAAAGAATTACGAGACTCGCAGAGAATAAAAGTATTTCAAAACGCGGAAACATCTAAAAGAAACAATCCTTTGAAGCGTCATCGCAAAAAATGGGACTCCCATTGAAGCCACGCGTGGCTCATTATCCGCTCGCAAACTGCCCCGCTGGAAGCTTGAACGGCGGTTATCGATGCGACAGTTTGCGCCGCGCCGAAAAAAAAAACAAAGCCTCTCGCGCGATGGGAAAAAAAGGAGGGAGGAGAAAGGGCACGTGATTCCCGGCTGAGCGCACTCGTGCACGTGTAAGTGTACGCATCGCGTGCGAGAGGAAGAGAGAGAGAGAGAGAGAGAGAGTCTGGCCTAAGGGGTTCAATGACTTCGTAATTGCATGCACGTCGGCTCGCTCGGATTTTCGCCTGAAAAAAGGAGGAGAGAGGAGATTCTTCCTTTTTTTTTAACGACTTCGATGCAAGTCGCTTTGATGCTTTCTAGTTGCAGAGATTGTTTAAGTCGAGGTTTGAATGTTACATTGTACATCATGCAAAATTGTTCTTTTTATGAATTTTCAGTGATGACAAAAAATAAAAGTTACCATAATTGTACATGGCACCGTAAGTTAGGAGTTTTTATTTTATATACATTCCCTTCATTGTAACTTTAAGCAAATAATCCGCCAAGAAAGTGAATCTTGGTTTGACAGCATATACGTGAATTGCAGAGTTTAACACATAACACAAGTAATAAATAACTCAAAACTGTCAGTGACATCATAAAATGAGAAAAAAAAAGCTTAAAGAGCTAATAAAGTAAATTTAGCACGTTTTACTTCATTACATTGTAAACTCTTTCAAAGTGTATAAAAATGTCTGTCGAGTGTTTATGAATGAAGCAAGAAAGGATGAATCACCTTCCGAGTATCAACGTGGCTCTTATCAACCAGAAGTTAAAAACAGGGAAGCGCAGCCACAGGAGCCAGTCAAAACATCGAATTGCATCACAACGAAAGAGTTTTCTCGCCAGATGGCCGAGAAGGCGAAGTCACAATTACGGTCAATTTACACATCCGGTTAATTTTAGCGCTGAAATATATTCAGCAATAAATCAAAGCCAGTCCGCGGCGCCGTTCAAATTCATAGTTCCGCGGAATAATTGCGCGCAACGGTAAACATCACCCGCATGCGCGAGCTTCCCATGTAAAAAGGCGCGCGCGGTTTACCGTTCAAGACCCGCGTTTTCGATGCACGCGCCGCGCCTCTATCGCGATCATCTCCTTTTTAATTGCGCGCGCCGAGCGGAAAAAGCGGCTTCGTTATAACGAATCGGAGGATAATTAGGGAGATCGATCGATTCGTTCGCGAGGGCATTTATAACGTCCGAGCTCGAGCGAGCTTTGTGGAAAGTCCGAGAAAGTTTTGCTCGTTTCATCTGCCTCTCCTCTCGAGATGTATTCATGTGTGGATAAAAGAACTGGCAATTATTACTTATCTCGCGAATTAATTTCGCTTTTCGCTCGGAAACTACGCGTCCGAGGAAATGCCTTTAGAAACATTTTTTTTTTTATTTTTACCGATTTATTAATAGAATAATTTATTTTAATCCTTAAATTGTATTTTTATCTCTAAATTACGACAAGACACCAGCTATAACTTATTGATCAAGAGTTTGTTATTTGTATTTGCGACATAAGTAGTTCAAAACAGATTATTTTTTATTGGTCTCACATGATGAAAAATTTTTGAGAAGCTACTTGATTATCCTCCGAAGTGAATCAATTTTGAAATTTCATCTGTTGTAATTATTATAAAATTAACATAAAGCTCAACTGTAGATAAAGTGGAATTGTTTACAAAGTGGTTTCAGCGGCAGGAAAAAACAATAAAAATAAGTATGCAAGTTACTTCGAACTTCCATTTACTGTGCCCTTTTTCTTAAAAATAGAAGAAACAATAAAAACTCACTCTAACATTTAATAGACCCTAAATAACGTGCAAACTCATTAATACAATGCCCGCAGTAATTAACCTATGTCGTACGTTTAAGGGGCACAGTAAGTACCGCACTTAGCCTTTAATGTGTCAACTTGACAGTGAATAAGAAGCCTAATTTCGCATTATTATGCTAAGTAGCAGTAAGATAAGAAGACAGAAATAAGAACATCAAGAAGAAAACAGGAAGAGCGAGGCAAAGCTGCGAGGAGGCAAAAAAAAGTGTAACGCAAACGAGGAAGAGCTTCCTACGTACGTATAATTTCAGGGTCAACGTGCAGAACCGTCGCACGCCGTGCTAGAACTTTGACGATCAGAACTAAGAATATAATAAGTGGAACGTTTTCATGCTATCGGATCAAGTCATTATTTTTTTTAAAGCCCCTCGGCGAGACGAGAACTCAATTACACACGATCTTGTGCGTCATTAGGAAAATTACGCGATTTCGCAATTATTTGCATAATTCATCTTATTCCGCCTCGTTGAAAAATAAGAGAGCTAGTTTCTGCGTACTTTTCATTTATTTACTTTTCCTGCGCTATTATTTATTTACAAGGTAAATTAATTATAGTCATTTTATTTTAGACTCGAAGAAGGACTATTCATCAGAAAAGTTTTATGCAAACAACTGAACACGACAGACATTTTCCTTGCAACAGAATTATTTTAATAACTGCGCGATTCACTTCAATAGCCGCTTATCGCATATGGCAGCTGCAGATTTTCTTCGCTCTTATCGTATTATTAATGCATTAACTTTCAACATTTCCTTAATGCCTTATTAAGAGCCTCTGCGTTATCTTCTCCGATTGAAAAAAATCGATTCTCAATTTTAAAAAATCAGGCAAACGCGAGCCTGTGACTTTCAGTTAAACAGCGAGAAAGTTCACCGGTAATATATTATTGTAGATTACAAGTTTATTTTCCTAATGACGCGATTGAATTTGCATTTCCATTCGAGAACATTAGGGATGCGCAGTTAAATTTTACGAGTCGGTAGCGGCTTTGCTTTTTTTTCTTCTTCTCAAAGCTTCGTTGCTCAATGCCTTGGAAGACGTTGTTATTATTGCCCCGACGACACATCCTTATTACGCTGCTGATTAAAAAGATTACCATATAATCCATCGGGGGATATAGTCGCCGTAATAACGGCAACTCGGAGACGAGTATGTAAATTGCGAGCCTCGCTTCTCTTCGACGCGGTGAAAAGTCCGCGCGCGGTGATCTTTGCGGTAATTGTGCGTGTAACGCGATTTTTCTGCCGGGGGAAAAGCGTTGTCGAATTAAGCGGGATCGGAAAAATGCGCTCGTACGGTTTTTGCGGATAGCGGGGCTTTATGCGCGATTGCTGCCGCTTTTTGTCGTCGGAGCTGCTTCGCAGGAATGCTAAATAAAATAAATGGAAATTATTACGTTGAATGCGGTAGAAAAATTAGTTTTATGTAAAAAGCGAGAATAAGCCTTGCGTTGGGTTAGTCGTTTTGAAAAAATTAAAATTCAAGTATAAATATTGTAAACTCCCAGCGTGTTGCTTTGACTTCTCAATTATTCCTGGTAGATTTTTCATAATTTGTTAAATAAAATAAAATATGATAACCTGCATTTGCACACAAATATATCAATTATTATCTTTAAAAAGCTTATTTTTTGTATTTTAAAATTAAAATATTCACATAAAGTTATGCGTCTAGCGTACTTCATATTAAAACCACCTGAAACTTTTCCTCATTCAATCTAAAAAAAAAAATTCCATTCACTCTTCTTCCCGCTTCTGCGACGCATTCGAACAAGCAAAACAAACAAGTTCCGAAAAATAGAGCGCCGCGTGAACATCATCAAAGCAGCAGCAGCAGCAGCGACGGCTATATATACATACATATATATATATAAAGGAAAGCATCATAATGACATTATCGGGCACTTAGCAGCCCTCTCTGGCAGCGACTCGGGCGTTATTATCATTATTATTATCGCCGTGTCTGCAGTCGACGCGCCTCTTTTCGTGACGCTTACGTCAGCCCCCCGTCTTTTATTACGCGCGCGTACATAAGTTTATCGCGCGACGTTACGAGGAGCAGAGCTGATGCAGATAATGCAGCTGCTTTATCGCCTGTGTCTGCGTTTATTTTTGGCCGGCGGGATGAATCTGCCGTCGCGGTAATTGGGAAATGGGAATTCTATGCTAATTTATACAAATGCTAATAGAATTATGTCAGTCTAAAAAATTGGCTGGACTGAATTTAAATTATTAATTATTTTAAAACTCTAATTCTAAATAGGAAGTTGAACGTGAAAGGTGAAAAAACAAAAAACAAAAATTAATAAAGGAAACGATTTCGCGTTTCAGGCGTATAATTGTTGTTGTAAAACGTATAAAATTTAATGGAGTATATAAAGTTTTTATGAACTTTTAAGGCTCTAAACATATTCTTTATACTTTGTAAACAAGATTCCCCGTAAAGCCCAATGATCTTGAAACTTAATTAAAAGATCCAAGAGCGCACGCATAAAGATACGCGACAAAAACAAAAATAAACAAACCGTATTCGCGGACGAAAAAAGCCGCGATCGTTACAATGTAAAGCGCGCCTTTTACACTTTCCCCGCTCGAATAATCTCGTCGTCCCGGCGGATTGCGCTTTTTCAATGCTTATTTTTATTCCCTGAATTATATATAATTACGCCGCGGCCTAAAGGTAAGCAACATCCTTGCACGGCGCATTAAATGCGAGTACCTCGATAAAAATCAAGTCCCGTGGCGGAGAGCCGCGTGAATGTGCTTAGGTGCGCGGGACCGCGATCCGAGCAGGATTAACAAACTCGATGCCGAGGGGGGTTTTCCCTTGAAATTTCTCGCGCTACTTTAAAGCTTTTCGGAAATTAATAATGCTTGGAGTTAAGTTTACAAAGTCACCTTCTTCGTCTGTAGGATTGCATTCGAATTTTTTTAATGCCCAATACACGCGTTCAATTTCGAAGAAACGATAAAATTTAGATTACGGATTCAGAGATTTTAATCGGAGAAGCGGCAGTGCAGAATAAAGCTGTTTTTCACAAAGGACGAGAGACTCTTGTCTCTTAGGAAATAAATGCGAGTGCGTCATGGGTGCTTCGGCCGATATTAAAGCGATGCAATTGCCGGCCGGCGATTGAGAGACTCGATGCGTAACAGTTAATGGAAAAGGCAAAGATGAAAAAAGAAAGGGAGAGAGAGAGAGAGAGTGCTTTTACGAGCGATTTATTCATAGAGGAGGTTCATAGTCCGGCTAATAACACGGATAACGCACCGCCTCGAGGGCGACCGACACATGAGCGATCTTTGCGGACTTTGCAAGCTGCTTCTGATTTTAATGCAGAGTTATTTTAGCTTTCGAGGAAGCTGCAATCTGTCCCTTCGGGAAGCCCTTTATTGTATGCATTTATTATTTTTCTGTTATTTATCAAGAAAGACATCCAAATAATTTACGTATAAATACTTTTAAGCAATATATTTCACCACAAGGTAATTTTATATCCATTGAAAACTTGTTTTCAATCAGTGGATTAAATTGAACTACTTGTCTATCATTCTAATTATTTCCGGCTCCGATCTGAGATTCAGTTTCAACCCACTTCACTCAAGATTTCCGAAGCACTTGTAACCATTCACCTCTAAAAATTCACAATGCCTTTTCTAAATAAAAAAATAAAAAAAAAAAAAAAAAACAATTCAACATCCATCTTAACGTCTTAACAGTCAATAAGAAATCTTGAAAAAAAACTTGTTACAAACAACCCGAACAAAAAGCCGGCATTAATTACTCTCGACACGATATCAGCGGAAGTTGGTATTACATACTACTCGCGCGCAGACGTTTCCTTGTGTATATGCTCGCACAGTCTCGCGCTCTCGCATGTGACTCAGTTCGCGGCTCGAATCTCGCGCTTATGATAACGCAACTCGCGCGCACTGCGATGACTCAGTCGGAGCTGCTCGTCAAAGGGACACCGGCAGGCGCGAGTCTTCGCACCGTGTAAATGCTGACGATCGTTTTCTCGGTTGGCTAATAGGACAGCAGCTGTTCGAGGCCTTTGGGTTTAGATGATGGAAAGTTCTTTTCGATTGTCGGGTTCAATGAACTTTGATACTCCTGAGCGATCGTTTGCAAGGTAAATATTGTAATCAGTGAAATTCTATTCCTTATTTTAGAGGAGAATATTTTAGCGATGCTTTTGATAAAAATTTAATCAATAATGTCTACTGATGCAATGTTACGAGACATATAGACTACAAATTCTAATGGATTAAGGAAATGAAAATGGAATTAAAAAGCTTTTAAGAATACAAAAGAAATGTACGCGGTTCCATTATCTTTGTATTCACTTTCCATTAATCCGTTTATAAATCACCATGGATACTTTAGACAAAAGTCATTCACAAACGTAACAGTCAGCACGCACGTCTCAGAAAAAAGACGAGGCTCATTGTAACATTGAAATTTTCCGATTCATCAAATTTAAAACACCAAGCGCTCTGTCAATTAATACTATCACAATTGATTAAATGAATAAAATGACATGATCATCGATTCCAACAGTAGCCGCAGTCCATTTCAATAAACCAACTGCCTTCAAAATGAAGCGCAGATTCGAGTCAGTAAAAAGTGAATAGAGAAGAGCCAGAGCATCCGAGCTCTCTGCAATTAGGCAAATGAAGCTAAAAGCCCAATAGAGCCTGGCGTCATCTGCATAGCCGGGGCAGGTATATACGGACACGATCGTCTTATTAGAGCGATCGAAGCGAACGACGTCGGCGGCGGCGGCGGCTTTCCTCTCTTTTTCGCCGGCGTGCCCCTCCGGATGCACGTAATACTAGCCTGGATGCGCTCAATAAGGCCGGAGCCAACTTCCGGGCCGCCGCCGCCGCCGGACGACGACCGCGAACGCAACGTACGTTTCTGCGTATATAGCTGCCTTGTCACCGCTCGCGTGTGAATCGAACGTCCGCGATCGCGTGCCGGGCTTTCGGAAGCTGCTCGACTGACCTGATCGCTGCTGTCTGGGCGATTCGTAATGTACAAGAAGTCAGCAAAACTCGCAACGAAATGATCAAGAATAGAGTAAAATATAAGCCAAAGCGTTATAGGAGCGTGTTAACTCGATCGGAACCCGTCGATTTGCTTTATATATTCGTTTACTCCACGCGTTGGATATATTTTTTTTCACTTCCGACGCGCGGCGGCCGGGTTTCTTTTCAGAACTAATTGGACGGCCAATTATTTATTGCGCCTCCTCATGCTTCGCCTCGCCTTTGTGCGCCCGCGTTTCATATCAAATTATTTCATTATTATTGAATTATTGGACAATTACGCCTGCACACCTTTTCTTGCGCAGTCATCTCTCCCTTCCCTTCCGCTTTCAGCTTACTTCTTCATTCTAACGCGTTCAATATTTACTACTACCGTCGAAGAAGACGTTTCGAATCTGTCGAATCAACAGTTTTTTCTTGCACTATCGCAGAAAAATTCAAAGTCACGAACCATTATTTCGGAACAATAATGTTTTAACATTTATATCTGAGACTTTATTAATAATTCATTTGACGTGTATGACTCATTTTGTATAGCGTAAGATTCAGTTACAAATTCTGCTTTTCATTTGACCGGCTCAATTATCTCGTTAGAACGACTTAACGGTTGCTGCAACTAATTTCTTTTTTCCATGCCGTTAACCACAAAAGCTTGTTTTATTAGCTATTACGAAAAAAAAGTATCTTATCTTACTTTTTTAAAGTGAAAACTGCTCCAGAAACAAAACAACTAATTATTATTTTAAAGAAGTATTAATAAACGAATTCCAATATGTGGATTATAATCAACAAAGATAACATTATGTAAAAAAAAGTAGACACTTGCTGTGCAAATCTTTTAAGAATATTTTGTTAATTAGTTCAAACGTGGCTGTAAACATGACAATAAAGTGCAATATGCAGCAAAAATGTGAAATGATTGCGCGCAAATACTTTTTTAAACATCGTAAGAAAAGCAGAAGTCAGCATTAACAGATTTACTGACGGAGTTTTCAACGTGGGTTATTCAAGTTCATCCGTAATATGATACTGCTTCTGGCAAACTGCACGAAAATCGTATTCGTGGCGCTTTTGTCGCGCATTTAACGCTCGTCTATTTTTGAGTCGAATAACGCTTTTCCTTATTTTTTCCCTTTACTACTTTTACTCGGCTATTAATATCAGAAGTAAATAAAGAGTAACGGAGCGAGGGAGAGAGAGGATCAGTGAATCTATGAACTAAAATTCTGACCTTAAAACTAAATGTTTATATGCACACAACTCATTTTGAAAAAATTAATTTTTTGTCTGTCTTTTACGCTTTCTGATTTAAACTAATTCCATCGTTACAGTAACTTTATGGGATACAATCTCAGAGCGCTAATAAAATGGTCTTTTTAGTTTTTAAAATATGACTTAATTATTTTTTTAAGAATAGAAAATTAATCTTTCATCCCACCAATTTCGAGATTCGCAGCCTCGTATTTCAAAATTTTGGCTTCAGGCCCTAAGCACTAAGAAAAGACCTTATAAATAAATTCTCCACGCCTTAGTGAAATACAAAGAAAAATACACAAGGTCCACCCGACACAGTACTAATATTTTCAAAGCAAGTACGCAGTCATTTCTGTAATGAATATTGGCCAAAAGCAAGATAATCTCTATTATCTTACGTTCAGTATAGAAATAAAAGAACTTACAGAAAGAACTTAATGGCTCTTAAAGAATATGAAAAAGACTCAACGTTCGCGCTGTGTTATTAATGTTTTGCGCAGCATAATAAAATTAAACGAGTACGAATTGCGCGAGCTTGGCAATCCTAAAACTACGAGATGTAGCTTTCAGCGCAGTTGCGCGACTACAAATAAGTATTGGAGGTACGCCTGCGCAGGTACGTTTTCGGTTTATCGTTACAGTCGACTTCAAATTTACGTTGCGGTCTACCGGGGATCCAATTTTACTTTACTTCTTGAAAATTCGACATTTAGTTAAAAATTCAAAGCCGACTAATTCGTATAGGTATTGGGAACATTTACCTTGGAATATAATGTTATAAACATAACATAATGTTATAAAAGTAATAACTTTGTTTACAGCCGAGTTGTTTACTTAATGAATTTCATAAAACTTTCATTAGTATGCTACGTGAAATCAACGCGTGCTAAAATTTCAATGTTTTGTTGACAAGGAATTGGGGCAAAAATTCTTTTCTTTATTATGTCAGAATTAAATCTAAAACTGTGCAAACGACGACGTTTCATAGAGCACAAGTGTAATATTAACTTCTTCTTTATGGATTTTAAAAACGTAAAATTCGAAGTTGCAATTCTTGATAAAATTATTAATATAATAAAATTGAATCTATTCTATTCTAATCGATGACGTTCATTGTTATTTTCCTATTTATCAAAATTTGCATCCATCTATTTCTATTTTCATTTTTTCTCATTCGCGCTTTCATTTCTATCTCCGCTGCTCGAGCTTAGATGACAGGTCAATGAGACCTTGCAAGAGAACAATCTTGACGGTGCACTATAGCAATTGCAAGAGTAAAGACGTGTGCAATTGCTTTCTATTGTCTGACGCTTCCATTTGTTTCTTTGTCACTTCTGACTCGACTACAGCTATCTTCAATTTTCTTTCATTCCCATAACTGCAATGCATCCGACTCTTTTATATGCAATTATTTCAATGAAAAAGTAGAATAAAGAATAATAAGCAACTTTGACGTTTGAAAGCAAGTAAAAGTAAATTGCTTATTTACCAAATCAAATACCGAGAGTATTTCAAATTTTCATTTCATAATTAGAAGAAGTAAATGCGTCTCGGTCGTTTAACGCCAAAATGCAGAAGCGCAATTGCAGCGGCTCGACTTACTTTCACGATGCAATTTTTATTTTTAAGAGCTCGCTTTTGCCCCACCCACAAATGAAACTGAATGTAGCTTCGGTTTGTCCTCAAGGATGATGACTGACTTAACTGGATTGGATTCGTGGCCTGATATAAATAACTACCACTGCCACTGGCAATAAATTCCCGCGAACTTCTCATTTCTACTTCTCCGCTTCTCCTCACTTTCTTTTTTACTCTGTTTCATGCGCTTCGAAGCCTTGCGAAATTATATGCTTGATCGTTAACCCTTTACCAAGAAATTTCTTGAAATTTTCAAGAAATTTATTTAGATTTACGGTTTAAAAGCTTTGAAATAAAGATACACGAAAAGAAAACAATTCGTTTTTTAATGAGCAATAGTAGTCAGTCCAATTCAAAATGTATAAATAACACAGGAAAGTATTTTTGGTTTTTATGTACGAAATCACAAAGTTTAAAAAAGAATCCCAAACTGAATCTCTCTTAATAACAACCGTTTAAAGTAAAAGATTTTTTTCACTCACTTTAGCTGCAGTTATTTAAGGGCTAATTAAGAATCTTGGCGAAGATCATTCATTCTCATCATCACTATCTATAAAATCTGTTTAGACATAATCAAAATCTAGACTTTTATACGAGTTTGTCTGTTTTATAAGGAGATATTTGAAGATAAATATTATGTTATGTTTGTTTTAAAATTTTTTAGCAAATGATAAATCCTGCTTAAAAATTTTACAAAATAAGATTTGCTTTTAAGAACTTGTCTTGATCCCATAATCCTCCTTTATCATTCGGCCTTTAAAAAAAAGGCAATAAAGCAATTGGTTGGCAACGGCGCTCACGTGACCCGACGACGTTGATCAGACGACCCCCTCTAAAGAGGGCCTTTAATTTATACGAGCGGTTTCTTGGCTCGTGTGAACGGGGAAAGACCGTCGGGATGGGAAACGAAGCGTACGCAAGTATAAGAATCTGTATCTTGATATTCGCTCGGGAGGAATGGTGGTTCCGTTGTGTACTCCGGTAGTGATACCCGGAGGGAGCTTGGGAAAGAATTAATCGTCGGAAGAATGGGGAATTGTTGTTTGGCGATTTACTTTGCTGGATTGTTGGTTTAGTGATATATTTGCTTTTTCTTCGGAAGTTTGTCTAATTGGAAGTATTTAAGAAGTCAGGAAGGCAGTTTGTACTAGTAAGCTAAAAGATATTGATGTATAAATATGCAGATTTTCTTGAATGCTTAAGTGATCGTTTAATTTGGTGATTATTGGTAGTTAAAACGGTGCTTGAGGTTAAAATTTTCAAAATTGTATTGTAAAATGACGTATATTGATAACATAATGTATTAAAAATTGCTTCTTCGCCTGCGTTTCAACAGGCATATCTCTCTCAAAGTTTGCAACACGACCTCATTTTGAATGTTCATGCCTTAATTCACACGACGTTCTTCGGCAACGCAAAACAAAACAAAGAATTGTTTGTCCACAAAGATCCACATTTTGTACTCCAGCCACTTTAGATTTTCCACGACTAGCATTCTATTCAACTCTTTTAGAACTTTTACGGCCTTACTTTCTTCGTAACTTGCATATCTCACCGTAAAATCAGTCTTCAAGTTTGTTTTCAAACTCTTCAGATCATTGGAAACTATTATATATATGGATTTAAGTCTTCCACTAAATATAACAGATGGATATTCTTGTAGAACAGGAAAGACCTTCTTTAGAATAATCTAAATAAAACGAAAACCAAAATGGAAGATTGGCTAAAACGCAACGTATGTATCTTTTGCAGTATTATTTAAATAATTCATAGTAAATTTTACTACTACTTATGGAACAGAAAAAGTTGTACATTTTATTTAACGCCATAGTAAATTTTCCTTTTAAAGAATTTAATTTTCGAAGAACTGTTACATATTAGCCACGAAGTTATCAATTTCTCACTTACACAGCAATAATCAAAGTAATAATAATTGACTTGCTAATCGATACAAAGTCGCCTAATCAATACTAAAGACATTTGAGCAGTTTGTTGGCCCTCATTCCACATCAGTCGTGCAAGACGCAGATCAGCTCAAGTAACGGCGTCGAGTGGAAAGAAAGTGCGGCGCAATGCGTCTCTTTGCATGCTTTCAAACGTGAGGCGACAGAGGGGAGAATCGGTTAAAGCCGCCGTTACGCGTTGAGGCTTCCGAGGAACAATTAAAACGATAATCTAATGACATGATAATCACCAAGAGACTGTTCAACCTCCCCTTGAGCGTTCTCTCTTATCTCCTGTGTGAAACACTTACACACGGCTGACTTCTTTTCTCAAACAAGAGAACGACTGAGTACGCTAAGGTTATTAAAGTACGGAAAGTACACACGACTGGTCGAGGATCTTTTAGCCAATATCCAGTTCCAGTTTCATCGCCGTTTCCTCTCTAAGTTCATTCGTCTTTCGCACTAAAGCTAGTTATATTAAGAACATTTGAAAAACGCTTTTTTTAATTTACATTTCTAGAATAGTCTTTTAATAATTTACCCTTTTTTATACAATCACAACCTCAAAAGAGCAAATCAGATTTTCTATTCCGCGAGTTTAAAACACGTTCACTGTTTTAACGCGCGTATCAAGCGTATTATTTGCATAACTCCCTGCATCGACAGTACAATTTTCCAATAAAGGATAACTTAATTACGCAGCCCGGAATACGATCGTTATCCGCGGCAATGACGAGAACGCTGACGTACGATAGAAACTATCCTGTAATAAGCCTGTATAGGTATGGAGTACTGACCTTGACCATTGGAGTGATTCTGCTGCGGCGACTGAGGCTGGCCCTGCGTCAGAATTATCTGGCTCTCCAGCTGCTGCAGCTCGGCCTGAAGCTCGTTGAGCTTCGTGTTGGCTTTCTTCACGATCATGGCTACGTCCGAGAGAGCTTTGCGGTCGGTCGCTACCTCTCGCAATTTTTCCGCTCCTGCTTTAATCTTGAGTTCCTGTTTTACATTCAAGTTTTCTAATTATTACTTTGTTAATTCCTGCAATTAGAGATCTAAAATAAATATTAGTCCAACAGAAAAGATTGGTAAAATTGTCAGCGTCGTTCATCAACAAGCCCGCGAAAATTCCGCAATCTCAAACAGTTATTTACGATGAAAAAGATCTCGTGAATCACAAAGCGATGATTCACGAGTGCAGAGAGCACTAGCTCGCGTAACCGTGCAGCCGTTGCATCAGCGATCATCTCGCAGGCAACCATTGCCAAAAGAAAGATCGAAAAAAGCCGGAAAGCTCCCGAGCTAATCGAACGCGCGAAGTAAACACGTGGTCCGCTCTGTGGCAATCGAAGCGTGAAAGTAATCGATATCTAGGTGTGCAACTTGCCTTGCGTATCTCGCGGCGTATGTGCTCCCGGAGTTCGTCGAGACGAGCCGGCAAGGGCACCTGGTCACTGCCAGCCACTCCATACTTGTGTGACAGCTCGTAGAGGACGGGGTGCCTGACGTAATCGCCCTGAAACAGATAATAAGTAACTGTCAGATCAGATACGTACATCTTACAAGACGGAATCTTTGGACGAGATGTTCTCGGGATCTAATACGTGTATTATTATTCAACATTTGTTATTATTAATAAATATCAAAATTTATCAACTATTTAAATAATTCATACAATAGAAAATTATTATGTAAAAAAAATTTATGAAATCGAACGGACATTTTATAAACTTAGACGACTTGAGACTTGCATAGAGATTTTATGAGACCAAGAAGTGACGTGGTCAATTAGAGGTTTTTGATGGGCATATGAAGCGGATTATGGATTCTTGCGCAATCCAGGTGGGTAATTAGTTATTTGGGAAACGGTCGAAGTAGGTCAATGTGTTTTTCTTCGCGCTTTAAGATTAATTGATATATTACGAAATGCGTAAAATAACCTCTATATATAATTCGTTTATGAAATTGTAATAAAAAATTTGAGCATATTATAAATTTAAGTAGACCGGGTTATTACGTAATATTTCCAAAATATTGTTACCCGACGATCTGGTTTCAGTTTTTTATTGTGTTATGTGTTGATATATATTCTTTTATTCTTTGTAATTTCACGGTATATTTTTTTTGTGAATCAATTATATTCATTTTTATGATTGCAATATAACGGCACTGCGAAATGAAAAACAACCGCCTTATTGTTTTGTACTTCTCTCGAGAAGTGGTAATTTTCCTCCTTAAATAGAAACAAAAATCTTGAGGTAGTTGGTAAAAATTGCAAAAATTTATGTCGTTTAACACAACATTAAACTACTTTTACTCGAAACTTATTATATCTTATGATTAGAAAATAACCTTATCAAATCAAAGTTGTTATAGCGTTGTTGCCCATCTATCACTATTAATTTTCACTGTTATTACAATTTATTTGAGAGTCAAACAAAAGCCGAGTCGTCAAATTACCATAATTTCCAAAGTCCCGTGCAGCAACAATACCTCATAAACATGACATATCGCAAAGTAGACAATACCAGCAGGATAAATTATCAATTTAACGCTATCCCTTTTGGTACGAAAGTGTCATATCTGGCTCTGATTATGCGAGTTCTTTTTTCCACCCCGTTACACAATGCGATTGTTATAATAGGTGACACGAAAGAGGCCGATAAAGAACCGCGCTCGCTTTTATCACCGGCGGCGGCGTTTGTCACTGCTCCTGGGCTTATCAAGGCCGGGCGCCGCTTGAATCACAAGGGCATTGTGCCGAGTCATTTGTGCGCTTCCAGTGGCACTGGACCTTCGCGTTCTACGTTGCTCCTTATTTCAATAGGCTCAATAGTGCGCTATTATGTCTATTTTTTTAAGCGTCTTAGAAACTATACGAGTTTATCAGACTTTAGAAAGAATGGGCTTTGCTTTTGCGGTCGTCATTTGAATAGAACAATTAAACGAGTAGTGCTTTACTTTTACATCATAATCAAAATGCACGTATTGTAGATAAGATCATTGATAAAGAAAAGTTTTAATTGATTTGAATTCGTTTAATTTGTTTTTAGTCACACTGCGATGATTATGATTCAAACTACTTTATGAAGTTAATGAAAAGATTGATAAAGATTGGAGATATCGGACATTTTACTGCTGATAATGTTACTATCAGACTATCGAAGTAAATCTAAGGTTTAAAAATAGATTTTAATTAAGTCCATCGTTAAAAATTAATGTGCGATTGTCGCGAAATTTCAAATTATTACAAAATATAAACGTACCACGCAGGGCTTCAGACATTGCCATAGAAGATCGTATTCTGATTTAGGTTTTTTCGAATTCCATCTTATTATTGACATTTTTTGCCACGATAAATCACTTATCACATATTTTTTTTTTGTTCGTATTGCACACTTGATCACTTGCTGGTGGTTAAAAATTTTTTTTGATAACCAAATAAAATGTATTTTACACACTCAATAACACAATAATAAAGCGTATGAAATTAAAAACCAGTACCGCATTAATAAACTTCGTATACTATAACGAAAAAAAATTTTGGAGCGAACGCGCGAATCAATGCTTTCAGCACTGAAGAACCAAGCAGACTGATTACTCCACAAGCAACTGTCATCACGATCTGTTATCTTTTATCTTTTATCGAAAGTCTTGATAACACATATTTTAAGCAAAAGTATTGGTATGCTTTTGTTATGATAATAACACAAAATAAAATTGTTATAAATCTTAAATATCAGTCAAATGTAATATAATTAAACACAACTGAAATAATTATTTTTTGTTTAATAAATCCCATAATTTCATTAAATATAAGCATTTTTTAAAATGTGTTGCTACATTTTTTATGTTACTCTTTTTCACTACTTTTAAAAAGTGTTTTCATCTGAAAATTCTTTTAACCTCTAAAACAAAATAAATAGATACACCAGTGTTAAAAGTCGGAAGTATTCTCAGCCTATGATTCAAAGTCGAAATTCTGAGTCAGCCAAACTTAAAAACAACAAGATTCCGATTACTTTGCCAATTACGTCAAGAGTCCTAAAGAGCTCCGACCGAATTGGCAGAAATTAGTTAAAAAAAAGCACTCATCTCGTGTCTCATAAGACGAAAAAATTCTCGATGAAAAAGCATTTTCATTGCGAAATCGAACACCAAAATTAGCCTCTGTTTACCGCTCTGTCTGAGAGAGCGCGCGCCTCCTCGCGGCTGAATAAGCCCCATTCATCCTCCTCTATTCTAATATTTCTTTAGAAGCAAGTACCTCTCTTATCTCCGGGATTTTTTCCTCCGAGCATTCTATACCTCCACACGGGCGACCGACACAGGCTGACGCGGGCGAGAGCTATTTTCATGCGCTCCGTAACATCTGCGCCTCTCTCGCGCGCGCGCGAGTACACGCGTACGTAATATATGCCGACACCGAGAGAGAGAGGGGTCAACAGTCGTGGCTGCCGGTGCACAAGGCAAAAAATAACGGCTCGGCACGCCGCCTTATCTATTCGGAACTGAGGGGAACCTGTGTGTGTGTGTGTGTGTGTGTGTGTGTGTGTGTGCGAACCAGAGCCGCAGGATCGCAAAGGAGGATGGAACGGCGTTTGAGAATGAGCGGCTGCACCTGGATTTCGAGTTCGCGAAGGTCGAGAAATCGTTTTCTTACGATACTTAATTTTTAATGCTTTTTCGATTGAGAGCATTTTTTAACGGAAAATTTTCTTGTTAAAAATCAATCTTTACTTTCGACGTTCTTTTCTGTTTTTTCCCCATTTCCGTTATTACAAGTCATTGTTTGAAAGGAACATACAGGTGCGGACGACGCTCGAAATAAACTAAACAATACTCGATTTCAAACTAACAAAGAAGAATATTATCGAAACCGTATCCTAACACACCTCCGATAGACATCTGAATGCGAGCGCGCTGTTCGATATATCAAATATTTCCCGAGGAAAATTGAAAATACAAAAGCGCGAAGCGGCACATACACTCGGCGCTATCGCGACCATTAGCCAGGGATTTCACCTTGTTAAAGCATTCCCGCCTCATATTTCCACGATTGTCGCGCAGGCAAGTCCGCAAATGGGCCCGCGCGCGATTGTCTACCTGATTTGAACCCGACTCTGCAAGACCGTGACCTTGATTTCTCCTGCTAGAAAAGTTGCTACGAAGCAGAGCCGGCTTCGACACTCGGATATTCCCGCATTCCCCGTAGTTTTTTAAAGCCGGTTATTGATTGTTTTATTGTCTATGGATTTATAAGTGCTATTGCGAGGTCGAGTTATTAAGGTTATGAGGGTTAATTATATATTATTCGAAGTGTAAGAAGCTGTGGTATTTTTAATACGGTTATAAATTTAATAGAGCTTTGGCGTTCGAGAGTAATGCACTTTCAGTTTGAATTCAAGATAAGAGGTAGACGTATTCGCAAGTACAAATAAGCTTAAGTATGCATTTTGCAAAGACAATGTGAGACAGCATCTAAACATAAACAACGTTTCTTATTCGTACTGTCGAAAGTATGTAACTTTAAAGTTAGTATTACAATAGTTTGTTCTATCTTAGTCCACATATTCTACCTTAGTTAGTATTACAATAGTTTGTTCTATCTTAGTCCACTATTCAAGACGTACTAATATGAGTAATTTGCGTATTTTACAAACGTTTCAATGTAAACAGTGGTATTGCATTAGATTTTTTTTAATAGGAATTACGAACAAACTTGCTTCGTATTGACATTAATTGTCTTGACTTTTTTCATCAGTTCGTTGACTTTTTAAATAGCTATTTTTAACTCTGATAAGAATAATGGTAAT
The DNA here is from genome assembly GCA_035047165.1 of Ormyrus rosae. Classification (NCBI taxonomy): domain Eukaryota; kingdom Metazoa; phylum Arthropoda; class Insecta; order Hymenoptera; family Ormyridae; genus Ormyrus; species Ormyrus rosae. The sequence goes on from JAWWML010000001.1 coordinate 6,974,656, forward strand.
GATTAGTGTAACACGACTGAAGAACGAAGATATAAACATTGCAAAATGTCTGCAAAAGAAACTTAATTCGATCGTGTAATTATTTCGGAGAGCAACCGATGAATTATATATATATATATAGCAGTACGGACGGACATAAATATTAACGATCGCAACATAAACACAAGTGCGTCAACATAATTCTTAGTAACGTTTGTAAAAATAGACATTTATCACTGACAAATATTGATCTCGGTCTTGAAAGTTTAAGCAAAAGCGACAAGAATAGGTTGGCTCGAATCAGCTCAGAAATTGGGCATAACCGCGGTCGATTCACCTTCCTCGCCGGTCCTAAGCTCATAATCCAGCGCCTAATTCTCAACGAGGCGAAAGTACTTTTAGAGAGAAGAAACTCTCTCTCTCTCTAGCGGCAACTCGTGCCTTTGAACCCTCGTCCAGCCGAGCGAGCGGCGTTTTCGCTTTGACGCGAAATGGACCAGCGCGACCTTGCCTCTCTTCTCCGCGCATAATATTTCGCGAGGCGGGCCGAACCTTTCTCGAGAGGCGACGTTTCGCAACACACAGTATATCACGGGACGTCGTAGCGGCGGCAGCAGCAGCTGCTGCGAGCTTTGATGCCACTGTAAAAATGAATTTTCTTTTTTTTTCGCCGGCGTTTTATACGCTTCGAATGAAAAGATGATTGCCGTTCAGTTTGGTATTTCGAAATTGTACGGTGCGGGAGGAGGCGGCATTCCGATTCGACGCGAAGTGCGCTTATTTCGTCTGATATCGAGCAGTGGCCGCGAAGGTGAATCGACTATTTTCGCTCTGACTTCAGTTATAATAATTTTAATGCTAATTTTCTCTCCGCGCTCTAGTAATTTTGGAAGCAGTTCAATGAGACGACGATGGCCTATCAATCGCTATTACTACCCCGGAATGCGAATTCCCTCGTCGAGTGACGTAATTATATATTTAATGGTATTTTTAATCGAGGCGCATAACTTTCGAGGAAAGACTTTCGCGATCCGACGAGCTCGAGAGAGGCCTGCTGCTGTCGGAGCCGTCCGTCGTGGCTCCGGCGCGGCCACGCACTTTCCTTCCCCGCCGAGAGAGCAGTGCGTGACCCAAAAATAGAGTTACGTATCGCGACTGATTTACGATCTTAATCGGACGGGGGGCTCTCTTTCATAGAGCGACTTACGAAGCTGGCGGATTATTTATTTTCTACGATACTTTCTGCAGTCATTTTTTTTTTAATATTCCAACGCATCACCATCAATCAGGTAGTACAACTTCATTTCCCTCGCGGATAATAAAAATAGATAATACAAATTGTTTATACGCGAGTTAAGAAATAGTAACGATAGCCACGCAGATTCAAAACAGTTCTCCGCGACCACTGTGTTTTTTTCTCCTGCAGTAAGTTTACGGTTTCCACGAGAATCTCTCTCTCTCTCTCTCTCTCCGCACGCTGCAGACATTCTGCCGTCTCATTCTCGGCTGCGAGCGCGCGCGCGCGCGCCAGTCTGGCCATTAAAGAAAACTTTTTAAAAGCGGACGCATCTGTTCCTTTTCACTCCGGCCCTACGAAGCAGAGAGGGAGAGACGAAGCAGCGCAGAGAGAGAGAGAGAGAGAAAGAGAGAGCCGCCGAACGGAAAAAGGAAGGAAAGGAGCCGATCGAGGGTCGCGTGACCGGCAAGAAGAAGTCTGGCGGCCGAGTTTTATAAAACGAGGCGCGATTTATTCTTTTCTTCTCTCTCTCGGCAGGTTGCCCTCCCCGATCACCTGCGCGAGCACCTTCACCGCCGCCGAGCCGAGAAAGAGACGCGCACGCGTTTCGCGTTTCCTTAATGAATTTCTTGCGGACGAGCTCGCGGCTCTCGAGAGAGAATCCGGTAGCCGAGTTTGCATTTTGTCGATCGACGCTTTTTTTCCATCGGCTTTTCGACTGCGCGTCGGGAGCGGAGTACGCTTGGCTTCTCTTACTTTCGTTTTTTCTTGCCATTAGTTAAGGTAAAATAATTTAAAAAAAATGATTATTACTGGTTTTATTATAGGTTTTACGTAGAAAAGAAGCCAACGTCGAGCCGAATTAGGCAAGAAAAATTATGCATTCGCTCGATCATAATCAATCACCGCAATATCGCGGCGAACGTCAGATAATTCTTCAAACCACGTAGGCGCGCGTCGCGCGAGCTTACACGCGTTAGGCTTTCCCGTCGGCGGCGTCTCCTTTTTCTCTCCTTTTTTTTTCGTCATCGAAAACGAAAAAGTACATCGCTCGCCGGGCTCTCCGAGAAAAGAGAGCGTTTGCCCCCACTGCGATCGTTTGGCCGAAAATGGCTTTTGCTATAATTGGAAAGTTCCTCTAATACCTTGCACGATTTTTCTCACGAAACGCACGCGCGGCTTAACTGCGGGCCGGGAGAGAGAGAGAAAAAAAAAGAAGTTTACCTCAGTCCCGAGCCGATGCCGCAACGGCCCGCCGGGCTTGTGACATTTTCAGCTCGACGTGGGCTTACTTGGATGTGCACGGAATTCTTTTGATTGATCTGTTTCCAAGATTCCTTAATTTGTGTTGTTTCATATGTAGATATTTTAATTAGCCTATTATTGCGTTAAGTTGTACTTAACGATATTTCTTGTCGATTATTCTACAGGTAAAAGCAAAGGAAAATTGACAGTCACCAGTCGCTTGCAAGGTACATTTGTCTACGATTTTCCCTTGACAACAAAAAATAGGTCGATTTCAGCCTAGTTTATTTTTTTTTAACTGTTTAATTAAACGCGAAAAATGTTAAGTAAAATGAGCAAAGTTTAACGTTGAATTGCAATTTCCCATCCAGGAGTTCGAAACCATTCTAGAAGAACGATTTCGTAGTCTAAAAACACCCAATTCGGAGCGTGGGAATCGAGGAAGAAAAGAGATCTAGCCTGCAGAGTAATAAAAAAAATGTCGAAACAAACACCGTCGAAAAAGCAAAGATTCGATGCCGGCGTTTACGATCGCGCGACGGAAAAATCAGACGGCACCCCGAAAGAAAGGCCAGACACGGCGCCGGCGACGAGGCTGCGCAAGGCGTCCAGCAATTCGGCTCGGCTGCGAGCAGACCCCGTTCGCGCGCGCGAGCGCCAAGCCGCCGCGCGAGAGGCCTCCTAACCTAAATTCCCCTCGGCCGTGTACCATATCCAAAGGCGCCTTCCCTCGCCAAATACTAAAATCAGACGAGTGCGCCGCCCTCGCGCCGAGCACCTTTGCCCGCGAGATCGGCATTTCCGCTTCTGACCCCGGGAAGATATGGACTGGACGAGGGCGGCTGCTTTTTTACCTGAGGCAGAAGGGAGCCTTGTTTCATAATGTTGAATTCTGCATCGATCGTCGAGGTTCTTTGTTAGAATATTCTTGATCTTCTCGATTAATTAAACAGTTAAATGTGATTATTTAATTCGTCTCTTCGTGGTTAGAGGCAGTCGATTACAATGCTACCATCTTCTTACGTTACTTTACCTTTTTACTTTCAATAGTATAAAAAATATGAAATTTGTCAATTGTAATAAATAGAATTAAAAGTCCAATAAAGCAGTTATGATTTCTGAGAATTATTTACGGTGTCGATGAGCGAGAACGATATAAATAGGAAAACGCAATAAAATGATAAACGCACCTGTAAACTTGAATACCATTTAAATTTAAATTAGATATAAGGTATTAAATAAAAGCGACATTTTTAGTACATTGCATTTGTGTTTTGTAAGAATTTTAGGAATTTAACAAAAAATTTTGTTTTTCAAATACATTCTTCGCGATAAAATTAGATATTTATTCACTATAAATTTTTGTTTATAGCTTTCTTAAGATTTCGGAGCAATGGAGCATGCATAAAAAAGCGATTTAGAATGATCATAAATACTGTTTATCTAAATTTATCTAACCTTTCAAATATTTTAGTCGATAAAAAAAAAAGAGCGAAATTTTGGCCTAGCCTATTAAGTTATATTTATAAAGCAGTTTACATCACTAATAAATGCAGGATTCATCATCTGGTCCGAAAATCATTTTTATTTATACTGCACGATTGCACTACATTACTTCTTAGTTGAACGCTAATTTTCTATCTTTTCGGAAAACTTTATTTTTTTTCAAAGAACACTTTTCCAACTGTTTATAATTAAATTAAAAATTACACAGTGAAACATTCGCTGAGGATTTTGTAAAATTGATTGTAAACGTTTGTAATTGCAGCCGGGCCAGGAATGTTGCATTTTTTCTCTAACCGTTCTCAACACAGGCGCAACAAGTGTGTGTACCGAAATGCCGACCGGCTTAATTTAAAACCCAGCAATTTTGAAACCGCGTCTCAACTAATCCCTCGTACAAACATGTATTTACAAGGTCCGAATCCATTCAAATTCCAATATCAATAACCTAATCCATTATTTTTGTTTCTATCGGCATTGCAGCACAACAAATGTAAATCCGCAGTTCTTCGCCCGACCAACAAGTCGTTCCGCAAAGCGCGTAAACAAGGAGCAAAACCCGCGATACCCAAGCCCTTTTTTCAATAGCACCAGGTAGATATCGCGATTATGGCGTCGCAGACCGAAAAGCAGTCCACGATAATACATCACCGCGCTCTCGGCGGCGGCGGCGTTTCTCGGAGAAGCAAATCGGCAAAAAAAATCGGCGGACGGGCCAGGGGGAGAGGGAGGAACTGGGAGAAAGAAGGAAGAATTCACACGCATTTCGCTCCGTCTCGCTCGCTCGGGACTCACCTGATAATAGCTCGATTCCGCCATCTTGTCTCGCAGCCGCGCACACACTCACGGATCTCCTCTCCTGCTCTTCGTTTTTTCCTCCGGATCCTCGCGGGGAAAAACACGGGATCGCCGCCAGCAGCACCGTCGATACGCCTATCTATTATTATCGGCTCTCCCTCTCGCTCCGGACTTAACCTCAAGCGAGAAAGGGTTGCACAGGCGCGTGCTTGCGCCTGGAATGATTTTTACGCGCTGCACACTGGATACCAGTCGCTGCCGCCGCTTCTTCTTCTGCGCCAGACAAGTGCATCTCTCGCGCGGATCATCAAGCGGACACTCGTGCGCGACTACGCCGAGCCGAGCTGCTGATGCTGCTGCTAATAATGATGCTGATGCTGTTGTCCCGTCGCTTTTCGCACATTTCGTATTTCCTCTTCTCTCACATGCACTCGCGCACGCACACCTGTCCCTCCGCGCGGGGGTTTTCCCTCGAAATCGGCAGTTCTTTTTTTCGAGGTTAGAATCGCATAGCTCCCGCGCACCGACGTGTTTTCAGTAGAATGAGGCACGCGCGCGGCGGCGGCTCGCCAGTCCGACGGGAGAGAAGCTTATGTTAGAGGAAGAGAGAGAGAAACGCGACCGCATTCCACGCGCCGCATCGGCAAACGGACGTCGACTGGCTCTGGAGAGAGAGAGCGAGCGCCGCGAGCCGCCGAGGAAAACGAAAACGCGACGAGACGGCGATCGCCAATTCGCCACCTACGTGCCGCCTGCTGCTTTTTTCTCCCCTCTCGCTCGCGCTAAAGTCCGCCGCCGCGTGCCTTCTTTATTCCTTATGCGACCGTGGTGCGTAGAGTACTGCGGCGAAAGGAGGTGGGAGGAGCGAGATGGCATTAGCGGTGCAGCTCCCAGTGTGGCGCGAACTTTGAATAGTAGGTGTTGCAAGATTTGCAGGTGGTTTTACTTTCAGGGAAGACAACTCGAATCAAGTTTTAAATATGCACTAGGCGGCATACATTGCTATTGCAAAAAAATAAAGAGAAATATTGTTATTCGGCAAAGAGCCTTGTCTGGTAAAGGAGACATAATTTTTTGCTATAATGTAATGATCTGGGAAATAAATATAATTTAATTTTGTAATATATTATTTTTTATTTATCTTAATATATAGAAACCTTTTGAATTCCAATATTTTACAACTGTTTATATATGTATAATCTATGTACAATTTATTTTACGAATTCAACAGCAAAAATTGTATCATTGTTTTAATACTAATATGTACATGCAATACGATTATTTTATTTTGTATGCTTAACAATTTTACTCTTGAGCAAAAAGCATTTTCAAAAGTTCCTCAGGTGTGTGACTAAAAAGACTTTTGGGATTCTGATAAAAGTTTTTCGGGTCATGACAAGCCTCGTACAGTTGCTTATATATTGCACCAATAACTTCGAATGCTCTCTTTTGTGTGATTGAGCGATGCGTACTGCTTTGAAGCAATGAAATTTGCGGCAACAGTAAGACATCGGGCATCACTAGGAAAGCTTCTAACTTGTTCTGAAATATGAATAAACGCCGCTTAAAAAGTTGTAAACTTTATTATTTGTAAAAATTAAATTTTTCTTACAGTAAACTCTTTAATACTGAGCGGATCCATTCCAGGAATAGAAGATAACGGACCTTGATCTCGTCCTTGCAAGATATTATATATAGGACCAAGATTTAAATGCGCAACCAAAGAACTGGCTTGTTCGGACGTTAATGTATCGATTTGTGCATCTGATTGAGCCTTAAATTAAAATAATTATTTTATAGTTCATTAGAACTGAAATTTTCATAATAAATTTTCTTTTTTTAAAAATTTACCTGCAATCTCTCTAGCCTTTGATCCATATATTCGTATAATGCTAAGGTGGAATGAATTTGATGCATACAATTTAAAAGGTATACTGCCATGTCCACTGTTGGAAGTCTGGAAGCTGTTTCATTCACCTCTTGTAAAAGGGGATCAATAATGCAAGAAACAATCTGTGAAATGATAAAAAAAACCTAAGTACTAAAAAATATTATCATTTATTTATATACCTAGTAAATTTACAAAAAAGTAGTAAATCATATAGAGTTAACTTGGCACCTTCAAGTAGGTTTAGTAATAGATGAAATTTTAAAAACTAATATAAATTCTAAAAGTTATACAGCATTGATAAATCTTAAAGTGAAAGATCTTAATATTGTAAGTAGTACATGTGTATTAAATAAATTAAATCTTTATAATTTTCTAATGAATTCTATTAGTTTTCTTTTTTTATTATCTTCTTTTGTTATTACGTTTTTAAGCTCTAAAGTTCTATTTAAAATTAATAATATAAAATTCATCTTACTTGTAATATATCTTTTTCCCTATCTTCTGCAATACTGGCAACTGCCAAAACTTCATTTAGTAAAGATAGTAATCTTGAAACTGATGGAGCTGGAACTAAATCTGTACCAGGTGGTTCAGCTCTTTCCCCAAGGGCCATTCTAGTTTCTCTTTGTAATCTACTAAGAAAACTCTTTTCACTTAAGTCTAATAAATCACCAAACATTGTATCAAGTACACTGTCATGAATGACTGGTTTAAGAGTGGCTCTGTAAAACCTTATTAAAGTAGTAACAGAGTATAAAACTGTCGAGGGTGCTTCAACAGCCACAATGTGCTCAATTCTAGATTTTAGTGGATGACATAAACCTTCTGTTATGTTACTCAATGACTGCGTTATTTGATCTGATAGTGATGACTTATCACAAGCTTTTAGCAGTGTAAGCATATTCTCTTTTTCAACTGGAATAGCTTGATGTAGCCAGGCAAGAATATCACCCACATAACGCTTAGGATCATGAGCATGCATCTCAATAGGATTAGCGTCACTGCCATGACCTTTTCCAAGAGTTAAAGCATCAATAAAAGAACTTACTAAAACTGATCTTCTGGCAGTACAATATTCATCAAGAATGTATTTAAAGAGAACAGGTCTTTCTTGTAATTTACTCATTGCTTTTGTGAGAAGGGGAATTATAAGTTCATTTTCAATATGACGACACTGTGTCTGTGTCCAACGGTAAAGTCTTTCAAGCCCAGCTTCCTGAAGTAAAGTCATGCGCTGCATAACATCCAAAGCTAGAGTTTGATGACCAGATTGCATTAGCAGTCTGCAATGACCATGAATCTCCTAAAAGTAACAATTTTATGTAAAGATATTGTTCTAATTACAAGAATTAAATATTGCTTTATATGTTTTTTACTTGAACTCGATTAAGAACTGTGAAAAATTCTTCATTTATTGGTGCCTCGCGTGAACTACCATGTAAAATAGCCAATTCATCAGCAGTTAATTGAAAAGTTCTTATAAAGGCAGCTGCAACTTGTGCCTGCATTTCTAACTTCTCACTAAAATATAAGATAACAATTTTAATATTAAAAAATTTTCTAATAATATAAAAAACAATTTTAATTAAATCTAACCTTTCTTGTTGCAATCTGGCTGTTTGTTCAATGATTTGAGCTGTATGACTTTTAGTGCTTTGAGATTTTTCTGTCATACTTTGCACTTTATCATTCATTCCACTAACATTTTTTTGCATTTCTACCAAAATATTCTTTACTTCTTTAAATGCTGCTAAATATTCTTCATTAATTTGTAAATTTCTTTTCTCTACTGTACTTCGAAGATTACGCCTTGCTTCTGCTGTATTTTCTTTATAAAAAGTTGACAGTTCTCTCAAAGCTTCAATTACATCCTAAATAAAGTTATTGATTTTAATTAAAAAAAACTTAAATCTTAATTATTCTTACATACCTTATCATTTTCAGGTCGAGATTCTAATAACTTCCTGACTCTTCTTGAAATGGGAGAAGTGATATCAGGTTTCTCTGAACCGTTCGATTCATTATCCATTTTTATAAATAATTTTTTTATTTCTATAAATTCCTAAATTCAATCTCAAATTTTTGATAAAAAATATCACACCGTGGCACTTATTATTATACATGCAGTGAATGTGATGTAGCAGACGTAGCAGGACTGTAAACAAGCATTTTTAGGAACTTTTATAGTGTTAAGGTTACAAGCTTCGTAAACTGCGAAGTATTGAAATTTTTTACTTTAGATAAATATAAAAATTTCTAATTCATTCATACGCACAATTTATTAATACAAATTTAATTTATCTATAATTAATTATTACTTTAAAACCTTTTTGAACTTATCTATAGGAAGAATTTTTTAAATTTTCCTAGAAATTTTGATCAGTGTGTTTAAATTCCGCGCGATGGCGCTTTTGCTTAAATTCCCCACAATCTATCGACGGCCACGGCCACGGAATTCGCGGAAAGCTTTTCTCTTCAATCGAAAATCTTTGTTGGCAATGTTTCAGTTATCGTCCGCATCGCAGCGCTACCCATCGCTTACCAGAATGAATTGTCCACTTATCAAAGCTCACCTCTACGCTCTACTGCTCTTGTGAATCGATTGTATATTACTCATGCGTGCGCTCGTGAGTGTTTTCTCTTCTCGGAAAAGTGTTTTTACCTTACTTACCCCCGATTGGCGCATGTTTTCTACCAAATATCTGCACGTGGAAACTAAGCGCGAGAGCTTTCGTAGCTAATTGTTCCTGCATCCTATACCGACCTAAATTTTTTTTATAGTGCAAGAAAGGCGCGTTTTGGCAAAATTTAAAGCTTAATTACAAAAACATGACGAACGCTGGAGAGAATCTGTACAATAAAATTGAGACATTTGTCTTCTTTGACTTGGAAACTACTGATCTTATTAGAGGTTCAAAAATGCCCAAAATCACAGAACTTTCAATGATTGCCACGTCAAGAAACTCTATCAGGCCTGAAAAAAGAAATAAGCTGGCTCTTCCTAGAATATTGCACAAATTGACTATTCCTATTTGTCCAATGCAGCCCATCAATCCACAAGCTTCCTATATTAGTAGTAAGTTTTTTCATTGCTTGTGCTTGTACATTTTTATTACATACAACTTTATTAAATTCTTGATATTCTCTGCAGATTTATGGAATGACAATTTGAAAGATATTAGCCCTTTTAATGAAAGCACTTACAATATGATCATACAGTTTATTGAAAGATTACCAGGCTTGGTTTGTTTCGTAGCTCATAATGGAAACTGCTTTGATTATCCAGTATTTCTTTCTGAAATTGAACAACTTAAAAAGGTATTCTTTTTGATATTTCAAACAAATTAGATATTAAACTTAATTATTGTATTATTGTTTTTTTAATAGACTTTTCCAGACACAATTTTATGTGTGGATACATTTCTAGCATTTAAGGAATTTTTTAGTGATATAGAAGTAAAAGATGAGCCAGTGACTCCAGAGATACCTCTTGGCTTCGATGAAGTGGACGAAGAGCAGCTAGGATTTGTAAATCAAAAGATTAATAATTCTTTAGATGATTGTTGGAATGATTCTTTATGCTCAGTCTTAGATAAATTTGATAAAGTTGGAACAGGAGAAAGTATAAATAATACATGTAGGAGATTGACTCTTGAAGCAGGTAAGGATGTTTTAGATTCAATAACAAATACAAATCAAAATGATTGTAAAAATTCTTCTGGATCTACTACACCAAAAAGTAATCCTAAATCAATGCAAGCAATCAATGAAAAGACACCTGAAAATCAGATTATAAGGAATTCTGTTCCATTAGTTAATCCTAATAAAATTTTAGGTGTAGCTAGAAAAAAATTAAATTTTAATAAAAAACCAAATAACTTTAAGTTATCTACAGTTTACGCTCATATGATAGGATGTCCCCCAGAAAATTTACATTCTGCAGAAGGTGATTGTCTATGCATGCTACGTTGTGTCTGTCAAATTGGAGAACATTTTGCAGAATGGGCAGATTGCAATGCAGTTTCGCTCAATCATTTCAAACCAAAAGCAGTAGTTCCTTGTTGTCGACTCCCTTTTAAATAATTTAACAACTAATTAGAAATGTCAATTTCAGATGCTAGAAAAGTTTTACTAAATAAGATTACTTCGATTAAAAAGACTACTAGTTGATTTACATATTTAAAAATTTCGACATTTTAAAAAAATTGTAGCTAAAGTGAAAATATGAAAACAGTATATTTTTGTATATTTTTACTTTTTCATAAAATTCAATATTTGTAGTTAGTTTTTGGCAAATGTTAACTATTTTAGAAAAGTTAACGATGCAGCTTTCCTAAAAATAGAAATGTAGCAAAATATACATTTTAATATTTTTTAACATTCACTAGTCTAAAGTTAAAATTTTAACCATTAACTAAAATTAAAAAAGGAAGGATGTAGAGAAACATAATTTATATTCTAAATTTATAAATTATAATAAAAATGTTTTTAAAAATATACAGAGAACTCTAGTAAAATAACGAGGCTTAGGAAAGTTCCTCTGAGACTGTGATTCAAAGTTTTAATATTTGTTAGACAACTTTTTAAAATTGTTTTTTGTTTAATAAAAAAGATTTAATAAAATAAATTTATTATTTAGTTGTTTTTTATAATCTATGCTTGTATAAGTTATGAACTCAATTATCTTTGTCTGAAAACATAATATTCTTCGAGAATACTGCAATAAGTAATAACTGACCTACACAATATTATAAGTTACATTTATAACTGTTTTTTATTAAAAAAATATAAGAACAAATTTTAAATCGAACTTGTTTTTACTAACATTTTCAATGTTATTTCAAAATGATGATGTCTTTCACTAAGTGTGTTCATTTTCTCACAAAAAATGCATGTATTCAAATATTATAAAGATTAATTAAAGTATTAAACTTTTTGTAAATAATTATTAGAGTCTTCATTTATTACCTAAACCAAAGTTTAAATTGTTTAGAAAAATAAAGTTGAAAAATATCAAGTAACAAGAAATTATTGATTCTTTATACGAGAATTCTATCATGCAATGAATTGCAGTGAAAGCATTATACCGAGCGCTCCCACTGTAACGAACGTTAAAATTCTCTCTCTTCTAGTTATTATGTATTTCAAAATTTTACCATGTATTAGACTTTTACAGGTGCCTAGGAGAGAATAAATTACGTGTTACATTTTAATCACGTGTTACTTTATTCTCGAATTAGTTTTCCCGCGATACATATTTTCAGTCTAGTAGCAGCAGCAGTGCAAGCGGAGGGAATCCAGCGAGTACGCAGCAAAAGAACCATAACCACGTTGTCGAGAGTCTCCGGCTCTCTTTTTGATTATTTGACTCCGCGTTGAGTTTCGTTTCAGTTTTGGGTTTTCATACTAAATTCATGCAAAGGCTGACTAGCCAGCCGTTACACCACGTAAGTAATGATTACGCTTCTGCGATTAACAACGATGCCTTGGAATCTCAAGAGTAATATAATAATGAAAATCAACTTTTTTTCATTTTTATGAATAATTATGATAAGAGATTTTAATGGTAGTACAGCAAATAATATTTTTAATATTTTAAGTCCTAGGACCTCTTGCAATTTATTTGCAATTTCAAATAAGTAGAACTATTTTTAGAAAGAAATTCAAATACCTGTAGATTGCTTGTAATGAGCTTTTTTCGTCTCTATTACTGTTCTAAAGGGAGTAAACTACATGTAGGCGCGTAGAAATGTATTTTGATTTTATTTATTTGTAATTTAACGTAATGAATTTCTCTTTGTTTGCTATGCAAACTTATATGCTATTCAAACTCTCTTTGTACGTTACAAAAACTTCATCGTTATCTTATCGCAAAAAGAAATTAAAATCGTTTTTCATGGAATTTCAGTCACACATTTTATTCGCTACATTTCTACTAAATAGAAGATAAAAACAATTTTATTTTTAACTATAAGCTTAAAATACGTTTCGTATAAAATTAAAAAGTTTAAAAAACATTTATTCAGAACTTAAAAAAGAATCAAAATTAGAGCTTTATAAAAGCTTTTGTTAAAAGTTGAAATCACTGCAGTGCACATTGACTAGCAGGTTGCTGTACCGGTACAGGCTGCGGCAATAGTTGGATATTTGGAGAGATGTTATTATTCTTACCTAAAAATATTTAAGAATTACTCAGATTGTAAATCATTGCTATTAAGAAAATCTACATCTACAAAGAATCTTAATTTATATTTTCGATCGAACATAATATGATAATTTGACATCAATTAATTGTGGAGTATTATAATTGAAAATGTTCGAAAGCTGAGATCAAATCCTGTCGATTGACAAAATTTAGCTTGCATTTTCTATTTTCGTAAATCCTTGTTTGGTTATAACTTTCCAACAATTAAAGATTTTTGGGAAAATTCTTTTGAATCAATAGAATTTGATTTCATTTCTTGAATAGCGTAAATGAGAATATTCCATTAAGTTATAAGTAATTGAACAAAGCTTTTTCTTATAATTTAGTTAAAAGAACGCATCGCTTTTGAAAAATTGAACTTTAAACTGAATCAACAAAATTACAATGAAAGAAACAGATAAGGCTTGTAAGCATAAGTAGAGAAAGACATGCAATTTTAAAAAATATTAGACAACTGTTTTAAGGAAATATAATTAATTACTAAAACTGCAGTAATTTTTTAAAAACTTTTATACTTACACCTAAAAAACTTTGTTTAAAAGAAAATATAACCTGTTTCTATAATATTGAAATATTAACGAAACTTTTATTAAATTTATAATTTTGATTTTAATAATAATAATAAAATACGCAGAATCATACCCATTCGTAACTTTTGTACTTCGCCATTTTCCACTGAAATATAATTAATAATTATAATTAATATAATTAATCATTTGATGTATAATAAATTTATTATAAAAAGACATTTTTTTAATTACTGGTGCTTTTCAACTTAACCCTTTCAAGCACGCATTTTTGCAACTAATATCTTTCAATATTCGTTTATTAATATTAATAAATTCACTGAAATTTTTTTTTAAGTAATACAATATAATTTTTATTTTTACAAAAACCCCGCAGAAATCGAGCAGCTTTCCCACCGTGCTTGTAAAGGTTAAATGTAAAGTACCTTTAGAAAGCAATTAAGCTACTTACAAACGAGGGTGGCTAAAACATACTCGTTCGTTTCAATTTCCTTATCTATCATAGTAAGTTTTCTTGCTAAGAAATTGGCGTAATTTTTAATTTCATCTGTTTTAATTTTTGCAAGTAAATTGCACTTGTGATGCCAGAAGTACGGTAGATTATGACTTTCCAGCGCATCTTTTAATTTTCTTAGTCCCTTAAAATGTTATGTGAACTTAAATATTTATCATTAATTTTTTTCTAAATTTTTAAGAAAGTAAGCTTACGAGCATAAACAACCACGTTTTAGGAGCCCTCAAAAAATTATACAAATCTTGCTGATGAGCCTCTAGTTCATGATAAAATATGGTTTCGATGAAATAACTTGCTATACTATGCATTCTTGCAGTATCACGAAATTTCTGAAAATATTTTCTTTCTTAAATTAATTCTTATTTATTGATTTACGCATTCCATTTTAATAATCCTACCTTTAACATTCGTATAACAGGCTTAACCTGGCCTTCTAAAAGTTCCTTTTCTGCTTGATAAAAACAAAGTCTCCACAAAATGTTGGCATCAATTGCATTAGATAGCGGTTTAGCAACTACCATCCAATTTTGACTCTGCAACAAAATTAATTATATTTCAACTCTTGGCGTTAGTTAATTTTAGGATGGATGGGGCTTGTTTCATCGATCCTCGTATTTAGAAGAAAATAAAAAAAAAATATCAGGATCTGAAAATGATTCGATAGAAACTCTGTCGAAATTCCATTCGATCGCTACGCCGACGCTCTGTTTTTTGACTTCTACCCGCAATTGTGCTCTGTTCTTAAGTTTTCTAAAGCAGATGCAAGTACCTTCGAAGGTAATAATTAGATTAACTTTACGATTTTTCTTTGCGTAATCGCGTAACTTCATTAAACCACGATTAAAAATAATAATAATAAGATAAAAATAATAATTACACTTTTCAGCGTTTTATAACCATTTCCCAAAGGAACGTTTTGGAATTCCAAAGTTGGAACCAGATCAACGTCTATGGAAGATCCTTGGGGAGTCATAATGATCATTGTAAAAGCTGGACCACTTTTCTTGTGCCGTACCTATATTGAAATATTTTTACAAACATTAAAGTTTCGTATTTAAAATAATATTTTGGTGAAGTAATACATCTTTAATTTTAACTTACATAATAAGTTTGCCCATTACTTTGTAACATGTATTCGGATCCACGTTTTTCTAGTTTCAAAAAAGCCAATGTAAAAACGCGTTCCATCCAAGCACGAAATTTGTTTTGGTCCAAAAAATTGTCATGATTTAACCATTTAGATAATTCAGAACTAAACAATAGAAATAAACTGGATTTATTTATTTCAGTACAATAAAGAATGAAATTTATAAACTAAAAAGGTACCGGTGCTTCTCCCAATTCGGATGCATCTGTCCCGATGTGTCTAACTTAATTTTAACGTATCCGAAATTACTACCATTCGCGTGATTAGCGACGACCTGCAAAGTATTAAAAAATTTTGAAGAATGTAGAAGAACGATCTATTGAAAATAAGAAAACGAACTGTGATTTTATTATAGTTGATTGGTAACTTCATAACGAAGTCCAAATCAAACTCTTCCGGTTTTCCGTATTTTGTTCCTTTATAGAAACTGCCCCCGTACATAATCTTTTTATACATGGCAGCGAAAAGTTCATCTTGTTGCATTAAAGGTATAAACTTTTGTTCAATGACCTGGAACGGACAATGAAAATGATTAATTTTCAAAAATATTTTCTACACTAAGAAAAAAAAACTATTTTTTGTGCGAACCGACAGATTCAAATTATGAAAAATTTTACAATAATAATAGAAAAAAATACTATGTAACATAGTAATATAGTACAACGTAACATAGTAATTTTTAAAACAGTCATAATATTTCTATTTAATCAAAATAATAATTTTTTCTATTATTATTGTAACATTTTCCATAATTTGAGTCTGTCCCTCGGTTACCACAAAATAAATAGTAATTTTTCTCTGTGTAATACGTGTGAAAAAAAAACAAAATAAGCAAAACGCAACATATTAATACACACCATCTTCAAATGTTCATTATTAATTTTTTTCTCATTCTCCGGCAATGTCAAAAACATCGTTTCGATTTCGTTGAAAACTTTATCACTGCGATACTTTTTGTCCCTGTACGCCTGCATTTTCCACTCCGGTAAATCAATTAAACTTAAAAATCACTTAAAAATTCTTAAAACCAAAGAAGGATCGGTAGCGGCGAACGGTCCGATTGCTTCTGAGTGCTACGTGTTCTTTCTTTGCTGTTGCGCACAGATTTCTCGTTTGTTTGAGAATTCACACACACGGAGGCGATATCTTTTTAGAGTGGGGGACAAGTTTTGCCTCCGATGCCGAGTTGGCGGGGAGAGAGAAATTACATTAAGCAAAAATTTAAGTGTTTTTATTCCAAAAAAAATGTATTAACTAATCAGTATTATTGAAAAAATATTGATTTTTCTTTATTAACTCATGAATGTACATACAGATATTTTTCAAAAACAATTTATTTTAACTCTCATAGACCTCAAAACACACTTGTAACATATTTTTAGCGTAATCTTTACTACAAAGCTTCCTTTAGGAGAAAACAATATCTTTTGTGCTTAGCTAAAAAATAACAACTACAACTTACTCATATCTCGTTTAAAAAAAATACTATAGCTTATCTACAGCTCACATATATCTCCTTTCGAAATAAAATACCGCCCAACTTCAAAAATTTTAAACACAGAAACCATTCAAAGTAGATTTTACTTATGATCACGCGACGGGTGGACCGGATGTACTCCATATTAAGCTTTAAACGTGAGAGTTAGTATAAACATAAAAATTTTATTTATATTTGGACAAAATAGTTATCAAAATTCTTGTAATTTTTAATAATGTGATGTAATATGAAATAAAAAAACTTCCTATTAAAATGAAAGAATATTAATTAGAAGTAAAATTTCATCCGTATTCTTAAGAAATACTATTTGCGAAGATCATAAAATTAAATTACAATCTTTTAAGCAGAAATTGAATTAAGGCATGCTCTGTATCCTGAATTCTGTGAAATGATACTTTTTAACTAATTTGTATGCATGAAATTACCCATGCATCTATTTAAAAATGAATGTTTTCTTGAAATTCGAATAAATTAATATTTTTTTAGTAAAACGCGTTAACTGTTCAATTTTATAGCACAATTTAAGATTGAATTTGTTTTTATTATCTTTTCGTGAATAACTTATTCTTTTTTTTTTTTTTTTTTTTGAGACAGTGCTCAGCTAGCGGGCAGTAGCCAACATTGCCATTTTTCAAATTTTTTAAACATTTGAAATTTTCAAAAAGTCAGCTGGAATGTATTAAGAATGGTATGGGAGAGCGCGACACACCGGTTTTAGCATAAAGTGTGCAAATGTGTACGAATGTATAAGTGAGGTGCGAGGAGAATACTTGCCAGTTGCGCACGAGTTTTTACATTTTTATATAACTACAACGAAAGTATTTACCTTAAACTGATAGTTGCAGTCAACTTCCTTACCGTTTATGATGGTTTTATACAACTCCTGCAGATGGAGTTACCTTTGAAACGTAAATTGCCAAGTTACAATTATTTAAGAATTCAAATAATTGTTTTGACAGAAATTTCAAATACTGCCAACATTTTGAATTGCTGAAATAAACAGTTTATTAAAAATTTACATTTACTAAATTAATAAATAATTAGTTCTTCATCGCTATAAAGTTTTTATTGCAATTTCGATTGGCACCTATAACTATTCTCATCAGCCTTTAAAACAAAATGTGTAGCTCATCACTTGTATCTCTTCAGAATCAAAGTAGCCTTAAAGTTGGAAAATTCGTGCATTTCCAATCTGTTATCTCACCCGCTGGTCTTGAAAGTTTGCATTGTTTGTGGGATTTCTAATCTAAGGAAAATAAAGTACATCGAATCAATTATCCATTTTAAAAAATAGGAAATATGGATATTTAGATAAAATTTTGTAATACCCTATTTTTATAATTTTAGCATGAATAAATTTTGTCTATTTTTATCTATTTTTTATTAATGAAATAAAAGATGATTTTTGTTTATAAACACTACTAAATCAAACTAAAATTTCAGTTAACTCTAATTACGTTTTATTATCAAATCGATAGAAAAAACGTGACCATAAAACTTATCAACGGCAAATTTTAGAGATCTTACCGAGTCGTGATTAGAGATCAGTTCTGAACGTGGATGAAAACTCACGAAACGAAAACTGCTTGGCGGACTGCATTTGAAATTCGAAAGAAGTCATACGTGTTCTAGAACGAGACGGATACGTGAAAGACTTTCCGAAGTACCAGAAAGGCGTTTGCGGCTTTCACTCGAGTTCGTGCTGCCGTTGTTTTGTGCCTTCGGGCGACGGCGGAATCATCTTTCGCCCTGCTTCTCTCCTTCCTATCGACGCTGATTACTGCCTTAGAACGCATTTTGCAGCAAAGCCGCGGCTTTTTTGCTTTTTTCAAAAATCTCTAATCTGGATTGTGGTTTTCCGGAATTTCTTGTTAGTTTTTTGTCGAGTTTTCGCAATACCAATAATTATTACAAGGATTAAAGGTGTTTGCCGATCGAAGAAAAAGAAACTGAGGAATTTTAGTTTAGAAAGTGTTTCCTCTATTTAGCTACATTTATGTCGAAAAAACTTTGAATCTTATGTAACTAATTTCCAGAAAATTCAAGTTGCATTTTACCAATTAAAATTTACTTCAAATATTGTAAAAAGATTAAATTTGTAATTCAGAAAATATCAAATATAGCCGAAACGTAATTTTCTTCAGTAATGGACGGAGTTATCAGCATCAAAAACCAATCTTTGCGATCGATCGCTATTAGTAAATCCATCGATTCGGGAGGAAAGAAGGCGTGCAGACGGAGAGGAGAGCAGGAGAGCAAGCCGTTGCATAAATGCCTCCAAGGCAGAAGGCCGTGAAAATTTCACGTCTAACTATACGTGTCGACGCGATCGGCTCTGCCCTCGGGGGTCTAGGAAGGCTTTGATTAATTTCGGCGGCGTGATATTTACTTCTCCTTTATACAGCGGCTGCTCTCCACCTTTTCGATGACAAAAGGCTCTCGCAGACTTGAAATTCGAGCATCTCGCTCGGTGCATCGGTAGATGATCGACTGCTCCGGGAGCACCGCCGGCACGCATGCAGGTGAGCGGCGTTGCGTTGCGACTGCGGCGGCGGCGGCGGCGGCGGCGGCGCTACCGCTCGTCGCGTTCTCCGTTCTATTCGCCTCCGCGCGAAAGTTCCCTCGCTCAGTCGGTTCCCGAGCGCGAGCAAGCGAGCGTCCCGTTCGCGCGTCCGATCTCCCAGCAATCTTACCGTGCGTTTCGCGAGTGATCATCATGGTGGGTGCTCGAGGTTAGGCGCCGCTTCTCGTTCGCCTTTGCTCTGCTCGATAAGGAATTCGAATAAGGATTCGGCCGGAATTTCCTGGAACTGCTCGAGAGAGAAAGAGAGAGAGAGAGAGGTTATCCGAAGACGGCGACGCTTTGGCAGGAGCACGAATGGTCAACGTGAGTTCACGCTCTTATTCTTATTTTTTAACGGTCGACTTTCAAATTGCGCAGGAAATACCTTGCGATATTAGAATTCGTTAATTACAGTGATTAGGCGTAAGCCTGATGTAAGACGCAGCTCGAAGAATTCACGAGGGACATTGTATTTACTAAAGACACTTATAGACAGTCTACGCTGCAATTTCGTAAAATGAAAGTTTATCATTCTACGCATAATATACAAGAGCGTATAATCAGCGATGGAGGGTACACAATGGCATATTAAACAGCCGACTCCGTAACGACTCATTCACGCGTTTGTTTTTTTTTTTTCGGCAATAACTCATCCAGATTAGAAGCTCGCGGACTTTTGAGAAACACGGCAAAAATGTAACTTTCACGTGGAAACGCGCTCGCCTATTATGCTATTACGACTGGCGGTTGCGAAAAAAAAAAAAAATACTATCCACGCAGACATTTTTTCACGCTTCAAAACGCGCACCGGCGCGGTTTAATAGAAAAGCCAGCCATAGAAATTACGAAACGGCGATCGAATGTATAGTTTATCAAGCGGTATTCCTACCGTTCGCGCGCCGATATTAATTGAAAATCGTGTTTTTTTCGTCACTCGCTGTAGCATTAAACTTGGCCTGCTTAATGAATCGTGCAGTCGGTGCAAAAAATTGTTTGTGTTCTTTTATTAATGACTTTGCTTATTTAGAATGATTTTTTTAAACTCTTTATGTTATTTAGCAGGGCTCGTATATAATTTCTACTTTACTAAAACAGACCGATTTTACATAGCTAATTGCGAAGAAGGAGAACGGTCTTCTCGCGTTGTATGTATAAGGGGATCGTCGACCCGCACGACTTATCAGGTTACAAGCGGCGATTTCGAATTTCGGTCATGCCGGTACCTTCCTTTCGGGAATGAAAGTGAAGGCTGCGCTGAAAACAGCGTCGCCGGATATTTTTTTCACTATACATGTATACACGTACATGTATGTCACAATCCGTTTAAAGGTCATTTATTTCGTTCGCATCGATTTGCACTGAGAAATATTGGTGAAAGAATGAGGGCTTATTACTTAAAGTATGATTTGACGCGCGACATGACGCACGTCTTATCGTACCCGACTGGTTTTACTAGATGTACCGCTACGCGATTTAATCGATTTTAGTAAGAGGTCTATCTCCGAAATGTCAAGTGTTAACTTGGTTTTATGGAAATGCCTCATCGAAACTGCCGTTTAAGTCGAATGCCAAAAAGGGGAATTGCTTATTAATGAGCACGTCGAGTTTAATTAAGTTTTAAAATTACATATAACAGTGAATTATATAGAGAAGCATGATTTATCTATGTTGGTCTCTAAAGTCTTTGTAACTTCTAAATCGATAATGAAAAATTCTGTTGCTTAATTTTTAGAGTGGGTGTACGAGTGAAACTTTAACTCCAAATGCTGTCGTTTTTGTACGATGAACGATGAAATCTCTATACATTTATCTTCCTGCTGCATTGGATCTTGCACAGACTTGATTTTTGCCATCGTTAAAGCGTAAGATTGGTTTCTCGCGTTTGATTCAAATACTATTTTCAAGTGATATTTTACAATATTTCTTGTGGTCTAAATGTAAGGCTCATTTCCGCTTTCTTTAGAAGTATACAAGTTACAACAAATAATTATCTTTATTGCAAATTATTCATGCAGCTTGGAAACGTAGTTAGAATTTAGCATTTGAGTGCTCATTATTCCCGCTGCTCGGGTATATAAATTATTAAAAAAATTTCACAAACTGCTCAATATGTATAAACGACACGATTCTACATATTGCATCGGCAGATTTCAAGGAAATCTTCATTCCTCAATACTAATGAACATATTCTTACACGCATAAATATTTGAAACAAGCCACAATGATAATAATAAAATTAGGCAATGGATTTAATCCGCGCAGAGCGTACAGAAAAGTTCGATTAAATCCCGTCTAAAAATAGCGCTCTCCATCTCCGATCCCAGGCATTGACATCCAATAGCCGCGCGGATCAACGCTCTTTCCCAATCGCTCGCGCAACAATAACGTAACCGGCAACAAAAGGAGATAGTCCCGCGTGGGCGTCCTGCCATCCTCGGGCTCCTTCCCCGATCATAGAAAAAGGAAGATCTACGAGCGAGTGCCAAGTGAGTCACAGCACCGCGTGTCCCACCTACCGATGCGCGATTCGTAATGAGGTCGCGAGGTGGGCGAAAATCCCCTTTAAAGGCTGCCTCGGATCATCATCTCGCGGGTGGGGCTTTTGGCGTTGGGTAAGGGGATAATGCACTTTTTTGCTGGCCAGTTTTGAGGAAGCCGGGGAATTCGTGACTGGAAGGTCGATTAACTAGACCCTTTTTCAGAGCTGGGGCAATTAATCGTGTTGTGAAATGACATTAGGAGGCGCGGGTTTTTTTTTTTTAAAAATCAACGATTACGCTTTGTTTTTTTATACATATTCTGAGTAACACCATCATTTTTTATCCGATTATAAAATATAATTTAAGTAGGAAACGAAATTGCCAGCGTAATTAGAATTATATAAAAGTTTTGTTATTTTCTACTAGCTAAAAATATCTTAAAGTCATAAATATTTATGACCATATTTATTTTAGATACAGTTTAATTATTAACTTAAAAATTCGTTTTCATTCATCCTCAAGCTTTTGAAAGAAAAGTGCAATTTTATTCAATAAAACAATAATCTTCAAAAGCCATTACAGTATATTCCTTTCATCCATCGCGGCAACAGTTCATCCTCGCATGAAACCTAACGTACCACAATAAAACGGCGATTTTCCAGTCAGTCAGTCACTCAGTCGGCTATGTGTAGAGGCGATAGCCCGTCGATTAATTGAGCGCGATAATAGAAACTCATCTCTCTCTCTCCTCGTCTTCCGCGAGCGCGCGCTTCCTTCCAGTGCGCGCACGCGGAATTCCAAAGCCGTACGACTCTCGAAAGCCGGCCGGCCGACGAGCCGAGTCTTCTTCCTCGACCTCGAAACACAGAAAACGGGCGGAGATCGAGCGGCTCGCTGCTCGCCGCTCGCCGCCGCGATGGAAAAATCCGAGTTTGACCATTTTTTTCTGGAGGAATTGATTTTTGGATTGAATTGTGCGGCAGAATTACGACGGAAATGTAGCTTGAAATTGTAGTAATGAGCTCAAATTGGTATTTAAAGAATAATGTGATGATAAAGACTGTATAAGGTGTTTTAATTTTTACAAGAAAACAAATATTTTCTAAAAGTAATTTTCGACAAATTCCTAAGTATAGATAATTTTCGTAATTAAGAAAAAATTATTTAATTATTAAGACTTGGAGCTCGAAAGATAAGTAGGCAATTTAAGAATTTAACGATTTTTCCTTTCTACCTGAAATATCACGAAACTAACCACGCTCACCCAGCAATCTCGAAATGCTTAATTCGCAAAAACTACGTGCAATCAGAAGCGAGTGACCGCAGCAATTTTCTCCCCGACAAGACTCCCTAAATCAACATCCCGACCCTGAAGCTCCCTCCATAAAAAAAAAAAAAAAAAAAATGGCAAAACTTTCCGAAAAACTGGTTGTTTATGAAAAGAGCGCGAACGCGAACCGTACGGTGTGAGTTAGCGGTCGCGCAGCCTCGCATTACGTAGAAAGTTGCCCGGTCTGTGCCTCCATGCCGTTTCGTTCCGTTACGAAAGAGCGGTGAGCGACGCGCGGCGCGTTATTACATAGCGGCCGGCTCGCGAGCAGCCTCTATCAGCTGATCGTGGGCGAGAAATTCCGCTCTCGCGTGTTTAGCGCTCCCGCGCCAGTCTCTCGGCAATTGCGCTCAATTTTAACGAGCGAACGTGCCGCGTCGTTATCTTCGGGGTCGACTTACTTTTTGGGGACTTTGCCCCGCTGCTCGTGGAAGCTTTTGTTTTGTTTTGAAGCTGATGCCTTTTTTGTAATAAAACCGAAGAAAGCGAATTAGCCAACTAAAAGATTCAGTGCGTCGACGTTGAAACGGATTTATTTTCCACTCGGCGCGCAAAAGTCTCCCAAGTAAGACAAGCGTGAAAGCTCGCGTAAAAAGCCTCGTCGATGCACCGTCAAAAGGGAAAAAGTCCCTCCTCTCGGCGCGATGCTATCGCGTTGCCGGCGACGACGAGTCACTTGAACATCCCGGCGTCGCGTCAAAGCTCCGGCGGAAGAAAAAAGTCGGAGGCTTCGCGCGCGAGACGCTTCTTCAATTAAAGCTCCGGAGGAAGAAACGTAATCATCATATCAAAGGAAGTCAGCGCGGCCTCCGGAAAAATCTTTCTACCTCCTCGGAGAGATAATAAACTCTCGAGATGGGAAGGATTCTCCCGCTCGCCCTCGGCGACGAGTCGAGAGAGAGAGAGAGAGGAGCTCGGCTTTATTTATGCCGAGGTACACGTGTATACATACGGCGAGCTACCGCTGTATATTATCTTTAACAAGACCCGGCAACGCTCTCGCGAGTTTTTGCTCGGCTTTTTACGCGGCGCGTCCTCCTTTTTTCATTGATATGATGTGATTATTAAAAACGACGCTGCCAGCAGATTATCCACAGTGCTTTACGACGCGCTCTGCTTTCAGCGCGCTTCAAAAAGTAGCTTCTTGCTTTTGATAACATATCTTTACAGTTCTTAAGGAAAGCTAAATTTTGTAGACTTTTGCATATTCATTTTTGCCGAGGCTTTTAAAACTGTGCTTTCAAGCCACTTTAGTTAAATGTTAAACTTAGACGCCGTTCTGTGCGCAAGAGTGAAAAAGCGAAAAAATTTGAAAAACATTCAGGCTCGCAGCAGGCATCATCTTACAGATGTTATCGCAGCAACAAACTACGCATCTCAAGTCCGAATAAAGCCTCGCAAGCTACGCTCCTTCTCCAGGCAGGAGCTTAGGCCCTTTTTCTGCGCACTAAAAATTCCTTATCAGTTGGCAGAAGAAGAAACTACAGCGAGTCGAGTTTCTCAGAATGCCGTAATAGCCGGGTTGCAGAGGAGAGCGGAGGAGAGCGCAGAAACGGAGAAAGACGAGGAAAAAGATAGGGAAGCGAAAGAGAGGAGGAGGCGCTGCTCGAGGGTGAAATTAGTCTCGCTCGGAGGATGCTCCAGCCGCGAACGAGTTCAAGATCCTCTCTTTGCTCGCTGCCGCTGCCGCTGCTGCCGCGGAGCCAGATTACGCGCGCGCGAACCACTGATGCGCGCATGCAAAATATTTTGTCACGATGACGTAGGCCGAGGAGAGGCTGCTTCCGAAAGGATCGAAGCTGTCGTTTTGTCGACTTGTCGTACGTTAAAAACATTCCTTACTGTACGGAAAAGCTAAAAAAGCTCCTCGGAGAAACTAAGGTACGCGGAGCCGAGTAATAAGCATGGAGAATCCGCTGTTAGAAAGAAAGTTATATCGGCCGACTCCGAAAGCGCAAAAGCTAATGAGCCCCCACAGCAAATCAAGATCACTCGGCGCAACGCTCGCTGCTCCCCGGCGCGATTCAAGGATATATGCCCGCACGGCGCGCGTATACTTACATGCATCGAACTCGTTTCTTTTTTTTTTCTTTTTCTTCCCCCCGCGGAGCCTAGAGCCGAGAGAGAGAGAGAGAGAGGCCGAGGTTTATAAGGGCCTGGTACTTCCCCCTTTTTTTCCGCGGCTCCTTTTTGCCCGATACGCCGACTCGGGAGATCGCCGAGCGCAGATTATTCCCGCTCGGAAGGGATTTTACGTTCGGCCAAACGGCTCGCCGATGCTTGCTTTCCTTTTTCCCGCGGCTTTTTGCGGCTCTGACCAAAGATGCTGCGGGGAGAGCTTTTGCAGATCGAACGGGAGATTCTTATTGAAAAGGGAGATGGGGATAAATGAGCTAATGGATTCTTTCTCGAGTTACTAATTTTGCTACCCGATTCGAGGAAATCGGACGTGTTTCTCTTCTTCGCGGATATATTTTCGGAATGATTCGTTGCAAAAGCTTTATAATTATATAACGAGCTTGGAGTGATTAATTTTGAAAGACACGATTATATTTACGAAATTTTGCAATTAACTTTCCCGTAATTTTTAACTCTACTTTCATACTTTTAAAGCGGTTACTCAAAAGTTATTGGAATTTTTCAACTAAACGGAAAACTCTAGCCTCGTGAAAAACTCGAAGGCTGGAGTAATTAAACCGCAGTTGTGTTGCGCACACAGGTGTTTCGCGAATGTCATATGTAAATTTTGTTTTTCTCCTGGGCGTTGCAAAGCCGTTGTTACGCACTTTCAATGCAAGCCTCTGCGAAATCTCTTTGTTCAGTCATTTTCCGAAGGGATGTAGCAACTTTGTTATGAATTATAGAAGCGTTTCGCAGGTCGAAGCTCACGGTGGGGCATGGTTTTTTTTTATTTAACTGGACGAAAAGCGATAAACACTTGATTTTACAGTGAATCATTACTTGTCTATTAATTATTTAAAGCAGAGGGCAGGATTTGCTTGTTAAAGAACAGCCAATAGAGGACTGGAAATTATTGTTCTTCGCGTGTATGGATTCGAGCTCATAAATTATAAGAAGATTGAGACATTGAGCTGAAGAAAGTTTATTTACATGCTAAACGATCGAATAAATTATAAGCCAACGTGGTATTCAAATGCGTAATGATTGGAGCAGTGATAAATGCTTTATGAACGGGGACTTCGGTCAACGCGTTAAGCCTTTGATTACCCCAAAACCTACAATTCTATTAGCTGCTGTGCAGAGCTTAGAAAGCATAAATTATTAATGAAGCAAACCTCCTCGTACCTTTAGGAAAACCGTAAAAGGCAAAACAGAAAAGTGTTGTCGCAGTATAGAATTTTAAAATAACCAGGTGCAATTTGTAATTCACCGAACAAAATTTCAATCCAATTTCCATTCTTGAAAGTACTTACCGTTTGGATACATTCGACAGTCACGAAATTATTGGAAAAAAAAGCGCCGTTTAGCGGAAGGAAAAACCTACAAGTTCTCCAGTCGGCCTGCCGGCGAAATATCACGTGGTAAAAGCAGTGCCCGACACTTACGGCCGGCAATATCGGCGCGCGATGAGCTCTCGAGAAAAAGATAAATGCTCGGGGATTTCAGGAAAGGCGCGGAATACGCCGAGTGGTCGTTAGCGTTTTTCTTTTTCGGGCGGGATAACGTTCCTCGATTTTATTGTCTTCTAATGCACGTGAATATTTTTGCTCGAGTATTATTTGCAAACTTTTTTTTGTTTCGTTCGGGGAAGGTCTCCATTACCTGGGCTATTCTGTTTATTGGGATGTTCTGAGAGTCAAGCGGATTTAATATAATTTTAAAAATCGAGACTGTACTTAACCGCGAGGAATGTTTCGTTGAGAAAATGAATTTATTCAATCTAATGCAATTCTAATTTAAAATATTAATGCGGATTAATTCAATGAATCTTTGATTTGTAGAATGAAAAACGCAGTATCAATGATACCAGCAGCGAGCCACTCAAAAATAAACGCCAACTTGTTCCGCGAGGCGCAGGAAAGCAAGAGGGCATTCAAATTCTAACACCCGCCGGTACTTACTTATGCATTCCATCTGCGGAGAAACTTGCAGCAAACCCATAAACCGCATCCCTGGCTGGTTCGATCTTTTTAAGCTTCCACTTAGGATTGGGCTCGCTTTGCCTCGCGGGCTGATTCTTTCGGCGAAAGCCTGGGATGCAGGCGCGTTTTCGCGCTTGTAATTTGCGCTCTCGGCGAGAGGCTGAGGCCAGAAGTCAAGCGATGCAAAGTGGGATACCGTTCGCGATGCCTCGGAACTCTTCATTTGTTAGATTCCGAAGATGAATGCTTGGGAGGAAAAGGCCGATTGCCGTTGATTGGACTTGCGGATTTGGGAAGAAAGGCTCTCGGGTTCGCGTTTCGATGGAATTATTTAAGGCTATTTTACATAAAAATCTGTGGTAATGGTTTTACCGCAGATTTGCAGAGAGAATCCATTAAAATAAATATAAAATTAATGTAAAATTAAAAGATTTGTTTATCGTTGGCGAACCAAAAGCTAGTACAATTACCTTAATAAAATATTTCTGCAGTAAATCGACGGCAATTAAATTAGTAAGAATAATATTTTTTATTTTATACCTTTTTAAATGAATGGTTTTTATAAGATTTGGATAGATTTTAATTGTTCGTGTTAACGACTGACTAGTTTCAAATATCATTTTTCAAGCCTGAGTAGCTTGCTAAGTATGACTCTTCTAACGAACAATAACGTAATTATGATCAAATTACTTATAGAAAGTAGAAAAAAAGTGTTTATCATTCCGAGTAAGTAACGTAATAGCACTTTCGTTCTCATTTCTTCGGCAACGCCTTAAAGAAATGGCAGTTAAAACTCTAAATTGGCAGTTAAGACAATGGCTAAGAGAAAAAACTATAACTCAGGCACAATGGACGCATGATTATTTTTCCCCTTAATAATTACAGTGCAAGTGTTTAAAGTTATTATTTAAATTAAGAAACTTGATCAAATTTTTGATTAATGTTAAAGCTGTTTTTTTACCCATGAGAATTTTTTAGTTTTATCTATAAAAGAAAGTTGCAAAAAAATTTACTCTAGTAAAGGAAAAATTAAGGTAATAACGGCACTTAAATGGACGTTCACTTTCTTTAGACACGAAGAAATGAAAGTCGTAACTCTTAAATTAGCGGTAAATAGATGAAATTATGAGGTCATAACTTACTATCAGGTGTAATAAGTAACCTTTTAGTTTCACAAGACCGGCAATAAAAAAAATATATAAACAGCGAAAAGAAAAGCGGCGAACACCGAGCAATTTGCAATGCTAAAAGTTTATTTCTGCGCGCGGATCAATTACGCGCCACGAAGTTTAAAATAATAAAAATAAAAGTTTTTCAAACAAATTTTCAATTGCCTCGATAAATCGAAGGGAAGTTGTAAAAATAATCTTGCGGTATTAAAAGCTCGTAAATTCGAGCAAAGTTTATTTTGAACTTCGAATAAACAGCATTTTCAGTGCTTAAGTTTCAAATAAAATTGCTGTGCAGTAAATTTGGTTAATTGAGGCGGAGCTGTTATACTAACAGGAAGCTCCATTCGAGGGGCTGTGTTTTTACACTGCTTCGTAAATGTTTTGAGATAAGGTTTTTTCGATCTAATCTCGTACACTTTAATTGGATTTACTTTCTTTCTCAAAATCAAAATCTTGCTTGGCTTATAAGAGAAAATTGAAGTAGAAACTTGATCTCCGACCTAAAGCCGCGAATCAATGAAAAATTACCACTCGACTTCAAGTTTTGATCGGCAACGTACAACTTACGTAACGATACGGCAAATAAAGCAATAAAAACTTTCCAGCAGCCGGCCATCTGAAGCATTAAATTTTCTAAAATAAACGAAGCGCAATTTAAACTCGGGCAGCAAAAGCAAAGCCAGCCGTACGCGCAGGACACACAGCACTATAGAAAACGTGTTCGCGTGCACTCGATCTTTCCCGAGGTATACTCAACCGAGCGTTTCCGCGTCGCGCGCCACTGGCTTTTCGGCGAATAGGCCCAAAAAGGGCTTGTGCAATCATCGCAGGAAAGGCGATGGCTCGAAAATCGGTGCACCGAAGGGAGCGATAATTGCACATTGCGCTGCATTGCATCCAGGTGGGCCTTTTAGCGCTGTCGACAGGTCGCGGTTGCGCTCGCTTCTGAGTTGTGACAGCAATGAAAAGCTGCCGTGCTGGAAGTGCCTTTGAAACCTTGCTTTATGGGGATCGACTTGATTGGGTTTGCTCTTTGTATGCATGAATGACAATGGGTGTTGCCGCGAAATGGATCCGTGATAAGTGCTTGTAAATATTTATGGGACGCTTTTTCGAGAAATTCTGAAAGGCGCATTGAAAATAACTTGTTTTCTGTAATAAAAAGTATTAAAGTGTAAAAATGTCAGATGTTTTAATGGCACGAGGGAGTGTTTCACTTGCAAATTTTTTTCACTGTCAAACAAAAATGGACTAAAGAAACAATATTTAACATAAGCTGTATAATAATTAAATAAACAAATAATGAACAAAAAAACATTAATTTTGTATTGATTACAATTCAGCCTGTTATGACTTTTAAATTTCTACAATAAGCATAAAAAAATCCTTGACTATTAGATAAAATCTCTGCATTAAACGAGAACCG
The DNA here is from genome assembly GCA_035047165.1 of Ormyrus rosae. Lineage (NCBI taxonomy): Eukaryota > Metazoa > Arthropoda > Insecta > Hymenoptera > Ormyridae > Ormyrus > Ormyrus rosae. Next base: position 7,004,274 of record JAWWML010000001.1, read on the forward strand.
CGCGCAATCTATTCATCCCGTCACCTATATATCACCGACTTTTATATAATAACAACAAGTAACAAGATTCAGAAACTCAGGAATTCCTCCGTCACAGTCGTTCGTAAGCCAAGAACCTTTATCTCTCCCTCTTACAGAGGGACTAGATTTTTTTTCAAAAAATCGTATACATGCGTGTGCACGTCACGCTTCGCAAAAGCAAAGTATCAGTCCCGCGGTATCAGACGCTTTCGGAGGATAGAGAGATTATAGGAGGCGAATTAACCGGGAGAAAGTGCTTCTAACGAGTGGAACGCCGAAGCGCTGGGTTATACGACTCGGTGTTTCTGTTCTGCGCATGTGCGTATGAGGGCGAATTATTCATACGGATTGAGCAGGAGCATTCAGAGCGAGCGAGATGTCCGAGTGATTGCAGTGCGATGCGCGGCTACTGTGACCGACGCTCCAAAGTGGAATTGAAATTGATGCTGATTGACGGCTTGCGTCTTTTTTTTTTTAATCGAAAGAATCGATTTTAACATTTTTTTTCTCGACTCGTTTATGAACTGCGTAATTAAATCAATGGAATTTACCTAAATCAAGAGGGAATCTATCTTTTTTCAATCTTTATCTTTTAACAAGACAATTGGAAGCCTATATTTCGCTCTACATCGAGATGTTTTTTTTTAATCGAGCAATGTGTAACGTCGGCGCCGCGAGCTTGAGTAGGTCTGGTGCGTTCAACGCGCTACTTACTTCGCGTTTCTTTAACAAGCCGGAGAGGAAAAGGGAAAAAGCAACGCCGAACGAATTATGCGAGACACGCGCCGGAGCCGCAGGATATCCGGAAATGTAGCGACTGGAAAGGCTTTTTTCGAATTTGTTTTTCTTTTTTGGGAACGGAAGCACGCGGATGCAAGCTTGGTAGACTTCCCGAGTCTGTAGAACGTAACTGGAGCAGCTAATGGAATGGGAACTGCATTTTTGGCTGAAAAAAATATAATTTTCAGTGAAAATTAGGTTGAAATTTTGAATATCCTCTATAAATTATCCAATACTGCCGACTGCAACAAGGAAATTTTTACGTAACTTGATAATCAACGTTCATTATCGTCGTTTATTTAAAACTGCGAACGTAAAAAGTAAACAAGAAAGATTTACATCTCATTTCTTTGTGCAGATATTCGAGAGAAATTTCGAAAACGATTAAAAAAAAAAGCCAGCCTTAAAACTTTCGAACGACACTCGTCAAGCAACACTTGTCGAGCACAAAGCGCAATTCTCTCGATTGGAGTTCATTCGGAACTCGCTAAACGAGAAGCAGTCCAACAGACGCGGAGAGCAAACAAAACAGAGTCGGTAAGGCACCGCTGACCTGAATCCGATAGGCAGCTCCTCTCGCGCCATCGGAACGCCTCTTTTTTCGTTCGCACCCACGCAATTAGCCGCGGCTGCGAGTCGCGCTTCCCATGACTCGTTTCGCATGCTCCGGTGAAAACTCCATTATATCGCGCGCGCGCGCGCGCGGGAGAAAAAAACTTTCGATTGTTTCCCATCCGCGAGAGTGAAGAGCCGAGAGTCGGCGGGGTGGCGAAACTTTTGTCAAAGACGGCTGCTGCTGTTGCTACCGCTGGTCATGAGGAAACGGACGCCTTATCGCGTGCGAACTTTTTTCGCGACGGAGTCGCGCGAGCTTGGGTGTGGAGGCTCGTTTAGATGGCTTGTACAGATCTTTGATTGTAAGCTGAGTGATGCGAGAGGCCGGGATGAAGAAATTTCGGAAAAATCTTACGGAGAATGAATTATATTTACTTTGAGTTTGCGTAAGTGCAGTTATTTCTGTTTTTTTCCCACTTTGTATAATCTGAGAAAGTCGCTGTTTCCATAAAGCTAGATTTGATCAAATTTAAGACGTAGATATACAAGTTCGGTTTAAATAATTTCCTTTGTGAAAAAAAAGGCAACGCTTTCAGTTTCTTATACTTTCGGGAGCCTTCGGAAGCGGCTCCTCGACCTCGCCCTCGTATTTGCATCTCGCGAGCAGCTCGAGGTCAGGTAATCGACGCGACACCTGCGATTGTGCGAACGAGCGAGAGGAGCGGGCGCTGTTTACCGTTGCGTGAATCAGAGCCCGAAAGGCTTCGTGGCTCCTTTCCTCGAGTGCCTTCCTTCGCCGTCCGAGACGAGCTTTTGCAGCTTCTTATTTTTTTTTTCAATGGGGAATTTCATTATCAGGTTTTTGGATAGAGCTAAAATCTGTAAGGTCATTTGCCGTGAAATGGTATTTTTACAAGTGTTAGTAAGTGCTAAGTGAGTACATTACGTAAACAAAGATAAAGTTTAACAGACTCTTTGAAGAATGCAAATGTTTCAGCTGCTATATTTAACTGGTTATAATCGCCTTTTTAATTTTCTTCTGAAACGTATTTTACCTCGGGTAGCCTTACAAGGTCAATCCGTTTCTAATAATATTTTAAAGTGCAATTCAGATCTGAATCATTTTTGTAAATAGTGAAAAAAGTATTTAAAGTAGTGAAGTAAAAAAAAGGAGAAAGAAACCGGAATCTTAAAATTCCAACGATTTTTTTTACATGAAAGTTTTAGTAGTTGTATTAGTAAAGACCTAATAAACCGGTTGTTAACCTCAAACATTTTGTAAACGCCATCATTTCACGAAAACAAGTAAATCGCTAACCGTTCAACGGCGGAAGTGTATAAATGAAGTGCACTGAATTTCAAAGAATTTACTTTTTCTGATCCGGTCAATCTGTAGCACAAAAAAGCATTCGCTTCGTTCGATTTACAGTTCTTGTGCGATTGTCGAGGTCGACCCTCGCCTTTTTGAATCCATATTTAAGTCACTGAAGGTGTTGAATAAAAAGTCCAATCACATTTCAAGGTTCCCATCTTCAATAAGTCATCAATTTCAAGCGCAATGACATTTCTCTTTTTTACCTTATTTGAAATCTTAAGTTAATCTTCCATTACATTTTGTTTATTAAATTATTTCAGACTCTTCATCGGGACGCTTTGCAAGAATTTCACCTGCACCCAATAAGATTGACTAATTAAAAAAGAATTTCACCCACAGCGCGCTTCCAATCCCCGCAGCCTCGCGTCCCGTACCCGCAAAAAAATTGACAAACTCGAAAAGAGTCGACGTCTCCCCGATAGGCCTGCAGAACTCTCTCAATTATCGGCGTCATCGGCTCGGGGCAGAACAATGGTGCTCCGCGCTCTCCCTCGCATCAGAGGTCCGCGCGGCGGCGGCGTCAAGGCCGCTCCGGCCGAGCGTAAAACTAGTCCGACCGGTGCGCGTCGGCGCACAAGAAACAGATCGCCGCGCAGGCCTTATCCTCGCGGGGCATACCTCCGGGATTCTAAGGCCTTTTTGCAAGCTCCTTTTTGGGATTTCGCCGCGGCTTTTTCCCTCTCTCGCCGAGAATAGCTGCGGGCCTCCGCGCGGGGCCTGAATTATTGATGTCCTTCGGTGATTATGCGCGGGGCGAAGCCTATTTATAGCTTACTTTTTTACGCGAGAGGTTATTTTGGCTTTTTCTGATGGAGGCTCGCGGCGTGCTTCCAACTTTTTTCTGAACTCGCGCCTGATAAAGATGTACTATTACAGAGCTTTTTTCCCAAGGCTTAGTCGACCCTTATTACACGGATGTTAAGTTTTGATAATTTGTTTTAAAAATGAATCCTATTTAAATTTTAATTTATTTGCGCTCAAGTAGTTTGAGACAGTACTTAGAAAATAATACGTTTCTTTATTAAAAATTTGTATGACTCATCGGTCGTTAAATTATTCTAAACCTTTAAAAAGCTTATTAGAAACCTATTATATAAGTCGATACGTAACTTGTAATTATATTAAAGCGAAGTGAATTTTAAAAAGATGGTATATAAAAAAGTTAAAAGCATCGAGTTCATTTGTATTTGCAGACACAGCGGTATGCTAATGAAGCGTACCATTTACACCAATGCATACATGAATTCCATTTATTAGAAAATAAATGGACGCGGCGCATAAAATCTTGGAGCACACATCACTCCCAAGGATCCTCGCCGTCTCAAGAGTCCTCCTAAACGTCACAAATTCTCGCGATAAATCACAAGCCGCCTAATAATAACCCGCGCGAAAGCAGCAACAATTTCTCCGATTGTTGTACCAAAAGCTCCTCTCTCGCAGTTTCTCCGCTCCCAATCTGCTAATCAGCGAGTCGCTTATCGCGCGTACGTACCCCTTCTCTCTCGAGAGGACACGCGCCTGCACTCGAGAGCTATATGCATATAACGCGCGCACGCCGGCGAATTTCTCCGGCGCGCGTCTCGAGTGCGCGCGCGGAGCGCATCAAACGAGACGGCAGCCCGTGCACTTTTCCGGACATGCGCGACGGCTTTAAGAGGCCGGGAGACGCGCGCGCTCTTTGTGCGGGGAAAGCGAGGGTGTCGGAGAGAGCGTGACAAGTGCAGATATCACGTGTCGCCCGGGCCCTGTGCCTGACTCTTTTTTTATTTTTTTTTTTTTTTTGCGGCTTTGCGACTTTTTCGCGTCTGAATGTTGGACGGGAGAATGACGAGGGGCTCGCGTTCCTTGCAAAAAAACTGCTTTTTAGACTGACGTGTTTAAGCGCTGTGCGTCGGCGTAAGAGCTACTGGCTCGTAGTTCTAGATGCGTCAGACCAATTATCCATCCTAAAGTTATCAATTTGATTTTAAATTGAAAATCTGTAGAATGTAGAGCGTAAATATTTAAGATGTAGAAAGCGTTACCGAGCTTATTAATTATTAATTAAATGACTTCATTGATTACATAATTTATTAAGAAGATTGTATAAATTGCATAACATACATAATGCTAAAAGTATGTATATTATCAAAGTGAATTTTTTCAACGTAAAAATATTTACATCCTTCGTCCATAAATTACTGCAATTTATTAAATAACAAATGCATTACACTCCACTTTGTTTACTCTTACTATCCCAATAGCACGGAATCTCTTCGATATTACTATGCAAATTCTCCGACATTATCGCCCGCATCGAACGGAAATAGCGCTCGGAGGAGCATTATTTTCAGTCTTGCGCTTCTTATCCTCGTTACCGCTCCAGCGAAACAGCTGATTCCGGAGGAGATGCGTGCACGATTCCGGCTTCGACACCGATCGTGAGTCACTTGCGCTACTCCGATTTCGTTCGTCGGCGTCACCGATTTTTTTTTATCTTCCTACCTCTCCCGTGCGTCCTTTTCTCTTTTGGCGTTTTTTTTTACCTCGGCTAAACAGTTTCTCTTTTGCGCCGTTTTCTTCTCTGTCGATGAAAATTTTCCGCCGAGAGCGAGAGTTGCTTATTTGCATTTTGGAGTTTTCGAATTTTTAGGGGGAAAGTTGTTTTAATCACGCGTCCAAATGTGTGGTGGATAATCGCATATTGTAAAGAATGTTAAATTTCTCGTTTATTTATTTAAACTACTGTTTTCACTCAGTCGCATGAAATAATTTACAACCTTGAAAAGCACCTCTGACATTCCATTGCGTTTACAAATTATTTATGACTCATCTCCGCAGCCTCATCGCGTTATAAATTCGCAAAATCCATACGCGTATTTGGTTAGCTCACCTTTATGACTCAACAAAACAAACTGAAAACTCTTATTACACATTTCCCTCTATCGTTCCACATCGATTATCCGGGCAAAAGTGAAAACATTACGAAACGCCGTGATCGCCGCGCTTGCATACAAACGTTTAACGGGCCGACAGGGAAAATTGCGGGAAAAATATACGTTGATTCAGAAAGGATCGCGATCGGTATCGGTCCATTTTCCATCGGACAAAGCGCCACGGCGAAGGGAAATCGCAAGAGAGCGATTCGGATCGGCGATCCGATAAGCGGCGAAGGTTGATGCCACGTCACGATTATGCATTTATAATCAACTAATTAGCGGCTCGAGAGCTCGCGATAACCGAATTATGTCTGTCCCTCGTGCCTTCGTAAATAATGCCGGTTTCCAGTCGGCTGATTAACGATCGATAGCTTATGGGATTCAATCTGCGATGCTCGAGGCGAGATTAATGCTATTCTCGTCGGGGCATTTTCGTTTTTCAAATTTCTCCTCTCTTCGCGCATTACTGTAGGTTTAAATTTAAATATGGTTAGAGAAAGTTTATTGTATTCAGCCTTTGGTGCATTGGTGGCTAAAGTAGAAAGCCATCTTTATTTTTAAGTTTATTTGGCGCTTCTAGAATAGAAATTTAAAAATTGAAAATTCAGAGTCAAGTTTACGTTAACTTTTTTTTTTATTACATCCGTTTTTGATGGATGAGATTTCGATGTTTTGATCTACTTTTAAAATAATCGATCAAAAACTGTTACGGCTTCTTCGTCGAATCTCGATACAAATCACTTGATTAAATTAGCGAATATCGTTCAATCTTCTTTGCACATCTGCCTTTCTTGATTGATTAATTTGCCCCGAATTCTTTGTAGGTCTTCCTTCGAGGAATAAATACTGAGTCACACATTTATCCTTATAAATCAATTTCTTTTTAAATGACTTGAGAAAGTGAAATTCCATTTACTAATGCATTGTTTTACATACATTTCTTTTTTAATAATAACGAAGCAAGCATGACCTTGCCTTCTGTTGATAAATATAATCATACATTCACTCTAATAAATTTTTATCTACTCGTTGATTTATAAATGTGTACCAAACAACGTCGGTCATCTTGAAAATCAACTTTTTTCTAACCTTTCTAATGAGAATCAGAAGAAAAGTATTGGGTCAGTGGTGAGCATAAAAAGTCGACGGAAAAAAACCCAGTTCGAAAAGTACTTTCATCTCGAAAAGGTCGTCGACTGAATTTTCGTCACTTTCACATCTACCGTAAACTGCGGCACCTTAGGCGTTTCAAGCTTGAAAACGAAAGCGTTCATTTCGTGATTGGTCTCGGATGTCGGATGGTACTATCGACATTAATCACTGGTCATTAAAGTATTTGAAAAAAATTTGTTCTTCTAAATCGACTCGCGCTTTTGAGATAACCGATTATTTGGAAAATAATCCTATCAAGACTTTCCGGCGTTACATTGAAATTGAATAAATCAATATAATAACTTGAAAATAAATACGAATGATTTTCATGAAATGAAGTATCCGAAGACGCTATTAATACTCTCGCAAAAAGGAGCACAATATCTCCGCGCTCTTTTCATCTCGCCATCCGCGTGCAGGGCGGACAAATTAATAGGACCGCTGATAGCAGGGGAGCTAACTAGGCGACTGTTAAAAAAAAAAAAAAAGAAGAACGGTCGTTCATGAACATAAATTATATCATAATTCAGCGGGTGCCATCGGAGGAGTCGCCTCCTACCTGCGCGCGCGCGTTCACTGCACTCGCTACTGCGCCTATCTATAAATACCTTTGAAATTGCGAGCAAGTGCAACGTCCTCGAGGAGCGCGGAGTATACGAGCCGAGAGAGCGAGCGAGGGTCGCCCGGATGATTTATCCTTTCTTCGAATCTGGACGAGCGTAAATCTTCGCGTCAATCTTGCCATCATTTTTCTTCGGTCTTTCCTGGCTTCTTCATCGTTTACTCGGTTTACCTCGCCGATTTCTTCCTACTAAAAATATAAATGTTTAGAATATGAATTCGAACCCTTTAGAAGGCATAAACACTCCCGTCGCAAAAGTCTTCCCGGGCTTATTACGATTGCACTTTCTACAATCACTATTCAATCCTCAGAACTGCTCGCGATATCGCGCCGGCGAACCCCTCGACGGCAGACAGGAGGCAGCAGATCGGGTCTTCGCTCTCGCGCGCGCACGCACGCAATCGGAAGTGATTTTCCCGCGCGGCAGGAATGCCGCCCGCGTGAATGCGCCGTAACTCCGCGCGAGAGAGAGAGAGAGGCCTTTACGATCCCCCTGCACGGGCCGGCGTATATATACGCGTAATGTTCGCGCGCGCAGGAAGCCCGCGAGCCGCGACGCTCGCCGCTGATCTACAGAGCGGCTTTTTTCGACCGGTTACGGATGGATTTAATGCGCGAGAGCCGGTAACATCGGAAAAATCGATGAATCTATGCATGAGCATCGCGGGTTGATTGAGTTCTTTGCCGCGCGCTCTGCTCTTGCTGGTCGCTAATGGCGCGGGGAGATGCTCGTGGAGAGGAGGTTTATGCTGTGGTTTTGAACGAGCAGCTGTGACATTCTCCTGCGAAGCTTCTATCCTGCAATTTAGATTTCGATTTCAATTTAGATTTAGCCTCATTAAGGTAATAGCTTTAACGCGCAACGGATTATCTAAATGTTACCCGTCAGTCTTTATTCTAGAGTGATGGTAATCTAATATTTACGAGTAACGAGGTCTAGGTCTTCTAATTCATACACTCATTTTATGACTGCACAAATACAATGGTTGCATGAAATTTTTTATTTTTTGTACGTTTAAAAAAATTGTAATTAAACATTATTACCGCCGTAGAAAGTACAATGGAGCTCTATCTGCTATCATTCACTAAAATCAGGTCACTGTGCAGATGACAAAATCGTAACAATGCAGTCCCCAATTTTTAATCATATTGAATTAGTGCAGTGTTTGCGGAGCGCGCAGACGGGATGAAGAAATAAATGTCGAAACCTCCATTGTGAACCTCAAAAATTTTTGTTTGAGTACCATTATTTACTCATGAAGTCTTAAGATCGTATCAAACGATGTGGGACCCAGATAGAGCGCAGATAGATACTTGTTGACGTAATTCAGCTTCTTGCAGTACAGTTGCCGATTATCTAGATCAAATCAAAATCTAAATCACTGTATTTCTCTGCAAAAATACCACAGCATTAACCGTATAAATTGAAGCTCAACGTCCTGTTACTTCAACTTCATCAAGCCGCACTCCAATTCCGCGCCTCTAAACTGCACAAGCATGAAACAAACAATGCTGGGACAAAAAGAAAACTACTGCCACAGTAACCGATCCCGCTCGCTGACAATTGCCAGCCAGGATATTGAAAGCTCTAATTAACCGACGCGCTTCATCTTACGACTGTTTTTGAAAGCGGAGCGACTAAATCGTGTTTTTACGCGATGGGCTTTCGTAGGCGTGATTTCGTCGCGGGGAGTGAGTCATGCTGCGATTGATCGATGATTAACGGGCTGTACGAAAAACGGCATTGCACAAGAGGTGTAGTGGTGCAATGGGTGACCTTATTTTTCATTGCTTTATACGAATTTCAAATGTCTAATGTCGAAAAAGAAAAATAATTTACTTGCTTTTTAAATTATTATTCTATTTTGAAAAATATGAAATTTAACCAGAGTAAACGCTTTTATTCTTTCACTTTTATAACATGTAAAAAAGGAATTACAATAATAGTTTATTAGGGTTGCCCAAACTTACGTCAAAAATCATGCAAATCGAAACAATAAGTTTTTGCAGAGAATTTTACCCAATTGCGGCAAAGATCAATTTTTAGATTCATTCTTACTCCGAAAATCATAGTTGCACCACATTTCATGAATATAAACGACAGTAAAAGTCAATTTTTGCTCCGCAGAGTTCGAGCCCGGTAAGATTCGTTCTAGCGATTTATGCGCCACTTTGCATAATGTTTTTACCGCAAGATGCGCGTAAACTGCACCTGCCTATCTAAAAAACTAGATAAATTCCGCGGATTTTGTGAAAATCCGTTAGCGGGTGAAATACCGCCTTGTTTGTATGCTCTATTTTTCAGAATTTCCAGTTTTCGAACACTCGTTACTTCACGTCCGCAAATTGAGAATCTCTTCCGTTCTTTAATTTATATAATAAACTTTACTGCTCAAATTATTCCTCTCGCGTCCAGTCTAAAAATGTCTGAACCGCGCATATTTCCACCTCTGAAAGGCATTCCAGCGCTGCCTTCTAATATCCATTCATCCAGTAGCGGAGCCTCGTAAAGTTCACGCGAGTTTACGCGAATGCGTAACTTCCTGCCGCGGCGGCGGACGTCGTGCGTAATTAGACTCCCTCCCCCGCCGGCAAATTGCAAAGCAGCCGCGGTCGCGCCTCGCCCACTGTTCGCGCCGCTCGCCAAAAGGGCAAAAAACGACGGGGATCTTTTTTTTCGACGTCGGTTCGCAAGAAGCTCGGCGAGCTCTAAGCTTCTCGCGCTCGAGGTGGATGCTGATGCTGATGGGTGGCGCGAAAGATGTTTACGAGGATGTCAACCGCTTTGATTGGTTTTGCTTTTTTTTTTCGTCGCTGCGAAGAGCCTTGGATCTAGACGGAAATACTATTATACTAAATTTAGCGTTAAACGAGGTTTAAAATGCTTGGGGAATGAAAAATGTAATTAGCTTATGCAGATGCTTTGTAAGTTTTTGCCAACTAAAAACGACGTTTCCGGCTGGAAATTGGTTATTAGGCTTTTGCCAGGCTTGATAGCTTTTTCTGACTTTATGACGCGAAATAAGTTGCGTTGATAATGGTTTAGTTGTTACCAAGCGAAAAATAAAAAAAAATCTGTAAAATTCCCATTGAAATCCTTAAGATTTTCCAAGAGCAAGTTCCCGAAGCACCTCGGGGACGAGACGAGATCCCTAAGCCAGACAGTCAGTCAGCCCGACTCGCGCATTAATCGCAGGCAGGCCCCGACAACGAGAGGAGCAAGCTCGTAAATCCGCGAGCCGCGATCCATAACTCTCCGCGATGCCTCCGATAGGCGGTTGCGCATGCGCGAGCACGACGACACCTCGCGCATATAAGACGCCCACCACCCCAATGGGGCACGTCGACGACCTCCGTCCACGCCCCCGCGGACGCGCGCATGCGCATTACGCGAATTTAGCGTTAATCGCTCCCTGGGAAAAGACGCGCGCCGACAATTCGCCTCGTTAAACTGGAGAAATTGCAACATTTTTGCAGGGCTCTTGTACGGCTGCTTTGGAATTAATTGAGTGCATTTTTTTAACATTCAATTACACGTACTTGAGGCGATTAGTTGGCACTTCAAGTTGAAAGAGCTGTTAAACGAGGGGAGTTCGTTCCAGTACATATTTTGAGTTTGGCTATTTAAAAAATGAAAAGTCTACCTGTTACGTAACGGCGGCGGTTTTTGAAAGTCAAGACGGTCGTAAGTAGAGCGAGGACATTTTTTGCACACAACTCTCGACGCGAATGGTCAACGAAAGTAAAACGGTACTCGCTTTAACGCGAGTTTTCGTGCACAATTTGAACTTTGAATAATTCGTAAAAGTTAATCAAACGAAATAAAAAAAATGATGCTCTCTTTGCGAAGGTGCTACGATACGAAGCACAAACTACGTAACTGTAAATATATAGAGCGAAGAAGTCAAGGCCTCTCGGGTACAATCCAATTTAACGGAGAATCGAATAATCACCGTCTTACCTAACAAAACTGACGGCGCAGTTCAGTTATTACCCGTTGTAATAAACTCCTCGCCTAGCCTGGGTACTGATATTGTCGTTGTTTTTTTTCGCTTGTTGCAGGACGTGATGAGCGAGTACGAGCGAATCAAGCGTTCGTGCTTGAAACGCGGCGAGCTATGGGAGGACCCGGATTTCCCAGCCACTCAGGCCTCCGTCTTCTATCATCAGACGCCGCCCTTTCAGTTCCAGTGGAAGAGACCGAGGGTAAGTTGCGGATTTTAATCGAGTTTAACCGATACCGGGCGATTGATCATTCATTATTCTTATTTAAATATGCATTTCGATGTGTCGTCATGGATTATTATAGTGCAGCGAATGAAATTTGCAAAACAAATAGCTTCATTCTTCTTCTGAGCTTGCAAAGTAGCACTGCTGACTTTCTATGGATTGAAACAATCATGCTGATGTTTGCACATTGACTTAATCAAGTAGCTCATTGTTGCAATGAATATGAAATATTATGGCGCGATTATTGAACAAGTTAATCATTAAACTCGAGTTGAACTTTCTGTTTAGGTAAACATTCGTTCAGAAACTATGACTAATAAGCAGAATTAAAGTTGTTCTTTAATAGTTTCGAATTTCAGGTTCGTTAACTCATTTCCCAATACATAAAATTCAAAGTCCGTCGTTGATTCGCACGAGAGCAAGCACCGAGAATAAGTGACAAGGCCTCCTCCCCGTCTCGCTTTCATCACCCTCTAATTGCTTGCGAATCCTCCGCCGTGGCGCGCGGTAGGCTGGTAATTTCATCCGGTCATAAACAGTAATCACGTTAAAAAAAATGACGCCGAGGAGATTCGCCGCATTCCAAGCGCCACAGGGCCGCACGACGCTCTCCGCGGAGCCGCTCGCTTTATTACGCCGCGCGGATTTGCCTCCGAACGTGACCGTTTTCACTTTGTCGGATGTTGTGCCCTTTTGTTTTTGCCCGAGTTTGCGGCTTCGCTTTTTGTCGGCGATTGAATATTAGAGGGGGACTTGTTTTGCGAGCTGTTTCTGCGGATTCGAGCGACGTTCTCTGCGGAGATAAGTTTTGCTTTTGCCGGAATTTTCTCGCCGGTTCAACGCGTTTTAGTGCTAATTTAATAATGTTGCATAACGCATTTGGCACAAAACAAGTAAATTCAGTTTTTTGTTTAAATAAACTAAAAGTAGATTAATACGTTTTCATAGAATAATAGTTATTTCCAGTTTCTTATACATACATTTATCTCGGTGACGTTCAAAAGATTTTCAATTTTACTTTGAATCACAATTTGTCTTCTCTTTCATTTTATAAGCATCGCCAAGCGCAGCATCGATAAATCAAATTAAATGGAAAGCACATCGCTTTGAAATAAGTTCCTTCCATACCTTTCAATCCCCAGGCAGAAATTCCCAGTAATGTCAATTTTGGGAGAAAGGAAGTCTCACTAACTCAGTGGCAAAGCAACAACTCTCTCCGGACACTTCGTGCCTGGCTCTGTGCATACATTACGAAGATCGAGACGTACCGAGTCGAGTTACAAATTATGAACCCGAACATGTCTCAGCTACTTCTTCTTCGTGACGCGAACGTTATAACTGTGTTCTCTGTGCATTTTGTTTGGAGAAAACTGCACCGTAATCCCTTTGTGGGTCGATCTCGTAATGAAAAATTCTTAAATTCGTGATTTTTAAGTAAAATCACCGTAATTCATTGTCACGAAGGATAGTCATCTTAGAAAATTGTTGCCGCAAAGGTATTTAATGGCACTTTACATCAGATGCAAATTTTCCCTCAAAATTCTCCTTTTAAAATAATAGTGTTTATTTAAATATGCCTGGAATGAATTTTGCAATTTTTTTTAGCCGATAGTTGCGATAGGTTCGATGAGAATCAATTTTAGTGATACTTCTGGGAAATTATACAAGTTTGGCCTTTCGCCATGTCATTTTGCTGGAAAAAATGATTTCATATTTGACGTGCATGAAAATATTGTAATTTTATGCCTGAATTCAGCCGAAGTATTTAGAATCTAACGTTCCAAAGTATTTTGAAATAACAATGGAAAGAATTATTTAAGGTATAATTTTGTAGCTAAAACTACCAAATTATGAAAATTGTAATATTTATAAATTTACACATAATAATACCTAAGAAAGTTTACAAATTATGTATTAACCAAACTTAATCTAATAACTATTTGATATTTTCTAAAGAGAAAGTAAGTCCCTTGAGTCAGCTTTCTTGAATTCAATTCCATTGTCGCGGGTCCAATAAGATGAGCCTCTCGTTAAATTAATCGCCTTTAATTAATCGATTAATTAATGAAATTGGCGCCGCGTGCGGATTCCTTATTCGCAGAATAACGAGACCGTAACAAACGAGAGAGACAAAGCGCAATTTCTCCGCGGCCGCCGAGTTGGAAAACCAAATTAAACTCGCATGTTTTTGCCCGCAGGAGCTTTGCAATCGGCCGATTTTCGTCAGCGACACACCGACACAGTTCGACGTCATTCCCGGAAAATTGGGTAAGTCTCCCAGCTACTTTTTTACAGGTGATTCGAGACGTGGAGTAATGTAATTGAGGTGATAAAGCGTACTAGGGTTATTTTGTTTTGTGGCGAGAAAATCGGTCCGTTCGCTGGAAATTGTAAAATCTGTATCAATTATTATTAATTTTGGGGACTTTCCAGAATTATAAATTCTTAACGTGTGGTTATAATAAAATAAAAAAAAATTACTCAGCATAAAAATTAATATTAGCTCCTACCTTTCCAATTATTCCGAGTAATTAACAAAGAATGTACCGATTAAAACTACGTTATCTACTTCTTCAAACGCATAGCCATAATTAAAGAAATTTTTCCACAGAAACATTTACGCGATAACGACAAAAAAGGACCGGTGATAACCGCGGCTCTTCCGGTATGCGATATTGCTTAACCAGTAGGAGTATCAGTACATATCCCCGAGACAAACGAACAAAGAAACATTAAGATGAAAGGGGAGAAAAAAAGCCGTCGCGCCTCCCTTGCCGAGAGACTCGGCCTGCCATTATTATCACGTTTTACGCCGGTCGAGCGAAAAAGAAAAGAGGCTGCCGATGTTACGTAAAGTCCAGTAATTAATGGGAGAGTATGCACGGCAGTTAGTGACTTTTTATTTTCCGCGCAAGGGTTCTATTTAACGAAGTACGTCGGATTTTAAGGCGACGTTACGTCGCCGTCGTTCGTTTTTAGCAATTAGATGCTCGCGAAGATTAATGCTACTTCGATTAGGCGCGAGATATGTACGATATGAAATGTAAATTTCAAAGAGATGTGAAACCAGATGAGAATGTTTATTGGAACAAATGGCAGCAATTATTGGTCGTTACTGATTATTGATCGCAGACAAATGTTTAGTACAAGCATCGTGTACTTTATTAAAACCGATGATGATGCAAGTAGTTAAAGTACAACTTTAGTTTTCCGATTTAATGTAGAAAACTATATTATAGATTTTACCTAATAGGGTTCAGTGGAAATTATTGATGTTTAGTTCACAAAAAAATAATGATTTTCATAAAATCTAACTCATTCGCTTAGCTTTTTCTTATCTATTATAATTAAGGCAAATAGGCGAACTTTCTGCATTTAACTGTTTCTTTTCGAACTTTCTAATACATCGAATTCGTTTGGAATTTATTTTCGCTCCCAAATTATTTATTCCATAAAACTTGTACACTTACATTCGCTCGCTCGGCTTTACAATTTTTCCAAAACAACTCTTCTCTCCTCCGGAAAAAAAAAAATCGCCGCATTCTCGTCTGCATTTTACACCCCGCAAAAAGTAGCTAACGATCGAACGTAAGCAAATGATATTTCTTGCGATAATCAGAGCGCCAGTCGCAATTATCACAGAATGCAAAAACGAGGAACAATAAAAACATGGAAGAACGAGCTTTTCCTCCCGCTCTTCTTCTGGATTTTCTTGTCTCGGTGCCTCCGGGGATTCCTGCATTGCTACGGCGCGTAATGATACGGTCGCGGAAGAGTTGTTTCTTCATTTTCTGAAGCAGACGCGCGAGCTTCAATAATTTCGAAACAATTTTGCGATGAATTTTTTTTTTTAGAAGGCTTGTAGATTTGCAAAGTAATTGCCTCGGAGTATACAAGTACATAAGTGGAGTTATGCACCGCTAGTTAACATTACTATAATCGTTAATTCTGCTACTGTTATCAGCTATTAAAAAAAAGCTTAGTTGCTTCGATTAATTTTTGCAATTAACTGCGCGAGTTATCGGTTTCCATTTGAAAAAAAACACGTTTTTCCATTTAGATCGCAGCCGTAAAAGATTCAAAACAAAATTCGAGGCTTACATTGAAACTTGATAAAAGTGAAATTTATGCGGTAATTCGAAAATAGTTTTCAAAGAAGGCATTAAAATTAAAGCGCCAAAATAGTTTTCCTCGGCATAAGCGTCTGGCATCGGTCTTGGCCGAGGAATTGCTTTCCATCCGCGAGTATCCGCCTGCCAGAAAAAGGCGATCGCGCGAAGCAAACCTGTTGCCGAGGCTCGAGAGAGCGCCAGGCTAATGATTACCGACAGTGCGGCCGCCCTTTTTCCGGTACGGGCAAGTCGCGGTGCATTTGCGTATCGTACGAACGCGCGGCTCCGTGCGTATTTTATGCGCGCGTCCGCCGCGGATTGCGCCAGTTTTTCAAGCCGCGCGACTTGTCTATTTTGCGCTAAGCTCTGTATTTACGAGGTGAAATATCGACGCCGCTTTACGCGGCCGGATAAATATAATTGAAAATGGAAGAGCCGCGATGAGGTTCGCGTTCCGATGTTTCCGTGTTGTAAATTAACCTTGGGGCTTGAATTATGGTGGAGCTGTCTGGTGCCACGTTTATTAAAATAGTTATAAGTTGTTGTATGTTTTATAGACGTACTCAAACTACAAGTCGTGCCTAAAATACGTATTATAAAAATTATTTTTAAAACCAAATTAGAAAGATTAAAAGAATTGTCAAATATAATAGATTTACCTACGATACAGCTATTAGTCCTTCCCCTATTCGTACAATTTTTCGTTTTGCGTATTATACCCACGACCGATCAAGCTTGGCTCAGCGCGGATTAAATCATAAGATCTTCATAAAACTGCACTCTCGCGCCTCGCGCGTAATCACGCCGAGCCAAGATTCCGGGACGCAGGAAGCTTGTAAACAGCCATTTGATTCCCTCCTAAGTCATCAAGCGGGAGGAAGCTCGCTTTGATCCGACGCCGCGGCAAAGATAGTGGAATATGAATAAGGGAGCCTTGAGAGCTTGGAAGCGGCCTTTGCATCCGAGAGGGAAATATCTACATTTTTTGGGGGCTAACTGATGCGGCAGGTGGAATATGGCAAAACTTCCTTTCACGGAGGTAATTGTAGGGAGATTTTTCTAGTTTGGAAGGTTAATGCTATTTGAAATTAAAAACCTAATGTGCTTAAGTTTTTGTATTTCCTTTTTTTTTAAGTTTACTAGCTTCATTATAAATGTTTTGCAAAATACCTTTAAATAAAAAATAAAGTTTAATTCCGTAATTATTTTGTCCTTCCCAACTGTTTCGAGTAATCGAATACTTTGAATAGCTTATTGAATGCGTGATAAAAATTCTAGAGAATTTACGAACGTAGCAGAATATACATAAAAAAGCAAATGCAATTTGCTACTCAGTTTAGTGTTTTATAATATCACCACTGAATTACATTATCCTATTTCTAAATCAGATAGGTATATGAGAACATAACAATAATTTAGTATAAATGAAATACATGACTTTATTGCGTTCTTTCCAAGCATTTTGGGATCTCAGCTTATACTACGCCTAACATATCAAAATGATTAAGATTTCAATAATAATAATAACAAGAAAACATACAGCAAGGTTTCTGTGACGTTTACGGTCGAATAAATTCCTTCTTTCTCTCTTTTGTACGTTATGATTATGAGAATATGAAATTACGCGTAGATACAGCCAAGTAAAAATTATCTTTTTGTTTTCATGCATGAAAAGCCTCGGGTATTACTCGATGGATTTTAAAAACTCATTTTAGAAACATAAAATTTGCAACTTATTTAAAAATATAGAGTTTTAAAAATGTTCTTAAATATTTTTAAACACGCATTCGTGCGACATTAATTTATGCCTAATAATAAGTTATTACGCTTTCCGTAAAGATTAGCTTCTACGCCTTTTTCTTACATAAACATTACTAAACTAGTATAAAACAAGAAGAAAAATTTACATATTATTTCGAGAAAAAGTATACAACAATTTTTCTAACAAAGCCTTCTGCAGTAACGTTCAAGTTTAGAAATTTTCAGAAGCCATTAAAAACTCACTCCATTTCATACACAAAGCCGCGCAATTCCGACGAGAGCGAGCATTCCGAAAAAGCTTTCTTCACGCGGAAAGCCGGAAAACGTGCGAGCGGCTATCTTCCCGTCATCATCAGCAGCAGCAGCTCTTATCTCCGACTCCGCGCCGCAATTGCTCACTCGGCGAAAAAGGACAAAAAGCCGCGCGGGTGACACGCGAGAGAGGCCAAGTTCGCCCGGCGGAAACGGAACGGCAGCGCGCGGCGATTTTTATCAGTATTATAACCCTTTCTTCCCGGCTGCCGTGCGCGAAAGAGATTATCGGCCGGGCGCGAGAGAGGCTTGTCTCTTATACGATGGCTGCTCGCGAGAATTAATGTTTGGAAGCGGTCGGTGAGAGTTGAGAGTTTAGAGGGAGAGAGAGACGCGCGGCTGTGGGAATGGCTCGATTGATGTTCTCGTCTCTCGCGGCGAGATCGATCGCACGGCGGAATATCTCGATTTCTTTCTCTCTTCGAGATTGACAAGATTATTATCGACGCGCGGCTGAGCTTTCAATTATTTATATTCTCGATTTAAAATCAAGGAAAACGAACGTAAAAAAAGGAGTATAAAAAGCGAGCTCGCGCAATGATTACAGTATTGACAGCGGGCGCATCGCAATTGGCGCATAGACTCGGCAAAAAGGAAAAAGGTTCCTTTGTCTCGCGGGGCAATCGACCTCGAAATGTTCGGAACGAGCGAGCAGCGCGCGACGGCGCCTGGAAATATCGGCCGACCTTTCGGGAACGTGGGAGAGAGACATTCGGAGATCGCGACTGCCGCATCTAAGTTCTCGCGTGATGTCACGTGCGACGGGCGACCGACGGGCGACCGACGGTCCGCGAGGAAGCGGGTTCCCTTTTTTTTTCTCCGCTTTCCCTCCGAGAGGCCGTTACTCCTCAGGGACTTCGAGCTAATTTCCTCGGGAGTATATAAGTTTGCGATAATTCGAACTGTTTATTCCGATTGAGACGAGGATAAAAAGTGAGGGAAAACCGTTTTACCGTACGTATCTGTAAATGAATTTTATAATGTCCCAATGCTTTAGAGCGAGTTAATAAATTGTACTAAGAAGTGAAAAACGTCTAAGAGCGCGGCAGTTAAGTAACGCATTCGTTACAAATTGAAATGCCATCCGAACGCTGATCAACAACCGTAATGGTAATTAATAATCTCCGATCGCAATCGGAGCAACTACACGCGCCTCCATTCTCGCTCTCAATAATCCATCGAGAGCCTCACAGAAATGATTCGTAACCGCCAACACGTAAAAATGGCCTGCATTCGCACTTACGCCCGAACGATTCGCAATAAAAACAAGATGACAAATAAACGAACGACTCGACGTTCCCACACGTCAGGGGCTAATCAATGCGTTGAGCAAAACGAGGCTCGACTTCCGCTCGTCTACGTGTTCCGGAAGTCGCGTTCCCCGAGCGTCTAACGGCACGAGCGAGGCTCTCGTTTGAAAAATGTATATCAATCGGGTTTGCGATGTGCCGGAAAACTGGGCAGGTGCGCGTCTACTTTTTCTAATTAGACGATGGAGATAAGCGCTGCTTTGGAAGGAACGTCATATATATATATATATAGTTTTTCCGGGTAAATATTCGACTTGGCTGCTTTAATTTATCGGAGATAAGCGAATACTTGTAGGTTGATTGGCGATAAATCTTGTGGCTATGTTTTACGTTAAGATCTCGATATAAATTGGAAACCAATTCCGGCCGCGAGGCCAGAAAATTTCGTGAAAAATAAAAAAGTTAGTATTAAACTGTCGATTTACTGGATAAAAGTTTACGAAAAGAGTTTTAGATTCTTATTACATTATGTAAACTATAGTTACCGAATACTGTACTTTAAAATTACGCTCAATTACTTAAACGTAACTTTAAGTACCAAACAATTTTACGTAATGAAAAAAATAGGACTGCGTTTAGAGTTAAGTGTGTTATTAAATTTCTCCAAATAAAGCCAGGTATGGCATTTTTATGAACTTCGTGCAGATCCGAGGCGCAATTCAGACAATGCAACTCGGATTAATCAGTAACGAGCACGAGTAATAAACAAATACTTAAATATTTCGCTTTTTTCGAAGACGACTAGTGAATAAAACATGCGTTTCGCGCCACTTAATTGCATTAACATTTAGCACTCTTAAAAGGCAGTAAAAAGAGCCAAGAATAAAAAGCAGACGCAGGTACATTGTATACGAGCTCGTGCCAAAAAGTCTCTCCGCGCGTATCCGCCAGGCCCCTTTAATCGAGTTTTATAATTGCGCTCTCGTTAGGAGAAATCACGCGAGCTCGGCCGCGAAAAATCGAGAGGCACGAACCGCGTCTCCCGATAATCCGCCGCCGAGGTCTCAATGGACGCGTCCGGCCGGCGAATCTGGGTCGATTCGGATACCGAGGTGGAACCGACGAGCTTGAAATCAAATTAAGCGTGATTCGGTGAGGTGCGCGGTTTTTCGGTCCTCGATTGCTTCTGCGCACCGCGACAGATTCGATAAAAGTGTGCAAATAAAAATTTCGACGAAAGAAGCGAGAAAATAAAGGCGTTTACGAAAAAAAAGAAAAAAAAACAAGCTCATTCTCCGCGCGTTCGAAAGTTTAACGACACTAATTAAAGCGCGCCGCCACTGTTAGCCGTGGCGTTGAAAATTACAAAGGGTCCCGAGACCGCCTCGACACGCAACCCACCGACAGTCAGCCTCGAAAGAAGAGTATGTCAAACAGTCCCGCGCGGCTGCTCGCACGCAGTAGCCGAGATGCCGCGGGGCTTCTCGACCCGTCTCCTACGCGGCCGCGGCGAATTCAGGGCTAGAGGCTTCTCTTTCTCTCGCTCCTCTCCTCGCCTTTGTCTCTTTACCTCGGGGCGGCTATTTCGGTTTTGCAGTGCAGAATCAACCTGTATGTATAAGGCTTTCGAGTGCTGCCTCAGGTGGCACTAGGCGGGTAAACATTGCCTGATGAAGAGCCTTTTCGCGCCGGAGAAAGAGACTGGGAGAGGATTCGTCTGAGCATTTTGAGGCCGAGATGAGAGATTCAAACCGGAACAAGTCTAACGTAATATTAAAATTTTTAAATTCTGTGTGCTTCGCACTCGCGAAAAAGCGCAGAAGAAGAAACGTTAAAAATAACGTCGAACAATAAAGCAGGCTCACTCTTAGCCTCGGCACAATGGGCTTTAAACCCCTAATTAACAGGTTCATCCCAGGCGATAAATTGCCCGGACCTCGAAATGATCGTTAGCCGCATCAACGTACGCGCACCTGTCCGTCTCCTTTACGAGCCGGAAAAACCGGGCAGGAGGGACGCAAGAGCAGAGACGCGGGAGGCGTCGTAAATTATCGCGCTGCCCCGAAATTACCGGAATCGTTAAAGTCGCGCGGCTGTACGCGCCCGCCCTCCATCCTCCGAGAACAATAACGCTCTCGCGCGCCTGCGCGCGAGAGGATTATAGCAGGCGTGTGCGTACATGCGGGCGTGCGTTTTTGCGCAAGCGCAAAGGGAGAGTTATTGCGCGCGGCGCGGCCGAGGAGCGCCCTTTTTTCGGAGCGATCTGGAAATTCGAGATCGCTTTTACGGGAAAGACGACGAGGATGTTATACGCGGGGCTTTAAATTATTATTTCGCGCCGGTTTGTACTGGAGAAACAATTTTACGGCCTCTCTTGGAGGCAAATTCATTGATTGATTAGAGCTTAAAGTTGCAAGTAAGAGGAGGGTTGCTGCGGATAAAAATTTTTTACTTGCTCGTTTCGCTTTCGATCTAAAATATTTCGAAACTAGCAACATCAACAAAATTGCCATCGCAAAAGAAACGGGCAGTTACATTATTTTTTCCCAGACGATTAACGGTATAATCGCCGCGCGAAAATTGTCGGGCCCGCCGAAAATGCGCGAGTATAATTTTGGAGCAACGCCGAGCGCCGGCAATGTCGTAAGGTAGCCCTTGAAACGGCCGCGTCGTACACGGCGCCCTGACGAAATGCGCGCCGGTGAAAGTTCGGAGCCCGGAATCGCGGTGTTTCGGCAGATACTTGCGCGCGCGCGGCTGCATTTTTTTTCTCCGTTTCGTTCCTTTCTCGCTGGAAAAATTTTCGGCCGGTCCGCCGCTGAAAACCGATTTTCGATTTTACCGCGAGGCTTTTTCGATTTTTTTAAATTTTGCGAAAGAGAAAGTTTCCGTTGTGAATATAAACTTAATTACAATTAGGAAGTATACGAAATTTTCATTATTTTTTTTATTCAAAACAACTTTTATGTACGTAATATTTACGGAAACAATCGTCATTATTTTTAACTTCACCTTCTCGATAATTATCGATATTTATAGCATGAAAGTTCTAATATTTACTACTCTCTTCAGTCATAACAGACTGGACTTTAAAACATTTCGAATTACATGTACAAGTCTATAAATGAGAAAATATATGCAACAAATAGGAATACTTTCATGGAGAGCATTGCTAAACACTTTAAAAACATCATAAAATGTTTTATTATTCTAAAACTGATGTTAAGAAACTCTAGTTATTCAGAATCACAAAAATCTCATTTTCTTCCCACAAATAAAATGCACAACAGACTTTAATTAAACGATTCGAAAATTTCGAACATTTTGAAGAATTTATCTTTTCTAAATAATGACATTAAAAAGTCTTTAACATCATCGTGACTCTTCACAACTCGCTTAATAAAGAACAGCGAAATAACTAATTACCAGCGTTAAGCCGCCGCAAAAATCTCGATAGCAATTACTCCGCGAACTTTATAGCATTCCTTCCAAACAAACCGGCGACACACAAATCAAACTTCTTAATGGCACTTAATCAAAAAGTCATCACCGCCACTCATCACAATTAGATCCACGTCCGATCCGTCAGCCGCCGCGAAGTTCGTTAGCGCATTCCGGTACGTAGCCCGGCGTCTCTTGCATTCTAAGCGCCGGCAGCGGAAGAGCCCGCGATAACCGCCGTAACAGCGTTCGATTCACTTTCACTTTTAGCGTGATTTACGAGGATCGGTCGTTTATGCGGAAAAATAATTGCTCGGGGATGCGCCGACGCGATGACTTTTCGGTGGGGGAGTAAAAAAGTATAATAAAGATATCTATCGCGGCAGCGATCGAAAAGCAACGAAGCATCCGCAGATTTCTGCGGCGAGCGCGGAATACGAAACGCGTCGCGCCGATGAAATATCGCCGCGGAGGCCTTGGTGCCAGCTTTTCTTCGTTTTGTATTGTCTCTCTCTCTCTCTCTCGACGGCTGCGCGGAAAAATGCGGTCGCGCGCGAGGCGGTCGGCGTTTCACCCGCGGCCCACGCCGCGACGACTGCCGGGAATTTCGCGGATTGAATCGTCAACGTTTAAGGTATTACTGCCGGAGAAGTTAACTGCTTTCTACTTTTGTTATTCAATCGGGGAACTTTTGAGAGCCGCGGCAGTACGACGGCTTTTACGGCGCATCGCCGATTCGCTCCACGAGTATATATGTATACGAAACGGTAGCGATACGTTTTAGATTTCACCTTTTGTCGGTAAATTATTTTTCACAGCAATAAAATACGAAAATGTACGACGTGCTTTTAAATGAAAATGTTAAAAGTCACATTTACCTATTAAAATACTCGTCTGACCTAATACTTTTATTACTTGCTGTGATGTATGCAGATATATAACGAACTTTCTCTCATCCTCTTTTTATAATTGATATTTAATTTTACCCGTTCTAACTAGGCCATTTTGCTGCGCGCGTGATTTACACTTTTACAAGCCTCCATTAACGTTAACAGAGCGTTACCCATCTAAAAACTAATGATATATTCTAAATCCTCAATTACATTACCATCCTCATCTCCGATACCCAGAACCTCGAACCTACAATAAAACCGTCTCTTCTTCTTCCAGGCGACAAATGGCTGGTCTCCTGCCTCGGCGTTCTCCACCTGAGCAAGGGTCTGTTCTACCGAGTGGTGCCGGCGGACCAGGGCTTCGGCAACGGCAACGGAGGCGCCAACGAGCCGCCGAGCTCGCCGAACGCCGAGTACGCGGGCGTTTTTCGCTTTCGGCTCTGGTGGTGCGGCGCCTGGGTCGAGGTCCTCGTCGACGACCGTCTGCCCGCGGTTCACGGCAGGCTCGCCTTCGTGCAGAGCCGACACAGCGACCAGTTCTGGCCGGCGCTGCTGGAGAAGGCTTACGCGAAGTGAGTCGGTTTTCTGTTTCACCTTTGTGTGTACTAGTTGTTTTTTTTTTTTTTTTTGGAACGCGGTCGCGATAAAGTTTTATCGGCTGTGTGGAATAACTTTTTGTTGGAAAAAGAACGCTCTCTTTTTATTGTTTGCAAGCTGCTTCCGCGAGAACTTATTCAATATTTATTTTTATTTTATACTCGACGTGCGGGAGTTTTTACTCGATTGCAGCAGGATTGTTCTGGAAACAGTTCTTACTTCTTACTCCCTTCAAGCTGCTCGAGAACATCGTAAAGCGCGACATGTTCTTCTTACAAGCAAATCACTCCAAAAAGGACAAATCAACATTTTCTCGTCGCGCATTCGAAGACGCAACCCTCGACAACGACGCCCACCCGCGCGTAAAAAAGTTCTCGCAAAAAGTAAACGCGCAAACGCGCTTTCCCGCGATCCGGGCAGTTATTACCCAATTACACCGGCGGCGCAGCCTCATCCCACTTTTCGCGATGTAGCGCGTTGCAATAAACCAGATCTCGCAGACGTAAACCGAAAGTATTTACACCCCGCGGAATTGTGGCCGCTCTTCTCCGCGCGCGAGCGAGAAGAACGGGCTCGTAAAGGCGCGCGCATTCGTACCTGCTCATCGCAAATAATAGAGGCGCGCGCATGCACGATAAATCCCGAGATCGTGGGCGAGGCGCTCGTCCAAGTTCGCGGGGGCTGCGTTGCCGTATGCATATATACGCCGTTCGAGTTGCAATCGCGTTTGGCTATCGATCGTCTATAATTGTTCGACTGGATTTCGGTGTGAGAAAGAAGGATTCCGAGCTTACGGAGTGAGCATTTGCATTTTATGTAAGGAGGGAAAGTTCGATATAACTAATCCGTAATATGAATCTCGGCGAAGGCTGGTTTACGCTGCTGATCCGGAATTTATATTAGCAATAATGGCTAATACGAATGAGTATACATATTTTTAGTCGTAAAGCGAGAAGAAAGTGTGCGAATGTTAGGCGCGTTTAATTTTGATAAGGATCTACTCACGATCGGTGGTTTTATCGAGTTTATTTCACAAAGATCGCTTTTCGAAATGTCAATAAAACATATCGAAGCCAGCTCGTAATCTTGATCTCTTAATCTCGCCGAGTTATTTCCACCAATTTTGGGCTAAACACAAAAGCTCGACGACTTTCGCACGCTTTTGCGAAACCGTCCGCTCTCGCCATCGATATATCTTCTCCTTCGAATTTCCCGTCTACAGAAACGGCGAGAGAGACTCGCTTTCTCGCGCCTCGAGGGACCGATCGATCGATGAACTTGGGCGTCGTCACGCGATCCCACGCGAGCTTATGGAGAGAGGAGAGTTGCGTCACCGTTTTCCGCGAAAGAGGATTAAAGGGGGAGCTAAGGTCGAGGCAACGAACGCGTTCTTGAACTTGAGCTTACCTGCGCCGATACGCTGGACGCGCAAATCGACGACGATCGGCTTTCGGAGCAAAGAGAGCTTTTTTAGAAAGGCTTCTTCGCAGGATGTTGTTCTAGTGTATATAGGTATACTTGTCAAAGTTATTATCTTGTAGTATTAGTATATATCTTTCAGATAAATCTCATCTGAGGATTTAAATTATATTTTGTAATGGTAATTTAATTTATGATAAGTCAAACACTATTAGTTAAATCTTATGTGTAATCTTGTAATCAGTCGTTCTTACGTTCGAGATAAGCTCTAAGTAATCGTGCCTATTCACAAAATAGTGTACAAGGCCAAACGTGTCGTACGTAACATAAATTCATGCATGTTCTTATAAACAAAGGTGGCTTTCTCTTTTCGACCGCCTCCTCTAACTTTCTCAAAATCCCTTATCGGCGAGAGAACCCAAATCTTCAGAAAATCCTTCCTAAATCGTAAACTCCCGGCGTCACCATTGAATTAAATAAACCATTGTCAGAAACAATAGCCATAGCTTATCCCTCGCGCGAGCTTTTAAATCAAAGCCGCCGTAAAATCGTAAAATCGGCGGCAAACAAAGCTGCCTGCCTGCGCGCGCATCCATACACACTCCCGTATTTCAGCAGCTCCCTTTATAAAGCACGCTCGTATTTACGGCGGCCGCTCGCGGGAGCGGGACAAAGAGGTAGCTTCGGAATTAAAGCTCCCATCGGCGAAAGATCAAAAGTGCGCGCGCGGGAAAAAGTTTTCGGATTGCCGCGCGATCGTAAAACCGAGCGCGAGTTATGCGCGCCTCTCTTTCTTCGGACTTTTCTCTCTTTCTCTCTCGCGGAGCAGAGCAGAGCGGAGCGAAGGCTGGAGCGAAGGAAAGAGGAGAGGATGAGGCTAAAGCGGCTGGATGGAACTGATGCGAGAGAGAGCGGTTTATGGGATTTTTGCCCCGCGAGATAAAGCTGTTGGCTCGCGGAGGATATCGCTTGAGAAATGCGAGCTGGATGGAAATTGGTTACTTATCGGGGGGAGGGATCGGTAAAAAAGCGATGCCTCCTTATTGATTAATGGCGAAATCTTTTTTACGGCCTGCTGCTCCAGGATGTGCGGTTCAAGGTTGGACGAAACATTGACAATTAGTTTTAAACGCGTTTTCGACACGCTAATTTATGGGATAATCATTTTTATAAATTTATTTAATATTTTTCTAGAAGCTTTAATATGATGATAAAACTAACATTTTGACCGGACAAACGAACCGAAAGAAGAGGCTATATTTAACGAAACCCTCCGCGATTCTCGAGCGAAATAAAAGAGCGAGAAAGAAGGCAAGCGCACGCGAGACTTGCGCGCAAAAGCCCCACGAGCTACGTAAACAGCCGTTCGAGCAAATGTTGAATCTCCGCTCGCGAGACGAGGCGCTTCTTCAATTATACGTACCGCAAGTCGAAGCCGCGCTCGCAAAACGTTTGCGTGTCGCGCGACTATTTTTCCCCGCTCGTTCAGCCGGCGACGCCGCGCTCACCTGAAATGCAAGCGTGCGCGCACTTTTTTTTCTCTCTTTTTTGCTTGCTCGAGCAAGCTGCTTTTCGCATTAGTTAAAAGTCCGCGGGAATTGTAGGAATTTTGTGCGAATGCGCATAGAAATGCTTTCGCAGCTTTTAAGGACTGGACTTTCTCGGATAGGCAGAATATGTTTTTTTATGATAAATGGCCAGGAACGTTCGGCATTATTCTTTTGAGAGTTAAATGAAAGTTTACATCGATCTGTTGGAGAATTTTCCAGAACGAGCGCAAGGTTGCTCGTTTCTAAACAAGTGTATATAGCACATAAATAATCCATACGCAAAGTATGCATTTTTATTTACGTTAAATCATTTATACACGTTGAAAAAATATAACGTTCTCTCGCCTACCCGTTCGTTAAAACAAAACGAGCAAGAGCGATAAAAGCTGAAATTGTCTTACTCGGTCGGGCCCCATTATTTCTCTATTTTCTCCCGCGGCCGAGACAAACGAACGCAATTCAAAAATTATTAGCACTCCGAGGGGCAAAAAGCCACGGCGCGCAGTTCGAGCTTCGGCGCTCTCGGGACCATCCCCTGATTGCGCACGAAGCTCTTACATATACCCGCGCCATAATGAACCCGTGTCCGCGCGTTTCTTCTGCTCCTTTACAAGGCTCCCGCCTCTGCACGTATGCGCAAAAAGGGAAAGCGAGGAGTTTTCTGAACCGCGCGCGTGTCGCTGCGGAGCTCGGCTGTCGGGTTCTTCTGCCCGCCGCCGCCGGTTAAATTGAATAATGCGCCGCCGGAATCTCAGCGCGACTTTGTTCTCTGCTTTCGTTTCTTTTATTTGGGTGGAGGGGAGGGAATCAATCGCGAAAATTGAGGCACTTTTTGCCGGATACCTGCGCGAGGCTTTTCGGAGATACAAATTGCTTTTGATCGCTGCTCGGATGTTTTGTTGGTTTTGTTGCTGGTAAACGACTTTTGTCCGAGTTGATCGCCGGGATGTTTCTGGGTAATGCTTTGTATTTGAACTTTTTCGACGGCAGAAAGAATCTACGTTTAATCGAATAATTTTCTTTCAATTTACTCGTACAAGTTGTAAATAAAATACTTGATAAATTACCTGATAAATCAAAAAGTCGAAAGATTCTTCGCGACACAATCGAAAAAAAAAAAATAATTCTTTAGTTTGTTATTTACGAGCGAGGCTGCAAAAGACTTCGAAGGTAAAAACTGAAACACGACTCGATTCTGCACCACGAGACGATTATCGCACTGACCTGCGGCAGTGCAATTACACCGATGACCAAGATAATGTCTATTACGATGCAATGCGTCGCGATTGATAGCAGTTCCGAGCATTTAAATTCAACAATAAAGATTTGTCAATATCAGGGTTTCATAAAAGCAAAAGTTGTTAGCTGCTATTAACGTAATTTATTAACTTGGCAAGAGTGCAATTTTATTTAATAAAAATATTATCATAAAAAATAGAAAACTTTGATTGATATCAATCTTATTTTCACTCAGAAGCTCTAAAGTAGCTTAAAACGTTTTCTTTTATTATTACTGTCATTTTTACATAACAAGTACAATCGATCCTACATAAATCGCCTTCGACTCCGCATCCGCTTCCCTCCGATCCCATCTCGTCGTGCTCCGCAGTCCCGCGCTAATGGGGGGGGGGCTGTGAAAGTCGCCCGTCCGTCGGGCCTCTGCTCCGCGCGAATTACGTGGCCGCTCGCGGGGGTTGTAATTGATGCGGCTGGGCGCGCGGCGCGGAGGACACAGCGTGGGTCAGCCGAGCGCCCGTGGCGATACTTATATGTGTGCGAGGAGGATACTTTTGCCGAGACGAGCGCGAGTCGTGGGAGGAGCCGATTAATTAGGAGAGCGTGGGTCGACTTCTCGTATCGTTTGTGGCGCTTTGTAGCCGATCGAAAGTAGGAGAGAGATGTAATTTCGAGTTGAGTTGAAAAACGTTTATTTTACTGGCGGCATCCTAATGAATTGGTAATAATTATTCACGGTTTAATGACCTTGAATGTATTTCCGTTAAAATTGAAAGTGAAAATTGCATTGAATTGAAGATAATTAGAACGTGGATTGACAGTTGCCCGCGTTGCACTGACTTCACTTAGATTAAATAGAGAAATGATCTGCGGCGCATATTGCTGTATCGTTTACTTAATGAAAATAATGGGCTTTCACTTTCACCTTTTATGCTTATAAGGAATTACTGTTCCGAGGAGCGCGACCTATGAGTGTATATATTAGTACGATTATTAGAGCTGATTGTTCCAATCCTAACAGCTAGTAATCAACTTGTTTTTTCGTGCACTTTAAATCTAATTGCAGATGTATTTGAAAGTTAACTTAAACTCCGGCTAATATGTATCTCAAAAAAGTAAATGAAAATATATACCTTAATAAACTAATTATCATAAATTGACTTCACTTAATATTTGAAAATTTTTTTACCTGGCTTTTGTAGTAATTCAATATTGTAGGACGAAACATAATCTCATTACCCAAAGTGCGTTTAAATTCGGAAATTATAAAACTGAAAAACACAAACGATCAAGGAAATTTCACCGTTGTACGCGCGAAAATCGATTATACTTTTTGCGCCCCGCGCAAAATCTAAATGCGATTTTAATCGCCATACTTCTGACATTAAATCGCTCTTTAATCCATCTCGATAAAAAATTATCACTTTTACGCGAGTTTAACATCTCCCTCGATTATAATGCGTGATGGGCCGAGGCGCTATTCTCAGGAGCAACTTTCACGGTCCACGAAAAATCCCCCCGGACGAATCCCGCGCGATGGGGAATCGCGCTAATTATAATAATCGAGCGGCCGTCGACATTGACCTACTGACTTTCCCGCGCGGAGCAGCGTATTCGGACTGTACTCCAGAAGATTTTTGCGCGAAAGCGGGTAATTTTCGCACGTCGTTGGTTATAGGCGAAGCGTTCGAGATAACTGCATTTTGCGTATCAGGGAAACGTGCTTGTTGTATGGATTCGAATAGAAATTCATGGTTTTAACTACGAAATTTAATGGCGCAGAATAAACACTGACGGAAAAATTGTTGGCTTTCATTTTACTGGTTTAACAAGTTTTCTAATTCTTTCATTTTAATCGTTCGTAATTAAATTCTTTCTACTTCTTACAAATTATGAATGAAATCTAAATTAGTTTTAAAACGAGCGTATAATTTTAGTACTTCTTTTTCATCGGTTTAGGATGATACTGAAGTCGACAGGTTGTAAAAAGAATTTAGTACAGACCTCACAAGCAGAATCATTTCAAAACACACGTCAGCCGCGCTCAAAACAAAAACCAAACAGTTCAGAATTGTTTCCCAATACCAAATTTTCCACAACGCAATCCCCGCTTTCCCCGTCCCACCAACAACTCGGCAGTGAAAGGCTTACACAAATATTATGTCTCCTCCGCTCGGCTATAAGAACGAAAAAGCCTTTTTTCCCGGCGTATCGATCCTCCTTCTTCTTCGCGAGTGAAATCCGGCAATTAAAGGTCTTTCGGGGAATCCAGGCTTTTCCCTTTTACTCGCCAAGTTGTGTCCCCTCCTCGGAGAAACGCCGGAGTGTCGGTCGTGTCTATCGAGCGCGTCGTGCGCAGCGCCGGAGGTCTCGTGCTTTCCGCTTTCAGAGGTGAAGGTGTTGCCGCTCGTAATCGGCTTTAATCGCTCCCCGGAGTGCGGATACACTCGTTTCCGATGGCATTGGCTTTAGTGTGTGTTTACGGGTGTACGCCGAGCCTTCGCCATAACTCCTCATTTTATGCTTCCGCTTTGCGGCTTTGTTTTTTCATTCGGGTTCGGAGCGTTTTGAGGTATTGTTTTAGGACGATTTATGACGGCGACAATGTCATTTTTTATGCTTTATTATTGCTTTCATTCGTACTGCTTGTGATTGATTCTTTCATATGGAACTCGTAAAATCTTATTTTGTATTGTTAAATTTTTTAAATACTTTATCATTTATTCTGGATGTACGTATTACAAATAAAGTTAAAATAATTGATAAAAGAAAAATTGACAAAAAAATGAAACATTCCCAGTACAAAGCCAGCTATCGGACCCGAAAACCTTAATATAAAAAGGCCAAAACAAAGCTGTATTCCCACGTAAATCACCGATGTAAAAATGAAAACTCGCATTATGTACGTCGCGACCACGGTGCGCGCGCGCCTATTTCGCCACATCGGCGGGGGACTCGAACAATTCACTCGTCGCGCCGTCGGTATCGCAATCGGACGCACATAAACGCCGCTCTCGGCTGACAATGGAACATTTTTCGCGGCGCAAGCGCATACTTTCGCGAGCGCGCGACTCATAAATAAGTGATGCCGCGTCGCGCCTGGACTTCCTGCCCGATGAGATCGCCTCGGAGGAGCGAAGCGGCCGAGATCGCGCAATGTGCAAGCGGACGCGCCGCCGCGATATTCCTTTCGTTCGATCGACTCGGGAGCTTCTGCATTTCGAGCGCGGCGCCGCGATTATGATATGGCGCCAGTTGGGATTACGTGCCGAGCGTTTTTATGTGTTCTTTTTATTTTTTTGGCATTCTGGGAGGTACGATGGAATTTTGCAAATTGTCGCTTGCGCCGAAATTTAATTTTGAGTAAAAATAACTTTCTTTGCGTTTGAATAAAAAATTTTATTTGTGATGAGAATATTTTACAGAGTGATACTATGATGTAAAAATAGTATTGTTAGGAAATACTCAAATGTTATATTTATTAGGACAGGAGACAATTGAAAAAACGTACTTATAAGTAAGTACACATAACTAGTTTAAAGTATGGAGTCTTAGCTCATAGAGATGATGTCATTTCCTGAAAGAAATTACATTACATAAATCATAATTGAAAAACCGTACACATAATGAAATAATGAAATAATAAATACTCCGCCTCACGATTATGGAACATAAACACAAAACCTCGTCAGCGAACGAGTAAAGAATGCAGTGTGCGCAGCATAAAAATTCCAGCTGCGAAATAGCTCGTTCGAAAGGAACCGCCTTCGCGCCGTCGACGATCGGACGATCGAAATTGCAGGTCGCGCGCTCGCGCCCATCGACTAGCCTCTCCAATAGCAATTATTAGAGGCGCTCCGCGCGCCATGATAGAAAGCTCATTGACAGTGCGTACGAGTGGCCCGCCGCGATTTCCATTAGAAAAGGCCCGCGCGCGACCCCGATTTTCACCCGCATTTTTGCCAAGTCCCGAGCGCACTCGAGCGCGGACCTGCGCGGCATATTGCGCCTGGTTTTTCCTGCGGGTCCTTATCGGACTTTCGATTAACTTTTCCTGGGGAAAAACGAGCTGTCGTTTCCCCGTTCGAGTCGACGGCTGCCGCAGCGTTTTAAAATTCGTTCTTATCGTTCGCGGGACTTATGAATATTGTTTATTTGACGTCCGATGTAGATTTAGGTCCGGGCTGTTCGTTAAAATTCTTTTCGAAACATTTCAAAAACAACTTGCGAAGAACGTCGAATCTTCGTAAGATGTGGGAAGTGCGCAAAAACAATTTTCTCGTAAAAATTATCGAAGGATTTGCTCGCGGCAAAAGTTGAACAGAAGTACAGATACTAAACGCGGAGCGTTACGATACTTTTAGTACTTCGAGAGTAATAAACCTAATTTTAGTGTGCTGCACGACATAAAGCGCCTGTACTAAGTAAAAGGCCATGTACGGCCATATACAAAAGCGAAAAGAGAAGGAACGGGCCGCGTTGCATTATGGGTTAACGCAGTTAATTCATCCGAAAAATTGCTCAAAGTGAATATTTTTGATGGTCTTAAATGCGTAGTTATCATTACGGTTAATCTCGCCGGTTTTATGGCAAATTCGCCGATGACCTTTCACAATCAGTTCTTGTTCTACATTTAATGCATTTTCACTTAAATCTACGAAGCTTTAGTGTAGTACTTTATCCCGGGCAATAACCGTCGTGTTTTATATATATACCGCGAATTTCTGACCAATTTTAGTGAAAATTCGCTTTATGCTCGCATTAGTACGTAATTTACTTTCTATATTTAGGTTACTCGTCGGTAAAAATACGCGCAATTAACTACTTTTCTGACGAAAATCGAGTTCAGTTTGATCGTAAAAATATATCCTACAAACCAAAAAAGCTTATTCATTATTGACCAAACTGAAATAGGCGGGGAGTTATTTACTGTTTTCCCTCTCGAAGGAAACAGCAAAAACAGGTAGTAGTACGCTTAGATTAAGACTCGTAATCAGCAAATTAATTACTCAGAATTTCTCGCGAGGCACATATATACACTGCGACTCGGTTCATTCACGCATCGGAGCCCGTTAAAAATCGGCCTCCACCTGGCAGCTCACTTTCTACCGCGCACTTTTCGTTTTCATTATTATTTATAAGCTGATTAGCGCGGCGCCGCGATGATTCGCGTACTTTATCAGCGCACTCGGCTGCGCGTGTCTTTGTTGTCGAAGGGACTTTCTAAAGCAGAGAAAGTTCTCGAGAACTTTTCATCCACCGCGCTTTTTCCGTTTTGGTTTTCCTTCGCGTCTGATGAGTGCGAGCTGAGTCATTCCGTAATTATATCATACAACGTGCGCCTGTATCTTTGACTAAGTGTGCCTGGTAAGTTTCACGGCTGTTAAATTGAACCCAGCCGAGTGTTGGGATGAATCACGAGAGTCATGAAGATGTAAATAATCTTCTAAAGTCTGTAAACTTGACTTGATTCGTAGGAGATTGTTGTCGGGAAAATTCAGGTTTCGGTTGCACGACTTCTCTGACTGTTGCCGTTGGCGCGCGCAATACCCTTTAAGTTAAGTAGGTTTCTTTCAAACGCACTTTCAAAATGCTTTTCTTTATGTTATTATTCAAAGCAACTCGAATATTATGACATGACTTGGCCGGTTTAACTTTGTTTTCAATTCGTAGCTGTGGTTAGAGTGAACGTTTGACCGCAATAAAAAAAAAGCAAACGAAAATTCATTATTTGAATGATTGTTTATGATAAAAAATAGACTTTAAAAAGAGTGCGTTAACAAAGATGAAAATATTTCTAGATGCACACTTCTTGCGCAGATCCATACCCGACACGCAAATAAGAGATCGTTATCCGATTATTACGAAGTACATAAATAAACGTTGCGAAACAATATTCATTTCGAGAATGCTTAAAAGAAAGTTCAAAGAGCGAAAAAAAAACAACTGAATCAGCTCGCGAAAGGGCATCGATCCTCGACTGCTCGGAGCGGCTCGCAGCTTCCGCCGGCCGCGCGCGGATAATCTCTTGCGCGCGCGCGCGCGACAACGCTCGGAGAGCTCACGCGGAGAGGCGAAACACGTCGGTGCAGCCGCAGTTCGCCGATGCCCGCTCACCGATAATAATACTTTCACTCGGTCTCGAGGGCAGTGCCGGCCACTGGCTCTCGATATCCCGCGCCGCGCTCGCGGGGGTCACTGCACTTGAACGCGCCGAACGCACACCAGCTGATCGCGCCCCCAGTGTGTGAGGGGAGAGCGGTGCCGATCGCTGATCCACCGCTGATGCTAAGGATTTTCGAGCGTCATTCACTTATCGGCGCTTTCCTTGCCGTGCGATAATTACAGGCGAATATAACGACTGGCGGTTCTGAGATAAATGAATAGTAGAATTCGTTTGGTAAAGGAAGAAATTCGAGATCGAATGATAAGTTTAGCTTTTTGAAAAGTACTTTGAAAACAGGTTTCCCGCTTGATAAAGGATTTCTATATTTCGAAAATATAATGCACGCATGAAGTACTGTACCGTTGCAATCAATAAAGTCGCTTTAAAGGCTCCTGAGAAAATTTAGATTTTCCGCTTCATCTTTCCACTTGACACAGTTAATTATAATGTACGGCATCATCTCGGATACTTTGATTAATACTTTAATAAACAATTTATTCTGCACACACACGAACAGAGAAAATGGACGCAGCCAGGTGTCTCCCGACCTACGGGCATTACTTTCTTCCTAGCCGTAATTCATCCGTCATAAATAAACTATAATTTATTCATTCCGTTTTCATTCGCAATATATATATCTGGACGGGATTATGCCGTGTCGTAAAATGCGTTCGGAAAGAAGAGGGTTTAATGAGCGGGGAATTTGCTTTACATAACGATTTTTAATGTCGCCGCAGGTTTGTAGCGCATCATAAAAATTGAATGCCGCATCATCATTGTTTTCAAATGTATCCGAAGGATTGACGAGGGTGCCTTGTGCTCCTGCCGTTTTTATGCTGATTCTGTCATTGTTCCTAAAATGGTAACGACGTGGTTCTCGTTCGCCTAATTTATGTGGCTTTATGATCCAATCGCTAAAGTTGCGTCTGTCCTTTTTATTCTAACTTTAGCGTTGAATTTTTCGATTAGAAAACCGAATTGCGCAATGAGCGATCGTTTCGATGATCGTAAAGTTGCGTAAACTTTATTCTTCGTTAATTATAAAACATCGTTTTCCACGGGTATTCAGTTAAAGGAAAATAATAAAGTGAAAAAGCAACAGAGATCTGTGTTTCCTTGAAACGAAACAGCTAAAACGTCTGAAAAATCTAAAAATAACAACAACAAAAATTTCATCTCCACCAGCCACCTTGAACTCGTCGCTTCAACAAAATTTGCGCGCGCAAGTAAAAAACGGAGATAAAATAAGTAGGAGGGCGAAAGGCAGCAGTATCACGTCTAGCATCGCGGAACAGAGCAGAGAGGTATAGCTTCGCGGTCGAAAGTCAAGGACCGAGAGTAGGAAGTACCCGGCGCGCGGCTACTCGTCTTTTTCAGGCGCGACGATGACACGGAACGATGAAGCCGTCCAAGGCCGCTGACAATCTCGCCCGGGCTACGGTGCGTACGTGCGCGTATTACTGGACGCACAGGTTTGTAACAGCCGCCGGCGAGGCTCCGGGTCCTTTATCTCTGCTCTCCGTACCGTAATGGTATCGACCGGGAATCGATCGGCCCCGCTTAGTTTCGAAAGAGCTATTGCAGGCTGACTGCTTGATAAGTGGATCTTGCGATTGTTGGGCGATTTTTTCGGCTGGCAGCGGTGTCTGCAATCGACGTGACCGATTGAGTTCAATTTATTGGATTGGCCTGAATTTCTAAGAGTTTATTAGTTTGATTTCAAATAAAGACTTGCTATTATTTTTTTATTAAATTCTTCTGAATTGGCATTGACGAAAAAGAAACGAAATTCATGTTTTACGCTGATTTTATCAGATCACTGAATCATTCTCTCCAAGGTCAGAGCAGAAATTAGCTTTTGCATTTGTTCGTTTTGAAAAAAGGTTGAAATGAGGTTTCAAAGCTCATTTTTTATTCGCCCTAAAAAACAAAAGAAAACCATGTCGAAATTGTATACCATAGC
Source organism: Ormyrus rosae (assembly GCA_035047165.1). NCBI lineage: Eukaryota > Metazoa > Arthropoda > Insecta > Hymenoptera > Ormyridae > Ormyrus > Ormyrus rosae. The sequence goes on from JAWWML010000001.1 coordinate 7,040,627, forward strand.
ATAGAAAATCTTCAAAATCGTCAGTCATCGACACGATCACCAGTCGCATACAACATCCTCTCCTAAAGAAAACGATTTTCCCTCGCCAGACATTTTGAGGACATCCTACTCCCAACCGGAACAGCTTGGGACAAAACAAACCTACTCCGATCAATCCACCCATTGCTCGCGATCAAAAAGAACCGAATCTCAAGCCCCGCCGAACTGAAACTCGCTCCGAACGAAAAGAGAGAAGGGGTCAGCAGGATACAGAATCGCATAGATCCTTGTGCTCGTATAATAAGCGCTCGGCCTCTCGCATATACATGAATGAGTCGTCGGGGCCCGTTCGACCGAGTGTGAACAAAGGCCCGTTATGTGCAGCTCGTGCTTATGGTTATGTGCTCGGACAAACAATCGAATCGAATCGAGGGGGGCGCATTAATGCCCGCAGCGGCGGCCCTCCGAGTCGATATCATCGCGCGGCTTCGAGAATCGTGAGCTTGATTTATTGGAGAAGCGCCGCCGAGGGATATGTACGCTGCTCGGATCTGATTGATAAGTCGGGAGTAATTATTGAAAAGGTGTCGTTTGTCGCCGAATCGAGGCGCGATCGATTTATATCTTATAGTCTAAGTAAATATGCTACTTTTTGATTTCACTTACGGCAATAGAATATCGAGATTTTTCTTTTTTAAGAAGCAACTGTTTATAAAGATAGGGTACCTTGCATTTACGGGTGATTTAATATTTAAAATTTAGTTTGTAAATAAATTTATTTAATATTTTAGGTTGATTACTCGAGATAAAAGGAAATTTTTCCAAAGAAAAAAGGTCTTCAAGTAAATCTTTAGATAAAATCTTCCTTCACTCTTCAGAAAACCTGCCGACTTTCGTCCGGCCATCGGGCCCTAAAATTTAAAACAACGCTTGTCAAAACGTTGAAATACGCACCTGCAAAAAAATGCGGACCTGCGGGACGTTAAAACTTCGAGGTCGCTCCTCGCTTACCCGGCTCGTCTCTCTCTCGAAAAAAAATAGATCTCGGCTGTGTCGTCGAGGAGAGGAGCCTCGAGTGGCATAATTCATAAAGCAAGTGTGCCCGCGTAGATTTTTACGACTCGCCGGACGGGGATTTATTCGCGCTTTGATTTAAGGGGAGGTCTCGCCTCCTTCGGGATTTTGCGTAGTAAACCTTTTAAGTAGGACGGGATGGAATGTGGCTGCGGCCTCGAGACGAAAGGGGGGGTACAGCCTGTTTTACTGCGCGAGATGTCGAACAAAGTCCTTGATTAATTTTGGCGCTACTTACACTCGGGAGAGAAATTTTCTTTTCGATCAAATTTGATTTATTGAACATTGTTGTGCCGGGAATAAAGCGCGTTTTCGCGTAAAAGTTTGAAAGGGAACGGGAGGAGATCTGGATATAAGAAAGCGTATAGGATTGCTAAAGGTCAGTAATGAGGAACTTTGATTATCCTTCGTAATAATGCGAGATTAATGTTTTATGCAATTGCGCTGCACACCTTCTTTCAAAGTATGCATTTGGGTTAATAACTCCTCGGAAGGCAAGGTTACAAGAAATAACGATTTGCATTATGACCTCAAAGAGGCTCAACGATTACGACCGAAGTATTTAGTCGTATTAGCATTAGCGTCCTATTAAAGGAAATCTCATCCTCTAATCATTACCGGTCTTGCCTGCGCGTAGCCAGGCTCGTTTTCGCACGAGTATATTCAGCTCTTTGCTTGGCTTTGATATCGTGACTCTCCAAGCCGATTGTTCGCATAAATCCGAGTGCCGCCTAGGCAAGGCATCCTTCCTAAAGCGCGATAAGATCTCGCTGACCCTCGCACGCGGAAGCTGCGCCGCTGCTACCGCGCGAGAGGAGATCGCGTCCGTTAGCTTTGTGGGGTAAGCGGGATATACTGCCAGTCACTTTCTTCCTTTCTGAGGACTCTCGGCTGATGCGCCTTTTCAAAGAGACTTGCTTTCTACAGAAACGCTCAGCTGCCCTCTTTTGCCGGCTGTAACGATGTATTGCGTCATTTCTCATAGCTGCTGCAGTTTCGAGAAAGCTGAAAGCGGGGAATGCCTCTTTCCGACTTTATGTGTACGAATTTGCAAGCGTTATTGTTACAAGCTGCTTGCGAGAGAAGGCGTCCGAAAGCAAGAGATTTTCTTCTCACACCTGCAAACTTTTTGCTCGATTGCCGGGCGAGCTGTACGCTTTGAGGCAAAAAAATAGTCTGCCACACCGAGATGTAATCGGTTCGAGTCGTACTCGCCTGCAGGAAAATTAGCTTTTTTTCGGCTTGAAATTATGCACTGCTTCGGCTACTTTTTAAAAGCACGCTTGTAAAACGTAAATGCACAAGTTTTAGCGAATCTTTTTAAATGCTTAAATAATCGTATTTGAAAAGAAAACCAATCATTTAGAAACTTGACTTTTGCAAAAGGTATTTTACATATCTATTTTTACACAGAAAAATAAAAAGATATTTTTTTCCTACGAGACATAAAATTCTAACGGATCGCCTATAAAAAAAAAATCCAAGCGCTATCCGCAGATAGCACGAAATTGGCCGAACAGCAGCCGCCAGAAATACACGGCTATCGACGGAGCCCTTTCCCCGCTCGCAAATAGATCGCGAGCAGGCGGCATTTTCGTGCCTGCATCGCTCACAGTTACGCGATCTCGATCCTTCGCTCGTTTTTTTCTTTTCTCTTTCCTCCTCCGAGCAGGAACGCCACGCACGCCCGTGTCCCTTCCGGTCGCCGCGAAATTGGGATGCTCCACTTGTTCGTCGGACTCTTTTGCCCCGCGTGCTTGGCTGCGGGAAAGGAGCGAGAAACACGATCGAGCTAAATGTGTCCTTGGACCGGTGCCTAAATGCTGCTGCGATCGGCTGCAGGTTTTTCTTTTGCTTTGGACTTTTTGGTCAGATTGTTAGTTGCGCGTACTTTAGAAGGGGACTATTCTTTTAGCTTTGACGACTCGTCGAGTATTTTTATCTGTACAATTTTTTTTTTTTCTTAACAGTGAGGAAAAATACATTATTATTAGTTTAAGATTTTATTATTTACCGTATTTACTGAAACGGAAAAGTGTCCAGATTAGTAGTGATTATTACACTGATGAAATCAGCAGCCTCATCAAATGCGTAACTCGCAGATTTTAATCCACTTTCCACGACTAATTGCCAAGCACCCGTTTGAACGCTCATAAAATTGAAATGTCATTAAGCGCACGAAGAAGCAGCACTTAAGCGCGACGCACTACGGTATACTCTTAAGACGGGGAGTAATTGTTTTTCGGAGCCTGCAATTTTCAAAGTGAAAAGCGTTTAATTTTTTTTTTCCACCCGCCATTGCGCAACATTGTTTCTAATTTCGCGGAAAAATTGCACGCCCGGCCGAACGTGTTTTAATAGCCGACTGGCGTGCGCGGAGAGAAACTCGCGCGGAAAAAATCCCGAGTTTTATGTAATTACGCTCGAGTGCAATTTCCCCGCGCGGCTGCAGGCTGCTCTTAAATGTATCGCTCTGAACGCCTCGGAGAAATTGATTCGATGCCACGGTTGGAAATTTTGAATTAATATGCAATTGTTAATGCGAGAAATTTTGATAATTGTAGTTGTTAAGTCTGAAATAGGAACAGGTTTATGAATTTATATCGAATGTACACACAGCGTGAGAATGGGTAGTTTTGTAGAATGGAAGTGTTATTTGGTGATTTGATCTTTGTGGAAAGTGTATCGATTAATTTAATTATGAGGGCTTGGCTGATAAAAATGCAAAAATTTAAATGTGAATCGCCGTAATTTACTTTCTATTTGTAAATGTATCAAGTCTTAGAGGGTAAAAAGTGAACTTAATTGGCAATTAATAGATCTCAAGTAACATCTACCAAAAAATAGAATAATCAATGCTTCCGACTTGCAATATAATCTCGAATCTCCGTAAACAAAAATCGCCGAGCCGATCGATTCCGAATGAAATCGAGCGAAATGTCCATCGGCATTAATCAGCTCCACGCATCGCGACGCCGAGCGTACTTTCACTGCGGACGAAAGTTTAAACACACATTTTTCTCCTTACATCGTACACTCCACGAATCCCCGATCTTCATTTTCCACCGAAAAATGCGTGCACCGATTCCGAAAGGTCGGTACTCGTTTTCCTAAGAGACTGGCGTGCTCTCATTCTCCCGTTTTTGAAAGGAGCTACCGAACGCGGAGATAAGAGTGAGATCTGATAAATCGTGAATTTCAAACGAGTATTATAATATACAATCGTGTACAGGATTTTTTTCGTCCCGAGAGCCGAGTGGATTTTATCGGCGAGATATGCAATTTTTTAATATATCCGTACACATCGAAGCGAAGTATACGAAAGGTAGCCATTGTCAAGCAAAGAAACCAACAAGCCTCCTCTACGAACCCGACTTTTTCGAGGATCGAAAGTGAGCCGCGCGATTAATCCCCCCGTGAGCTCCGTCTTCCGGCGAGCTTCGCGTCTCATTTCCCGCCTCGGTTTTCGATTTTTTTTTCTCCTGCCTCGGCACTCGATCCCCCGGCATCAGCGCCAGGCCGCTCGCCGCCTTCCCTGAGAAAATACTCACGCGCCGGCGCGCTTGGATGCGTGAGAATGGTTATACGGTTTTGCCTAGAGAGATGAGATTAGAGCTAGACACTAAAGCGCACGTTGCGAGAGGCAAAAGTGAACGTTTTCTTTCGATTTCATGTAGGGTATCTTGCTCTTTTCCAAAATGGACTTTTACGATCGACGCCGCGGCGGATCTTTAAATTATTGGAAACTTACTGGAAACTGACTGTACTCCGAAATATATATAGTCTTTTTTTCATAATTTCCCCCATTTTTTCACCTCAGGAAGGTGCACCTGCCCGGCAAGTTAAAACAGGAAAGCCTAATCAGACGGCCCTACGAAACTCGGCTGCAATCTAAATCAGCTGATTTAAAATCAGCTTCATTTTCTAGGCATCCCGCGCCTTCGCTCTTCCCGCGACGAAAGGAAAGAAAAGTCGGCGTATATATCAGATGGACTCGGGATGCGTTCGCACGGACGCGCGAGCGCGTCATTTTTCACAGGGCCCAGAGGGGCCTCGCTCGCCTACCCGCGGCACGTCCGCCGCATTAACCGCGCCGTATAACCCGCTCGGTTTTCGCTCGCTTTACAATGCGCCGGGCGGCGCGCCAGGAAATGCTAATCCGCGAGCGGCGAACGGGCTTTAACGGCGGGAAACGCAAAACGCGCGACTCTCGGCTTGTTTTAGAGGTGATATTGCGTTTTTGGGATTGTCGTCGGTAAAAGTCGCTGGGACTATTATGGACTATGGGAATTATCGAAGGAGAGCAAATTCGCTTGATTGGGAATGTGAATTAATGAGGAATTTTTAACGCTGGTTGCGGTCCTGCATGGGAATATGGCGCATAAAAATTTTTCGCTTACTTTGGTATTGAAATTGTTTTTATACTATCTCCTTCTGATAATAAATCATCATGTTGTCATATTGACCTTGCGCCTTTTGATCTTCGTATATTCTTGTCTATTTTCTTAGAAGCAATGAGAAACGCAGATTGCAAGGTGGCACATGTTGTACCAGTTTGAACAAATCTACGCAAAACCAATATTATATCAAACCAGTATGTGCGACTTTCTTTTATAAATCAAGCTCTAGATTTTTGTCGACTAAACGGTGTAATGATAGGATGCCAATGGCAGCTCGTCGGCTTGATTATCTCTGATAGTTGCACGCGTCATCCATTCTTTTTTGCGACCGATTTTCCTAACTTTCCAATCAAATATGAGGGTCAGCATTATTAAGTCTTTGTTTTTTTTATTCATCTATCTTTCAAGTCTGCATGTAATTACAAATTTTATAATGGATTTTAAAATTATTCGACGATTGATTATTAATCAGTTTTAAATTTCAGTGCTTGTTTCGTTTGAATTCGAAGTACTTTTAACATTTTTCCCTCGGAACAAAATTTGTAGTTCGCTGAGATTTTTTGCATTTGTAATTTATCTAGACTGTTACTTTCTAATGATAAAATAATCTTTCAAACGAGTTTCAAATGTTAAATTGCGCGCGATAATCGTTTACACGAAAATTTTGCATACGAATTGAACCGCGCCGTTTATTAGCCATTTATAAATTTAATGAATTAATTTATCTAATACCACTATGACATTATGCAGTATCGACTGTATATACTTCGTAAATACAGGGAACCGTAAAAAAAAAACTGAAAAAAAATCCACCTGCGTTTCCCCCTCGTCTAAAAGCCACGTGGAATCAAGTCGATCAAGCGTCGCCGCCGCGGAGAACAAGAAGAGCAAGAATTTCACTTAATCGATCCGGTGTCGAAGCATGTGCCCGCGCAAGAGCGAGAGGCGTCCCGGACCTACATATCATCCGCGGCTCGACAAAAAAGCTCTCTCCCGCTTCCTCTCGCGTCGCGTTCGCACGCATCTCCGTCGGCCGAGCGAAGCGGCGCATGCAGGCGTTCGGGGTCGGAGGTGAGGAAATTCCGATCGCCGCTTTCCCCCCCGGGCGCCGATTGAAGAAAGTCGCGCGGGCGGGCGGCCGCCTTAGAAAACGCGCTCGTTATTCACTGTGGGAAAGTCGAGTGCTCGCTGCTTTGTTTGTCTTTGGTTGAGCGCGCGGTTTTCAAGTTTATACGGGCTGCGGTCGCGCCTACGAAACTACCGAGCGTCCTTTCGGAGAGCAGCTCTTTGGCGTAGCTGCATGCGATTGAAACGTTTCCCGAGTTGTTACGGGTTATTGTTACAGGGATTGCGGTGTAGTCTCGTTACGTAATTACGCTGCATTCGGTTCTAGTTACTCTCTCGCGGATTGCCATTTTTGAAAATAAGACGGAAGATCGAGTCAGCGATCAGCGGTTACACTTTGTGCACACCGAATTCGTTGCAGCTTCTCAGCGATTTCTTTGAAGAGTATCGGCTACTATTAAGTGCGCAAAGAAAGAAAGCGAAAAAGCACGTCGAGCTAAGGAGACAATTTCCCTCTTTCAGGCTGCACGGCTCTTACGAGGCGCTCAAGTACGGGACACTGCTGGACGGACTGTCAGACCTGACGGGCGGCATCACCGAGAGCATCGCCATCCGTCAGGATCCGACGGGCTGCGGTCGCGCGCTCGCCAAGCTCCTCGACATGACGTCCCTCATTACCTGCACCGTCAACAACAGCCAGCAGCAGGTGAGTCTCGCGGTGGGATACGCCCCAACGGATTTCGTTTATGGAACTCCATAATTTTCGTTTCAGATACGAGGAAGCACGGAGAAACTGGCGAATGGTATACAGATGGGAATAAACTACAGACTGTACGCGATAGAAAGGGTAAATACGACTCGATTATTATCGACTTGGAAGCTGGGCTGAATTTCTACCTGGAATCTGGACTTGTCCGCAGGTCGAGACCTTCAGCGGCGAGGCGATGCAGCTGGTGAAGCTGCGCAACCCCCTTGGCTCGGGAGGCGAGTACGTGGGTGCGTGGGCGCGGGGCGGCCTCGAGTGGGACGAGGTGCCGCCGGTGGAGCGCGAACGACTCGCCGTGCGCAACATGGCCGAAGGCGAATTCTGGTGAGCGTTACATCTTATCGAGCTAATTGCAAAACTAGCTGTCAACTTTTGCTGACTCGAATTCGAGTCCTTTCGCCGTTTACAAGACGAGCTTCGTTCGATTTTAATCGGCGATCTTTATGCTCCTTCCGATGCTAATGAAATGCAGCTTATTAATTTCCTGTATTAAATTTATCGCTTCCTTCGTGGAGTTTATTCAGCAACCGTTATCTTCTCTATACCCCCCTAAGTCCCTCCGATCGTAATCAATACTCGCTTAATTAACAAGTAAATCCACTGGGCGAACGAAGCGTCCGCTCGAGAAGGTATAGGAGATGAAAAGCGGTAGGCGATGTAGAGACGAGGCGCCCGCAGCCTCGTCTCTACATATAAAGTATACGAGCCCCGGCGATTGTACCTATACGTAATACGTGCTTGCAGGATCTCGTACTCGGATTTTGTGAAGACGTTCACCTACCTGGAGGTCGTGCACCTCGACGCGGAAACGTCGCGCGACGAGCCCTCCCTGCACAGCAAGCACACCTGGCAGATGAAGCTCTACCAGGGCAGCTGGAGGCGGGGCGTCACCGCCGGCGGCTGCAGGAACAATCAAGGTGAGCCGTGCCGCCTCTGATATCTTGGAGCATAATATGTATAAATCGAGGGACCGAGACTGACGGGAAACGTATTTTTTTTTTTTTTTTTCAGAAACTTTTCACATCAATCCACAGCTACACCTCATCCTCAGCGAAATGGAGGAAGTCGTTGTCTCCTTGAATCAGCACTCTATCATGGAACCAAAGGTAAGGAAATCGACTGTATAACTTTCTTCATTCTTATTATACTTATCGTACGAAATAAAATTTCTCTTTTATCCACAGGTCATCGGTTTCACAGCGTATGCCCTCCCAAAGAACAGCACCGAGTCTATCAACAAGCAGTTTTTCAAGAAAAACAAGTCCCTGATAAATTCACAGTACACGAACAGCCGACAGGTCAGTCACAGGTGTCAGCTGGATCAGGGTGGTTACTTGCTCATCCCGACGACTTTCGAGCCTACTCAGGAAACGAGCTTCACACTCCGGGTGTACAGCAGCAAGCCCCTCAAGCTCAAGTGAGATTCGAGCTTTATTATTGGGCTGTAATCTAAGAAAACGCATCGCTTACTTGAAAGCAAAACGAATTCGAACGACTGCTCTTCTTTCAGATTGCTTGACACGCCGCCTTCACTCCTGAAATCCGCAATCGTTAAAGCGCCGCCCCTCGAGGGGAAGGGATTCTCGCAGTACGAAGCTGTGTTCCTTCAGCTCGCCGACGAGCATCGAACGGTCAATGCGTTCGAACTTCAAGAACTTTTAGAAGCCTGCCTGCCGAATGGTTATAATCGCCTTCTCTAATTGTATATTTCTACATCAACGAAAGACTGCGTATAAATATATTGATCTTTTTATTAATTTCTTGCAGATTACATAAAAAGTTGCGCCTGCATGGACGTCTGTCGCCAAGTTGTTTTGACCATGGATGTATCCTTTTCGACGAGTTCAAAATGATATTATTGTCTTTCGATAATAGCTTAAATGAATAATGTTTTATTAAATATTATGTATAAAATATTCCTTAACCGTAAAAATAGAGTACTGGCAGCGGAAGACTAAAGTTTAACGATTTCAAAGATTTGATGTGCAGCTTGAAGTACTGGCAAGCGGCATTCAAAAATCATACAAAAGAAAAAACGGGCATTTTGAAAGCAGAACGTCTTCGTGATGCTTTGCTCGAAGTTGGTTAGTAAATTATTCAAATTTACTTAAGGTTCATTACTCTTTATAGGTTAAACAATTACTGTAATTATTAATGTTAATTCCAGGATTCCAGTTAAGTACTGATGTTCTCTCAATTGTCATTTTGCGATATATGAGGAAAGATGGAACTTTGCGATTCGGAGACTTCGTATCAGCTATTTTACATTTAAATGATGCTTTTGGTAAATTTTATCTCTCAAATCCTTTAATAAATTACAATGGTTGAATTATTAAAATTGCCTTTTTTCTTTCAGCAATATTTGAAAGCAAGGATCCTTTACAAAATGGAACCATTAAACTAAGTTTAGCAGAGGTATATATATATATTATAAAATTCTTAAAAATAAAATATTAATTCCATTAGTTTAAACAACTTAAAGACAACATTTATTTTTTCAGTGGCTTCGATCATCGCTTATGTGCTGATTCATTGTTGATTCGTAATTTGTTACATTTTGACCGTTTGTAAATAATTCGAAAATCATCACCTGCGTTTTAAACGTTAGCCATACTAACGAGTAATGTAGCCTTATTTCATTGTAATATAATCATCATTTGATCAATTTTCTACTCTCATCCTATATAAAGTTTAAGATGTTCTTGTATAAAATCTTTGTAAGTATAATTAATTTGTACTGGATAATAAAATAAGCATATTTTGTATATTTTTCTTAAGCATGAACAGATCAATTTTAGTAACAATCGCTTGTCGTTGTGACGTAGATCAGTTTCATAAATATTATTTTATCAAATGTAACAATATTACGATGGTAACGAAGAACCGTTTATGTGATTTGTTCAATTTTATGTTTATTGATAGATTACACAAAAATTTAGCGAAATACTATTCGATATTTTTATTAAAAAAGTCGCATTTGTAACAATTTATCTACAAGATATCTAATGTACAATAAAATGTTTAATCATTAATCTTCCACCTTAAATTAACCATATGCAATATTAAGATAACTGTTGCATAAAATAGCAATGTCTTAAGAGCCTGGATAAAAACCATAGAATAATTAATATAATTTTAAATAAAATGCATATAATTTAAAACCGGTACGCTTTTTTATAAAAAAATAAGATATAACAGTGCAATTTCCTACATGCTTGTCATGAAATAACGCAGCGAAAAAAAGTTCGTATATATTTCGTACATTATTTTTATGCTCTTTCCATATCCATGCCATGAAAAAATGAAACTTAGTACATTGAATACATAACTACAGTTTTTATTGACTAAAGATAATAAATGTGAACTACATAATTTCAGTTCTAAGAGTTTATGCGTTATAACTATTTACCAATTTGCGTCAGAAAAGAATCTGAAATTTTGTTTCAAGTTTAAAGCAAAATTTTCACCGTTATAAATTTAATTAAATAATATACACACCGAAATAAAAACCAAGATCAGTTTTTAAGAAGCTGATTTAACAACTGTTGCGTAAGATATTGCTGTTCGAACAAACTAAATTTAATCCAATAATTTGTTAAAATTCTTTGTCTTTCAAATTATTATGAAGTATAAATTAAAAACATTCCTTGGTAAAAGTTTCACAATTCAATAAAAGCATTCTGCCACATGTTATATGGCAAGAACATAAATTTCAGAAAAATATCATTCTTATTAACGCTTTTGATTTTCTTGAAAAGTAATACCATTTGGTATAAAGTATCTAAATTTTATTGTATCACGTTATAAATTGCACTACGTTGATTTTTTAAATGAATATTTACTCACGCTACTTCAGAAATAGAACTATTACTTCTAGCAATTCTTTCACCTTGAAATGTTATAATATACAATCGTATCAAATAATTTCCACAAATTCCAATTAATCTGATAAACTCGTTTGGATCGTTTGATATTTTTGCTGAAAATAATGAGATCTAAAAATGAGAACTTTTTGAAATTGGCTTTGCACCTTAGATAAAATTTATAAATAATAACATACTTGAACAACTGCACATACGAGACATATCAAACTGAATAATCCTCCAATTAAAAAAGGAAACTGGTGAACTTTCTCCAATAACTTGTGATATCTAAAAACGAATACTGATGTACGAATTTCAATTGAATTTGGTTAAGTATCATTCACTTACTCTAAAGCCTGTATATGCATTTTGATCGCTTTGAGTAAGTATTCATAAAAAACATCTTCAGTTGATTTACCATTAGAAGGCACATGATGTACTCTTAAAGTTATGTTTAATCTAAATCTTACAAGAAATAATTTACTAAAATATTCCTAGAATATTTACGGAATATTTTTATGAAGTATTACAAATTTTATTGAAACCTTTCACTGAAATATTTCTGAAAGATTTAGTAAGTATTTCAGTATTTCATTAAAAACGTCACGAACGGTTTCATTGAAATCTTCCGAGGGAATGTTTATGGAATGTTTATGTTATGGAATGTTTATGGAATATGTCAGAAATGTTCCGTCCGTGCTGGCATGAAAAATATTACTGACATATGACTACCATATTCCTTAAAATATTTCTTTAAATTAAGTACTAAACCTTACACGAAATAATATACTAAAATATTTCTAAAATATATCCAGAATAATTTTTTGGAGTATTAAAAATTTCAAGAAACCCTCAAATGAAATATTTCTGAAAGATTTGCTAAATGTTACAGTAAATATTTCGTAAAATATTTTCAGAATTATTGTCTTGTAAGATTCCTTCGGAATTTTTTTGGAAGGCTTAAGAAATATTATATCCCTATCGATATGTAAAATGCTTCTGCAATATAACATAATTAATTTTTCATCAAATACCACACTAGAATACTTAATGAATATTTCAT
>JAWWML010000001.1:7052936-7146404 GCA_035047165.1 Ormyrus rosae
CTTTTCATGCTTTTAGCCGTTTTATTTTCGTTGAATTATTAAAAAAAGAACCTGTGACAATTCTAAATTTCTTAATTTTTATGTAAATAATAATTAATTTAAAAGTTTTTTTTTAGATAAGAGGCAAAATAGAACAATTAAATAATGTGAGCATGCAACGTTACGAATATCAAATTCGTTTAATGCGTGTTTTTTATATGACATAATATTATATAACATATTTTTCTGTCACTGTAATTTAATTTTTTATTTGAATTTTTAATAAACTTTTTAAAACTATAACTAGAAATTTCCTTTGTAAAACTTGTATCGTTGTATCTCCGATAATTATAGTTTTCGTAGTAGTAGACATCAGACAGTAGACACCTAGACACTTGTTAGAACTACCAACTCTTACTTTCAAAAAGAAAAAAATTACTTTAAAAAGTAAAATAATTATACCAGTTACCAGTATAAATATTTTTAAAATACTTTTGTATATAAACAGTATAAAAATAAAACATAATAAAATATTTTTTTTTAATTTTGTTTTTCACCTCTGCAAAGCAAAACAAAAATGCATTTTTACAACGAGATTTGCATCATACAAAAAAGGATGACGTGGAAATAGGTTAGGTTTCCAGTAGCGGGGTGCCGCGAGATTTCGCCTCCGCGCGTAGTGTTTAAGATTTTTTATTTTGTAAAGATCCTATTAGATTAATTAATAAACTGTAAATATGTTCGAAATCACAGATACACAAAGTAAGTATGAATAATTCGGTGTAGCTAAAAAGGAATGTGAAATATTTTTGGCATGACTTCACAAAAAAGCCTACTTGTTGACTACTTGTGTACTAATTAGTTGTATTATTATTTGAATAGAAATCGGCGTGGGTCTTGCTGGGTTTGGAATAGCATTTCTATTTCTTGGTGTTTTGTTACTCTTCGATAAGGGTCTTCTTGCCATAGGCAATGTAAGTTTGATTTCATTCTAAAGAATTTGAAGGTTAATGTAATACTTTAACAGTATGTTTTATTTTAATTGAATTATTTAAAAGAAAGATGAATGAATGATAACTCTTTTTTTTAGATTTTATTCATAGCTGGTTTAGGATGTGTGATTGGACCAAGACGGACATTTAGTTTCTTTTTCCAAAGGCATAAACTTAGAGGTAGCTTTGCCTTTATTGGTGGAATATTTATTGTATTGATGGGCTGGCCCATTGTTGGCATGATTTTTGAGACTTATGGATTTGTTCTTCTGTTTAGGTAAGAAATTTAAGAATACTTACTGATTAGAAAATCAAAAGCTTTTTAATTATTTTTATAACACCGTTAAAAGACAAAAATTTTTCTTTTATTCTTTGGTTACTTCTATTTCTTAAAAACATTTTTTTTTATTTTATATTATTCTAACTTTAATAAAATAATCATAAAAAATGTCTTTTTTTCATTAAAATATATTTTTATTTTCAGTGGATTTCTACCAGTTGCTATTAATTTCCTACGAAGAGTTCCCATTCTTGGCACATTCTTAAATATGCCTGGCATTAGTCGAATTCTGGATATGTTGGCAGGGGATTCTAACAGGACAAGAGTATGACCTTATTAAGATTTCTTCCCCATTGTGCCACTATTCAATTGTACATATAAATCATTCATTATTGTACCCCTCATGAACATTATTCTTAATCCGCGTCATTCCGTAATTTTTTTACGTGCGAATGTAAGTGCGAACATGGTGTTAACTTATGGATAAAAGAGAGTCGTCATTTTTGGTGACGTACACACATTTTTATAGTTAAATAAGTGTTATTAATTGTTGTGCAAAAAAATGATTCCAAAAGTACAATATTTGTGTATCCTGATTCTTCTTATAAAGCCGGATTTGTCAACAATCAAAAAAAATTAAAAAAAATTGAATTTTTATTCCACAATGATTTTTATCTTGACAATTATAGAATATTTAAGTCCTAACTGATCTTGATTTATTAAAAAAGATGTCAGTTATATCAAACAAAATGATTTTCCTATATGAATAATAAAATGTGGTATTTTCTTGTAAATAAAAAAACAAACGTAGTGTATACATTAAACACATACAATATGCAGCTGTATTAAATTAGTACAATTTTTGTTCCAGATTTCCTAAAGATTCTGAAACATCATTCCTGCATGCTCCTAATTAAACAATTTTATTGTTTTATTAACTTAGTTATTTTTTTATTTATTTCATTTTCATATCATTTTCCTTCTTTGTTGTTTCCTTATTTCTTAAATACCCTTAATTATTATAATATATACCATTATCATATTAATCAACAGAGAAATATGTTTTTCACATCATACTTATAAACTTCTCTTTTGTTTCTTTCAATACTTGTCTTCAATCTATGACCTACAGATAAAGTTAATGAATGTGATAAAGTAGTCAGATCATTAATTCGACAAGATAAAATAAAAATTGTAAAAATTTTTTTTTTTCAAAATAAGGAATTCGTTTAAAAACTGGATAAAGGTAGAATTCATGGTAAAATAATTGTTAAACAAATTTAGGCAGGTCAAGTTTTTGTTTCGATTTTTATTGATCTGTCCTCCCTGCATACATCCTAACATGAACAGATTAGATGTATACATTTTCCACAGAGTTTTATGCTTCTCTTTTTGTATCTTACACGTATACAGAATCGTCTTTCTGCGATGTACACGGGTGCGAAATCAAATAAAACTCCATTGACTCATCCGTTGATTCCTGATTTCTTTTGTTACTTTCGCGTTGGAACCTCCCATCTTCAATGTTTTTCTTCACGAAAAAAAAGAGTTGCTTTAAGAATTTTTCCATTATTTCATTAAATTTATCTACAATGGGCCGAGAGAAGTTCTCTTTTTGTTTAAGGGCGGGGGCGGCCCACGTCTACGCGCCCCGCCATCGCCGTTCCGTTGATTGTTCTTGTTCTTCAATTACGTTTATGTTGTTTATTTGTTTCTTGTTGTTCTTATTTAAACTTGTCGCGCGTCCCTTTGAAATTCCTTTCAACTCTTTCTCTCGCTCGCTTTATTTTGTCTATTAAAACGATTTCGTTCGTACGCGAGCTCCGGAGCTCTCATTCGGCGTTTAGTTTCGCGTCTTCACCGAGCGACGGAACGAAACGACCGCTTTTTTCCCTCGTTCATTATTGCAAAGAGTAATGATCGAACGATGCACTCCGCGGCTTTCGTACAATCGGCTCAATTTCACAAATACCCTCCCGATCGTTGGTACTGCTGCTGGCGATTATCTGTTAAATAACTTGCATTTAAATAACGTAAAATTCAACTATAGGTACACGCACGTTCGAAAAGAAACGCGCGCGACGCGCAATATTGCCAAGTCGGGCGAGAAGGCCGCGAAGGGCCGAGAATAAAGTCGCTGAAATGCATCTTTTTGGCTCAGCTACTTCGGCCTCTCACTCGCTTTCTGCTTATACTTTTTATTTTTACATTTAATTATTCATCCTAGCATCGTGCGCACGTCTTACGTGTGACTTTTTTGTAGTTTTTTCTGTTTAATTTTATTTAAATAGTTTACAACGAACGGTCGGCAAGGAGGAGAATGGTTATCGAATGGTAGCGCAGAATGGATGAATACTGAATCCGGTAATAAGTTAAGTGAAAAGTTTAATTTTTGTCCGTTTTTCTTTCATTATATTTATACATATTCCGCGGCTACCGAATGTATTTATCTCGTACCTTGCTCACGTGTCCGCTTGCTTTTATTACTTTATTCGTGAGTTTATTTATGAAATTGTTGAAACGAGCGTGTGTATTTTTTTAAATATAAAGTCCCGCCACTCGGTGCGTGTTCGAGACTTCATTCTTCTATTTTTTTGCATTTTTTAGACACATTATTAACCGGAGATGATCGGTATGGTGGTGGGGTTGTGAGTTATGGGGCAGTTTTACGTTAATTTTAAGAGTGGTGTGTTGGTGATACTGTTTTTTCCCATTTTTTTTTCATTTTTTTCTTTTTTATATTGATCATCGGTTGTGTGGTAATGACGTGAAGACCGTTTGGTGGCTTTGTTGTTTGAAAATTTTTGAAAGTTGTTTACTCTTGTCGGTGGTGTGGACACTATCTGTTGATGTTTTTCCTGTTAGTTTGATTGAATTGGTTGTTAATCAAAAAGATTCTTAAAGGAGCTTCTTGATCTCGTCGTACAGTACGAGTACGAGGGCACCACCGGTTCCACGGAGAACGTTGGAGAAAGCTCCCTTGAAGAAGGCACCGCTGCCTTCGGTCTTGAGGATGGTGGCCCAGCAATGAGCAGTGCTCTTGTACAGGATCTCGGACTTGGCACGTCCAGACTGCATCATCATACGCCTACGGACAGTGTCGAATGGATAGGACACAATACCGGCGACGGTGGTGACGGCCTGCAAAAGAAAAATTATATGAGTATTGGAATTTCCTGCATAACTTTTAAAATAAACTATAAACCCGTAAGAAACTGACCTGCGCAATACCCCAGGAGACGAGGAATGGAGTCTTCTTGGGGTCCGGAAGCATACCACGGGCGGTATCGTAGAAGCCGAAGTATGCAGCACGGTAGATGATGATACCCTGGACGGATACACCGAATCCTTTGTATAGACCGGAAAGACCATCGGTCTTGAAGATCTTGGTCAGACAGTTGCCCAGACCTGTGAACTCGCGCTCACCACCCGCTTTACCGACATCGGCGGCCAACCTGTAGTTAACAAATGCGGCATTAATTTTTTATTCTTAATTCTTTGTTTTAATCTTTTGTTTATCATGAATATATGCAGTACAATGCTTCTTATCATCTTGATTAAGAAATTATGATTGTCTGAAGATAAGTATTGCAATTTTAGAAATTTTTTATTTAAAATTGCGTAAAGAAAGGAATACATTACCTGGTTCTGGCGAAGTCAAGTGGGTAGACGAAGCACAGGGACGTGGCACCAGCGGCACCGCCGGAGGCGAGATTACCAAGGAAATAACGTCCGAACTGGGTGTTCTTGTCGACTCCACCAAGGAAAACCTGCTTGTACTTGTCCTTGAAGGCAAAGTTCAACGCCTGCGTTGGGAAGTAACGGATGACGTTGGCGAAGTTACCACGCCAAAAGCTGAGAAAACCTTGTTCCTTGGGGATACGAATGAAGCAATCTACCATACCTGCAAAAACAATTTTTATTAGCTCCATAAACATTTATTTTCAGTAATTTTCATCAAAGCTCGAAATTTCCTTTTGTTAGTTTATTCTGTTACTTAATACTGTTACATATATTTAACGATATATCTGCATGTAATTCATTGCGATTTTCTCCTACAGTCGGATTTTCCCTATTCTTTTATCTATTAAAAATTTCATTGAACGCCACACCTATATCTCATTTTCAAGCAAAAGTACAAAGTCACCTTCGTCATTTCGTCTTTCGCCCTGTCAAAAAGCTCGTCTCGTCTTGGCACGATTTTTCCAACATGGCGACGAAGAGTCAAGCCGTATTCTGTACGATTTACCAAAGCGTTCTCTCTCTTTTTCGCGCATCTGCTGCGTGACACAATCGGCGTTAGAAACTTCCGATGACGTCAGCAAGTGGACTTTGTGATTTGCATTCGATTAGTGGTTACCGATCGGCAATAATAATTTTCATTTTTTTTTAAATACTTAATTCAAGTAGATCATACACTAACACCTGTAATAATGACAGTCACTTATGATCTAATAGCGGAGATATCAAAACGATTAACAATGAAATTCTTTAAATTGTTCAGAGATAAGGTTCAAGTTCAATGAATTTTTAAGTTTCAAACTTACAGTAGGTTCGATTTAGGAGTTTTTTTACAGATCTCGGTCAAATATAGACGTAATGAAAAAACCTTTGAATTTGTCTGGTCGATAACCGTAAAATTTATGCCAGTAGGAAATCATCTTTATTAAAAGGAATACGACCTAGTAAGCTTTGTTCGTATCAGGATAAAACTAGATTATTTTTGTCAACCAGAATAAGAGTGCTTGCATAGAGTCTGGTACAATTCACACGTGCGTGATTTGACCTAATTCCTGGATACTTTGTGTTTTAAATAAAACGTACCTTTAGCGATTGTTAACTGTTAAATAATTGTTAATTGTAGCGATTTGTCTCGCTCGTTTAGGCGAATAAAAAACTAAATGCCGAGTTCATATTTTTATTTTTTTTATTTAGTTTTAATTTGCTGATTTACACATTCTCACATTTGGCTGATTAATAAAGGAATTTAAATACAAAAATGAATTAAAAATCCTTTGAAACAATGCTTTTTTAAAATTTAATTTTGATATTAGATATGATAATAGCAAACTATTTTTTTGAATACCCGCTAAATAGTGCTGGAATTATCCGGAATAGTAATTTAGACATGCGTCGCGATTATTCAGCAGATTAAGAACGATCGAGAGAAAGAGAGACAAAAACAGCGGGTGAGTTAAACTGAACAGCCATTTTCATTACCATGGTATAATACAGTATTAATTAACGAAATTCTAATTTTTTAATTTTGAAATCTTTCACCTGTACTAACAAACATAATCCATAGAAAGGACATTAACCAATTGAAAAAGTAGGAAGTGTGTACAAGGCTTGAAAGACTTGTTTGTTTATAACAAAAAGCAACGTTATTGAGCTTGACATGTGCAATCCTAGACGGTTTAAAATGGACTAGAAGGACAAAGCAAGTGTCTTACAATTAAAATGTTATTTTTTGACTGTGATTTCAAGCAGCTGCAACTGTACCCATAGAAAATTTTGTTTTAATTTTATTAATTGAAATAAAGAGTGAAACTTTAAATTTATGATTTTTCATGATGAATTTCTAAATTTCAGTGGCTAGGGTAAATTAAAAAGCTATTTTAGATGCTTATTGTGTATAAAGATTTTCCAGCAATCTAATGGTTAAAAAAGATTTTTAATGTCAGTGCATCAACTTTGACATATTTTTGATAATGTAAAAGTAACAAGACCGAAGCTAATTACACGTTTAAAGGTAAAACAAATATTTTGCATACAAACGGATTAAGATGCTTAAAATTTATATTTTTATACTGATCCCTTGTTTTTTAATTAACGATCGCTAAGTGAGCGGCTGTTTAAAGCAATTACGTAACAGTGCAAGTAAAAAATACGGCAAAAATAAGTCTGCAATTCTTCGACGGTAATAAAGATATCTGTTCCGATGGCATGATACACAAAAAAATCATAATTTTCATTGAAAAAAGCTTCAAAAAGTGGAGGCGTTCGTTCGCGCCGACTCCGTAACCCAGAAAACTTCCTGGATGACGTCCAAGCTTGCACTCGCGCATGACATTTGCTTGTGTGCGTGCGCGCGTTTTAAACCCTCAAGGTCACGGCCTAACCTAATAGACATTCGTTGCTGCGGCCGCCGCGTGCAGCGCCCGCCCCGTTCGCGATCAATGCGGGGAGCGCAAGTGCCGAGGTTCTGTTCTGCCTTTTGCAGTTCTGCCACATTCTTCTTTTTTTGTCTCTCCGTGCGCCCATTTCCGAAGATCCGATCTCTCTCCGGCCAGGAGTCCCTGATTTTTCGAATTCTTGAATTTAACATATTTCTCTTTCAATTAAGTTTCTTGAAATCTAATTTGTGAAGATAAGACCGAGACAGATAGAGTCAATCGGGATCACTGTCAAAAGATAAGATGCGCTAGTAAAGCGGGTGCTCTAATTTCATTTAGCAAATTATTGATTGGACAAACGGTAGATGACAATGTCAATCGTTACTTTTTTAGAAACATAATATAGGTAGCTACATTCTAAATTCAAAGGAGTGCGAAAATAATTCACTGGCACTTCTTACAAATCGAAGAACATAGCGTTCGAACACTGTGTTCGAAGACATTTAGAACTTGCCAAAGTGACTTAACCTCACTTTAGGTAATGGCCAAAAATGGCATTTCTTACTAAATAAATATTTATACGAAAACCTGTGTTCTATTTATATTAATTTTAAAAGGAAAATACATTCTGCAATTTTTTTTTAATTATCTGGTTTATTACGAACAACGTATATCGACATATATTTCTATTTTATTAAAAGTCAAGATTTTTCAAAAATTTTTCTGATTTTTAAGAACTGACAATATCTATATACACCGAACAATTTAAAATTTTTCTAAAATTATAAAAAAAATTAAGAAATTTACTTTATTCGAATTAAAACTTTAAAAACTCTTATTTTTGATCGCTACTACTGTTACTGAAATAGAAGAACACACAAAATATTTATAACAATCTCTTTCGTTACGTAAACTGTCAATAGAGCGGGAATTTTCGTTCTTTTATTGAAAAAAAATTATTTTAATGCACATTTCCCACTATTCGTTATACTGAGTTCTATGTGACTTAATCGTATCGAAGTTTACGCGAATTTTAAGATTTTTACAATATTTAAACGAAAGTCTCTGGATGCATTAAAATTTTAGGTGTTGTTTGAGTTTAAAGTTTGAAATGTCAAGTGAAAATAAGCTAGTTTTCTTTAATTTTGACTTGAGTTTTATCCTGCGTAACGGAGAGCCGCCATGTTGGACCGCATCGCCATCGATCGGTGAGAAGCACTCCAGCACACGAGTGAGGAGAGCCACGCGCTTGCCACCTTCTCTATCTTTCTCATTTGCACGTTCGAAATTCTATCTCGTGTCCTTTCAAGTATTTCTATTCATTCGTACGATTTTCTTCCATTTTCATTATCGAATTTATTCTGAATTACATTCGGCCTCTCTCTATCGACCTTCTATTCAACTCGCCCTAGTCTCCTTTATCGATCCGAACGTCTAGACGACGACGTCCGCGTCGATATATGTGTCGCGAAAAATCCCTTTACATAAGCGTTAGCGCGCGCCGAAACCGCATCGAGGCGGGCCGTTATATAAAAGAAAAGCGAGAGAAGAGAGACGCGGCGATGACGACTTTGACGACACAGACATCAAAAATTCTTTCGAGTAGTCGTTACATAATGCTGCTGCGCGCTACGATCCTCTTCTTCAGGGGGCGAGAACGAGAATTCGACGCTCTGCGTGCATGCGCTTGACAGAAGAAAATGCAAGTGCCGAGCGCGTGACTGAGACCTTTCCTTCTCTCTCTCCCTCCGGTGCTTTCTCACGGTTACTTGTCACTCTCTCTTTCTCTCTTTCCCCCATTCCACTCTGCTACCTTTCTCCGGTCACTCCGTCTCTTTCGCACTCGCATGCCTCCATGAATTCACTCCCTCATGCGTGGCACTGCGAGTGAGCACGAGGCACTTGCTAAAATCTCAGAATCGAACACGGAACTTGGATTCGAAATTCAAATTTCAGAGTAGAACAGTGAGAAACCGTGGCACGAGTTTAACAAGTAGAGAAGTTAAATTCTTGAACTTACCCTTGTAGCGCTGGTCCTCGGCGATCTGCTTGGAGATATGCTGGACTTGGAGCAGCAACTTTACACGCTCAATTGGCGCTACAGCGGTTTTGGAGACTGCGGCGGCAATACCACCGGCGAGGAAGTCCTTGGCAAACGCCACGGGATCCGCGAGACCAGACATTTTGTGTGTGTTGGGTGGTTGGTGTGAGAAGAGTAAAACGGGTTAAAAAACGAGAGGAAGAGAGGAGAGTCTTGACTCCTGTATCGGACGCGCGCCGGACGACGAGTGAGCGAGCCAGAGTTCCTCTCGCCTGACGGAGCCTCCGCTAAGAATAGACGCGCAGGTCACGTGGCCAACTTCTGCGCAGTCCCCGGTCACGCCTGCTAAAGCCGCACTCGATCAGAGGCGTATTTTCCTGAGGACGTCCCAGGAAAGCAATTTAACTAACTCTCGAGCTAGTTCAATTAAAAGTTGCAATCTCAAAGGAAGCTTCTAAGGGATTAGAAAGTTTTTTTTTCAATTTAGAACAATCGAAATGCCAAATGGGAGGAGCGCGGTTCGAATTCCCTCGCATTCCCAACGAATTTCCGGTTGCGCTGAGCCAATCGAACGCCGGCTGAACAGCGGGGTGCCGAGGCGGGAAGCGTAGAGCTATAGAATGAAGAGATACCTGCCGTGCGCCGAGCACAAGGTCTGCTTTTGTCTTTTTTTAGCGTCCCTTCCGATGTTAAACATTTGATTTAGCGATTGTAACGTTTAAACGAACGTAGATTCAAACGAACTTTTGTTTTTAGCACTTTTCACATTGTTCAGTTTCCGAGAAAATGTCCGGATTGTTGACCTGCATCAAAATTTCCCGCCTTTTAGCCCACTGCCAGTATCAAGTTTGAACCCGTGGAATACAGAAAACGGCAACAGTGCCTCTATCCCTCAAGCCTCCTGCACCTGCTTAATTTATCAAATAAACTGAATAAGATCATGAAAGCAGCATCTCGAGTAAAAGCCTGGTATTCGACTCTTCATGGGAAAGCAGCTGTCATTGAGCACGAAAGAACCGTAACGGCATTTTCGGGGAGTCAGCACGTTGCACCTATGCGGTGCGCTCTTGCCAGATCTCGTCGTCGGCGGGGCGCTCAAAAGTCGAGCGATGTCAGGGACACGGCTTGGGCTTGCACGGATCGCTCGTGACCGAGATATTTTCTCTCCTTATCCGACACGAGCTATATAACGCGAAAAAGCGTGCTGCGCGCATCCGCGTATGTGTGCGAGAGCGACCCAACGAGCTCCTCTGCTTCTGCATTCTGCCTCGTGCCAATCGATGATTAGATCCCAAACGATCGGCCTATTACGTCACACGGACTTTACGCGGCTACGTCAGCAGGGAGAGCAGTTACTTATTTATAAGGCCTTTTTTCGACCGGTCTGAAAGTGACGAATCGCTGCTACCTCCGCCGTTGACGGATTAGTGTGTGTATAAGTAGCTTTGGACGTGCAAAGAAAGCTTCGTTTTGTCAGCTGGAAGCTGTGCGGTAGACATGAACGGCGGGTAATCGATTCGGCGTTACGTAACTTTTTTGCAAATGTTTTATTTCTTGAATAATTTCATTTTCAATTTTCAGTTCTGGCAGTTTTTACGTTATTTTTTACCTTTGTAGATTCTACAGCGTTTTCAATAAAATTTTACTACAATTTATGTATTTTATGTGCTAGAATTAAATTGGTGCTTTAAAAAAAATTGGATTCTTGTGTTCTTTGGTCATATTTTATTTAAATGTTACATGAAAAAATGGTGAATTATAAAGAAGATTTTAAAGTAATTTTTTTATTTTGTCATGGTAACTATTATGAAAATTTCTTTTATAAATTTAATTATTATAATTGATATGAACGAGATGTGTTACCTAAAATTACACATGAAAGTAATATTACATTATACGATTACAGTTTGAACACTACGAAAAAAAAGTTGAATTTTATACAAAAAGATATGAAAAAAGGGTATTGTATAAGCTATCGACATCACAGTTCCAATGTCGCGTTCAAGCCTTCTGTGAGCGAGAAGTCGAAAAATGCATACTCTCAACTGACAATGGTAATTTTACAAATCTAGATAAATGAAACTTTCATTGAGATTCAAAGACAGTCGGTCTATCTCGAAACTGATAAAAGATTTTCAACCTCCTGCAACGTTCAATCCCATACTAGCTCTTGGTTAGAAAATATGCTCTGCTTGATATTAAATTCTGTTCATCAATGAAATTCCTCGAAGACAATACAATCGTTAAGCGTTTGAGAAAGAGAGAGAGCAAAGCGACACTAGGAAGAGAGCTGGGTTGATTAATCGCCGGAGCCCTTAGCGCCTTAAAGCCTCTGCTCCGCACGAAGCGGGTCAACCGGGCTCGGCTCTTGCGCAAGCAGGCTTGGCGCAGCTCCAGCGCATATCGCACGCGCGCCCGCCAAAGTTCAATGGAGCAACGTCGCCGCTAATATTTATATCCGCGGACCTTGCGGCCGCAAGGTGACGGAGTCGAGGAGAAGCGCCCGGCTCGCGAAAAGGACTGAGATCCCGTAGGATGAACCTGTGCAGCACACCGCAGCTTCTGCGAGGGCGAGAGGTACGAGATCTCGGATGTGCTTTCTTCTTCTTTCTTACAACTGTCACTGTGTACGATCAAGTGTCCATTTTTCAAATATACCGAGTTATTTTTAAAGATTTTCAATTCTGAAGCAAAAATATCATCGCTGCTGACGTTCGACGTTCATTTCCAGAAAAAGAGGCTCTCTGGCTTCAGGATCGAGCGAATAATAGAGCGATAACGAGAAGAATATACAGCGCGCAAACGCGGCCGAAATGCAGAGGAAGAGATATATAAGCTGCATTCGGTGCAGAAGCCAGACGGGGAGACTGAAGCAGCTGATCGCATGCCAGAGCTTCGCGTCATCGTTCCACCCCGATCTCGGGACTGCTTAACAGTGACATTTTCCGTGTTTTTGACCTGATTTTCTGTCGAGTCACTGTGACACTCCCTGAAATGGGTGGCATTATTATTATGCGAATCTTTCAACCTTTCCGAGCATTTTGGCTTCGTTCACTTCCTGCACTCAAATGTTTCCGTAAATTATTTTAATCGACTAATAATCATTTTCTTTGCGTTTTTTTATGAAAACGTTTTTGAAATTTTCGGTAAAAATAAATTAAAATCTTGTCAGTTCAAAAACGCTGAACCACTTTCTGCTGTAATTCTTTACTTGAAACATTGAAATATCCATTATTTTCGACTGCAAAAAATATAGAGCCAATAACAGTGAACATATAGACAGCAAAATCAGTGTCACGCCTGTTAGTGCTAAATGGAACCATTGCAATGTAAAAAACAAGGCTCTACACTCTTTTATTGACTTATATTCACATTTACACCTGTACCCTTTTGAAACTTGTTCTGTGAAGGAGATTATTTGGAGGAAAGAAAGATAAGTAGCTACAAACGTCGTCGCTCATTCTTCCTCTGCTTCTCCTTTGTGGCATTGATTTCCGATTAGTTTCAATGTCTCGTACCGATGCGATAAGCCGTCTGAGATACGAGAGCCCGGTTAATGAAATACTATATAGCACATGTGCGTTTGAATAGATTAGAGCTTCAACGTAAAATCTCGAGTACTTGAAATTCAGTAATTATATTGTTACGAATGAGTTGAGCTTTTGATTGTCTATTACGTTGTATTGAAAATTACTTTACAAAATAAAAACGCAAAAGATTAATAAAGACGCTTTACTAAAGGAATAAAAGGGTTATTTAAATTGATTTTATAACGCGTGTGTTGAAAATCGCGTTAAAAATTAAAACAAAAAAGTTAAAATTATCTCATTCCAATGAATTCACAGTAGAATAAAAGTTTGTACGTTTCTTTTAAATTTTCGAATTTTTCTTACGGTTGTAAAAGCATCCGTCCGCCACTGACGTTTCTCATACTATTTAAATCATTGGCGAAGATTTAAAAATACACTTTTGCACGGGCACGAACGCTGGCACTGAGGATGATGTTTTAGTTTTGTAATGTATATATAGGTAGAATAAGTCCTTATGATTTTTCACGTGCTCTTGAAACTTTTTTTCTTCGTTTCACAATAATACACTTGTTTATTCTTTCGTTGCTACGAAAATTCTGCAGTGCCTTGCTCATCTGAATATCAGTATGTACACAAAATAATAATTTTCCTTTGAATTTATGTGCAGGAAAGGAGAGTACAAAATTGATGGAAGCTGGAGTTCAAATGATGTGGTCGAACCAAAATATTTATGTTATATGATGGAATTGTTTTTATATGGATTTTATTAGTGTCAATGACATTTGTGCATCAGTTAGACAAAACACGAAGAAAAAATAGGTATCTTTAAAAGTAACAAAAAATTAGTATCGCAAACTTATCTTTTTTTTTTTTTTTAAAAAATTGCATATCCGCGATCGTTTTTTTATACTCTTTTTTTGTTGTTTTCTTAAAAAACGAAAATAATTTCTTTTATTTTTAATTTTTCAAATATTAATAAAAATTTCATGAAAATGAAACCAAAATTTAATTGATAATAAGAGCAAAGAAAACAAAAATTTTATAATAAGTTTGCTCATTGTATTAGGTGAAGAAATTCAATGCACAAACGATTGTGAATTTAGAGGCGTTTATCGCATCGACTCACAGCCTGCAGATTTATTCGCGAGATAACCGAGGCGAATGAGTTGAGAAATATTGAGTGTCTCAACCGCGTCTCGCGATAACTTTGACGAAAGCTCCTTACGAACTCTTATATGCTAACGTACGACAAATGTCAGCACTGTATTCTTTCGGTGTGGTTTTTTCTTCGCATATATATATTTTTTTTTTATTATTGGTAACAGATTTTTAATATTTAAATTCTTACTTATCATTAATTGACTGTAAATTTTTTGTTTACTAATAATTGCTCGTTATGTATTCCGAGACACGTACAGCTTCATTCTGATGCAGATTACAAGAATTCACAACTAAAGCATTACTAACAATATTCATCCGCAGTTTAGTTGACTCAATAAAACGGCAAAGATTGCGAGCAGCGAAGCGAAAGAACGAAAGAGTCCTTATCTCGCATCAGGAGCGAGTGCGGTGGAAGACCGGGGCGGTGCTGATTACACCGTCTCACGACTCGGATAAGCGTGCCGGGCCATACGGCCGGTATGCGAGAAATGTGCATTGTGTAAGGAAACACGTCGTGCCTTCGCGCTCTCGGCTCTCCGGTCAATGCGCTAAAAAAGCGCCGGGCCGCACACGCGCTGTTTACGCTACTTTTTTTTTTCCCGCGAGTGTAATTCAATTTTCAGGAAGCGACATAAGTATCGACCTTTTTGTGCTTTTTTTTTCTTTTATTCTACTTTTCTAGTTTGTTCTTTTCTTCTGGCTTTTTCTGCAAGTGTAATTTCACTGCTGCTCATTGGGATTAAAAAAGTGGACAAACACGATGTTTGCTTGAAAACTTTTTGCAAATAATGCCTACCTCTTTTATTATGTACTTTCAATGCTTCGATAATTATAGGACAAGTATATATGTGAGAAAAGGAATAGTTGAACGTATGAATAAAAACAGCGTTGGAACATGACAAAATTTTTCATCAACAAGTTATTTTGACCTACCATATTTTTAAATAGTTTGAGGTAATGGATTTCAAGAGTCCCATCATACGTGTACAGTTATTTATACTATATTTTAAACTATTACTTTGGAAGCATTCTTTACTAATCATAAATTTATTACTAATTTTACGCACAATAATTAACTGATAAAGTCATTTTATAACAGTTTAAAATAATAATTTGTGCTTATTTCGAAGTTTTTAGATTTACTCTTCAGTCAATTAAGAGTTTATTATTTATTAAAAACAGTTTACTAACAAAAACAGAGGTCAATAACAAATTTGGCTCATGGAATTTTTTTTTTACATATTTTGGTAGGAAATGCATATTATTTCTAAAAATATGTACACTGGCAGACTCACAATGCTCTCACGTTAAATCTAAATTCGTCGTTTTGTTTTGATGCTAAGATCTGTTGGGTAAGACAGAGTGGTAGTGCATGCGATTCGTAAGTAGATATAATCAATTTGTTCTTGAAACATTCAGCATTTAAATTTAAACCTACTTCCTTAAACAATTTATGAAAATTTACTTATTTTTTTAACATTAATTTTCAACACTTTTCACATTTTCTTTATTAAATTAAGGTTCGTAATTGTAGCTTTTTAAATACAAAAAAAATAATTGCCGGTTTTTGATGCGCACAGTAAAGTAATATATTCTCTTAAATATTTTTTTAGTTCCATCTACTGTAGTGGCATCTATACCATTATAACGATGAATATTGGATAATCTTTTTGAAAATTGAAGCCAAACTCTGTGCGCATGCGCACTCGGTGCTCGACACCTTGCGCGGAGTTCAAACGCGAGCGAACAGTATTTAGCTTGAAAAAGCTTCACCGCGAGCCCGGCAAGATGCAAGGCAGTAGGTGCTTCAATACCAGGGCCAGGGCCGTTTCGCTCACTGGAGATGTAATGACTGCCGTCGGGTCGATTCTTGAGGGGTTTCCGTGTCTTGTTCTTTTCTTATTATAACGAGTACTGCATCTAAATGATTAAGCAAATCGGTTACGATGCCGCTTGGAAACTTTATTTCATGGAAGTAAGTTTTTGATGAAACAATTCAATTGTTATTGAAAATAATCTTTTATATTATCCGAGTTCTCGTCTATGTCCTTTTAAAAAAATTCTATTTTTTAAAAATAAAGATTTCTTGAATAGCAACTGAATAAATAATTAATATATTAAATTTTAAATTTTGATGGCAAAAACGTTCTAATAGAAATAAGTTGGGATCTTCATTAACAACCAAAAACATCAGAAAATAAATGGTTAACTCCTTTTTCGGAGTTAATAAAAAACATCCTGAAAATATCAATTGATATCTTAAATAATAATTAAAGTTTTAATTTTTAATAATAGCTCATAAGAATATAAAATTTATTTTTACTTTATATGGTCTATAAAACGAAACAATAAAAACTTAGCAAGTTGCAAGTGTTTCACAAAATTACTAGTTAACCAACAACAAAGTCTTTTTTACTCTGTTAAAACGACTACCTTTCTTTTTACGCGATACTAAATGTTCTCATTAGAATGACGAAGCGTTAGCTACATATTTATCCCGTTTCGTCTTTGTCTCATGTCTGCCTTCGTCTAAGAGCAATGTATATCGCAGACTACGGCAATTGAAGTATTCTCTCTCGTGTCTCGAACCAACTCGCGAGCGCGTAAAACAAGAATAACGGCGTTTTCTGAAAGGCAGTTCTAACGGTGATCAGGTTGTTTTTCAAGCTTGACAGTCTCGTGGCGCCATCGCTCGAACTGCTCTTCGAACGCGCCTACAAACACACACAATACAATAATAGGAGTTAGAGGCGCGCGAGCGAGACCGAGAAGCCGAGAAATTAAAAAACGCGATTGCACGGAGTACGGCAAGTGAGTGAGAGAGAGAGAGAGAGAGAGAGGGAGAGAGAGAAATAGAGCAACAATACGCAATGGAAGTTGGAGATTTTTCGTTGACCGAACTTTCCTTAGAAGATACGCTCCACTAGAGTGACAGATACGGTAATTCAGTAATTTCGTACAATTTGTTTTCGCGGACGATAATCCCCGCCGCACGAACTCTAACCTTAAAGGCCAGTGACCGTCGCGCGGAATTTCGCTGCCTTCATCCTGTTCGTGCCTGTTTTTTTGCCTCACACGGTGTTATCGCTCTTGCGGCCAGTGTGGCTCTCGTTAGTCATCGAGCGCTATTTTTTCCAATGGGAAAAAGTTGCGTGTGAGCGGTGTTTTTGACGGCGCGGAGGTTATGGGCGCGAGCGCTTTTTTCTCTAGAGCAGCGTAGGAGGAGGTCTGAGACTTTTTTACCCGAGCACTGCGGCATTTTTGACAGCTCAGCCGAAACAGTGACTGCGGTCGCGGTCGACTCGCTGGAGTGGGTGACGATTTTCAGGGCGTAATCCTTTGTCGATAGTCTTTGTTTTTGAAGTGCTTAGTGCAAAGTGTTGATGATTGCGTGCGCAAGTGCTGTGTCGAAAGTTCACGAGAATAATATTGCGAGAGGACTATTTGCTTACTAGTGGGCAGCTTCATAAGAAAATAATAATGTGATTAGGAAATCTAAGTAGGTTTTACTGCCACAATTTAAAGTGCTCTTTGAATTTAAGGCAAATTGAATTTTAATTTGAGCTTTAATTTCATTAAGGGAGCTCATAAAAGTATAAGTGTATTCATTCAATCAGAGTTAAAAGGTTTTTATAAAGATTGAGTGAATAACCTTAAAAAGCACAAAGTGAAATTTCATTTATTTCATTAACAATCAGTGATGTGTACAATCTTTGTCTAAAAAAAGGACATCAAAGATGAAATATTTATCTTTTATAAATACAATGTATTGTAGATATTAAAAAATATAAGCTTGAGTCACA
The DNA here is from genome assembly GCA_035047165.1 of Ormyrus rosae. Classification (NCBI taxonomy): domain Eukaryota; kingdom Metazoa; phylum Arthropoda; class Insecta; order Hymenoptera; family Ormyridae; genus Ormyrus; species Ormyrus rosae. The sequence continues at coordinate 7,070,839 of JAWWML010000001.1, forward strand.
TTTTATGAAAGATAAATATTTCATCTTTGACATTTCTTTTGTTTAAAGCTTGTTTTATAAACCAATTTTATAAAGAAAGAATTAATTATAATAGATGTTAAAATAAAAATGATAATCATGGTGAAAATCTATATTCACATTTAATTAAAAGTAATAAAAAAAGAAGAATATAAATTAATTTTCAATTTCATTTGTATAAAGTAATAAACAATAACATTTTTGTTAGTTGAGTTGAGAGTAAATAATTTAACCCTAGTCTACCTTAAACTTACAAAGGTTATTTTTAAGTATAATTATTGAATAATAGTTTCTTTAATCTTTATGACTCATGTTACTTGGAAATAAATTGAGACTTAATTTAAACTCTTAAAATATGTTCATGAAAAGACCAATGTTAACACGCATGTATAAATATTATTTTAAATAATAACATTTTTAAAGTAGACTATTAATAAGAATTTAATATTTTTTTATTCTTTGGATTATGATATACTATATTGTTATTGTTATTGAATTTGTAAAATTGAATCTAAATAATCGGGTATGATGCACTTTAATATAGTTGTAATGATTAATGATTTAATAACATTTTTTAAATTATATAAAGATCAGTTTGATATTAATTATGGTTATATTTTGTTGTAATCAATTCGGATATTAAAAAAATGTATAAAACAACTGCGGCTCATAATATAATCATCAGATAGTATTTACTCCTTAAAAAAGACATAAAGTAACAATATAATGCTAAAATTAATAAAGTTTATAATTACTTGTTTAAAGCTTTATTTTTATTTTTACAGAAATGGCTTGACACCAAAGCCAAGAGATGTTGCCTGAAACAGAGGCAAACATTGAGAACATGACAGAAGGTTTTTAATTTTTTATTCTAAGCCTAAATTTTAACTATTTGCATAAAAGTATTTAATGATAAAAATAATCTCATTACAGGAGGAGAAAACCAACCTAGTGGTGAGACTAGTGTACAAAGTGGTAAGATAAAATTTTAAATACTATTAATTGATTCTAAAGTTATTTTTAGCCTTAATTATAAAGATAAAGATTGATTAACAGTTTTTATAAATTATAAATTAAAAGTAAAATTAAAAAAAACTTTAATCTCTTTTTAAAACTATAATGTCACCTTAAGCTTTTATCCCTTTGACTATACATAAGCTTTAGCATACGGTCAAAGTCAGGTATCTAACTTGATCTAATTAAGTTAAGGTCCACTGTGGGCATCTGTTACGTTACAAAATGGGGCTTCATTTCTTAGTCAGTTCCAATGTCCAGAAGTACTAACTCTTTACTGTACAGAGATGATTTAGTTCTTTTTAAAATAGTCAAGAAAAGAGTTCATGTGATATCTTGTTTTTTTTTTTTAATCTTTATCTTCACTTACATTTATTATTTCTCTAGAAGCCACTGAGTCAAGAGTGGTTCAAGGTGAAGGTCTTCATGAGGGAACGACAGAAATAACAAACCTTTCAGGACCATGTCAAGAAATATTACTGACTCATGGGTTGGGCCAAGGAGAAGGCAGCGATGCAGCAAGTGTTCACACTGCTAGCACTTCTGTATCAGGCAATGGTTAGTCCAAAATTACTTCTTAACTTTCAAATTAACAAAAATGATTCTATAATTTACACAATTTTAATTTAATTTAAACAAATTAAAGAACATCTAAACATTGTTTAAATTATCATTGTATATAGTAATAAATAAAAATAAATGGATACTATTATGTAGGTAATTGTAATGTTTCGAACACATCACTTATTTAAATATATTAAAGTAAGTAATTATAATTGTAAAATAAATAACATTATCTAAGCTAAAAACAAAGATGTATTTAAAAATTTTATCAATTACTGATTTTTAATATAATATTTTTATCTGCTGTATCTAAAGATAAGCCTATCATTTCTAAAATAAGTATTTAAAAAACATTTTTAAATGTATTTAACAATATGTAGAATATTTTTATCTTTCAAACTTTTGCCAGCTTTGATAACTGTAAATTTGTAATTGAAAATTACTTTATTTATAAAATTTTAACTTTTAAAAACAGGTATTTTAATTTTATACATAAAAATTTTGGTTTAATAAAATTTACAAATCCTCTTTCGATGATATCTTATCAGTTGAATCAAAATGAGATGTTTTCAAAGCGCAAGAAAGATACTAACTTTTACAATATTCTTTATTTTAAATTTTAAAATTACTTATAAATAAAAAATTATTTTTACAGAATCGAACTGCAGTAGAGTGAGTATAGTGACAGTTGTGTTTCCTTGGGGAGCTCAAAAAGAAACAATGAAGCCTCAGCAATTAGGAGACATGGACTTGAGACCAGGGGAGTTTGTAATGCGATCTCTATTTGCTGATTTTACAAGTCAAGCTGAAAAAAAAATGGAGGCTGTTATGACTGAAACAGTAAGTGAAATCTTTTAATATTTTTTGTTGTAGAAAATATTTTATTTTTAATTCAATACATTAGATTAATACAAATTTTTCTTTCTAGGAAAAATCTCTTTCAAAAGTATTGCAAAGAGGTGAAGACCCTCAGTTTGATCAACTTTTATCAGCATTTGGATCTGTTGCAGAACATTGCCTTCCTTCTATATTGAGAGCTTTATTCAATTGGTATGAAAGACAACTTGTGGACCATGGAACTGATCAAAAAAAACTTGCTGCTGCAAAAGAAGATCAAAAGGGGAAAAGGTAAGAATTAATTACACATATAATTAATTTAACTTCTTTAAATTGTTTAATTTATAATTTTGTTAAAAATTTTGTTATAGTATCATGTATACAATAGTCTCAGGAAGTGTAGAAACAGTAGAAAGAAGTGAAGGAGATTTACTTCAAGAAAGAAGAGATTTGGCTGTGGAATTTATATTTTGTTTAATGTTAATTGAAATTTTGAGACAGTTACCATTCCATCCAGGGCATGAAGATTTGGTTTCTTATATAGAAAATATTGCCTTTAAACATTTCAAATACAGAGAAGGGTGAGATTTTTTGCTACTAAAATTTAAACATTTAAACATTTGATTTTACAATAAAAATGTATATTATACAATTTGTATTTATTACAGAATTCAAAACGAGCCTAATGCTGCAAATATCCACATAATAGCAGATTTGTATGCTGAAGTAATAGGAGTCCTCGCGCAATCTCGGTTTATGTCTGTGCGTAAACGTTTCATGGTTGAATTAAAAGAATTACGAGCTAAAGAGCCTGGACCACATACAACGCAAAGCATTATTTCTTTACTCATGGGCATGAAATTTTTCAGAGTCAAGGTAGAGAAATTAAATCTAATGAAAGAGTAACATATTTGATTTAAAATCTAATTTTCTGAAATTTTAGATGGTACCTATAGAAGAATTTGAAGCTTCATTTCAATTTATGCAAGAATGTGCCCAATATTTTTTAGAAGTTAAAGATAAAGACGTAAAACACGCACTCGCTGGTTTATTTGTAGAAATTCTTGTTCCTGTTGCAGCAGTATGTATATTATTGCTCTAAATATCAATTTTTTCTTTGTTTTCTTTGTTTTTAAATAAATTTTGTTTGCAGGCTGTTAAAAATGAAGTCAATGTTCCTTGCTTAAAAAATTTCGTCGAAATGTTATATTCAACGACATTAGACATGTGTACAAAAAATAAGCACCGACTTGCGCTTTTCCCCTTGGTCACGTGTCTTTTATGCGTTAGTCAAAAAACGTTCTTTTTACAAAACTGGCACTACTTCTTGGCGATGTGTCTCTCTCATTTAAAGAATCGCGATCCTAAAATGTGTCGTGTTGCTTTAGAGGCTCTCTATCGTTTATTATGGGTCTACATGATCCGCATAAAGTGCGAAAGTAATTCGGCGACGCAAAGTCGTTTGCAAAGCATTGTGAATTCCCTGTTTCCAAAGGGTTCAAAAGCAGTTGTACCTCGTGATACACCCCTCAACATCTTCGTCAAGATTATTCAGTTCATCGCTCAAGAACGCCTAGACTTCGCGATGCGCGAAATCGTTTTTGATTTGCTGTCTGTTGGTCGTACGTTTAAAATCATTTTGACTCCAGAAAGAATGAGTATTGGTTTACGAGCCTTTCTCGTTGTCGCCGATAGTCTACAGCAGAAGGAAGGTGAACCACCCATGCCTAGAACGATGGGTGTTTTGCCTAGTGGTAATACTATGCGTGTAAAGAAGACATATTTGAACAAGGTAAATAAATTTTAGGTGTAAATAAATTTTAGGTAAATAAAGTTTAGGGTAAACATTTCGTGGAAATTTTTTTACAAAAACATAATATTTTACAGATGCTTACGGAGGATACAGCGAAAAGTATCGGTATGTCCTCATATTTCCCACATGTACGTAGAGTATTCGTGGATATTTTAAGGGCGCTTGACGTACATTACGGTCGGCCGCTTATGATGACGAGTACACAAAATGTGAATAAGGAATCTGACGAGGTGATTACGGGTGAACGCAAGCCGCGAATAGATCTTTTCCGTACTTGTGTAGCGGCAGTTCCAAGGCTGATACCTGATGGCATGACTGGGACTGAACTTGTTGACATGCTTGCTAGGTTAACAGTTCATATGGATGAAGAGTTGAGAGGTCTTGCTTACCAAAGCTTGCAAACTCTCGTATTAGACTTTCCAGATTGGAGACAAGATGTTGTTTTCGGGTTCACGCAGTTTCTTGCCCGTGATGTACAGGCAAGTTGATATCCCTTGCGTTTCTTTTAAATACCGTTATTAACTAAAGTTTTAATCTATTTTTTCTTTTGCAGGATACTTTTCCGCAGCTACTCGACAATGGATTGAGAATGCTACTTCAACTGCTTACTTGCTGGAAAAACGCTTTGGCGAATCCAAGTACCAAAGCAAAAGAACAGCCAACAGATGGTGTGCGTTTGAACTCACGAATGATTAGTAGTGATACCGGAGCAAAGAAAACTGACCCAGCAGGTCAGAAAGTAGAACCAGTATCCAGCGTCTTCCATCTCGTCGAAGGTTTCGCTCTTGTCATGTTGTGCAATTGTCGATTGTATCCACGCCGTCTGGCCGTCCATATACTAAGAGAAATTAAGCACTTGCTAAAAACATTTGGTAATTTATTTTTTTTTAAATTTAGAATAAGTTTTAACAGTGTGTAAGATACCGATAATTACAATTTTCCAAGTTTTTCAATCTAATTTTACAAGTTTTTAATATTTCGCTTTGTAGTGTCTTTTGGTTTCATATATAGAAAGGCACTACAAAAAGAAAACTAAAAAAATTTTAAAGAAAATTCAAGAGATTGGGAAACTGTAATGTCGGTAAGTATGTGTAAATGATATAAACTCTTACGTTCACTTAATGTAATAATAATTTTTGTTGTTGATTTTATAGCTAGTCTAGAAGATGATCAGCCTGTGATTGATGTGATTGATGCCTGCTGTCCAACAGTTTTAGAAAAGTATTACCATATGCTCCCGCCTGCAGAAAAGGCAGCCGCTGCGTCGACGCCTAATGTTGATTTGCAGTGGATTGCAGATAGAAGTAGCTGTGTTTGGACAGCTGGTACAATTTTTTTTTTTTTTTAATATAAATACAACCTTGTTACATGTGATTACATATTGATGTATTTTGACAGGATTCCATGACGAAAACAGCACAAAAAGTTCCTCTTTATTGAATTTAAATGGAGCCGATCCTTGGAGCAGTTGTTTATTTGCATTTTTAGAAAAAGATAGAGTTTTGACATTGTGCCCAAATGCTGTTGCTCACTCATGGCCAATTGTTTTTAATCGTATTAATTCTTTGTTTACTGTTGTTGACCCCACGTAAGTAGTTCGTTTTACTCAAAACTATAATTTCAATTTTAGAGATAAAAACTAGGCGTTTACCTACACTTTTTTCATTCATTACAGACCAGTAAATGATAATAGAGCATCCCTTTTACGAAGTTCGACGGCTATTCGTAAGCCAGTCAATGAAAGAGATGTTTATATGCATGTTTGGAAAAATTATTTAACTTTTGGATACCGTGTAGTACCACCAATCCCAAGTCCGATTATTCGCTGTGCGAGTCCGGATCTCAGTTTAAGGTATGAGAACTTGCTTAATTTACGTTTAACTTGATGCGTCTAGTGTCCTTAATTAATTTATGAAAATGATGATAAGTAAATAGATATCAAAGGTGCAGGATTTCGTAGTACAGTGGTGAAATGGTTATATTATGAAATTCGAAGTTCTTTAGTATTTTTAGTAAAATGTTATGTCCAAAAATATTAGTTTTTGAAATACGATATATCAGTTATTATTATTTGATTTATTAACCAAAAATGGGTCTTGTTTGCTTGTTCCATTTAATAACTACTCCTGCATTACTAATTTATGAAGACCTTTTTAATACTGCATTTTTTGCACTGCAAGATTTTTAATGATATATTTTGAATTTTTTTTATTTATGATTGTTTTTTGATAGATTTACGCAACTGTAAAGTTAAATTAAAGTTTTGTAACCGATATTTGCAGACAATTTAAAACATTTTTATCAAACAAACCAAGTAAATTTAAAAAATGTGCAGTAAAATGTTTTACTTCATTCAGGAGTGAAAAATTTATAATGAATGCCTGATTCAAATTCGTTACTTTAATATTGAAATGAAATTGGCATTCAATTTTATAAATTTTATTGCATAGAGAGAATTTTATAAAAAGTAATCCTAGAAATAATCTAAGTATCACTGAATATATATGCAATGATATGCGTACAATTTATTATGCTTTTTGTCTAAGCTTTTAATTTAAAATTTTAATTTTAGCTTTAAATACTTTTTTTAAGAAAATGCTTATTATAAAATTCTCGCTGCGCAAAATCGCCTGTCGAAGCATATAAGTATTTGCTGCTTTACGCCTGCAATTTTCTCCATTAACACCGCATGTCAGTCGTTGTTGCGTTATTTATATATTTATTGTTATCATCTTACCAATTTATTATGAAAGTTACCCTTTTACTATTATGTAAAATCTTAACTTGTATATCTTTTTTATCTGACCCAATGAAATAAACTTTTAAAACCTATAAAATATGTATATTTTTTATTTTATTTTAAATTTAAATAATAAATAAAAAGCACAGATTAAAAAGTTTAACTTTCATACACCAAAATTGTATCTCCGGGTGCATAAATAAGCCTTAGTTTAGAATACATTTAAATGAAAGAAAGGGCCCTAAAATAATGCAAATAAAAGTAAAAGTAAAATATAAAAACATACGAGAAGAGCATTTTGGTGGTACACTGTATTGCATACTCTAAATATATAGTGGTCAGCATACGGTGGAGTTTGGTGTGTTGTGCATGAGTAAGGAGTTGAGTCAGAGCCTGGAGAACCTCGGCGGGGCCCAGACCCTGCCGGGTCGCTTCTCCGTACCGTCCATATCCGGCATCTACACCAGGCACAAGCGGACCAGGTGAGACCTTACTAATTGACGTCGAAAAAAAAATCGATAAACGCTACATGCTCTACTAAGCTTTTGGGAAAGTTACACCTTCTTATACACTACACACCACGGCTGGGTAATGGGTCATTGGGACTCGCGCACAGAGTAAATGTGCGCGCCATTCATATTTAAAAATTAGCTAAATCTTCTCTTTGCTCATTAATCATTACAAAGATACCCTAACTAGAGCATAAACAGCAATTAAAACCATACGTATTCTACTGCATATTTTACTAAAAATCAGTGTTACTTGGCTTTTCTCGTTGCATGCTGTAATTATAATGTAAAGAGGTTTTAATACTCGTGCTTATTTATAATGGAATAGAAAGCATGCAAAGCTCCATAGTTTAATTAAAATTTCATCTTTGGTGGTAATGCTTCTTACAAATATTTGCACAAAGTTTATGAGCAAAACCTATGTTGCTTAGCTTACCTAGTTCTTATATGTGATCGTTTCATCCACTTGCACCTACCTTTCAAGGATATTTCATGAAAATTTCATCACTTGACTTTTATAAGTCAATGATAAAACTGAATTTATGCAAATAATTTACAAAGATAATTTTATGTAATTGTTGGTAAAAATTATAAAACAAATTATACAGTGCTATTTTTATCTATTTAACAATAAAAACCATTTGTATTTTCGTTTTGTGAATAAATTGAATAAAAAGCTTTATTCTTCGTATTTTTTCAGTTTTGAAGCAGCTGTAAACACACGCATTAAATTCATCTTTATCGATTAAGCAACATTGAAATTTTTTTTAATTTAGCAAAAACTTGAAGTCTCTTTAGTAGTCTTAATGATTATTCTTTCTTTAATAATTTAATCTAGTACAAGAAAGGGTTGCTTTATCGTTAATAAATAATTGTCATGGCAATGGCATTTGGAGTGAATCTATGGAAGGAAGATGTAGAGGAGGATAAATTTATTACGTTTGTTGTTATAGTTCCTCTCCGGACAGCTTGTCGGCCGAGCGCGGCGACAACAAATCGCCTGGGACGAACGCCAGTCCGTCGGCCCTTTACAAACTGACGGTGCCGCTGCTAAGGTGCGAGACGATCGATGTGCGCGACGCCGCCGTTCACGCAATCGGCAAAGTTAATGCCGATGCCCTCAAGTACGTTTATTTCTAATTTCTTTCTTAAGATATTTATTATTGTAATTAATTAACCTTTGCTAAGATTTAATATGCAATTTTATTTTTTTACATGTTCTACAATTTTTTAGTAGTTCAACTAAAAAAACTACTAGTATTGCTCTGAAAAATCTTATTGTTAAAAATCAAAGTACACTTTTCAAATCACAAAAATTCTTTTTCAAATTTATAAAAGTTCAAAGTAATATTGCAATATTTTCAGGGATTTGATGGAGGAATTGGTGCCTTACATTCGAGAAGCCGTCGACCGTAAGCAGGAAAACATGAGAAGACGAAGGCGAAGAGACGCCCTGAGGTTGCAGCTCGTCCGTGTGCTTGAACTGATCGCCGAATACGGCACCTTTGGGATTTGGTAAGAATTTTTTTATTAGACAAGGTTTTGTGTTTATGGACCCTAAATTTACCTCGAACCTATATGTCATTTTTACAAGGAGAAGAATATTTTCAACTCAAAAATTTTATTCCTGTAGTAGGAACATTTTTATTGGCTGTTTTTTGTCTTTTTTTTCTTTTTTACACAAGAAATCTACATATTCATATTTAAACTAAGATTCTCTGAATTCATGACAATACTCATAAAATTTAATGCATGCACTTAATTAACATTTATTTTGTCGCAAGAATAGTTTTCACTTTTCAGATTTAATTAAAGCAGATGTTCAACCACGCGGTAATCATACTGAAAGAAAAAATAACTGGTTAATAAATACAAAACAATATTAAAGATTTAACTAAATCATCTATCCCAGAATAGTTTATGCATTACCGATGAGATCGTTCTAATTAGTTCTACGCTAATCTGCTCCTACTTTCGCAGTCCTGCCGTACTGGACCGAGAAACGCAATCACTGCATCCAACATTTGTGGAATACATCGATGGCGCGCGTTTGTATCTCGAAAACGAGACAGACAAAGAGGCGCCGGCGGTGCGAGACATCAAATTGCATTTCTGCAATTTTATTCGAAAAATGCTCAAAAGCTTTTCACGTAAGTGCCTGTTTACGTTTTAAAATTAGTCTAAATTTATGCTTATAATTATTCATTGTTAAGATTAATGGATGAAATAATTTCTACATTGATATATAAACTTTTTAAGCCACCTTGAAACTGACTTTTAAATTGGATTCAAGTTAAACTTTATTGCACATTAAAATTATTTATTGTCACACAACAATATACAAAGTGAAAAAGCAAATACAATCATTTACTGTTTGCTCGTTGTTCATTACCCTACAAATTAGCATGATAAACTGTCGCTTATTTATCGATGCAGTATCTCGTCCTAATTTTCCTCGAAATTTCTCCTAAAAATCAATCAAGCTGTTTCCCAATGTCCTAGCAACGCATAGCTTTACGCTCTAAAACCACTCAGAAAAAAAACGTAAGTAATTGGCAATCTACCAAACCGCCACCTTACAGCCACCTAATTTTTTCAGCCGATCGATTCTCAATTTAAGCCGTGCCATTCCATTATTTTTACAGTGGAAGCTTGTCACACGCTGCTGAAACGTGATTTGCGCCGCAATTTGTTCACGCTGTTCGCAAGCTGGGCTGGACCATACGGCAAACCCCTGACGAGTGGAGCGCTTAGCCACGAGGAGGAAAAATGCTCTTGCTCAGAGCTTCAACTCTCGGCCCTTCAGGCCATGAGTGGCTTACTTTGTTGCGGCTCTTGTTTCAATCCTCAAAGCTTATCCGAGGAGGGCTCGATACTCTATCAGTGGCTCGATTTGCTTCTTGCAAGCAAAGATGAGAAGGTGAATAAGGTCGTCTTTTTTCTTTAGATTTTAAGCTGGGATTTTACTTCACACTATCTGAAAGAAAAATAATACTGTTAAATGACTTTAACATTATTAATTTTTGATTGTCAGATTTTTTCTGTAGTTTCTTAAAATTTTTATTCGAATGACGTTAAAGATTCAAGATACTTTAGAATTTCATTGTTTTCCTTTTACCGTCAGATTTACAATCTAGCTCGCGAAACGGTCGTGTTATTGCTGGAGGGCAATCCCGACATCGGGGCTCTTCTCGACTGGGTAGTCGATCGCTGCTATACGGGGTTGCCCCAGGTGGCAGATGGCTGCTTCCTTGCTCTCGCTACAATCTTCAGCGCTCGGTAAGTAGATAAATAAAAGAAAATTTCTTTTGACTTAGGAAAAGTCTTGGACAAAATTTTGTTTTCATTAATTCTACTTTAAAGAATTGCATAATATTCAGAATTTTATACATGTTTAATTAAATTAACTATAATTCTTTTTGTAAAAATTAATTATCAAATTTAATACTTTACATGTAAATTTTGTTTTTTGTGTACCTATGTTGTTGGGTGATATCAGTAGGATATTGTTCAGTGGAACGGCTCATCTAATCCATTCTTGTCGTATGTTATTTTAGCGAGTATCCCTGTGACCATTACACGAGTATCATCAACGTTACGCTCATGAATACGGGCTGTCCACGGGCGCCAGTGCACGACGCAGCTCTCCAGCTGCTGCAGCTGCTAGATCAGCGCTTCTTTGGCAACGTGAGACCGCTGCCCGCCCCGGACTCCGATACTGGTGAGTAGCCTTACTCCCTTTAAGCTTCTACAAATGACTCCTTATATAGTCTCTGTCAAGCTCCATTACCTCTGATGATCACTGAGAATAGATTTTAGCTAAGTTTTTTATCACGGAGAAAAGTTCAGAGTATGCCAATTTTCCAATCCTCTTTTTGAAAAGGGATTTAGCGTTTATTGAAAAAGTTTAAATTTGGAATTATTTGAAAATAAATAAATATATGAAAATATATAATTATATGAAAATAAATTAATATATTAAAATAATTTTAGTTAGGAATTCAAATTATACAAGTTAATCAAAATTTCAAAACTTGCTTAAAAATTTACCTTTTGGATTACAATAAAAAATTAAACTACTTGCAAATTTTTTATCCCGTGTATTGATACTATCTGCTGCTTTTTTATCAGTATTAAAAAGTTATAATAAAATTTTTAATAATTTATAAACATTACTAGCAAAAATATAAGGAAGAGAAGAAGTCTTAAAGAGAGAAATTAAATTTTATTAATTTTTGCAAAAGTAAACGAATACATATTTTAATTTATTTATAAATACTTGAATTTTGACATTGTTTAACCTTATGAAACAATTTTTTTATTTAAAATTCTTAAATTACACACTAAATTAAAAAAAAAAAAAATTTGCTTGAAAGAATCAACAACGCAAGTAAAATGTTTACTTTCATTTATACATACATTAACAATTTTCATTTTACCAACTCGTCAACGAGTTAATTAAAATAATATTTCAAGACGTAAATATTTCCGCATGTTTACCAAGCGTACATCCAGACCAGATACAAAGTAGAAAAATAGAATGCAATAACTCAGTCGTAAAAAATGTTTACACATATGTCAGAATAAATCCATTGCGCTCCATTAAAGAATGAGCCACGGCGTTAATTCAACATACAGAATTTTCTTATAAGAGACTTGAGTGCTGATCAAAAGCTTTGGTTGTATCATCCCGAAAGTTCTTTAACACTCAGGTCGTGCAATCAAATCGCACGAATTCCTACTGTTATTTTCTCATTCTTACGTACTATTATAATTAATTGTTTCTTTGGTTTAACAACTATAAAGCTCATAAACGCGATTCAACGTTATCTTTTTGGTTTTCAGCGTTATGGTTACATATACAATAAAGAAGTCTCGCAATTACTTCTAGAAACTCGTGTGAATTTTTTTTCTCTTTAAATTAAGTCCGTAATTTTATCTTATTTAAGTTGTAACGTAAATTTTTCTATTACTGCATTATAAAGTTCTTAGTTCATTTTTCGAACTTTTAAAGATCGCCATTATGGGTACACAGTGAGATACAGGATAATTAGCAATTAAATTTACGCAACTTTTTTCTACTTTATGTTTCCAGAGAAAAGAAACAATTTATTGTAAACATTCATTCAACAGTTATCTAGATTTAATAAACAAAAGCAGTATACCTTATTTATTGGGTCTGAAACATCTATTACTATTTTCAAAAGGTTCGTGACAAATTTCCATTCTTTCATTCATTTTATGGTGTTGTTTCAATAAAAAAACTGTCTGAAGAATAAAAAATTACACTTACGTTTTTAAATTTTTACCAGCATTTATCATGAAAATGCCTTTTAGAAATACAATTCATTTTCAAATAGAGAGAAAGAAAAATGCCACTTCATACGAACCAACGCCAAATTATGTTAATGAAAATTTTCGAATTTCTGCGGGGGAAGCAAATTACTTATTGACCTCCCTTTGACTTATTGATAACGCGAAGCCACCCTCTATTACACTGGAACGTCCAAGTCTGCCTCACAGGCGTTGCAGTCTTGTAGTTTCTTTTCTCCTTGTTGGGTTGTGGGTGCCCCACGTGAGAAGGTCTTCAATTGAAATGAATCCCGCCACGGCTTATCGGAGATGATTGTGTGATCACCGGACGCAGAGCCGCTTATCCTTATAGTTTCGGTCGCTGCAAGTCCAGAAATTCTATTTAAGAAGCAGGACTTAACGGTAGAGAGACTTTTATTCGAGGAATCGCCGAATTCTTAGTTGTCGGCTTTCAAAAGATCACCATGTTTAAGAAAGTTTCGATGTGGCTATTTTCGACTTTTTTAAATTTTTTGGCTGCTTTTTATTGATTCGATTCGCATTTAAAGAGATTGTTCGAGTTTATTTGTTATTTTCGATATCATCAATTCTGCCAGTTTATCTTAATTTGTCATTCCAATTTATTGTTATTATTTATGTTCTTCGTAAAACTTTAAATTAATCAATTTGAGATTTTAATTTACAATTGAATGACAGGATTATCTTCATTTTAAACACGATCCTTTTGCATCGCGCTTCAATGAATTGACCCACTTTATCATAAACACCCAAAAGAAAAAAGAAATACATCCCCAATGCACGAAACAATAGTGAAACGACTGCTAAAAAGTACAAGGCAGCTGAGCTTGGACATATAACTAGTGAAAAGCCCTTTGATCTAAAATATATTACCGTGTGGATTCGTCACGTTGGTGGAGGATCGCTTAGAATAGCCGGTCCTCAGTTGGTTTTGTCGACGGCAATGGAACAGCTGGGCAACGGCCGAGCGGAAATTCTGTCCACTTGCGCAGTACAATCCAAAACTGATGCCGAAGTTTGTGTTGAATAACAGGTTGCAGGCCCTTTGTGTAAGATACTCCAACTCCGTTACCGCGTCTTCCTTCTATAACGGTACAAATGATGGAAGTTTCACTTATTTTAGCATCAGTTTGCATGCACCATTAGCTACTCATTTGATTAATTGCTGGTTTACTTTACTTCTCTAGAAGAAGTTCTTATAAGGAGGCTCTTGTTATTTGAAATCTTTTTTCAAATTTACTTCTTAAAAGCGTTTATAAAATCTTTTTCATTATTTTGAGAATTAAGAAAATAAAAAATAAAGTAAATAATATTTAATATAAAATATAAGACACACAAGAGAGGAAAACATATTAAAAAAAAATCAGCGCAGAATATAATAGGCAATATGGAAGAGCTTCGATATCGAACACGTTACGGCCTTCCGTTAATCGCTAATTAATTAAGGTATCCACACGGGATTGAGTTTCTTGATTAAAGCTCGTTCCGCGTGGCGATCCTGATTATATTCGCCGAGCGACGTGAGGACAATTTTCTTCGGATCTAATTTTGTTCAGCTTGCAGCTGCTGCCTAAAAGCGTTGATAATAGAATTTTCTTTTTAATTACTTCAATAAATTGTAATGCTCTTTAGCTGGTGTTTTCAGTTGCTAATTGAAATAAGTAAAAGAGTTTGAATTAGTTCGGAGAAATTTTCTTATTGACTGCTCTGCTTTAATTCTGCGAAAGTATTTCTTAAACGGAAATTTTATCGTTCAACTTTATTTGCAATTAAAATGTAGAAATACGCTATATACAAATTAAACGAACTTATAAAGTAATTTTCAATTTATACAGTAAAAATGAACGAAAATCTCCGAATTCTCCCCTCACTTTCTTCAGCTCTTATCAATTAAGTGATTCGTTTGGCTCACTTACCGTGACGACCTCGCTTACTCCTACAGTAATTAAATTTAAGCCAACGAGCCCTTGTGCTCTACATAATAGCCCCTTTTCCTATGAATCCTTTATTTATATGTACAAATAAAAGCTTTATAGCTTCACTTTTCTACTTTATTATACCCACCAGATTTCTGTGGCTAAACTTTATTTGTTAGCTTTTTTATTGCGAATAAACGGAAATTATAATTTTACTTTGGTTCTGGAAATATTAATTAAAGATATTTCTCGGTTACTTTACGGTCTACCTGCTAATTTAATTATAAATCTTCTGACACAGGGACTAATAAGCAGCGCAGCTGCAAGTGATTGCATATTGATTTTCTTAAACACAAACTTCACAAGTTCTTCTTTAATCTCGTTCTGACCAAAGTCGATATTAAATAAAGATTAAATTAAGGACATTTTCAAAGTCACTAGATTTAATACTGTTTGATATCTTTAGTGTTCTATAGAATTTTTGTATAATTAAAAATCTTTTACTTCCCTAAAATGTCCCTAATGTCTTTGCTACAATCGAAGTGATACAACTTTTATATTGTTTTCAATTGTTTTGAAATTAATAAATTGAACTTGTAATCTTGCGTCCATATTTTTTCCACACGAAATTTGAGATCGATAAAGGCTGGTAATTAATTATAAAATACCTATTATTATACTTGACAGTGTAAAAGAATATCGTAAATCGATGGTTTAATGAGTATTGTACACGTATTTTTCTGCCTATTAACAAAAGTTATGATTGATTATCTTGATGATTGGGATATATAAAATTCAGGAAGTATCTGTCATTATATTAAATTTCACTGAAATCATGTGAAATTAATTTTGTTTCTTTAAATTAAACATCGATCATTTTTAAAATTATCTTTTTTATCTGAAATGCTTAAAAACATGAAGAGTCCTTGCAATTGCTTGCTTTATCTGAATGCTTGAAAACATGAATAATAATATTGATTTTATTGCAAAAAGTTAAAAATTTGAAGGATTATAATAAATTCAAAATTCCATCTCTCGTAATATTAAAATATGAAATCTAGAAAGATTTTGACGTTGCAAGGTTTGTGAAAACTGTACAATAGTGTAAAGCATAAAATGAAATGGCAAACTGAAGCGAAGTAAATAGATTCTTTATATGGAATAAACAAGTAGTAAAGGTGCGGATCATGTCAGACTTGTAAAATACGAAGTGCCGCGTTTTAACCGCACTGGTAACCCGTTGACAAGAAACTGCTGCAGCAAAGTATATTTTGTAACCACCATACATGTGATAAAAATATAAAAGTATCGTTTCAAAAATGAAAAAATGTTTCTTATAATTAAAAAAAAATTTATTATTTGTTTTTAAAAAACAGTCTCTGAAAACGAGTTAAACTTGAATGAAAATCTGCTACATTTAAAAAAACAAATAGTTACTTTTAATTTCAAATGTGAAATTTATAAATTAAAATTGTTTAGTTTTCATATTTAGTACTTGTTTCAAGTTTTAAATTCAATGGTGGTATTTAAATATTAGGTGTCTTGTTCATGCGATCCAACCTGTTTATCTATTTATCTATCTATATATCTTTTGAAACTTCTGTTTACCTAATTTTAAATCTGTTGGCGTCGAAGAAAAGTTGGAATTAACGGGCAAAGTTTTAGATTATGTTATGGTGCAGTTTTAACAATAATTGTGTATCGGTTTTTTTGCGTGTAAGAATTCTGTGAAACTAAATTCGACGAAATAACGAATATAATTTCTAAAAAAAAATCGAAGCGGTAAATTCTTTCTCTGAAAAAAATTCAAAGAAACTTTGAAGGCTAGCATTATGAAAGAAAGAAGTATAGGATTGAAGCAAAAAATTGATTTTTCTAAATGCAAGGCTAGTGAAACTTCAATTGGTATGATTATCTACCAATTGTTCACGTAAAAATTATCCAAGTAATGATAGTCATTTTTGTTTCTTTTCATTCACTTCAGTTATTTTTGTTTTATTGTTAATTGTCTTATTAAGCTGCAGATATAGTTATATTATTTGCTCAATAATATTAATGTTGTTATTAGATATTTTTCACGATTCCACCACATTTTTGTCACTACTCTTTAAAACTTATTTCTTTCTTTCACGCTGTAAAGTTGATGCAATAATGTCATGGTACATGAAAGTGACGTACTGTCAATGCCAGTATACAGCTTCTACTTTTTCAGATTTATCTCATCTACGCTCAAGGAAGAAAAAGTGTCAGTCTTTAAAGATTAAACTGTCAGATAAATTTAATTTATATTACGAATTCAATTACGGTCGTCCTGATCTTGAAAGTACCCAAATTTACGCGGAGATTAACCGATAAATTTACAAAAACATTTGCCTCTTCGTATTTCAGCACTATTTCATAATTTCGCGTAGGAATGGAGTTTTGAAAGAGGCTCGAATTTGCCCGGTGGCTCGTATTTGAAATTCAAATTTAATAAAATAAGAATCGCACTCTCCATTATCCGTGATGATTTATTCTCTCGCTTACAATTGGCTGCAAATAACTCAAGTTTTCTTTTTTACAGTTTGATATAGTTTTAGAAATTAAAATATTTCTGCTGTAGAAAAAAATAATGAGAATCTGATTGATCTGTCTACCTATGTTGACAGTATACAATTGATTATTCAATGATTTATTCAATGAATAAACTCTGGTTAATAAATCCGAATTGGGATTTGAAAGCTTAATAGTAAAGAAAATAAAATAAAATAAACTCTGAAATTGTTTTTTAATTAATTCAATGAGGGGAGAAAAAAATGTCAATGGTATTCTAGTGAAAATGTATTGGGGAACTTCACGGGCAATTAATGCGCGAGTGCAAACTCAATACAGATGCGTATTCGTTTGTATCAGGACAGATTTATTAGCAGTATGTTTTAATTTACTCAAATTTAATTTAAAAAAAATGATACCTATGGAATAAAGAAGCTTGAGCAATATACCGACGCAATATTAATTAACATAGCTCTTTGGATCTTTACACAATAAAGGCTGCAAAGATATTCCTTTTATACAATTCACTTCGCAAATTTAATATACCTATTGAAGTCTACTTTAAAATTTTATATACACTGATTTGAACGCTAATCAAAATTTATTGTTGATATCTTAATTTACGGGAAGACGATATCTTAAGAAGAGTTCTTTGATTTAATGGAAATTTCGAGGAAAAAAGTTCTGGTTCAATTTCTCAAGTTTATTTTATAAAATTTCAAACTTGGAGTTAATTAGTTATCGGTTTCCTTTCACGGCCTCATCGTTTCGTTGAAGTTGTAAACTGATATACTTAAATTATTGATGGAAATCAATTTGAAGTACTTGAGGATTTCGAACGCTATCAGTAGGAGAAGTAAAAAGTATTTTCGCAAACTCAATTATTCCGAGTATCTGAATTATTTTTTGCGATTCGAAGATGCATTGCTGGAGCATAAGAATTTATCAGACTGAAAAGACATACAAGAAAAATCGAACTATAAAAGTGTCGCAAAGTTGGAAAGGTTTACAAAATCTTACTAACTCGGGAAAGAAAGTTGTCTTTATAAGAGTTTGAAAATTCCTGAGTCTAACTTTGAAAACGAGCTCAAGTCTACTGAAATAATTACAGATAATTTGTCTTCTCCTAAGTCCTTCTTATCGATATCCCCCTCTATCGCTAATCAATTGTTTTGCTTCGCGTTCTTTGCGATCAAAACATTTACGAAAGATGAATAGACAATTTTATGGGCTTACGGGATACGCTGAAAGTGTATTAAAAAAGTAAACTTACCCGAAGATAAACGTAAACGCGCATAGCGTAGGCCGGTAAATTCAGGCAGAAAAAGACGCTCGACACAACGAGCAGCATCTTGGTGACCCTGGCTTGATGCACCGCCGGAGGCGAATCCCTAGTCGAGGCCCTCGCCTTCAGGGAGCTCCGGACATTGTCGACGTGCCAGACCGCTTGGACGATCATCGAGTTCAGCACGACAATGAGAAAGAAGGGCAGGGCGAAGGTGAGAATTGTGTCGAGGTAGTTGACGGCGCTGGCCATGTTCTCCCAGCCCTCGGCGATCGAGCAGACCTCCCGGTTATCGCGGATCTGCGGCCGCGAGTAGAGCAGCACGGGGCTGCAGAGCACGAGGCCCGCGACCGTCACTCCGCCGATCAGGATCTTCGCCCGGTTCACCGTGCACATCCATTGACGACGCAGCGGATAGCAGACGGCGACGAAGCGCTCCACTGTAAAGGCCACCACGAACCTGATGGACAGATGGGGAATTTCGTCTTATTGCTAGAAGGCATTGAAAATTTAAATGAGCCAAGTTTTCTTGACGACATCGGAGTCAAAATTCACTTTTTGACATTATTACAAAATAGAACGTTTTGCTAGTAGAATTTCTAAAAAATTATCGAATATTTTGTTACAAGCTACCGGTCAAATGAAAATGAAGTAATGCATTAAATTATTTAAATTATTTTTTAATTAATTTTCATTGCTTTCACAAATCTTCACATCAGTGCGTACCTAATTGGTAAATTGGCAAGATTATTTACTTGAAGTGTCTAGAAAGATTATAGAATGAAATGGTTTTTAATTAATTAAACCAGTTTTATTGGATAAAAGCTTGAAAGTAAATTTCATCAATCTACTTTCAAAAGACGAGATTGCCCGTATGTGTGAATTATATTGGAAAATCTGTACATTTTTTCGAGTACCCTTTAATCGATGAAAATCGACATTTATTAACATCAATATTAATAAAAACATAACTTTAAGAATTAAGCTTTAATTCTCTCATTTCGTATGTCTACATACAAAAGTGCAGTTATTTTGCAATTAAAATAACCTTTCATTTTCGAGTTTATGATAACGTTAACTTTTAATTGACAACAATCAAATTAATGTGCAGCGATCTCTATAAACAGTATTCCGTGATATCATTAATTCTTGCCCAACATTAATGAAGCAAGCGTTATATTACATAGCGGCAAATTTTATTTTCAAAATTTGTTACGAAAAACTATTGACGTTTTAATTATATCGAGAAAATGACACAGAAAATGAGCCGGATACACGAAACGTGTTTACGGCTCGGTATCAAATTTTACAGGCACTTATTAATCTTGGAAATGAACCTTAAATCAAGCTGTACAAACCTCGTAAAAATGCGAGTTGCGGCATCGACTAGACTCAATTTTAGATTGAATATTAAGCGTGAACTGTTTCAATTTCCAATTAAGCGCGATACAATTCAATTACGAAAGAATAGTAGCAGCCACCTGTTATTAACATAAATACAGTAATACTTTTCTCAAACCATATATATCTTGCTTTTACGATTGTTATTTACGTTAATAGACTGTTAGGTTGTATATTAGTAAATTTTACATCATTTCTTTAAAAAAAAGGTGAAGTAAATTGTTTCATGACAGCTATTTTCCGACACGCGTAGGCTAATTACGCAATTATGCATACTTAAAATGTTTTTCAAACCCTTTTTGCGCCCTATTTCTCCTCGAATCACTGAATAAGATACATGGCTGATACCGGCCTGTGTAAAAAAAAACGCCACACTCGTAGATGCTATCGACCGATAGATTTGAACTCAACAAATGGCCTACATTTGTTTTATACATTCCTGCGTAATTAAATTGTAAACAAAGGCGGCATAGCGCAGAAAAGTAATAAAGCCAAGAGTATAAAGCTGCGACGCAACCAAACGAATTTATTGCTCTTAAGCACTAAAAATGTTACAAAAATTACTAATTTCTAGAAAGTAATAACTGTTTGCCCAAACGTTTATTAAAGAGATAAAATCTATTAAGCTAAAGTCAATCTAATTTCTAGATTAGCATGCTAATAACTGTTTATCATTACGAAAATGACTATTTCATGGAGATAAAATCAATGAAACGGTTATTCGACGCGAGCAAACTCAATCCCACATACATTAAAGCGCACGAGACTCGGTAATAGCCGCATTAGACATTTCCCTCGCTTAAAAATCGGGCAGTTTCGGTCTGGCCTGGCCGTGAAATTAATCCGGTGACATTATTTATCGAGAACGTACAATAATGTACGCTAAATTGCCCTTCTACATTTCACTGAATTATCGCCGGCGATTCGGGAACTCCATTTCATGGGCGTACAAGCGAAATAACTTCATTACATTCTCTCGAGCGGTCGGGCGTCGCCAAATTCCGACTATTGCTCTAATCGCCGTGAGTAATACCGTGGGAAATCGCGGTGTCTTTGCAATCCGTTTACGCGCATTTTTATTATGAAACACGACATTCGCAAATAGCCGTCCATCAAAAGCGAGACAATATCGAGACGTTGACTATTCCTTATTACGCACGATCAGATCGTCAAATTTATCTTTCGCAAAGCGAACTGCGAGCAGAGAAAATTTACAGCTGCGAGTGCTGCCAAAAGCAGAGCAGTACAATCGAGCAGCGAGAAAAAGTGCAGCGTTAAATTACAAAAAGCTATCGCGGAGCGAATTTGGCACGGTTTTATTGTCGAGCGCGTAAATGGAAAAGCGGAAGCGCATTTTCGACAACCGCGTCCGTCGCCTAATTGATTCGTCCGAGGGATCCTAAAAAAAATTGACGCGCGCGCAGTAAGGGATGCGGAAATCTTGTACTCGCCTTGCAAATTCATCGCTAAAGAGAGAGAATGGCGGTCAGGTGCTTTGTGGACCGATCTTGTAATCTGGCTATAAATATTAATACCTGCGCTTGATGGCTATAAATAAATTTGCATTTATATATTTGGATCATATATATATAAAAGTAAATATTTGTCTCAATTAAATAGTGGGGTGAATATTTCAGATATGTCGTCGATGTTATTTTTGCTGGTTTACAAACAAATTTAACGAATACAAAGATTCAAGCGATTTTTCTTCGAAAATAATTTTAGTTTTGATATAATGCAATGATAACGTAGACGAATGGGTTCGTAAATCACTAATGGAGGAATCTTTTGAGGAGTGAATTGAACTTTTATTATTTGGATACTGTTTGGAGTAAAAACTCATAAAACGGAGTTTCAATCGTAACTCAGAAGTTGACTTTTAACTGTAATAAAGTTGCAAAATTTTCTTATAATGATTCGTATTTTCATTAGTAAAGCGTAATTAAAAGTATTACGTATTATGATAAAATCTTAAACGACAAAATTAAAGCTTTATGAGAAAACACGATATTGCTTTCGCTTTATGACGTACTTTTCTTCATTCAATAACTGTTTTCATCCGAACCCCGAGTTATTTTTGTCTTGCAAGTCTAACGGCGAGTCTATGAAATCGTATACATTTGCCGGACATTGTTAATGCGACGGATGAAAAATGGCGCTCATTTTTAAAATTCACTTTGCATGTGGAATGTCAGAGTTTAATTAAACGCTTTCGATTGCGTAATTTCTAATTCATAGCTTGATAGGGTGCAGCCGCATTTCGTTAATGAAATGAAAACCCGATTTTTCTCTGGGGGTTGGTTAATTTTTTTTTTTTTTCAAGATTTTAAACAACTTTTAAAATTGCCTCTCATTCTTTTTAATTCACTTGTCAGTTAATGGATTTTTATAAAAAAAAAATTCATTTGTAAATTTTTCTAATTAGCGTTCAGAAGCTTTCGAATGTTTAGCATTTTTCTAAATCAATTGTTATTTCGTAAGTTTTTTTAATTAATTTAAAACTTTGCTTTTTACTTCGTCACAATGAATCAAAATCAGTTTTTCATTGAGATCTGCAATTTCTGATTGTCAGTATTATGACAAAGTTCCAAAAACTTCTCAAAATTAAAAAGTTTGGTTAAACGAGTAACGAATACCAGTATTGAAGCCTTAAAAAGTTTTCTAACAAATAAATTCCAATTAAATTATTGTTCGATGGCTGATCAACAGAGTAAAAGTTTTGTTGCAAACAAGTTATCTTAATATAACAACCGCCATTCAGATTGAGTTCCAAGGGAAAACTGAATAGTAAACTTAATACATGCAGGAATTATTACCAAGTTAGAACTCGAAGAAAACTATTTGTTATATTATTCTGGAGTCATTAATAATTTATTCAAAACGACTTGTTAATTCTTGATTAAAAGTAGTTGTCAACAGTACGCACAAAAGCTACCAATTTTACACGCGTCGATCTAATGGAGCCTCGGTGTATTGTCTCTTCGAGAACTATTCCCTGAGAATTGTTTTACGTTTCTGGGCATTGATTGCAAACGTAGGGTTCTTTCGTGGACTTGGCAGCTTGTTTTCAATTCTGCACCTGACATCGTGAATAATAAAGCTTATTGATCGAGATTTGCTTTTAGTTGATTAACTTGTTTTTAGTTCATTTCCTGGTAAATTAGTGTTGCAGCAAAGTCGTGAGTTCTTGGGTAGCATTAGAATGAAGCAAGTAGCAACAGTGTCTGAACGTTAAAATGTTTGTAAAATAATATTATTAACAATAGCTGTTACGATTTTAAAGCGCAAGATTTAAATTGATTGATTTTTTAATATTCGTAATGAGGATAGGTAAAATTTGAGAACGAGTGCATAAAAGAAAAGTTTGCAAAAGCACTCGGTAAAGATTTGTATGTCGTGAAAAGGTTTAGATAATAGAGTTTCCGGTAGATAATGAAGCTTCCTTTAACGGAACATTCCCATTGCAGTAGCGGCAATTAGCGTTAAAAAGCTATGAATCATCGTTTCTCGGCTCTTTTTTTTTTTTTTTTATTAAAGAGCACGAAAAAGGCGCGCGAGATCGCCTTGTTACATCGACGAGGCCTTCCCCCCCCCCCCCCGAGTAAGAACAGAGCTTAACGCACCAGGCGCTAAGGAAGCTGCAGACGTAGGTAAGGTAGACGAAAAACTGGCAGAAGCCCTGCTGGTTCATGATCTGCACGTTGACGAGGCCGAGCCAGGCGGTGAAGACGGACACGAGGAAGCCGGTGTCGCTGATGGCGAGGGCCGCCAGATAGAAGCTCGAGGACGTGCGGCGCATCTTGGTGGCGAAGACGACGTAGACCGAGAGACAGTTGCCCAGGGAGCCGAGGACGACGAGCGCCGGTGTATAGTACATCTCCAGGATGGATATCAGGTTGTAGGCGAACGGGTACTTGCTCGGGTTCTCCGTGCTCTCGGGCATGTCCAGTCGGTACTCCTGGCCCAGCTCCGTCAGCCGGAGGGACTCCTCCGTTCCGTTCTGCAGCATCGGAAATTACCTTCGAGCACTGGCCTGTACTTTACGAGCTGTCCGCCCGCTCTCTGGCGCGTACTCTAAACTTCTTCGCCGAGGCTTTTATCTTTTATTGCGCGCCTGCCTGCTTCTGCTGGACGAGAAGCCCTTAGGAGGCCTGATCATCTTGCATCGCTGACGCCTCATCGTCGCCGAGCTTTCGTTGCGCCTCGCTTCGGCTGCTGCTGTTGCTGCTGTTGCTGCCGATGCAGGCGGGTTTGGCCGAATCTTCGCTTCGGAGCTTATCGCCAAATGAAGACATCACTCGATTATCCAATTACGACTGTCGCGGTGAAAATGTATTAATGCGATTGCCCGTAAAGAATGTTTCACCGAGCCTCATTCAGACATAAATTTTCTTTTTCATCCCTGTGCGAGAGCGAAGTTAACTTGTTTTCTGAAGTCTATTATCATAATGAAAAAATACGCTGGACAAACGGCCGGGCTAATTTGCCGCTAAATCGCGGGTACAACGAAATAGCACGGCCTCGGCTCCGAGTCTACTTTAACAAAAATTACTTGCTTCCTCGTAAATTTGCCTGGATTTCAGCAATGTCTTCATTTTCCGGCATTATTTATGAATGAACAGAGTAACAAGTTTTTTTTGCAACTTTTTCGACTTCTTTCCATAATTTTTCCACGTAAATGCATCTACTTATTTATGTAAATTCAGCTGGATATCACGAGTAAGTCGAAACATTTAATTTATATAAAGTAAACAGATTTTCGCGTATATCATTTAAATACGAAATCGAATTTTAAATTAATTGCGCATGTAAGACAATTCGATTTTTTAAAACGTAAAAATTTCTATTATTTAATTTATACGTAGTAGCAAGTATTTAATGAAACCTGCAATTATTACGCGAAGCTATTTTGATGAAACATACTTGATGTATTCAATCAAATTTATTTGTTACTTTTCAATGTTTTAAACTATTTTATTAACAGAATTCAGAAAAACAGGTTACTCTGCTTTATTTATGTAGAAAGTTATTTGACAACCGAAGTGTAGTACGAATTAGGGAGTTTTTTTGACTTCAAGTTGTGCGCCTCCATAGACTCTCAGCTTCTATTATTAGACTTATGAAGGAATATCATCAATATTGACTAAATTTACATTGGCATCATTACACATTTTACTACTTTGTCTATACTTTTAGTGTCTTGGATTTCTGGATGAGCCTCGCCACTGAAAACATTTTTACAATTTTCACCGCCAATGTCGAAAGCGCAATAAAAGTCTCAAGAATCTATGCGCGTTCTTATAGAAATAGATAAACTGCTGCTTTCCCTCCAAAATTATTCCCGCGCAAAAGAAATAAATACTTTCCCGACGGGCCAATTATTTGTCTATTTTACTGTCGAGCCTCTCTTCAAAACCTGCCCGAACTCCTCAAACATTCGACGCGTTTCGGGCCTTCCTTCGGGAGTTTTCACTTCCTCGTCGTCGAACTTTGAACACCTCTTTTCACAAAGCTGCCACTCGCACTTCCAAACACAAACACTCGGCCGAAAAAAGCGTCGGCTCGTTCATCTTCCCGCGCGCGATCCGTCAATTAATGACCCACTGCGAGAGTCGGAGAGTAAAAAAGGAGGAGGGAGAAGAGAGAGAGGGAATGCGTCTGCTCGCGAACGGCGCGCTCAGCCTTTTGCCGGCGCGCCGAGCTTCTGGCGCGCTTCCTCCTCCGAGCGGAGGGGGAGAAAGCTCGCCGCGACGCCGACGCCAAGCGCCTCGAGCGCGCGCACGCACGTTAAACAGCTTTTATCGCAAGCTGCGGCCGTTTTGCCAATACGAATTCAAGCTCGACTGGGATGTCAATCAATTTTCAGCGGCTCGCGTATGACTCGATTGGATTTGGCGAGATTTTTGGTTAGTCGCGGAGGAAGGGAAAAGGAAATGCGGATTTTTAAATGAAGCAAAGCTCGCACAAGAGTTCCGTTGTGCGTCTTATAAATGTTATTGGTTTTCAACTGCACTTTTAACAGTAACAATTTTGTTTCGAAAGAATTTATAAAAATAAACTTTTGCGTTAGTTTGGAAAAGTCAAAAATAATTTTTCTAAATATCACAGAGCCTAGTTATATTTAAATATGCTTCGATAAGAATAGATCTTTCATGGCATTTCTCAAAATATTTTCTCAGACAATAGCTGTACTTCTGTAGTTACCGGCAGTTAGTTCTAATTACAATATCAAATTGTATAATTGACCTTCTTCCAATTTTATTAATTGAACGAACAACTTGAGCTGAGAACGTCCGTGTTCACACTTAATATAAACATTCAACCTTCAAGAGAGTCATGTAACACTTCAGTAGTAGTTCAATTCAGTATTCTCTTATATGTACAATCATTTATAATTTAGCCTTTCATTAAAATGTTTACACGTACAGTTGGAAAAGCGTAAACATTTCACTTTAAAAATCTAAATTATGTTATTTAAATTTCGTAGCCATTCTATTTATGAATTTTCGGCCACAGGACTAAATATTTCTAGCACCAGCTGAAACTGATGTAATTATCACTTCGCCGCTGCGGCAATCTGAATAATTTGAAAAATGCGAAATGTTCAAATACAACACGGAGAGAAATATGTCAGTAAAAATTACAAATATTTTAATAAAAATTACTAAACTTTCTGGTAGTGCAAGCACGGACTGCCAAAACCCAAAAAATCACCAAACTTTTTATTAAATTTTACTGAAATTTCAGTAAGACTTTTTCTCCGTGAATAAAACTTACATTGAAACAGTAAAAATTTGAAATTTCGAATGAAGGCAAAGTATAAAAGTGAAAATTTCAATTGTTTCAATCCTGGTAGAATTTCCAGCATTGAAAAAGGCCAGAAAAATGGTTAATAGATAAGTTCCGTGACTATTTAATAGATCACGATGGAACGCTTTTTTTTACATGATTTAAAAGTTATTGTTGTAATATGAAATATATCCTAAGATAACACGATAAGTTTTACCTTGTAAATACGTAAGAAAAAATTCTCAATTTTAAATTGCCAAAAAGTTTGATTTTAATAGCTAAGAATAAATTTATCAGCTTTCAAAACTTTAATTATAAATCTTTCTTTACGTTTCAGTATACATCATTAAACGTAAATAAACAACTATAAAACTAAAATAAATATAAATGTAGTATATAATTCGTTTTTCTTATGTAGACGGACAATTGGTAAAATTTTCTTCTAGTGTGACATTGAGTGTAACGAGGTTACTTAAAGGTTTTATTCTATTAAATGTTTATATACTATACTATAAAAAATTAGTTTAGAATATATGGCAGCGTTAAATTATATTTTGGACATCACATGGAGTATGTATAAACCTGAATGTATGGTTATTTTACACATTACATCAGTTTACTATGAAATTTTATGTTTATTTCATAATAGTTTCACGCTCTAATATTAAATAACATGTATTATTTTCACTAGTGAAGTGAATTCGTGGAAGTATTTTATTAAATGTTAAATGCAATATCATTGATTAAAAAAGAAAATATAATAACGTGTGGTAGGAAAAATATTTTTCACGAATTCATTCGCAACGTTTATCCTGAAAATATCCATTTTAATCCAAATATTTTTATTGTGTACATTTCAAGCTAAATATCAATATAACGTTTAAAAAACATAATAATTGTTCAATTTATAAATTGACTTTTAAAAATTATAGTTTTTGTTTTACGGAAAAATATTTTTTTCAAATATAATTTATGACTTTTACAAACATTTACTCGCGTTACACAAATAATAAATAATAATAAGGCAATAAGGAACTTTGTTTTACCTATGAAACGTACTTTAAAATAGATTTTTCTCCGCAATAAAATGTTAAGTCACTTTCACATTGATTAACCGAAAATCGATTTGCTTGTAAATTGCAACAGTTAACGTGCCGTTATTCTGCACCTAATAAACATTTCTCTTTGGAGTTGTATACGTTATTTATGAGAAGCACATCCCTGCAACTTATTTTGGAGGCTTTATCTGAACCGACTCTGCCCGATACGAGCGGAGCGTTTTTTAACTTTCCCGTAAAGCTGCAGGTTATACCGACTTGATTGATTTGGGTGATCCCGGGCTTTAATCAGTTCTCGTGGTTGTCGTTTACAGCTGACGCTACCCCGATTCTTTATCTTTTCGAGCTCATTATGATTTTATTAATGATAGAGTAGATGAATGATTTTTGCAATTTGATATCGGACATATTCAGAAAATTATGAACAAATTGACTAATTTTAAAGAGTCACTCGAGTCCATCAACTGAAGCTGGAAATTTGATTATTTCGACGAAAATATGTTAAATAAATCATCCTTGAATTTTATTTTAAGATTATCAGCGTATATTCTGCATAATTTCAGATGCTTTGTTGCTGTATTGAATACGTTTTAAGAGCTTTTTCAGTAATAACGAAGTTTATTGGCGATAAAAAGTTGCATTTATTATGTCTATGTAAGGTGTAATAAATATCGACTATTTCATGAAGAATCTACATCCTTTCTTATTCATTGATGTACGTTCACGTTAGCTAGTAAAAAAGTATTCGATGAAATATACGTAAATTTTCAAGTAAATTAATTTAAATGAAACTTATTTCTTTATATTTTTTAAACAGTCCTAAAATTTGGATTTTAGTACATCGTAGTAGTGTATTTTTTATTTTATGTTTTTTGTCAATACATAAAAATACGCGGCAGGCGTTAAGTAAATATCCAAACTGTGTAATATATATTGCAGCATAAAAGGGAACTCAAGCTATTGCTAATTTCATTACTTATTTTACTAATTCATAAAAATAATAGAAAATAATTTTGACAAGTACTTTTGAATTATATCAAAACTTAGCAAAACTTATGTCAAATTTTCTTTATTAGTTTCCTTCTAATTTGTTATTTATCCTTATATTAAATTCTGTGTACTTTGGTTTAATTAGAAGTTACTTATTATCGTTAACGTTGAGCACTTCGACGGAATTGTTAATTTTAACTGTTTATAAAGAAAGTTGGGGTAGTTAATTAAAGCTTATAGTGACCACAATGTTTACAGGTTCATGGCATAGCTTCTTGACTTTGACAAAGTTGCCTCATAGCAGGCGTTACTCAACTACTTATTGCAGTGTTTGCCTAATTAC
Source organism: Ormyrus rosae (assembly GCA_035047165.1). NCBI lineage: Eukaryota > Metazoa > Arthropoda > Insecta > Hymenoptera > Ormyridae > Ormyrus > Ormyrus rosae. The sequence continues at coordinate 7,099,979 of JAWWML010000001.1, forward strand.
AAAAACAGTAAATCTAAATAATTTACATTCTTGTATATAAACGAATAAATAGTCTTTTTATTAACTCATTTATTACCACTGAAGCTGAAAAAAGCGGCTCTCAAACTATTTTGGCTGTCAGAGATAAAGAAAGAAAGGTGGTCATTTGTTTTGCGCCACTAACCATGTCACTGTCCGCGTCTAACACATCTGGCCGCAAAAAATCTCCACTGCACCAGATTGCTATATAATACTTGTCGGTCCTTTTTGCCGCTATCTTTGCGAACCTGCTGCTGTCAATTTGATACTCTCGTTATCGTTCGAGTGGAGCCGCCTCTGACGAAATTAATAAACACGGACGGCGATATCAGTCGCAGATTGATTTTTTTTCCGAGCGGTTCCCATCAAGAGAAGAGCTTCCATATGTTCCGGGCGAAGCGTCAGAAATATGTGATGACACGCCTGACTTCGGTATATAGTTGGCAAACATTAGGCGGAGGGCGAAGCAGATATTTTGGTCTTTGTTTGAAGATGCAATGCCCGCCCGACGATGTTTGTACGGATTGACGTCTCGTACGAGACCTGCATATCTGCGCGAAACTTGCCCACAGCAGGGATCCGCAGGGATTGGGAGGGCGGACTGCGTGACAATTTCGAAGTTCGAACATGCGAGGTAATGTTACCTATATTTGGTGAGTTATGATTTGGACACTGTCAAAAAATAGAGCTTGATGTATTACATGCTTTGTTCTTTAAGTTCTAATTAGTATTTATTGTATACAAAATAAAGAAACGAAATGTATTATTTCATAAAACATTTCTGTTGGATTAAAAACAACTGCCTGACTTTATTTCTTTATTCGATTCTAACTTCCAATTTCAAGCTATGTGTAATAAAATGTGAAACTTGAAATAAAATTAAATTTTTTCAATATTAAAAATGCGTAGATGATTTGGAATTGAATAAAAGGAACATTTTAGATTACAAAAGAATCGATAAGTCAAAATGTAGCATCAAATATTTATATGGCATGGATGAACGTATAAAAAAATATGAAATTTTACTGCGTTCAGAATGGGAAAATAATAGAGTCGTAGAAAAATATTAGATAATAAAAGTGTACCATCTTGCGAGCCTAACTTTTTATATTTTCTTGAATTCTCACATTTAAACATTCTCAGGTGTATTTTCACACCTTTACTATTTTCCTTGATTATTGATTCTCACATCCCTATTACGCAGATCAAGTTACTAAAAATGTTAATAATCTCTATTTCATATCTTGACTATTGCTGCGCGATACGTATTGATACATTTAACTAATAGAAAACGCGGCTGCCTATCTTTTCGGTGATTCCTATTAGCCTTTCGGTGATCTTTAAGCTATATAATCTTTTAGCTTCTAGTTACCGCTTTCCAGTTGACTTCTTCAATGTCTATTACCTGCCAGAGTTAGCTCAGCTTAATGCTCGTAAGTCAAGCGATTATGTTCAAAAGGCAGCAAGAGATGTAGGATAGATGGACGCTCAGAATTTTGATATTTTAGGCTAATAATTTTTAAATCAAAGGTGTTCCAAAAAGACCCGGACCCCCCCCCCTCCCTATAACTTTGCAAGGTGAAATCCCAAAAAAAGTTAAATAGAAAATTTGTAGGGTTTAAAAAAACGAATTCAGCGGTGGCCATGTCTTTGACCTTGACTCCAGTTTTCAAGGTCAATTCAAGGTCAACCTTAAAATTTTAAATAGAAACCCCTGTTTTTTATTCCATAAATCGATCCAAATATGGATTGAAACATTTTTTTTTTAATATCCTTGAAGGTCATGCGAAGGTCGAAATTAAGCGAAATCACTGAAAACTGGAGTCAAAGTCAAAGGTATGGCCATCGCTGAATTCGTTTTTTTAAATCTTATAACTTTTCTATTTAACTTTTTTTGGTAGTATTTCACCCGCAAAGTTATCGGAGGGTTCGGGTTTTTTTGGGACACCTTGTATATGACAAAAATAAATTTTTATATACGTATGTATCTACAAATCTCTAATCGTACTTTATGAAAACATATTTTGTTTGAACAAACATCGATTCCTTGATTTATCTGCTTTTCTGCCCGTATAACAGAAATATAATAGACAAGAGCCTTTCCGCATTGCACTTATAAAGAGAAAAATACATATACAGTCAGAGAAAAAATTATTGAAAAAATAATATTTGAAAAATATATATATTATTTATAGTAATATTTTAGAAATTTTTAAAGTTCCTATCTACATGAGAATGACATGAAATGTTTAAAAGTCAATTTAACTTCATACTCACGTTGTAAAGTTCATATAAGCTCGAAAGCTTACGAAAAATATTTAGCACTTAAGTCAGAGCATAATTATTTGAGACCCGAAGTTCTTTACAAAAAGGCATGTGCTAATTAATTTTATTTCTTATTGGCCATATTATTGAAATTACATTTTTTCAAGTATCGAATGGAAGAAGCACGGAACCTATTATAAATATCTGTGAGACACTGCAAGCGGTAATAAACAATCGTTATTCGAGCTTTCTGTCAATGCAGCTTTAATTGCTTTTCCCGCCTCGATGTTATCAGCGGATTCCCACACAGTGGGTGGTTATACCCGCGTGAATACAGGAAAATCGCATGCATTGCTGCGGAATTACAAGTTGATTACTTACTATTTCGCCATTTACAAAACCGTAATAAATAAAACTGAAATATGAAAAGTTTAGAATTATGCCTGAAATTATATAGTGTAATGCCTTTAAATTACCAATCGTCATATCTCAAAATGAATAACTTTACTAAAAATAGCAGATTTAAAACTGGTTATAGAGAAAACATTTTTTTTTTATTAATTTGGTCGGACCTATTTTAGTCTGTTACATTTAATTCGTTGATTTAACCTGAATAGAATGAGTTAGCAGTGAAAAGTTTTATTCCTTCGGTTTCGAGGTCAGTGTTTGGTTTCTTTCAGTAAACTCCACTCCGCCTCGCAAAGGGTTATTTACGACAAAATTCCGCTAATGGTGAATTGTGGTTGAATCGAAGCTAACCTTTTTTAACGGATACGTGATAAAATATCAGAAACTTCAGAATAAACGCCCCTTTCAAATATTTTCCTAATCGTTGGTTTATAAAAATCATTAATCATTGAATACTTTAGCTTTAAGGGGAATTAACGGAAAATTTACACAGAACTTGATAAATATCTAAGAAAGCTTCTGTGAAAATTTCACAGAGCTAAAGCACCTCAGAGCCTCGAAGTAATTAATTATGTTTTTGCATTTTAGACGGGTAACGGGCATCTGTCTAATTTTTTTTTTATCACTTTTTAATTGACAATGAGACTTCGTCGGGGATTTTTTGAGAAATAGAAAAGAATTTTTAGAACTTTTATCTATTTACAAAAGCATCAAAGGGTAACTGTGAGGTTTATAATAAATAAATTTGTGGTAAAAATTTTGATTTTTCTGCTATCCTGAGCAGTAACTAAGCAACGTTGCGTCAGTTACAAGTAAGACAAACGGTCCAGCCCGTTTGGCAGCGATGTTCGCTGATGGTCAATGTTAGACTAGTTCGGTAGTAAGGAATTTCGTATGCTCACGGACGTAAATTTATACGTACCTTTTCGAGTGAATTACATCTGCACTTAATTGAAAAAGAAAAAACAACGTGTTGTCAGATCTTTGAGTTCAACTACGTTAGTCAAACGCGAGTATCGCTGTACCTTACTTTGATTAGCTAGATATCTCAAAAACTTCCTTAAAAAGCCTGAAACTTTTCTCATAACTTTGTATACGTAAATATTTATTCCTTAACAGCCAGAAAGATGTTGCAAACAAAGAGACTAAATAAGGTCCCATTTGTGTTTAATCAAGCGTTTTAAATTCATGCTCTTAAAGTTTGACTCGGCTTAAGAGCACTGTAAATTTAACGAAAGAAAGCGCAGTAGACTTTGTTTAAAAAGCGAGGAAAAAATGTAAGGAAGGAGCTCCATCTAAGGACAAAGAAGCGGCAGGCGAAAAAGAATATACAAACGATTATATCTCCGCCTTTAACTTATGCACGAAGCGTAAGCCTCCGATGTACCAGTGTTGCACGTGCGCGAGATAAAATTCGCATCTCTCATCGCTATTCCAACGCACGTGGAATAAGAAAGACGCACGAGTTTATCGATTGCGCCTCCCGCACAGTTCAGACGCTCTGAATCGTCGCTGTCCGCGCGAGAGCTGATAATCGCGCCACGCGGGGGATGGAAACATAATTCATCGATTGTCCGCTCGATGCTTTTATTCCATTGTTTTTTTTTTCTCACTCGAGGTAATTGTTGTTCCGTCGAGGCTTCCTGCTGATAGCGGCTCTTTTGGGCTGTCAGAAAAATTGACCTTTTTTTCACCGAAGTAACAGATAAGGGGCATTTTTTTTTAGAGATTAATTTTCTTCTGAATTATTGCCCGTTTTCTTGAGAATTAATCTCTGGAATCTAATTTTATTGTTATTTAATACGAAATGGTTAACGAAAAAAAACAATTATCGCACTTATTGAAAGAAATGAACTAAAATGCGTTAATTTTTCCCGCTTAAAACTTTTCTCATTTCAGTTTTTATTCAGTCTGAAAGTACAATCAATAAATTTTCAGTTGAATTGAAGTTTGACAACATGATTGAAATTTTTTTCGGTTCGGTTAGAAAAATTTAAGACATTTCTGCGACCTCCCAAGATAATCTCAAGCATGAAAATACAAACTTTTTAACTGTTAATGTGGTTTAAATGAAATAATTTAAAAACTAATAAAAGTATTGTATTATAATAATTACTTATACTATTTTACCTTAGCACAAATTAGAATATCAAAGTGAATTTAAGTGGAAATTGAATATTTGTTGATTCGAACTCATCGATTTTTACATATTAAAAAATAATTGACTTTTGACTAAGAAATAAAAAATTTTATATTTTGTTTATTTACTTTTCGTTGCAAAAACTTGTAAGTAAATTCAAATTTACCCTAAATATTATTACAAAGACAACTTTCTAATTTTATCATCGATTTTTCGGTCACAAAAAGGTTCTTATCATTCATCATAACGGAAGACTAATCTTGAAGTATGAAGAACTGCCTTAAGATGCAGCAGCAGGTATTAATGAAACATAAATATACCAAGTAGCCTAAACAAAGTGCGACGAAAATGTTGAATGGAAGAGGGGAATAACTAGGAATACGTGTCAGAAGTAGGGAGGTAGATTGATAGGTCTTTTTTCTTTACATATGGCCATAGTATTATTACGCGCACCGGTGATACGATACATTAAAACAAGTGTCTAACGAGCGTGGATAATAAGTTTTCATAAGTTTTTTTTTATAAAGCTTTATATAGTGGTGATTCATCTTTTTATTCAAATTTTTAAGCATTCCGTCTTTAGTGTTGATTTACATCTATAGATATACAGAAGTCTATTATTATAATTATCTGCTAAAATGTCCAACTGCTATAGATGGTAATATGAAATTTAGCAGTAATTTCGCAAATAGATTGTCTGAGTTATAGTGGAGTCATAATTCGATAGTTCATTGGTAGAAGCAATTATATCTATCGAAAGCAGAAATTGCAACGTAATTCATATATATTGCAACTTAATATAAGTCGGTGATCGCTCATTGTACATTTTGAACTTCGTTAAATTTTGAACAAATAAAAGATAAGAAAACAATATCGAATTATTACGATATCAAATCCAATTATCAAATTTCTTTTGTTAACAGTATGCATCGATACATATTTATTATTAATTATTGAAATAAAATTAAATGACCCACTTTTTATTAATAAACCATTATGATGCAGCGGTAGAGCATGAGTCATAACAAAAAAACATTTTTTCATAACGTGTAATCGATAATTAATTTCTGAAGTAAATCAATAAATGTTAGCGCAGTTATAAATATTAGCCCCTTGGTAAATGAGATTTTTGATTTAGAATTAGCTTCTGATCAGGAGCAGCCTACGACTTACTCACGCCATAAACTAGTTTATTACGGGCGTATTCGATAACAGTCGTTCGAGCCCATCGAAGTAGCCGCTGCCCAATGATGATGCTGCACTATCGGTTACCTATCATTCGATGTTTGTCAATTATCAGGCACACATTTTTCCCGGTTGAAGATCGATAGCGAAAATTGCGTACCGTCACGACGGCGCCCGACGTTGAGGGGGGATCGTACGCTCGCCTTCAAGGCCTCCATTAATCTGGTCTTAAGCGCCAAATATATAACGGGGATGAGGATCGTAAGTCAACGTTTTGATACCCGGTGCCCTTAAATCCACCAGCATCTGAAGGTTTCGAGAAAATAAAGTAACATTAAATTTGGTTGTGTCTAGGGAAATGTACTTTGAATGATGAAATCGCTATTTCGTAAGAGGGATGACAAGGTGTCAAGTACTTGGGGAAAGATAACATCATGAAACATTTGAATGAGGTACGTCGAAGTGACATCCTCTAGAAACGCATTTTTGACCTTTTATTCGTTAAAGTGTCAGATGGAAATTCGATTTAAATCAAAATCGTGTTGGATGTGGCCGTACATCGAGCTGCAGTTTCCGTCAATATTTTGTAGTAACTCGAATGAATTCATTTATTTAAATCTACGTAATAGCGAAAATACAATATTTGCGTTTTTGTAGATTATAATTTGTTTTCGTACAGCGTACCTTTTTAAATTCTTTAATTAAAACAGAATTTCACGAAATGCAGGAAATGGAAGAATTTATTTTATTTAACTGATTACAATTTCCTTTGAAAGTAAATTTTGAACTGTGTTCATATATCCAATAATAAAACAAAAACTAATTAATATTTATAAATGGATATTTATAAATTTTTTACATAAAAATTTTTTACATATAAATTCTGAAGGCAGAAACATTTTTTAGTAAGTACTTGGTGAAATAAAATATCTTTAGTTTCATAAACTCGGAAGCTGTTGTATCACATAAATAACGTATTTTTCATATAAAAGTTTTTGCTGTAAAAGTACTTTTATTCTCCAAATCAGTGCGATATTATCGCATGTATTTGTCAAATATTTTCATTACAATTCACTACAATTATCATTGTGCTTAATTTATAATTCATCAATTTTTCGATAGAGCGTCCAACATTCAAAATATGCTTGGCGTCATAAAATAATTACTAAAAGTCGAAACAGCTTCTACGAAAATCTCGCCGAAAATGTTGTGCATCGACTTTAAGCCATCATCAATATTGAAGCTTACGTCGTTGGCGTACGACAATTTCAGCGCTTACCATGGGCATGTAATTTGGGTCCTTAGTAAGACACCAGCTGCTCCTGGTTTTCCCCAAAGCTTCCCTTGCGTCATTGGCGCCATTCTGAGTGAGTGCGGTAATTCCCAAAGGAATATTAAGCGGCTGAAAATGCACTTTACATTCGCAAGCATTCTAAGAAGCATCGTTAAAAAGAACTGCAGATTAAATTACTTTTTTTTGGAAAGAATTTTAAAATATTAAAAGCAAATAAAAGCAAACTTCTTGGGTTTAATTTCTTTTGAGAATCTTGCAATGAGCGATGCTGGTTTTGCAAAAAGGGCAATTAAAATTAAACCAGCTAATGAGCTACTTTTAGCCAAAAAATTTAAGTAAAAGTTATAACAAAAACTTGAGCAAACACATTAAGCAAACTTTACTCCAGGTTTGTAAGTAAATTTTACCGAATCCGACGTGCCATCTTTCTTTCTGTCTCTCTCGCACGTATGGTGACTTACTTAATAATTAAGTCAATTTTACTTAAGTCAGAATCAATACCTTTTACTTATACTTTTTAAGTAAATTTCACTGGCGATTTTTCTCCGTGCATAAAAGGATTTTTAGGATTTCGTAGAATTTCAAATAGAAAGTCAAACTTTTTATGCATTTAATAAAAATAAAATTCTGTTTTCTGCATTTAGTGTATATGAATTAAGTCGAAGTAACGCTGATTATTTGCCAGTAAATTTAAAGCTTATTTTAATTATTATTATTCTAATTATTATTATTATTATTATTATTATTATAAAATTTGAATAATGAATACTAATAATTAAAGATATTCATCTTTTCTCCCAATTTATTTCACTACATTTGCTTTAAAATTCTTATAAATTTCGCGTATTTTTTGAATTTTTATTGTTACATATGATTTAGTACACTTTTCTAGATACACATAATTTATTGGTTATCATAAGAGTATAATGACGTTTGATAGACTGTTCAGAATAAATAATTGATAGATTTTTTAAAACAATCAGCTTTGGCAGCTCGAAAATGTCATTGTAACCCAATAAAATATTTCGTGCTGCAGCACAGTTCATCGTATTCCCCCGGCGTGTCTTCTTCGCTTTTGTTGCGCTTCGCCCACCACAATTTTGAATATTAAATATTTTCACCGTTTCCCTTTGCCAGAATGAGTGATCGACAACTCTAATGGGGCGCAGGGGAAGAACGCACGGCCTTTCACAAACGAGCGATGCGTTTAGCTAGACCTAAAAGAGAAGTTTTCAATTTGCCATATCTATTATTGGACTATTTGAGAATGACGTTCCGTTTCCCCATTACATTGTTCAGTGTCTTGAATAAAACGAGGCTAAATTATGGAAATGGGTATCCCGATGTATAGGTCGCTTGTGAATAAACAAGATTTCAATGCAATAGTCTACTATTATATTCTGCCGTTTATAAAAGTGGCAGGTAAAGTTATTTTTAACGATGATCTAATTTGGTAACTGAAATATTATGTATGTGTCTGGAGTATCCAAATGTTCTTTGAAAGAAATAATTGAAAAAATATTTCAATAAAAATTAATTATAAAATTTGATTAATTTGAAAAATTTATCATTTTTAGTTTTTAGTCAGATTTATAATATTTTCTCAAGTTTTATAAGAAATGTGATCATAAGATATGATCCTTTGTCCTTGCAAGTTTAAAAACATCCTCGTTACAATGGATCCAATTTCGTGAAATATTCTTCTCTGTGTAGAATTTTACTTCTGTTGGAAATTTTAAGTCTCCAGAAATGCAAAGGAATGCTTAAATTCTTGCAAATTCCGTTGTAGAAAGTGAATTTGAAGACACGAAAATTTCACGGGCGGACGATTTCGAATGCTTTATCCGTGTCACCAGCTTCAACGAAGGCAAATAGCCTTTGTCTTGTGTATCGAAGCAGTCAGCACTAGAAGCGCTTGCGTATCTATTTGAACCGAAAACCAAATTTCACGCAGCCCCAGGGAAGCTTGTTTTCCTGGCATCCTGCACCTACAGAAAGGTCGGCACCCGCCGTCTTCATTAAACCATCATTGTGCCTCCCCGAATTGAAGAGGTTCAGCTCCCGGCAATTGACGGCAGCGTGAACGAGTGACGCTTCCCAAATTACGTTTCCCGCGAAACACATCGGTTTCGTTGCATCGAGTTGGAGGCGCAAAAATAAAAATCATTTTTTATGATATTCAGTTTCTTTTTGAAAATAATAGATAGAAACTACGTTTTTCAAAAGTTATTTCGTGCCTCTTCAAAAGTTACTTTCTGTCTCTTCTTCAGATTTGAAAGAAAGAAAACTATTTTACCAAGGAAAGAAATCACGGAACTATTGGTGAGTCTGAAGTCATTGTGCAAATAGGGTGTTGCCAATTTATCCGATGAGAAAGAGAGCACGCTACAAGAGAGTGTGTCTGCCGGCTAATGGATTAACTCTGTACGTGCTTCCAGTCGAGATTTTCAACGTATCGCAGGAAAAGTAACTGCCAATTTATCCTCACTACTTCGAATACCCAATGGCATATACGGTAGAGAGGCGTCACGTCCTCTAGACTTGTATTCTCGCTACCTATCTGTACCTAATATCTTTACAAATGTTTCTCTTATTACGTTCGATTTGTTCAGCCTCCGCATATTTTTACTTTAATAATTTTAGTCTTGTTTCTTTAAAGTTTTCTCACGAAAGCAGTTTAGAACTAAACTTCATACGTTTTCTTAGATTTAGAAGGGTAAATTAATGTTTTCTTGCGTTTAATACAACCAGCGCTCGTCGGTAAAGTGCGTTTTATACACATAAGAATCGTACAAGTAAACATTGTACACAATTTAGCATGGCCCAATATATCTATATATAAATTTCACCAATGTTAAATTGTCTACAATGTTTACATGTAAGATTCTTATGTGTATAAAACGCACCTTACCCGCTCGTCTAACGCGCTCCGTGCCTATTATATTTTTAGTTTGTTACTTTATGTATGTAAAATAAATGATTGGTAATAGTAATTTTGTAATCATCCAACTTTAGCCTATTTGGAATTAATTACTAACAAGCAGTCAATTACAATGGCTTTATCTGTCCTATTCGTGAATTGTTTAGATTTGATCAAAATAGAATTACATAAGGTATTATCCTTAATGGGATAATTCTTTATTAACCATTTCATTATAGTCTGTGGATCACTTTTTGTACCAACCTAATATTTTTTCATTCGCTATTTCGCAACATAGAAGTTACGACACAATTCACCTGTCAAACATAATTGATCGATCCTTTAGAAAATGAAGAACCCACTGCAGGCACGTGATTCCTCGCACGTGGGAGAAAAGTCGCCGAAACTGAAAAAGAAATTCCTGCGGAAATATTTGGGTCAGCGTCGTTAAGACGGTCCAATCAGTTTTCGGTCCGGCCTAAGACGGGAATCCTTGTCGCTGCGATGTGCTCAAGGATATCGGCAGATAGGGATTTCCGGTAACGGGATCAGGCATCTATGTTGCTTGTTCGCAACCTGCACGTGTCGAGAGATATGGTTTGCTGGCTGGGCTTGTTGCACGCGTAAGCCAGGTTTCGATCGCACGTTTGACGCGGAGCGGGAGAAATTGATACATATTTCATTTTTTCTAATCCTCGCTAAATCAGTCGTCGTTCATTTTTTCAATACGACCTTTGTTTTTAGAAATGTAAACATTTTTTATGGGTAGTTTAAGACTGTTTAAACAAACTCTGAGAAAACAATAGCTGAAACAATAGAAGGTCTTTATAATAGACTAAGATAGACGATCGTTAAAATCGAAGACGATCGTATTCTCCACGGAATCTCTCAATTTCTAACATTCAAATCTTGATGAACGATCAACAACTCGTAGGGGAAGATTAGGTGTTTGGCACTAACGTTACACTTCCTTAGTAAAATCGATATTACGGAACGAGGCCTCCTCTTCGATATATTTGTTTGAAATCCTACGCTTTAAATTTCTGGCGGAATATTTCCTTTCATAACATTCTGCTGAGCCGAAAATAACTTTTCCGCCTTCTGTTTCTCCTCCATTGCTTTCATTGTGATGTAAAACAATCATGAATTCGAAATAAGATGGAACGTTGTTTATAGAAAAAAAGAATTGTCTCTATTTTTAGTTCGTAATCGTAATAATGGAAGACAATAACTGAATCAAAGCCGTAGCCGTAGAAACCTTAGTGACGGATAAGGCAAGCAACTCGACGATGGATCGATGTTTCCTCGTAAACAGTTAATTGTCGCAACGAAGGGCTATTACTTCTATTAAAATTATACCTAGTTTTAAATGCAGTTTGTGGTTATTAAGATTTTCTAGAATAAAGTAATTGAATATCTGAACTTATCTAATATTACGTAATAAAAAATATCTACGTCGAGAAATTGCAGCATGTATTGAAAGAGATACTTGAAAGTGCAGAATGCAAATGGAAATTTTAAAAATTTCAAAGTGAAATTGCGAAATTTTGGAACAGTTTAATTTGCATTTTATCGAAACTCTTAACTCTGCAGGCAATGGCTAATAGTGAGTCAAGAAGAATATCGTATTTTTCTAAACAGAAATTTTTTGAATTTTAGTAAAAACAAAATTTACATTGGAATCTTTTTTAGAAACATTTTTAAGAATACACTCTTTAATTAACACTCTAAAGTTCTGAAAGCATAAAGACCGTTATGTTCGCAGAGACGCCAAAGGAAAAGCAACTCTGTCAATAAGTTTTCGTTTTCGCATACTCGAGCAAAAAGAAACTTTCCAACAACAAAGCAAAAGAAGTAAAAAAGAAACAAAGACCGACAGAAACCCTGACGTTTCTCCCCCCCCCCCTTCCCCTTCGTCGGAAAGATGCAACGTTATCTTGCACTGCGCGCAATACCCGGAGTGAAAGTTTACGATTGAATTCTCGAAACTCCAATCCGGGCCGTGTTTGAACTTAAGAATCAATTAAATTCTCGGCACGGAAATAATTAGCTTTCGTTTCTCAGGTCAAGAAGAGGCGTCAACAACGGTGGCGGCGGCGGCGAGCTCGACGCCAGCTGCGACAACGGCAACGGCCGGCAACTCCCAGGCAGTGGTCACGGCCGGAATTGGTCAGACCAACGCTACGGCCAATAATGCTGGAATGCCGGTAAAAGCGGGCACGTTGGATGCATTGCTCACGACGACATATTGCCGCAACCAGAAGTATCTGTCCCGACAATTGGCGCAGCTGCATCCCGAGCTCACGATGCCCATGTTCAGCGGTAAGTTTCTTCCTCGTCGTCGTGCCGATTGCTCTTCGGTAAAAACAATATTGAAGAATAAATCGTTTCGTTTTGTGTTTCGCGTACTGTTTATTAGAAAACTTGTTTTATTTTATTGATTTTAAGATGCTTTGGCTATTGTCCAAAGAATCTTCATATTTTTCAAGGATCTTTAGTTTGATCTTATCCTGGAAACTCATAAGGAATACGTTTCAAGGAAATTAATAATCAGTTTGAAGATTTTATAGCATAATTAAAAGGATGCTTTGTTAATTATAATTAAAATTTAATAACATAGTTTTATTTACAGTTTCTCAAGGTAGCTTCTGTGACCCAGAAAAAAATAGTTAAATTACATGACCGAGTAGAGGAGATTCATCTTTTTATCTTCCAGCGAGACTATATATTAATTTAAAATTGTGTTAAATTAGTTTTCCTGCATATAATTCCTTGGAAAACTTCAAAGGATACACATCGCACGTACATTTTTACATTAAAATATTATTTTATGATCTCATAAGCACAATTTGAAAACTTTATGAACTATGTATTATTGCTCTTTGAAACTTTTTCCCGCGAAACCTTTAAAAATATTAACTTTATAAATCGTGATCTATTCTGGCTCTCATCTTAACTGAACTTTACGCGAAAATATAATCGAGGCAGGGATAGAAGCCCGGGGCATGAATTAAACTTCCTAGACACAAGAAAGTTTTTGATACAACCCTGCTCATTATTCTGCAAAACAGTTATATAAATTGGAGCTTGTTCATTCATGAAATAAATGCTCTTTAGTCACTTCATCAAATGTTTTTTACTCTCATTGCATTTATCATTGATACGGCGTGATATTATTCTCAAGCATTTGTATAAGATTTACATTTTTCTACTTTTATCTACAGTAGAATAATATTTACTTTCACTAAAAATACAATAACATGGTACACGAAATTATAAATTTAGCTATTAGTGTTTTTAGTTTCAAAATTCGGTAAAAATATTTCAAGTTATTAACTTAACTAATTCTAGGGATAACCGTCCGATTTAAGAATTTTAGTTCTGACGAAAAAAATATCCTAAAAAGTATTAATAAGCTCATGATATAAAATGATTATAAGCCTAAAATAAAAAAAAAACGCTCGTGCAGACGGATGCAATAATAATAGTAATCAATGGCTCGATGAGCGTACATAAAGAGCGCGTAATTCGAGCGTCGAATCCCCGGCGCCCCAGAGGTGAATTCTCAACGCTAAATCTCCCGAGGTTTCTCTCCCACTCTTTCGTGGGCGTAGACTCGTAAAGCTCCGAGAGTCGCGCGAGCTTTAAAGGATCTCGTAAACGGGCCGCCGCCTTCTCTTCCTCCGGTGACTTTTAATCGCTCCTTTTTCTTCTCCATCTTCAATTTCGTCCTTTCTCCAGCCGCTCGTTCGTTTCTTTTTATATTCAGCACGCGCGGCGTGTTTGCACCCGTTCGAGAGGACCGGCGGAAGATGTCCCGGAGGAGAAACTCGAGAGCAGAGGTGTGCCAGGCTCTGTTAGACTCCGTGGAGATAGCGGTTATGGGCAAATTTAATGCGTCCAACACATTTACTTAATATACATATCGGCTTTACACCTCAACGCTAACGGTATCTTCAAAGTTTCATCTTTGCTACTTTTTACTGCTTAAAATAAGCTGCACTTTCAGAAAATTTAGATTCATTCTAGCAGAACACGCAGATAATAAACGTTATAACTTTAGAAAAACTTAGAATGTAAACTTTACATGTTGCTCGTAAATGTACTGGCCGCGGCTGGTCTAGAAATTTAGCGCAAAGAAACAATGCTATATTACAATTTGGTAGAAAATTGAATAATAATTTCAACGGTATAAAGCTCTCGGAATTTTTTTCCAAAGAATTAAGTTTTCAGGGGTTTGAAAAATTTTTTAATTCAAAAATGTTGCATGTTTTACCAAAAAACTTTTAATTGGATGAATGCTTTCATTGATGAAAAGATAAATAACACAGCAACCCTGCTAAACTTTGAAGATTACCAGTATTTTGTTGGTTCAATAAGAAAATTTAATTTATAAATCAAGATTTTTTATAATATTTAATGAAAATCGAAAAGAACATACTTTATACTTACAAAGTATTATTGAAAAACAATAAAATCAATTAGAAAAATCAGTCGTATTTAACAAATTCCAAAAATGACTTCTCCTCGCCGATGAAGCTCCGTAAACTTTTGCATTTACAGCAAGCACTACTGACAGAACGCGCCTTCGATTTTCTTTTGTTATCTCGCGTGCTCAATCTTTCAATAGCCATTCTTGTACTCTATTTTCTTCCCCCCACTGACTTCTGCATCTCCATAAACCACTCTTGTATTTCCCTCGACCCATTCATCTACCTATCTATCTTACGTCTCTCTTTCGTTTTCATTTTCCCGGCGCTTAATTTCCGTCTTGCTTTACTGCGCCTCTTCTTTTGCTTTCCTTCGCTCGTTTATTTGCGCTGCAAATATAAAAAGTGAAAAAGGAAAAGATGCCAAAACGTAATAAGAAATATTTTCTGCATCGGTGCCACTGGTATTGTCCCTGTTTCTTTTATGGTTCAAATTTTCCTTCTTCGTACTGACTTTTCTACAAGTATGATTACCCCACTCATTAAGGCTTGAAAAAGCATTGTAAAATTGTTTAAAAATATGTACGTCTTCGTACGGAATTTCGGATAATGTTACTTTACTATGTTCGTAATCTAATTTCCTGGAGGTCGTTCGCAAGCACTCAAAACTTGGCACGCGATTTCAATTTATGCGGAATCTCTAGAATACAGATTGACGAGTATTCAATACAAGATTATACACTTAAGAAATGAGTAGTTGTGTCCTTATTGTCGTAAGAAACTAAGTATGTAAAAATATAATAGTTAAAATGTGTATGTTCCAAAATTTTAACTAAAAGGAAGCTATAATACTCGTAAATAAAAGTTGCTTATAGTTTGGAAAGGTAATGAATTTTAGATTTACTCTAATTTTCTCAATTTTCTGTATGTTTTCTGTTTTGATTTCAAACTAACATTTTCTTAACACGAACTAACGTTTACTTAAGGAAGCGTAACTCATCAGTTTGAAGTCGAGTAAGTGTTTACTCATCTAAAATTTAATCGTACTTTTTGAGTGATAATGCGCAGCTGGCGCAGTGTTTAAATTCGATTTTCGTTAATGTCGCTATCTGTAGAAGATTATGCAATTAAAATTTTGAATTTTTTGTTTCAAATTAACAATATTAAATTTATTACTTTTGCTCAAAAAAACATTATCTTCTCAAATGTAAAGATAATAATAATATAATAGTATTATAATATTATTGTTAAATTACGAGCAGATTTTTTAAAATTCAAAATTCTAATTGTATTGCTAGAAAGATTTTTCTTTTAGGGAAATTTTCTCTTCCACTTGAAAAAGAGAACATTTTTATTTCAATGCAGAAACATATTCTTAATTAACTTTACTAATTAGCTTAAATTGTGTGCATCTTTAATTTTTTTTTTAAATACTTGCGGTACAGGTCTACGCATTTCAAGTACAGTTCTGAATGAAAACGCTGTTGATAGCTTTCTTAAGTAATTTATAAATGAAGAAAATTTTAATTTTCCATTTTAAAGGCTTTAAAGAAAGAATTTATTTATCTATATCTTTTGGCTTCTTGTCTAAAGGGTCACAATTTCTTACTCTGTATTAATAAACTCACTTTTAAGAATATTAGTTTGACATTTTCCAAGAACCTTAAAGATAATGATCAACTTAGAAGACACACAAATATTTTACAATTTCGTGTAGTGAATGACTCAGAAGGGACTAGCTATAAGAGGATTTCGTGACGCTTCACGACATTCATACAATTACCGCGACAAAGAACTCTGATCTACGCTTAGATTACTAAGATAAGAATAAAACATTTTAGATTTTAACATAAATCTATTCTAATTAACTCTCCAACGGCGGAAATATAAAAAGCATTCTCTCTAAATTTTTAGAAAAGCTGAAGAAAATCTGTTTTAAAAATGAATACAAGCATTCGACAGTACAAGAGTTTACAAGAGTTTTCTTTAAAAACATCACTGTCACTCCTTTCTTTCTAGAATGTTTAGGAGCTGCCCGACATCTATTTCGCCTCCGAGACAACTTTGCGCTTCGCAGGAACGTTTTTAGGTCTCGCCATTCTTTTCCCTCCGTTCAGAAGCTCATCACGTCCATTTATAACCGCTGGTTGCCATCACGATTTCCAAGCCGATTTTCCCGCCTATTATTAGTCTTGCACATGCGTTCGCGTACGGAATCGTTACGCCGCCTTGTTCCTCTTCGCTCTTTACATCGACCCCGTTTCTACGCGTTCACGTTGACACCGCTGCGCTAAGCTCAGAATTTCAAAGGAATTCGTCCAAATAATAAAACTATGCAGGCTCCGCGGTTGATGCAACGCTGGATCATTAGGAATGCCGGGTTATTGTTACGGAAGCAACGTTTCTGTCATTCAGATTATGTAAACGGAAGTTGTCCGAAAAAGTTCGGTGCATTTTGAAAACGTCACTAAATCACTGGCGTTACAAAGTGGAAAACTTTTTCAAATTCGTAAATCTTCTTAAGATCTTTTCAAGAACACCTACAGTAAACACTGTGCGTATACTTAAAACTACGGTGAAAATCTTGTTTTGTGAAAAAGATATGTCACATCTTGTTTATTGATTTTTCTCTAAGAAAGTTATCCTTGTTCCGTGTACTTATTCGCGAATTGCGAGTTTCCGTAAAACGTTTTAAAAATAAAAGTAAAATTCAGCAGTTTTATTGTAGAATTAAGAAGATAAAAACGCTTGACAAGTTTAAAGTGTCTACCATAAAATGACGTAAGAAGGAATATTTATGAGCACAAAAGCAGACACATCTCCCAACAAAGCGCGAATTTATCGATCGGTCCATTTCGTCTTTCAGAAAAGCGCGCAATATTTCACATCTAACAGAATTCTCAAGCTCTTGCATCGACTTCCCCCTTTTTATAAGTCCGGCATTTTTCTCCCTAGCCAGAATCAATAGGCCCAATATAACTTTCGTAAACTGCTAGTTATCCGGGATGGTGAGGAGAGTAAATCGATATTTGCTTGAAATATGAAGGCTCGAGAGGTGTGTGAAAAAATTCCGAATGCAGGAGCGACCAGCACTCGTAATTCAGTCTTTATGAGGCGAGAAAGCTGAGCAAGTACGCTAAACAGGATAAGGAGATGCAGAAGTTGCGCCCGCCTTGGGATATCGAACTCGTAAGGCGCATACATTTCTCGTCCGCTCGCTGCTACAGTAACGAGTTTCTTACAAAAGTTGCGCCTTCCGCGAGGATTTGAATTTTTTTCCAACCACAGGACGAGCTCCATTCAGCCTCTGCATGCTAATGTCAGGCCAAGGCTGTGTGTCATGCTCGCTTGCGCTTAATGTAAGCGCCAAAATTGGGCTAATTATTATTAAATTCAGATAGAGTAGATTCACTCGAGAAATTAGGAAAATCCGTTTTTAAGAGGGGTGAGGATTCATTTAATTGAATCAAATTAAATTAGTCGCATTTACAATTATGCAAAGCGGATTATGTAGATTAGAGTGTTTGTTACTCCCCTGTTATTTACTGTTAGACATGAATTATTAGTTGAATAAGTTTGAATTGCAAAGATTAAAATATCAATGTTTTTAGCTTTTATTAATATTGAAATTGTAACATTTTTGTTATTACTCTTTTATTTCGTTGATTTTGAAAATTAATTATTTTAATTGTGGTGGTAGGTTATATAATCTTTCTTTTAAAATCAACCTTCAGCTAAATTAATTAATTTTATCCATATATATTATATCAATGTGCCTAAAATTTAAACCTTATTCAAGAAACGTAAAGTTAATCACCATCAGGGTAAAAGTAAAGCTTTGATAGTTAAGCAAACGTGATTTTTCTAAAATAACGTAATGAAATATGCAAAACGATTAAACGAAATCAAGAGCGAAGTAGTGCTTTCAGTCGATTAACTTTTTTACACATTTATCTGCGTTTTACACGCAGAATTTTCCGTTACATCAGTTTAACGACAAGGACTTTGATAAATCAGTCAATTGTAAAATTCACTCAATACGAAATTTTAAGCAGAAACTTACAGGATAGACTACAAAATCTATATTTGAACAACTGCAACTATTCTAAATCCCAAGTGAATTATTCTGAATAATTGAATCGATGTTACTTTGATACAGCACTGTAAACTGACTAATGTAAACTTTATACATTATTATTTTCGAATAATGTCGAATAATAATTAATACTCAAAAATCAATCATCGTTATATAACTGAAGTTTGAAAATCTCTGTAAAAAAATTGTTCGCGAAGAAATTTACAAAATTTTTTTTTAACAAAACAGACGTAAAACTCATTGTATTTGACCCTCACGCAAATTCGCAAATGCTGTGCCATTTGAACTTTTTCATGACTGTTAAAAGCTGTTTGAACTAATAAAGATGTAAAACTTTCTATTCTTTACTCATTAAAGAGAGTTAGCGGATTTTAATATAATTTTATCTACAGCAGATGCTTTTTAGACTGCTGAAACTCCTCGAAATAGTTGCTTCATTGTTAAGAACTTTGTTTGGACTCTTTAATGGAATCGAAACTAATTAACAGTTCATAATTTTACGATTTCAGCGCTGCTCCATTCAATTATTATTCGCTCTAGAATAATAATTTCTGTATTCAAGTTTCTGCTAAATTTCCTTCAATTTTATCCGTTCCATACCAAAAACATGCATACCAACAAGTTATCGCGCAAACCCATTAATCAAACCCATCCATTACAGAAAGCAAAAAAAAACGGCGCTCCGCGGCTACGCGTAGCAAAACAAATGTGAATGAGCTCGAAAGTGCACGGAACGAAGAGCACATCGTGAACATTCGAATGCTTCAAACGCCGCGAGTACGTCCGCTAATTTCTGCGATCGAAAAGACTCGCGTTTCCGCGATGCTTCTCTCTCGCGAACCTCCCCCCGCACGAACGAGATTATTTATGTGCAAGCTCGCGTCGAGCCACGTAATTAACGCCTTAATTCGCCGAGGCACAGGGCGACTGCTTTATTACAAAAGCTTCGAGAATGTTGCAATTTTGGAAATTACTCGACGACTGCTACCAACTTTACTATGGCTATACTGTCGCTAAAATTACGGGGTGAGGGGAATTCATGGACTTGACGAAGGGGCAACGCGTGAAAGTATCTAGCCTGTTTTGCTACTCCTAGTAAATTGTTGTTTAACGTATAAATTCTGTGCGCCAATGACTAAATTTCTGTAGGTTTCAATGTTTTTTCTTTCTTCGTTTCGATATCCGAACCCATAATTTAATATTTCGTTATTGAATATTCTTCAGTCCTACAATAGTTTCGAACTTTGTATTCTATTTTGATTTTTTTATTTACTTTCCTATAGGCCGATAAAAAGGGCTCTATCTCTAGTATTGGAATTTTTTATTACAGAGATCACCCACAGGTTCCAGACGGCGCGGCGCGAGGTCCGTCAGTTATTGCTTCAGTACCTGCTGCCGTGGTTACACAACATGGAGCTCGTCGACCCGAACGTCCCGCCGCCTTCGAATCCCCTTAGCTACTATCAGGTAAGGCTGAACGCTCGTAAGAGAAGTAAAATCGGCCCGTATAATCCCTCGTCAATGTTTACGCGCTCGGCCTTTACGAGAAATGGAACCTCGGGTAGGAGACCTGATAGTTTCTTCATTTCTCCTGGATCTGAATGTCCCCTTTATGATTCATTTATGATTCTTCGATAAGATGAGACTTAAAAAAATCATTCCGACTGACGTGCGTTTACGTAAATGCACACAGTCAGGTAGAATAAATGAAATTATAATAAGAGTTTTTATGGACGCACCGATAAACGAGAATTTAAACTGAATATTTTACTCGCAAGCGCATTTTGTTGCAAATCCGTTTTTACGAGAATTTCATGAACGCAAGGACTTGTACGATATCGTGTGGATTTATTTACGTGCGGTATGTCGAATTCTAAATAAATTTTATATTTAGCTTTTATATTTTAACTATAAAACAACTAGGTAAAGATACATTTTTCTTCCTCTGTTTAATTGCTCGTATCCTGTCATACTAACAATTTAACAACTAATTTAAAGGTTTTTAAATGTACGTTTATATGTTTTTTATGTTTTTATATACTGGCCCAGATAATTGAACAACGCAATTAATTGATCCGGAACAAATATCCTGTATGGATAGATGGAAATTTAAAAATGTTATTATACGACATGACATTAATTGTTAATAAAACGAAATAGTTTGACCTGATAAATAGCGCAATAAAGAAGAAAAAAGAGACAGAAAAACTTATCTCGAGAAATAACCGCCTGTAATGCTCGAGTTTTCCGGAGTTACTCGGCGCGGAAACTGCAAGCAAGAAAAGAACGCGGCAGACGGCACGATGCATTCGAAGGGTTCGACGCGTTGCCGACTCGCGATTATTCATCGGACCGCGATGCGTTTTTACCCGGGAATTTCCCTTGTGGCCCAAAGACGACGCGGACGACGCGACATTCTCAAGTGCAGCTCGCAGATAAGAGCGAGAGGGAAGAAAGTATTTGCTGCAATGAATCTGTCTGGAAGCCCGAGGGACCTTCGTCGAGGCATATTTACGAGCGAGTCCGAAGCTGTATGGATTTAAGTGTGTCGGTGATGAATCCACTTGAAAGTGGCAGCGCTAAGCGCGCGTCCGAAAGAAGTTGCGCTAAGGGTATATCTTGTCTTACGGCTGGATTTCTGATTTATGGCTCTAGTCGAATTAGCTTTAATTGGATGCGAGGAATAAAGCAGAGTCTCTAAATCATTTTCAGTCTTCCTTTCTGTATTATGAAGCAAAGCATTCGACAGGCGGGATATTTTTCTTGCTCAGACTAGTTCGCGAGACTTACCAGCTTCATGTAATTGTATCTCATTAATGGTTTTTGTAAATGATGTTTTTAATTTACACAGAAATTAGCCCAATAAATAAGGATATCATTTCAGGAAAAGTATGAAATTTCATCTCCGCATGTAAAAGTTTATTAAAAAAAAGTCTCGTAATTCTATCACAAAAACAATTTTCCGCGACGAAAAAGATTTGGAGGCGAGTATCGATTCCGGTACCTCTCGCATGCTAAGCGAGTGATTTTTTCGACAGTATTCATTTCAATCGCTCAAAGTGACTTTCATTTCATTGCTTTGGCGCGACGCTGCACGTGTGCAGGAAAACGTCCACGTTTTGTTCCGACGTAAATCGAAATGCTTTTAGTATTATTAATAAATTTATTGGACTCGTGCAGCTGCGCGAAGAAAACAAAATTTATCGATATCTGTGGCGAGTGCTAAAGGCTTTGCTCCTTTTATTTCAATAATTCAGCCCCCGGCGATTAAATTTTCATTCCAAGGAAAGGATAAACTTTGTCTTTGCGCAGACTTGGAAAGTTTCGGAAATGCTTCGTATATTAAATGAATTTATTGTGTACTTTCGAAGTTACTATCTTTTAGAAAATATTAAGCATCAGTTTGTAACAAAATAATTATTGATTCGGAATCATTTCATTTTGCCTTACGAAGAATCAAAATATTTTAATTTATTTAATTTATAATAAATTTTAATAATATATAAACACATTTTAAAATGTAGAAATTTTTGTGAAAAAGATTTTCCGGAAAGTTCAGTTCAGAGAATTTTCAGTCGATTGAGCAAAAACTTATATGCTACAATATCTCAGTCTTGAAAAACTTATAAACATATCCTTCCAGTGTGAAATTTCTAAAAATAGACAATTTGATTATCGTAAAAAGCAGAAAGAACCGATTTCGATGATCCAGTTTTCGCGCGCGCAGTAAACGCCTGAGCTTTGAATTAAAAGGGGACTGTGGTATCAAAGAGTTCCGGCGCACTCCTTTTTATGCTGTCCTCAAGTATATAAAATTCAAACCGATATACCTTCCGCTCCCATACTTGCTTTTCACTTAGTTTTACGGGCAATAAAAGTACGGCGAAACTTATTTTGAGTAAGGCTTCTCTATTTTTCTGGCTCTTTGTCAGCGACGCTTATATAGTTTGCTCGAGCCCCGAGGCGATAAATTCGTGCGAAAGAGCAAACATTTTTGCTTAGCGTAACTGTTCCTCTAATGCCTCTGCATGTTAAATAGAGATAGAATTGTAGCTGGTTTTAGATAAGTAGAAAACTTAATGTTAATTGTAGCTATACTGAATTAAAAGTAGAGAATTATTTTAAAGAATATACCATTGTTTGGAAGGATGGATGCATATTTGTCACTTAAAGCCTTTTTATTTGAATGTTTGTGGTGCTTCATGAATAACTATACATAAACACTATGTGTATTCAAGAGGAAAATTATTAATGCAGTCGCTTCAGTGAAAATTCGAATACGCAAAATATCTATGAATAAAGCATTTTTTTGTGTTTAAGCTTTACGTATTCCGAAGGGAATAGATTTTGATTCCTTTTTGCATGCAAATTTTTCTTACATAAGGAGTCCTGAATAATTTTTTTTTTTTTTTTTAAATGTTTCCGGTCAGTTTTAATAAAAAATTAATCAGACTGTAAATATAATTTTGATTATATAAGTTGAAATGTAATTGAAAATATAAATGGAATGTTGAATCTGTTGGTTGTATTATCTACGCCGCTATCGCGTGTTATTTATGGAATCTAATTTTAAAATTATTTGTAAACATCGCAAATGAAATAGTTGATTCAAAATTACCCAGTAGGAATTTCCCAGCATCGACAAGAGAATTTGAAGTTATTTGACGTTCTATTGCTGCAGCATCTGCAAAGTTCCTTCAATGAACTCAGAATATCTATAAACACCCCTAAACAGGGTCTTATTTGCAAATAAACGACAAAATTTCAGTACCCTGAATGAGCCAGTCTATTATCGCTTGCTCTCAAGCTCCGCACATTCCCTTAATAAAAACAGATGATATCCCCGTTATCACCGTTGAGTTTAAGCAGGGAAGCTCCTCTTATTGGGCTTAGAGCAGTTTTATTGGGGAGGATCAAGGAATTTCAAGACGGGACTGAAACTTAAAATGAAAGCCCATCATTTACTATTTTCTTTTTCTCATCCGTAAAACTTGTCCCCCTCCTGCATTCTCCCTTTCTGAATTTTGAAGTAGGTAGGATATTAAAAAGTGCTTAAGCGACTAAATTCGCTTGATGAAAAAATAATAGCGAATTTGCATTGCGAATTATCGGTTTTGCTCTTCCTTCATGCTTAAGTAAGCGCGGAAATTAATGCGCGCTGATGGAAAGTATATCAATTATTCGTTTTATGAAGTGCCTTGACTGCAGTATTTATTAGATGGAATCGCAATGAAAAGGTAGGATTTACGCATTCACAAAGAGATGATTCTGTGGGCATTGTCTCGTAAAATTTAGTTTGAGTTCACGGAAGAAAAAGCTTTTCAAAATTAAAGCTTCGTTAAAAACTGAAACGGGCTTTTAGCTGTTGCATATTGTTTGAAGATGCTACTTTTAACAGAATAAGTTCTCATTTAATAAAAAGGTTGATCATCGAAATTAGGTAAAATTTCTTTTAAGGTCACTTGCATATGATTCACTAAAAATTCTGAAAATTTTGAAAATCCTCGAGGCCCTCTCTCTCTCTTAGTCACTTGCAGACACGAAAAATCGCTTCCGTCTCGCGCTTGTGCAGATAAAAACAAGTGATTTATCACTCTTTCGGATTTAGACAGTAAACGAGAGCCCCACCATTTGAGTTATACGCCCACCAACCGATAAACCACTACTAGAATCTGCTCCGCTTTCGGTGAAAGACATAAAAGTGCACTGTCTTAGTCTGCATGCAAATGTAATGCAACTTTGTCAACGTTTCTGTTTTCTTTATAATGTGGTTCCGGAGTTCCAGCGGTTTTGTTGTAAATGGAAGTTTAGGGGAGTTAGATTATTTAAAGATGCTGATCGATCAACATACATTTTCGAACAAAATTTTATACGATTTTTAGTATAGTAAGCATGTATTTACTTCATCAACACAATTTCGAATATAATCTGATAAGTAATGTAATTACTTATAAACGTCTCTTTACTCGGTCGATGCTCCTCGACACAGAATATTCGAAACAATTAATGGCTTGCAACCAGCGAAACCGCAAGCTAAGCTGTGCCGACCATGTTGGCGTTTAGAACTCCTTACTCTAACGTACTAAGAAATCTTCGAGCTGCCAGTGGGATTGTCTGCCTGATCTTACGATTCGCGAAACTTTGTCGGCAATTCTAGTAGATCAATTTTAAAGCCAGCTGGCTCTAATACTTAAATGCATTTAGCGCTTTATCTCGACAGTTATTGCGCTTTTAATTTTCCGTAATTTTCAGTATTCAGGATTGTTGAGTTAAGCGCCTGAATAATTTACATACTTTAGAATGTTTAAATTTGTTTCGAGATTATGAGTGGATCATGAATTTACTGTTTTTTACTGGATTGAATATGTTTATTCGACTTTAAGGATAGCAACTCCGTCTTATACTTAAAGCCGTTCGTAAACTTTCCTTGTGCATTACCATTTTTGAATAAAAATGTTCAAAAAACTATAACTTACATCAGAAGTTTAAGCGCAAATCATAATTGTGAAACTTTAAACTGTGATTTCCAAAAATTTTAGTTCATACATCTCAATGATTCATTGTACATCATAAATTTCTTACTGAAACATTCAAAGGTACGAAAAATTATAAGAGTAAATAACGATTCCAATAATTTTCACTAACCGAACTCTGCTATCCTTTCTCGTCTACTTTTATTAAGTTTTTTATCTGAATATTTGCCATAATCGTTAAGCTTGTTTTTGCCTGTCTCAATACGTATACAGGTATGAAAGATTTACGGGAAAAGTGTAGTTTTTAATCGTGCTGTCGTTGTACAGAACGTACTAAAGAGTTTTTAGTCGTTTAAAAACTATTTCTATTATTTTAGTTATGCTGCCTGTGCATACCTGGCGTAGCCATCGTCGACACACTGCAGAATTATATTCGCAAAACTGGCACAGTCGTTTTCGTTTCGGCTTGCATCGACGTCACATTTTTTTTAGCCTTTTTCACTTTTATGCGAATTTGCCATGTGGAAAACCAGCCCGCAAATTCTGCGGAATTCGGCTGTTTCGATACTTTCAGCTCCGCTGGTCAACTAATGCGGGTCACGCTTTCAGGATTATATTTTGATTGCTTTTTTGGCTCCTACGTGTTTTCCGTGTAATTGCATGAAACTGTTTGCGATGTTTGTATTAAAAAATAGACAAGCCGCACTTTCATTTCGGCAAGTTTTTTTTTAGGGATGAGTTTCTTGGACTTGATTATTGGATTAAATCCTATACGGTCGCAAAATGATGATCAAGAGAAAAATTTCATGGAATGTATGGAAATTTTTTAAATTTAGTTTCTATTTTAAGTACACTAATTTAAAATTTACTTCTTGTTTTTCTATATATTTAAGGCTATAATAAGACTATACATCTTAAGGAGCAAATGTAAACACAACTTTTTTGTTGACTGATACAGTAGAACTGAGAAAAATTTAATACAAATTTTGTGACTTATCAGCTGCTCGTAATGTGGTTCGCCGTGATAAAATAAAAAGGTTGACGAAGTCAAAGTGATCTTTCTGTATTACTTATTTGATTTAATAGTAGAGGAAGTTTACCTGTTTACGAGCGAAGCGATGATTTAAAATGTTTATTTTATTAGAATCAGTTCATTATTTTTTTTAAATTTTTTGTTCTGGATGAGAATTCTAATAAAAAAAAAAAAAGAAATTACAAGAGCCTCCAAAAATGAATGATCGATTTTGACATAAAACCGTATAAAAATTTAATCAGGCTCGTCGGGACAGTAATTAATTATTTTTGAGTGATCACTTTCCAACAATATAAAATTTTTATAATTGGTTTTTCTTCTATAAAAAAATTTTATATTGATAAAAATAATTTTAATATCGAAAATGTGAAGTGGCTCTTTCAAACAGGAGAGAGCTTTTCAGATTTATTTTATGTGCGCAATTATTATTGTTCCCCCGCGAAAAACAGACCATTCACTGAGTATTTACAGAAAATTAAAAAATTCCTATTCGATAAAACAATTGAAATATTAATTAAAAATTTCGAATAAATGAACAGAAAAATAGAGTAGTAGCAAAAATGAGGTTAATACCTAGTTTGAAGTTAAAATCAATTTGAAATTAGATTACATCGAAGTAGAGAGCGTAATTGTTCCGTTTACTCTCGTAAAAAAAAAAAAATGTGATTTCAGATGTGCAAAAGATATTTGGAGGCGCCGGGTATCGATCCCGGTACCTCTCGCATGCTAAGCGAGCGCTCTACCATCTGAGCTACGCCCCCCCTTGTAAATATTTGTACCTTATCAGATTTTTGTCGATAGCCATTATGCCACGAGCACACTGTGTAGCAGTGAAAGTTTTTCAAGTCGACCTTCGCCACTGCCATCGCCGCGTACGTAAACATGCCATGCTCCCGATGCACTGCTTTTCCTTTCCCCCCGACTTTTTGCCGCTACCCAAATGTTGATTTAACAGCTTTCGTCATAGATTTTTTACTTTCAAGCTCGGCTGTATTGACACTTGAGTGTGTACACAGTGTGCGACTATTATTCTTCACTTTATTTTTAAATCCTCTAATCGAGTATTAAATTTTCTTTTAAGATTTCTTAATGAGTTTTTCCTCTTTTTGACAACTCTCTCGTCTACGACTAATTGATTACCAGAAGACAAACGCTTTAGTTTGGATTTGCAAATATATAATTAAATGATTAAAACGGATCAATTAAACGTCGCGTGTATCATGAAGCTTCAATAAACACTAATTCAATGTGTGCTTATTAACTAATTCAATATACGCTTATTATCGTATTAGTGAACATTATAAAAGGAAATATATTTACGATTATCTAAAGTGCTTAACGCGTGTAGCTCTGCACACGGAAAACAGTTTAAATTAACTGGCTTACTAATTACTCTAAATTAGACTTTAAAATCAAATGAATAGAATTAAATGTACGAACCGAGATAATCCAAATTTAGGAGGACACTAGTCCCGCTCCTAAAGACCTATTTACTTGCGATAATAAATAAAGTAGGATAAAAATTATGTTAAATTTATTTTTGTAGAGTAGCTATGATTTTTGATAGTAAAAAATTATTTTTAAATTTCTCGAGATCGATAATTTCTTGTAACAATGACTCGACGCGTTTCATAATTAATTGTCGAATCCATAAACCAGTGGTAGTGCACCCGGGCGAATTGCAGATCTAGCATTCTATTGTTTGAAGATAATGCGCACATTATATGTGTAACTCTATACATTTGTTTAGTATAAATAAATATTATCTGTATATGCGATTCGTTGAGTTGAGAAGAGCTTTTGGTTCTTCATAATTTTCCTTATATTTGTTTTAAAATCGATATTATTTTTAAAATGAACTTTTTAATATGATTGAGGATGATTGAGGATTATTTACAAGTATGCAAATAAACCTTGGACATTTTGCAATTGAAAATGTGGTCATTTACTCTTTTAATAAATTGATATTTATTAATGTTATTTAAATTTTATCAAAGTGAAGCCTCATCAAAGACTTGTATTCGAATGTAACTTTCAATATTGAAAATGCAAAATACTTTTTGCAAAATTTAAAAAATCAAATGTACTCAGATACAGAAAGAATGAGTGTATTTATTTGCTAAGACACTAGAGTCAAGACTCGACGTCATGATTTTGATTGATTGCAGTGTTACGGCAACGACGTGACCCGCAGCGGTGCACGTCGCGAAGGTTGGGGCAGTGCCGAAGCTACCGAAATGGTTCTCAACAATCTCTTCTATATAACCGCTAAGGTAAGTTACAAGTTGAAATCTTGACATGAAAATCTGTAAGAAAGATCTGTTTAAACGTTTATAATGTGGTATTTATTAAAAAATATCAAAGATTACATATATAACAAAACATGAAAGAGAAAGAATTGACTTGATATACGATTTTCGCTTCTAATTTGTAAAGTTTTTGATCGAAATGTTCATTTTTTTTATGTCAAAAAAGATTATGGAGAAAATGCTTTCTGAACCGAAGCTAAGACTCTCCTTGTACTTTGAGTGCCACGGCGTCGAAAATAAAATTCTCGTGTATCGATAACATTCTATCTAAGGTTACACTTTTATGGAAACTCTGTACAAGACAAAAGATATTTATCTTCTACCTTTCAGAAATTTCTACTTTCAGATCAAATTACATTGACAACGCAGCTATATTTATCAAATATATAATAGCCATTTACGTTACTTACCAATAGATGATTTTTTGAAGCGCAAGCGTATTCAATTTTCAGTTCTCGGATGAGCACCCGAAGGAGACCGAAGAACTCTGGGCGACTTTGTGCGGCTGCTGGCCGAACAATCTGAAAGTGATCATCCGCTATCTCATCATCGTGTCGGGAATGGCGCCCCAAGAACTTTTGCCATACGTGAGTATCGTCAGGCATACGCTTATCTGCATCCTCCTGACGTTGAATTATTGAGACAAAATTGAGAGCGTCTTTGCCGGCAGCCCGACGATGTCAGGCTTCATCAAGTTTTCCTATTAGCGAGCGCTCGTTCTTTTTTTCTTTTTTTTTTTTATCGAGCAAAAAGCGGAAGGTCTTCGAGAGTTCAGGATACAAATAATTAGAGAAAAATATTGATTTTGGCTCTTCTACAATTCTTTTTCTCTTCTACAATTTCTCGATTAGTTGCCTAATGAATAAATCGAATGACGAGTGTGTACTTAACACAGGCGAAGCGGGTCGTACTGTACTTGGCGCGCGCTCGTCCAGAACGACTGGTGGACGAGATGATGACGGAATTGCAAACCGTGGAGACGCTCAATTGTCTGATCGAGCGGACGGAAACGCCGCCGTTCTACCGGCTGACCAGTATGCGCAAAGCCTCCTCCCACAGCGATGCACCAGCCGCCGATCCCGGAAACCCCACCAAGGATCTCGGCGTCGAAAAGGGCACTATTCACACCAAGAGGCACTCTGGCGAGGATCCCATCAAGACTGGGTAAGCCTTTCATCTTGCCTTTCTATTCTGAAGAAGCTTAACAGAATTTAATTACTTGCTTAAGAAGACCGACATCTATTCTTCCCGAAGTATGTACTTTGATGCGCGGGACATCATTTAAAAAGATACTTTAACGTAATTTTAAAAGAAAATTTTTAAGAGTTTTTATGTTGAATTTACTGTTTTTAATCTTAGGCTTAATAATTCTTGTAAAGGATACATACTGATTTAGTTGTATTTATTTGTTTTTATGTGTACTTAAATTTACTTACACAACAGCAGAATTTAACTGATTGAGAAAATTTTTATTGTGTCTACCGATTGCGCGATAAAATGCACATTAGTTCGCTGAGAGTAAATCTGTGATTTTGTCGTTACAGTGGCTCGAAATCAGACACGGCTCTGCGCGCCCTAGCTGGTTTTCCCTGCGGTGGTCGGGGCGAAAAATCCCGGACCCCCACCAGCGGACCGCCTTTAGTCCCAGACGACCTCTCCAGCCCGTTAACAGAGGCCGAGGTAAGTAACGTCGTCAGCGATGATCCTAGAGGAAAGTGCAGCCGATTCACAGCATCGTCAAGCATGGGACAGAATCTTAAAAGCACTACACTATATCTCTCTCTCGCACACACGCAAAAACACCAGCATCATCACCGCCCATCTAGATGTGTCGCATGTTGTTTTTTTTAATTTCCTCTGTTTATAGTTCTTCGACTTTCAGTTGACGTCCGACGACGCTTACTACATTCGTAACGTGCCTGTGGTCTTCAGCAACGGTCGGCCGCTCGCCAATGCCGGCGACAAGCTCGACGTGCCGCAGCCGCATCCCCTGCCGATGCCCGAGTATGGAGGCTACTTTGCGCCCCTCACGGAGTACCTACCTGACAGCTCCCAACCTATTAGCGGATTTCATAGGTAATGTATTTAATAGTATTCCTCCGGATTTCAGTCAATTTGTATCGATAAAAAATTGTGGAAAGAGATCCCTCATGAAAATAACTTTATCTAAGCTATTCATTTGAGAATGTTACTTTGCGAAAAGTAAAGTTTTAGCGAACCCTCTAAATAACATTATGCTCTAATAAATATTATGCTCCAACAACGTAAAATCCATGAGAGCAGTTAATAATGATAGAATTATTATGTAAAGTTTCAATAATACTTTGCCAAAAAATCGGCATTTTTTACTTCTTTATTTAAAAAATTTTCAGAATATTTCTTTGTAGTGAATTTTTATTTAAAAAAACTTTTCAAAGGGATATTTGAAAATATTTTTAAAATACAACTACAAAACTACATGTCAAAGGCCGTAAAGAATAGTATGTATTGAAATATTTCAGATGCAACATAGCTGTGATGCTCCTAACAGACGTAGTGGTCGACGGTATCCAATTGGACTGGGCTATTCACGTTCCATTGATGCTGCATATAGTTTTCCTGGGCCTGGACCACTCGCGTCCTTTAGTCCGCGACCACTGCCGCTTGCTGCTGCTGAACCTGCTGGTTGTGCTGGGCGACCACCGCGACCACCTCGGCGTTGCCCGCGTTCTCCTTGCTAACAAAACGGACTTGCTCGGGCTTGGCCTTTCGACGCCGCCATTGCCGGTTATCGAGCACAATTTTACAGAGGTTGATCCCGAATTCGATAGCTACCTATATGGACCTCCGCCCGCAGCTCCGCAGGCGAACAGCGCGTAAGTTATAGTTGATGATTTTTATAAGCGCTAACCGAATTTCTATTAAGTAGGCAAAATGTTATACTTATTATTAATAGAATTACATCGGACAAAATAATGCGTTTAATTAATTACATTTAATACATATATATATATGTAACAAAAATTTATTTTACAAAAAGTTCTTTAACGGCGTGCAATCAAAATAAATTTTTTGAAATTGAAAAAGCCATTGCTAATGAAAACTTGGTTCGTTGCAGCGCGGTGGTGCCAGCCGGGCAGTCGTCACCGCAGTCGCACTCGCCTCCCCCTCAATGCACGCCGCCTTCGTCGCCTCCGCCTCCGCCTCCGCCACCCCCGCCGCCGTTACCTCCGCCTCCTTCGGCCGAGACCTCGTCATCGCCGACCTTGTCTTCGTCGCAGTCCTCCTCATCCAACAACGCCAGCCCTGTGCACTCGCCGGTCAACGCTGGCAGCACGCCGCCTGCTACTATTAGGCATGTGGCGCCTAATATTGGGGAAGAGAGCAAGAATGCAACCACTGTTTATGCGTACGGTGAGTGAATTTTGTAGCGGATTTAAGCGCATTTTCAGGTTTTAAAGTTCTCCGAAATCGACTTATGAAATATTTGTATTTTGAAAAAATCATAAATAGCTATATGGGGTATTGCGCAATAGAATTACTTAATTGAGTACTATAATGTACACACTTGCAATCAGTCCACTATCAGTATTATCTACGGTTTCAACTTGTGCGAGCGATATATTTCTAATTATAAAGGAGGATTCAATCCTCTCGTTAGTATCAATGGTATCGACTCGCACGTATAGTCATGCGTACAAACGCTGATACTGCTCAAACGTATTATACGTTATACGTGCTGCATTTCAAAGGAAAACAACTTATATACAACCATAGCTACAAGCAAAGTATTGCTTGCTTTATGTTACTATGTGTAGTTTATTTATATCTATATCTCTAGTGATTTTTTTCATTGTACCGTTGCTAATCAGAAATATTTTGCAAATTGAATCTAATTTAATTTCTGATATACTATAACTAGCAAGGGGCGTTGCTTAATGTGCGTATTTTGAACATTTGTTATCTCACTAGGTTAAATGAAAAAAATACCTTTAAACGATAATAACATTCAAGAATCATCGACGACATTTTTAATCGATTTAAAATTAACTCAAATTAAGAATTTTTAATTATCTGCCTGTGTAAAGTTTCAAAAATCTGTTTACGGATATGAAAAAAGCTCAGCCAGAATAATCTCAAATAAAAAGTTGTACATTAATCAAATATCAAAAAGTAAAATACCTGGAGGCGCCGGGTATCGATCCCGGTACCTCTCGCATGCTAAGCGAGCGCTCTACCATCTGAGCTACGCCCCCTGTTATGAGTTCACAGCTGATCAGATTTTTCGAGTGGTCATTCTGTCCTACTTTCCTGCAGTGAAAGGTGCCAAAGTATGCACGGCCTGTACGTAGCATCCGCATATAATGTACTAGAATATGTTCTTAGTTAAAGCTAAACTAATCTATATGACTAATGATGTTAATGTGTATAACTAATAATTGATTACTGATTTTAAAAATTTTGAAATAATTAAATGATCGATTTACTCAAAAACTCAATATTTATGCAATATTGTTTTCATTTGTGATAAATATTTATATTTTGTTTTTTATATAGTTATTTTGTAAAAAAAATTTTAACATAATATTTAAAAATCTTTTAAATTTTAAACTTTTTATTGTAATTTTTGAAATTTAAAACGTTGATTAAACATAATAATGTTTATTAAAAATTTCGTTTTTAGTTGAATTTTAATTTATGTTATAATTCAACTAAAATAAATTTTCATTTCTGGTTTAAATTTATTTTAAAACCAGGAAAACAAAATACTTTTAATCCCCAATATTTATTTTATATTATTTTTAAAAACATACGCTATATTTAAATAATCTTAAATTATAATATCAAAATTCGTAAATATATTCATATTATTTAGTGCTTAAAAAAGAAAAAATTTGGAGGCGCCGGGTATCGATCCCGGTACCTCTCGCATGCTAAGCGAGCGCTCTACCATCTGAGCTACGCCCCCAGCTGTTAAGTAAAAATCAGAGCCTGGAAGAATGCAATTGATTACATTGCACTAGTTAGCATCGCCAGCTACTGTTTCAGGAGAGGCAAAATCAAAATTAACACATTCAGTTTTACTTGAATAATAAATAGTTACTAACAGACCAATTTTACATTATTTATATTTCAGCTTCATTTGTAAATTATGTTAATTTAAAAAAATTTCAAATTTTTTTTACATAGATTTGAGGATACGAAAATTAATTTTATAATTTGTTTCAGATGCAACATCTTGTCAACATGGAAACTGGACGGCAGGTGCAAGAACAACTAATTCTGTACCACCAGTTATTGTCACTCCTGAGGACGGAGCAAACTGGGCCGGACCGCAACCTGGACCCAATATGCCAATCCAGGATGTTATTAAATCCTTAATCAATTTTCTCGCTTCGAGGTAAAATATTTTGCTTACGAAGCAAATTATATAATTTTTATTAAATTATAATATCATGTATAATTTCACCTTTAATAACGAATATTCATGTTTAATTTTGCATTATATGTAATAAATACATTTTCTTACTGCATAAGTTTAAATAAAAAAAAAAAATACATTTTTTTGAGATCGATTCAATATATAAATTATACACATTAAAATTATTAATATGTTGTTAATAAACTGAAATAAAATATTCAAAAGAAGGATGTGCAAAGGGTCTGATTCTTGCTTTATGTAAAAAGTATAGTGATTTAATAGTTATTATTGCGTTGCAAAAAATGATTAAAAAACACGTATTTCTTAAATTTTCAATTATTTTTAAAAAAGATGCCCCATTTACTAACACAATAGAAAAGTTATAAAAATAAGATAAAAATAGTTCTCATTTGATTAAACAATATTTAAAATGATATTGCCCATTTTCAGAACAAACCAGCCACTATGGAACTATGAGGATATGACAGCGAAAGTCTGGTGGGTGCGCAGCGCTGAACAGTTAACAATTTTACTGCGACATGTTCTACGGGTGTTCCGAGACTCACTACCACACGCTCTAGTGAGCCAACGCTGGGCTCAAACCGCACTGCAACTCGGTCTGTCCTGCTCCTCGCGGCATTACGCCGGCAGGTCGCTCCAAGTGTTTCGTGCTCTCAGGGTCCCCATCACATCGCGCATGCTTTCAGATATTTTATCGAGGCTTGTCGAGACGGTTGCTGAACAAGGAGAAGATATGCAGGTAAAATTAATTTTTAAACTTCAAGAATTTATAAAAGAAAAACGCGTTTTTACCCATTATACAACTTCAACGAAGATATTAATATTCAGTTTTTAATACTCAAAATTAATCATTTTAAATTCTGATAAAATACTATTATTTACTTATTAAGCTCTTGTTAAAATACTTAACAACAAAGAATTTTTACTTTATAATAAACGCAATTATTAATCGATTAATATTCTTTAGGGATATGTTACCGAACTACTGCTAACGCTTGAAGCTGCTGTCGATTCTCTCGAGTCAGATTTTCGGCCATTAGATTTCATGAAAGAGATCTTCAAATCGACGCCTAATTTGAACAACAAAGATGCGGCTACGGCGGTAGCGAAGCGTTGCTCGGCGGGCATGACCGGATACTACCCTCCTGGACCGCAAATCTTCTCTCATCTCAATCAACAAGGTCACATGCGCAGTACCAGCTACTCTGTTAGCTATTCGATGCGAAAGTCTGCAGCTGCTAATACCGCCGCCAGTGAGGCTAAAGGTTCGAAAAGAATAGATTATTAAAATTTTGATTCAGAGATTTTTCAAATGTCATTTCAAAATTCATTTCTTAGCTAAAATAAGATTAGCAAGATGTTTTAGTTGAAGTCAATCTCTTTCTGAACGACTTCCCTGACAGATATTTAATGTGACAGTATACGATATATATCCATAGTCGATTACGTATTCGTGCTTTGAATGTATTATTCAGCGAAAGCTTCTCTCCCATAAACTTATTTATGGCCCCTCTCATGGGATACTAAACGTGAAAGCAATAGAAATTATATTTTATTGTCTTTTTATAAGCGCACAAATGCCAGCAAATACAATAACAATTTTAGATAATTAAAACACAATTAAATCTTTCAGAATTAGAGAATCGAGTGGGTTGCTCCAAGTACACAAATTCAAATCTCTCCCGTTCGCGTTCGGCGCAATCACTTAAGCTTCTTGGCGATTCGGCGACTCAAGATGATAAGATGACAATCCTTGCCCAGCTCTTCTGGCTTTCAGTATCGCTCCTCGAGTCAGATTACGAGCACGAGTTCTTACTGGCTCTTCGGCTACTTGACCGAGTGCTGCACAGATTACCGCTAGATCGACCCGATGCTCGAGACAAAGTCGAAAAGCTTCAGCAGCAACTGAGGTGGACTTCTTTTCCAGGTGTACATGCCTTACTTCTTAAGGTATACAATTTTGTTAAATAAATATAAATCTGAAAGAAATATGTTAATGTTTTATTATTTTTTTAAGGGATGTACGAGTCCGAATACGTATGAGCCTGTGGTGACATTGTTGTCGCAATTCACGCTTTTATTAGATTTACCGGTCGTTGATCCCACGCAAAGCCTGGCTTTCCCGATGAATGTGGTTTCATTACTTCCTTATATGCTACTAAATTATGAAGATGCGAATGAATTATGCATTCGAAGTGCTGAAAATATAGCACAGGCATGTTATATGATTAAAAATAAATTAATCTTTTCATAAAAAATATTAAAAATAATTAATTAAAAAATAAAATATTTTCGCTTTAAATTAACAGGTGAGTGCGGAAAAAGGGAAAAAGTTGGAAAACTTGGGTACCGTCATGACCCTTTACAGTCGTCGTACCTTCAGCAAGGAAAGTTTCCAATGGACGAAATGTGTTGTTAAATACCTTTATGACACTTATGCTCATCTCAGTTTCAACATGCTTGCCTTTCTAGTTGAAGTACTGGAAAAAGGTCCTGCTAATGTTGCTCTTCCTGTGTTAAGCATCATTCACTGCATGTTGCACTATGTTGATATTTCATCGCAGGCCGCACAGCCGACTAATATAGAGCTTCTCAGGGTCATATCGAAATATGTGGAAGTAAATGTAAGTATTTCAATTATCAACATTCGAGTATTACTAAATTCTTGTCTAAAAATAAATTTTATTTGGTTAATTTTGAAGGGCCCACATTGGAAAGAAGCTTTAAAAATCTTAAAGCTCGTAGTAACTCGATCGTCAACTTTAGTGGCACCACCAACAACAGTGCATGCATCAACTTGGGAATCATCAATAGCGTCACCTCACCCAAGTTTCAACGACAACGAAATATTTACTAAAAAAGAACTACCTGGTAAGTCAAATTTTTTATTTTAACACGCTCTTTAAGAAAACTAAAATTTCTTAATGAGTACAAAAATAAACCATTAATGCATGTTTATTTTTCTTTACTAAAAAGTTCTTTTATTTTTAACTTGCATGGACTTCGTTTTTTCAAATGGATCACAAATGAAAGGTTGCGATAAAAATAACAATGCTAGATTGTAGCTGTGTCCTTGAATAAAAAATTGTTATTTTGCTAATTTTAAGTTGTTTATTGAAATTGCATTCCTTGCTGCTTTTTTCTTTTCCTAAATTTACTTTAAAATAACATGTTTTCGAACTTTAGAGTGTAGAAGAAAATAGATTTAAAAAATTAAAAGTATGTAATATTTCAATGCAACATTAAATTTTGAACTCTATCCTAATATAACTTTACTGTTACACATAGGAAGAACTATGGACTTTACGTTCGATGTGTCACAAACCCCAGTGATTGGAAAACGTTGGGTAATCCGTCAAATAAATGAAGAAAAGAATTCCAATTCCCCTCGAAGGTCTATATCTCTTTCTCCAGCGGATAACGGTCCTATTTCTGGATGGAAGAGACCATGGATGTCTCAAGTACTATACATTCACATTATTTGAATTATTGAAGTTTCGTAAACATTAAAATAATTTTTGTTATTATTTTAGGGTCGAGTCAGAGAATGTTTGGTAAATCTACTGACGACATGTGGCCAGCGTGTTGGATTACCAAAGAGTCCATCTGTAAGTTTTATAAACATTTACTGATTCATTTAGGTGTAAAAAATATACTTTATCTCAGTCTCATCTCGATAACCACGAACCATAAATGTGATCAAAAATATAAGCAACATTCACTATTGACTCTTGTTGTCTCCTCATTTTTAGGATGAACACATTAGTTCAATGACATTGTACTGTAAGGTAAATAGATCCTCTAAAAAATGATCAACAAGTATCGCACACCCACCATCAAACAATAATCACCAAAGCACCAATCGCGAAAAATAAGTTTCACGCTTCATTTTAAAGCTTTACCCAATTGTATTCATTTTGCACATCATTGTGAGGGCAACAACTTTTTATTTGATTGTTTATTTCACGTGGAGTGACAAATTTGTTGTGTTATCTGTATTATTTTATTACTGTATTATTATTAAAAAATGAAATTTCTAGGATTTAAATCTTAAAATATTTTCAAAATTTGACACTAAAAACATAGTACCGCATTTTGACACGCAAGAATGCAAAATATGCATTCAAATAATTTATTAGCGAATAATTTAAATCTGCTTTTAAAGGTATGAAGTCTTTAGTTTAAATTTTTTTAAAATCAAACCTACGAGTTTTAAAGAAATTTACAAAAAATATATTTCATTAGATTTTAACTTACATATAAATAAATATTGAAGTTTAATAT
This sequence comes from Ormyrus rosae, assembly GCA_035047165.1. NCBI lineage: Eukaryota > Metazoa > Arthropoda > Insecta > Hymenoptera > Ormyridae > Ormyrus > Ormyrus rosae. The sequence goes on from JAWWML010000001.1 coordinate 7,138,256, forward strand.
ATCGCAGATATATGTTGTATTTCTTATATTAATAAACATTTAAAACAAACATTTTTATAAAGTTTAACGTAATGTTCTTATATTGTACAGGTGATATTCAGTCAGAGCTCAGATTTGATGGAAAGGCAGTCGTCAATGGCCTCATCTACTGAAGAAGTTTCTGGCGCAAATAATGATTTGAGTGGAGGATCCCGAAGAGATGACGAACAATTTGGAGTTTTCAAAGACTTTGACTTTTTGGAATATGAAAGCGAAAGCGTTGAGGTATTTTACATATTATTCGAATTTGATTAAATGTAATTAATAAAACAAACAATAACTTAATCTTCATTTACTTTTTAGGGTGAAAGTACAGATAACTTTAACTGGGGTGTCAGACGTCGGCCACTCAGTGAAGGAGAGGAACGAGAACCAAGTTTACGAACATTCGAAGAAAGTCTTAGTGAAAAAACAGTGTCCTCTAGCAAACAAACAATTCGAGTAAGATATTTATTATTTATAAAAAAATGTTATCAAAAAACGAGTTTTGATAAAATTAACATATTTTCGCAGCGTGGAGTTGCAGAGGAATCGTCTGATGATGAAATTGGTTCAGAATCGCCGTTGGACGAAGTTCCAGGAGGAACAGGAACTGTTCAAGAGGCCAATAGTATACCTGGTATTTTTCCTCCATCTTCTTTGTCACTTATCCCAAGTCGAAGTCGCCACGATTCTTCTACAAGATCTGACACATCGTTAGTTTTACTTCATTTTTAAATATGTAATTGCTATTAAGATAATGTAATTAATAAATAACTAATATCTGAACAGTGGTTCAAGTGCTGGAGATTTGGGTGACGTGACACCATGCAACGCATCACCAAACTTGTCGGCTCTAATGCCTTTTAGGCAAGTAGTTCGGGATGACGCCGAGGAAATTTGGAGGCAACAAATTCAAAATTTGATTTCGCAAACGCCCTGTAATCCATTGGAAGTTTTCCAACTTCTTAGTAAAGTTTTAAGGGTAAGTTCATAAATTCTTTTTACAAATTTCATAATATTTTAACAATGTAATGCATTCAATTTGCACTATAAAAAATTAAAATTTTGATTCAGGATGTTTGCAGCAAATCGGTAGGCCTTACACGTGAAGCATGTTCACTATTAAACAACGGAAGCGCTGCTTCTGCACAATTAGCATCTCATTTATCTAGTCACGCCGAATTATTAGCATCAAAAGGTGAACCACCAATCGTTTGGTTTGCCTCTTCGGTTTTTGCCAATCAGAGGCTTCACGAAACCTTGAGATTTGGACTATTAGAAGTACAAGAACATCTTGAAAACTTTTTGGATAGAAAAGATCATGCTTTAGAGGTATAATTTTAAACAATTATTTAAGTCTTTATTAATTTTTCTCCGAAACGAAACTAAAATTTTTATTTTTATTCAGTGTTTGGAAGCAGTTAAGACGGCAAATAAACTGCAGTCTCTTGGGGAATCGCATCCGCACACTGAAAGTGGTTTGGAAGAAATGCTACTCGATCTTGGTCGCGCTCTCTATAAGCTTCACTTCCAGCTGCTTTTACTAATTGAGGCCTCAAATAAAATGTTACTTGCCCTAACGAGCGCTGCAAAAAATTCACAAGCTAATCTTCAAGACATGTCAGCGGAAATTGCAAGTATGAGACAGTCATTAGCTCGATCTCTTGAAATCGACAGTACCGAGAGCGATAGAGGAACGCCAACGCCTAGTCCTAGTCCTCAACCAGAGGTTCGAAAGGCTTTCATAAAATATAAATTTTATTTATTTTGAAATAGATTACAATTTTACTTATTTGTAGGCTGTTGGCAGCGGCAGTGGGAACGAAGAACTTGCAAGAGTAGCGGAACTACTCAAAGCAGCTAAATGGACAGCTGCATTAGAAATAGTTAGAATACATCGGACCCAGTGGCCTGGTGATTCTTTTCATGATGACGACGATGTGACAACCGCCGTCAACATGTTTTGCAGGCACTTAGGCCAAGATAGAGCCGGTAAATTAAAAAATTTCGTTTTATATTTTGCTAAGTACAGCATTAAAATCATTAATAATTATTACGTGTATGGTTGCAGATATTTTTGTAGTTACAAGGAGCGAAGATGACATGGCTGAAACATTTGGTAGACTGATGGAAAGTCTTTTCAGAGTTTTAGCCGCGGTAACAAGTTTAGAAACTTATACGAAGGCTTTAAGGATTCAAAGTGAGCACACAAATCATACAAAAGCAGACTGCTAACTGATATTCAAAGATAGTTTTTAGTAACGACAATTTTCGATACCTAGATTTTAGAATTTTAATAATTGTTGTACAAGTGCGCTACATGTACAAATCGTGTATACTAATGAAACTTAATGGCGATAATTCGTCATAAAATATCTTAAAAAATAAATAAAAACAGATTGCATTTTTACAAAATGATTGTGTTTTTAATTCTCATCCATTCTACTATTAAGAATAGTTATAGTACATTGAATTTAAAAATCTATTATCCTCAGATATTTTAAACAAATCTCGATAAACCAGATATCAGTAGTTTATAAGAAAAACAAACATTCAAAAGAATGTACCCTTAGCCGATTTTCGAAGGTTAACTATCATATTTTCCTTTTTTTGTAATTTTAAAATTGAAATATTGTTTAAAATTACAACTTTAGATTATTGAATATATTCAAGTCAGTTAATTAAAAATGAAGATTGGAATTGTTTTTAATAAAAATATTTTCTGGAGAAAATTTATTTTATTAAATAAATATAAAAATGGAAAATTATGATTATGTTGGACTCGAACAATGTTTACAAAACCAAATACTATGTTTAGAAGAAAAAGAATCCGATGATGATTCTCAATTTATTGGAGGAATCGTGTTAGAAATTCTCAAAAATGCTTTCCAGGTTATATTATTAAATATTATTAGAAATCTTTATAGATTGTCTCAATTTGATTGTAATAAGCTAACTTTAGTTAGCTGATGACGATGAAGAAACACCATGCGCTGATTCACTGGAAGATATAGATTTGATCAAACGTGACACTAAGGAAAAGGCCGTTCCACATGTTGAAAACTTAATGAAAACTTGGAATGAGATGCCTGTACATTTTTATTTTAATAAACAATTAATGATTTTGAAATTATTATTGGCAGTTTTTAAACCCAGTTTCTGTGTATTTTCATAGGAATTGAAAGACTGGCAATATACTATAGAATTCATCGACGAAACGGCTGGTACTACTATAGATTTTTGTGCTTTCGAGGTGAGATGGTCTAAAGTAATCGAAGGTATTACATTCCCGAAAATAACTGCAAATCTTTACACTTTCCTTAAAATCAATTCAAGAAATACTGAAGATCCAGTAGAAGTAAGTTTTAAAAACACCATAGTTTCTTTTATCGTGATCATAATTAGATTTAACTAATACGAATATAAAACTTTTTATAAAGATAGAATACGTGTTTGAAGGTGACAGATTTGTGCGTAATTCAAATTCCTATTTCAACCCAGAATGGGTTCATAATGCTTTTTCAAACAAGGAAAGTGTATTACAAACTATTAATTTTTAAATACCATGGCGCAATTCTTAATTAGCATTTTTTAAATAAAAATCTTTTTAAAACTTTTGTAAACATCTTTACTGATATGCATATTAAAAAAGTAAAAATACAAGAAATTGTGATGCATGACCATTTTTCTATCGCTATGATTCACAATTTGTTCTTTGTTTCAAAGCAACAGCTTCAAGTTCAAAAACTCGCTATTTTTACAAAATTCTTGTTTATAACAACAGCATATAAGAAAGTATTGTCGATTTTCTTCTTATCCATCAAAAAACATTGGGTAAGTAATTTTTATTATTATTGAAATTAAAATTCTGTATTTATCTCCTAAGAAATAAAATTATGGTGAAATAAATAATAAAATATTTAATTCAATTAAATAAATTAAGTTTTAATACGTATTGTCGTTAAAAGCATTTACGTTTCAGTAAGAAAAAAGAATCATAGACAGTTGGTGATAAATATTTTTTCAGAATTGTACGTTAATTTATAGTCTGAAGTAAGTGACGTCTTCCGAAATGTTAAATGAAATAAATTTGTTTTTATAAATTTGTGTTTAGATCAATAAAAATCAACATCGAATATTATACTTCTTGCATAAGTTACTCAGTACTTAGCTGTGTAAATGCTTGACATTGATAGAGTTCACGTAATAAGACTCGTCTTTAAAAATGTCTTTTAAAAGTCTGATTTAGCTTACAGATAATACAAAAGCGAGATTGAATCAAACATTTCCTCATCATTTAAAACAGTCTGAGTGTTAAATAATTCTTCTCTGTTATGAAGAGTACTAAATGTAAACTGTAAGAGTACTAAATTTGCTGACCATGAAAATTTTTCTACTTGTTTGCTCATTGGAGCTTCTTTGATGTCGTATATATTTTTTAACATCGTCATAAGATTTTATTTTTAAATTTACAGAATTGATTTAAATAAATATAATAAAGCTCCTTATTTTAAATAAAAAGGAATTTTATTTTAAAATACAACACGCATTTTAATGCATGAAGAAGATGGTTGCTTTGGTGCTTGGTTTTATACAGATTTTAAACTAGTAATATTTCGTCTTGTTTATGAGTTAATAATAATAAAATTAAAACATAAACATGAAATCTTAATGATATTTTTAATGATTATATCAGAAGTATAAGTATACCACTTGCTTGTTTCAGTCGGGAAAGATGTTTAAATTTTGTTAAAACGTTGCAAAAACGTGATTTTTTATTTAATAAAAATTGTTCTTAATTCCATATTTTATCATTATCTTATGCAATGACCAATCTTGCACAATTCTAATAATATTACACACTTCCTGTTATCTTATACTTCTTTAAGTTATAAAAAATTGTTTATACTGATTAATTTTGTCAGTAGTATTAAATTCTGACTATTTTGCAAGTAAAAGACTAAAAAAATAATTAAAGCTTAAATCTTTTGACTCGAACGATTAAACTCTTCATAATGAATAAAAACTTTAAGAACCGCATTTTCCAGCAACTTTCAGTATTAATGAAAATTAAAAGTCATTCATGGGATTTCCTATTTATCTGTACCTTTTGCTAAACACTTTTAGTGGAATTCCCATCAGATACGTACTATTACATACGGAAAATTTATTATTATTATTTAACCATAATAATAATAAAGAAGAAGATAATAACTAAAAATGATTCTATGCACAACAAACTAATGAAACACGTAACATCAAATGATTTTTCACATCCATAAAAATTAAATTGAATGTATAAATGCAGATAAGAATGTTTAAAAAAATTTAAGTTGCTAACATATTTTTTCCCAACTCGGGCATGAAATGGCCCTCATTTCACGCGAGAAAGTAGCGTAGAAAGTCGAGCATTCCAAATTTTGTCAATATTGTTTGTCCAAGCGGGGAAAAAAATTCATTTTTTTCCTATGGAAAAAAAATTTATTTTTCCCCTGGGGGAAAATAACTTTATCCCCGCTAGCAAGCTCGCATTCAAAAATAATATTTGAGGAACAGAGGCGTGCCGCAAATATTATTTTTATTCTTTTATTCATTTATAAAAATATAAAATATAAAATTATAAAATTCATTTTTCCCCTAAGGAAAATTTTTGGATTTTGCAAAAAAAATACCATACTGATATAACGCTTGCATTAAGATGGCAAAACTGATAAGTTCTGGTATATAAAGCGGTGTACGGTAGCTAGAAGATCATAGATTATTTATTTAAAGATTTCACTAGTATCTTAAGTGGGCAGTTCACACTCGTTCTCTTCCAACATGAAGGCCTTCATTATTTTGGCTGTTTGTCTCGTAGCGGTTACTGCGGTAAGTTTCTTTAACTGGAATAACTAGCTACTAAATTTTAGTAATAATATTAGTATTATTTGTTAATATTAAGTTTACAGAAATCGATATTGGTTTTTGAATTTTTGTTCTTTTTTTTGTTCTATTTTTTTATTACTCTAAACTCGTAACAGTAAAGAAGTCTTCGTAATATATACTTTGAAAAATTGTTTTTCAGAAAGTAACTATTGTAAGGAGAACTATGCCAAAGAGCAACGCCTCCGCTGATGACGAGAAAACTATGAAGCAGTGTTTGAAGGATCATAATATTGACCCAGGTGAGTTTTGAAACTAAATTTAATATTTACAGATAAATTTTCAAAATACATCTTAAACTTGTACTGCTTGTCTTTAGATATTCTGTCCGAAAGCGCAGAGGATAAAGAGGATAAAGTTGATCCAGTTTCATTGCTTAGTGATAAAGACTTAGGTTGCCTTCATGCTTGCGTGTACTCAGGCTCCAGATATGTAAGTGTGAATTCATATTAGCTGTCATTTGCCAATTTTAATTGTTGGTTTTAATAAATTTAGATGAAACCCGACGGAACCCTGGATTTCGATCAATTACTGGAGGGAGGTGAAAAGCACCCGGAAGCCCAATGGGAAAGGAAAGTATATGAGACTGCTGAAGAGGCATGCAGAGCTGGAGGTAATATTCTCATTTACAAATATAAAAATTTTTCTTTCGATTGTTGCAACTAATGCATTTTATGCTTTCTTTTATGTTTTAGCTGGAGATAATAATTGTAGATTCTTCCAATGTATGATCAAATTCTCACCTACTAAGCTTAAACCGGCTGCAAGTTTAACCTGCTAATTTATAACTTTCGATTTATTCGTATTTAATTATTATACGAAAGTAAAATAAATGTATTATTAAACTTAATAGTCTTTAATGGAATAATTTTCCTTTCAGATTCCCATTTCCTAGTGAAAACTTAATTTATAAGAGTCACTGTTCTTAGTTAAAATAAAATAAAAGAGTAAAAATAATATTTGCGGCACGCCTCTGTTCCTCAAATATTATTTTTGAATGCGAGCTTTCTAGCGGGGATAAAGTTATTTTCCCCCAGGGGAAAAATAAATTTTTTTTTCCTAATGAATTTTTTTTCCTGCTCGGACAAACTATATTGACAAACTTTGGAATGCTCGACTTTAATCTTTCCCTAAAATTAGTCTTATTTAGTAGACAATTTATTTGTCTGCAATGATGTAGTTGACAGTTTTTCTTATCTTGTTTCAAAGAGATGTTATAAAAATAAAACCAAAAAAGTGTCAGTTTTTTTTATTTTGATTTCCATCGGATAAAATACGTAGAAAATTTTTTGATTTTGCTAAAAAATAAGGCGTGCATTAAAATGGCAAAACTGATAAGGCCTGGTATATAAAGCGGAGTTCAGCAGCTAGAATATCATTGACTATTTAAGTAAAGATTTCACTAGTACTTCAGTTCACTCTCGTGCTCTTCCAATATGAAGGCCTTCATCATTTTGGCCGTTTGTCTCGTAGCGGCTTCTGCGGTAAGTTTCTTTAACTCGAATAACTAGCTAATAAATTTTAGTAATAATATTAGTATTATTTGATAATAATATTTTTACAGAAACTGGAAATTTGTTTTTGACTTTTTGTCTTTTTTTTTTGTTCTATTTTTTTTATTACTTGAAAAATTGTTTTTCAGAAAGTAACTATTGTAAGGAGAACTATGCCACAGGACGTCTCCGCTGATGACGAGAAAAATTTGAAGCAGTGTTTCAAGGATCATAACATTGACCCAGGTGAGTTTTGAAACTAAATTTAATATTTACAATCTTAAAATTGTACTGCCTGTTTTTAGAGATTATGTCCGAAAGCAAAGAAGCACCAGCTTCTTTGCTTAGTGAAGCAGACTTAGGTTGCTTTGATGCTTGCCTTTACACAGCCTACAAACTTGTAAGTGTCAATTCATATTGGCTGTCATTCGCGAATTTTAATGGTTGGTTTTAATAAATTTAGTTTAAACCCGACGGAACCCTGGATTTCGACCAGTTATTCGAGGGAGGTGAAAGGGACCCGGAATTCCAATGGGAAAGGAAAGTATATGAGAACGCTGAAGTGGCATGTAGAGCTGGAGGTAATAATTTCATTTACAAATATAAAAATTTTTCTTTCGATTGTTGCAACTAATACATTTTATGCGTTCTTTTATGTTTTAGCTGGAGATAATAATTGTAGATTCTTTCAATGCATGAGTAAATTCAAAATT